>CM040752.1:30778585-31378585 GCA_022829145.1 Albula goreensis
TCTTTGCTCCAGCAGGGGTCCACTGGAATGAATTGTGAAAATGCTGGGCTATGTCACTAACTGCATGTCTACTTCCTTGGTAAATCTTCAAAGGGTTCCATCTCTTCCTAAGCGAACGTATCTCATGCATCTGTTTTTACAGTTTGGCCATTCATCGTGAATTTGCATGCAAATTGAGGGCGCATCAGCAACTGAAATTATAAATGTGTAACAGAATCTCCTCTGAGAGCCCCATGATCTGATCAGAGAGCAAAAGGTTTTGATTGTTTATTTTTATTTGCCTTGCTGCTCTTGGATCTTGCCCTAATTAGTCATGCAGAATTACTGATTACTCCTCAAACAAACAAAAAAAGGCCGTGTTGGAATTCAGTAGTGAATTATGTGGAGGAAAGGTGGGCGTAGCTGAGTTTCATCCATTTTAATTGGAAAGTCCAGCACCAGCAGGGGTCCCCTGAATGAGAAATATTTGCAAGGGCCTGTTTTCGCTATGCCCCTGCAAATTTGAGCCGGAATAGAAATGGGGTGTTGATATGTTACCATGGTTGGGAAGCTGGGCTTGCAACAGAGAGTTTATGGGGTCACTTCCCAGGTAGCTCACTGCAGGTGTTCTACTACAAGTTTCCAAGTTGGTTAAACCTTTGTTTGCATGCAGTTAAACTGATGGGTCGGTTTTTAAAATATGTAAGTCAGTCTGCATGACAGTATCTTGCTAAATGCCTGGGATGCAGCGCTGTGTGAATGTACGGCCGAGCCTCTCGTCTTCCCCCCAGCTCACCACTGCTTACATTCAGCAGAAGCAGCAATACTCAGGCCTCTCCCCATAGAGCCCTGGAGTGGCACTGAGCCACAATGTGAAAACAGCCACTTCAATTGATTTGGCTGCGAACCGGAAAAGATGTGAAAATGAAAGTGAAACACTGCTCTTTTCTTTTCTTTTCTTTACTGAAATGGTCACGTTTGTTAGTTAAAAAAGTCCAATTCATTCAATGCAATAGACTTTGCTAATGCAGGGGTTTTGTTTACTAGAATTCCACATATGGATTAACAGGTAATCAGGCACCACTTTGTAAAAAGATTCAGGGGAGACCGGATTTGGATACAGTTTCCTGGACAGAGAAAGCCGATGCAGAAACTGCTGAGAACCGTTGGAAGATGGGGGCCTGAAGGCAGAGGTTTAGCACTAGGATCATTTATAAATCAGTATGAAAGAATCTATATTGGAGTGGTTTGAAAAAGACAAAAATTCTTTTTATATTTCATTTGCTAGATGATGCAATGTCTTTGCGGTTCCATGCTACTATCTATAACAATGTTATAATGAAATGACAGGTGTTAGGTATGGCTAGCTTCAACCACTGGAGATTCATTGCATCATTACATCATATTATATATCCTTTCCTAATGCAACTTGTTTTTACAATGTTAAAAAGCACACGTGCATCCACAAGAATTAAAAGCAACACTGACATAAACCAGACTAACACCCCCAGACCAGAAAGTGCAAGTGCAGCATCAATAAAGCAGAAACACAGTTAATTATGCCGTCCTATTACACAGAGATACAATGCAAGATACATACCCTGATACCACATAACATAATGCTTTGTGTCAGTATAGCAGGTGGCCAAGATTCAGTCAGAGGAGGTGTTCCATACAAAAGTAAGGCTAGGAGAAAGCAGGCTAGCACTATACAGCTGGGATTTTATATAGAGTAAATTATATGGGATCTATGAGAGACAAAAGCAGCCCAAAAGCCCCAGTGGTAGATGGGCACGGAGAGTTTGTGTGGAGAAAAAAAAACATTAAAACCACTGGCTGTCTGAGGTGCATCCTGTTAAGAACATTTAATATTGTCCTGGTCTGCAGTCTAAACTCAAGGGGTTTGTGCTAGCAGTTGTGTAAGACTGAACTGGTTCGCTATGAAAAGTGGCTTCATTTTATTTGGAAAGTAAAGTCCACAAAAAGCACGCTCCCATTAAAGATCTAGGCAGCACTCCACTCATGAGGATACAAGCACTCAATTCGCAGTGCAAATCCGGCGGAGGTCAACCTGGGCAAGTGGTTGGGCCAATGATGCTCTCAGCCACACTGCGTACTTTACTGGCAGGCAAGTAAATGCGAGGTCAAGAAACCATAGAGGAAATGTCCTCAAAAAATATGCGGACCTACATCTTTTTGAGTCTGTGTTCAGGTAATTTAACTCACCCCTACATGCACTTTTTTGGGGGGGTCAGGTGGGAGGCACAGCTGGTATTGAATACCTTTGCTATGAGTCTTTACAGCTACACTTCAGCTTCAGGCAAGAGACGAGCATTGCATATCAAAAGAGGCCCTTCAGTAAAAGCCATGAACGCCACATGGCTAAAAGCAGACCTGAACCTCTGATGTGTCCTTGAATGTAACCCAGAAATCCAAGGCTTGCGTATTTGCAGAGTCACGCTGAACTAAACCGCTGGGTCTCCATAGATGCCTTTAAAACGGCAGGGGCCTGTGAGTCAGCATGAGTATCAGGGAGAAACATTAAAACAGAGACGGAAAGAAGGGGAAAGGCAATCGATCGCCTCAAAACTACTTTGCTTGTCTCTCTCGAAGAGGAAGTTTTGCCCTTTTTCCTCTGAAGCTCGTCTGCCGACGCTGAGGGGGTGACGTCAGGGCTCGGAGCTGGGAGAAAGGCATCTGGCTGGGAATCCAGGGATGCGAGGCGCTCCGTTTCCTTTCAGTTGGTGTTGCATGGAAACGGTCTTATTCTCCAATAGCTGGGTAGCAAAGCCATGGTGAGTCAGCCTCTATACTTACCGCTTTTCTGGTGCAGGGTGGGGGGGATATGGGATGGGGTTAGGGGACCAAGCCAGTATCGACCGCTATAGCACAGTTTTGCCCATTTCACTGTTTCCCCCTGGACACGATACCTTGTGCATTTACAAAGTCAAAATAGAGCAGCACAAGGAAGGTCGGGACAGATTTTGTCACCCACGACCTGGCATTCAAGGCCGCGCTCATAACAACCGCCATTTCAGGTCCAGTGGAACAGTCCCTAATGCCATCGACCGCCGTTCCTCAGGCGGAACTACGGGGCCATTTTGTCATTGTGTTTGTGTAATGACCATAGCTGGTCTCCCCCGGCAGGACTCCTGAGGTGAAAGCTTGGCTCTGACAGGACGACGCCGACGATGGGCAAGCAATTGCTGGCCTGGCTTTCAGTGGAGCCTGTGAGCAGCGTGACGGTAAATCCACAGACATCTCTCTCACCCCAGGGGTAATGCCACAATGCAAATTCCCACTCTGCTGGTCTGTAAAGGTCAAAGTCAGGGAAAACGGAGTGGGATCATGTTAGCCAGGCATGGACCAAACATGCAAATATATATTTATGCATGGGCCACTGGAATTGAGCAGCCATAGGGGGAGGGAGGTTTTAGTTGAACCAAAAATATGAGTAGCAATGACCACACTGGCTGTAAAAAGAGAAAAAAAAATAATTTTTGATTGGTTAAAAAAGTAAATGATTAACACCTGTGTGTAGCTCCACCTTAACAGGGTTTGTGAAACCTCACCTTAACCAACACTACCCTCTTCTCCCTTCTCATTTCCCAATACCAAAATACTGTAGCTGAAAAAGTGAGGGTGAGAAAGAGGAAAAACACAGCATGCACAAGCACTGACAGCATGGCACCCTGGAATGTTTCCATTTTACATATTTGATGAGGCAAAAGGAGGATCTGCCACTTCCAGATCCGCCTGTTCAGCGACTGGCTTGGAATGATGGGACCGGAGGTGAAAAAAACACAGACAGCCGTAGGTGCTGCTGGCAGCTGTAGGGGTGTTTATCTTGATTCAGCTGTCACTTCCTCACTGATGTGTTAAATCAATAAAAATATGGCTCAACATCCTGCCTTGTAATCTACAGGACTGTCTCACCCCTGTGGGGGGGGTGTTGGGGCAAAAAGGGAAGAGTGGGAGTGGGGGGTGGGGAGGTTGGGTGGGTAAAAAAAAAGTCCCTATTGAAGCTGTGACTGCAGTAGCAGGTGTAGTCAGCAAGTGTCAGGGCCAGTGATGGGGGCTGCAGCCTTCTAACCTTGATTGTTTAATGATCAGGAGGGAAGAAAGAGACGGAGAGGCTACGAGACAGGAGCACATTTTCACAGGCCTCTCCGAGGATTTATTAACACATTTGTGGCTCCACATTTCGGAGGTGGCTGAAAGAGACCTGCAGAAGGTAATTAGCAGAAAGATGAGAATTGATCCTCCTCTCTCTGTCTGCTCGTGCTGGATTTTTTTTTTTGCCTCCCCTCTGTGTGCCTGAGAGAGAAAGAGAGCTGGCTAGTTACTGTTTATGTCTGTGACTTTAGAAATTCAGTTCAGATGTTGGTTTTACTGGTCATGAGTTTGCACCATTAAAGTATAGTCCATAAACTGAAATAAGACATCTACAGGAATGTTTTAAAAGACAGACACAGAGAGAGATATCAGATATGTGAAAACACCCTCAGGTAAGACAGAAGCTTTGCAGGCTTCAATCCAAGTATTTCTTGAGAGCCCTTTTGATCATGCATAGGTTCTGTGAGCTGGTTACTAAAATATGGTCTTCCATTAGTTGTTCATTTGACTCTGAAGCGCATCTTGGATCATGGTTTATATCCTTAGTTTCTAATTTCTTCTTCATCAGTGGCCTTCAGCTCCATACTCTGGAGCCGATGTCACACCTTGTTGACTGGAAGGAAAGTTGAAGCGTCTAGAACCCTGATTCAAATTCCCCAGCGAGAGCTGGTTTCCAACCTAAACCGCTGAAGAAGAAACGTAAAAGTGTGACTTTATTCACCCAAAACAGATGTGGTTTAAAATTTTGCTCCAGCGAAATTTACACCACTCATATTGTCAAGACGGGCTAAAGCCACAAACTATTTTCGTAAAAGTTTGAGCGATAAGATTATAAATGGTTTTTGCTTTAAGCATAAGGTGCATGGTTATTAAAAAATCAAAGACATATGGAAAAGCAGATTAATCATATCAGTCATTCTGTAGGAAAGGGGGGGGGTCGACATTTACTTAATATATTGAGAGGCACACTTCACCCATAAATCACCTAGGAGGCCCAAATCAATATGTTTGCCTTTAAAGGCAAACAAATAGCATATATTATTTCAAGTACATCTCAGATGGAAATAGCTGGCAGGTACTGTCTCTCCGCTTTTCATTATTTGTGTTCGTACGCATGAATGTGCGGAATACTAATTCCAGATATCCGTCAGTCACTCGTGAAAGCAGCACCTGGATGGATGCCTGTACCGTGGAGGAGGCGCTGGCGTGGCCTGCCGCTGATTAGGAGGAAGTGTTCTTTTTAGGGAGCGTAGTTGCTTATCGTTTATGGGGAACCACATTAATGCGATATCTGCTGAGAGACTGAACTGTGGCAATCTCGTTGAACCACGGAGACCCAACCACAAATGCACAACACACACACACACACATACACATGAATCACACCATATCACAAACACATGTATATGCATACTACATCCACACACACACACACACATGCAGTGGAAACAGAATTTTAATTTAATTTATATATAAAATCAAATCAATCTATTTCTTCCTGTGTTGCTATACAGTATTTCAGGAACAGAGCATTACTACAATTGTAATGACTGACATGACAGAGTTCCTTTTTAATGTGATTAAGTCAAGTAAAATTTTGTCAAATGAAAGAACATCTGTTTGAGCGCATTGTACTGGGATTTGGACAAAATAAATAAATACACAAATAAACAAACAAACAGGCATCAAAATGTTGCTATTTTTCCGATAGGAAAGTAACTGTGTACTCCCCGAAGGTTGGTGGAGGGATTTCGAGGTGTTCCTTCAGAACAAACATCTTCTGTACGCAGGACTTACAAAAAGGAAAGTCTCCAGCAGCACGGAAGCCAAAACCATGCCTACAGAATACTAATCACAGCAACAAACTTCGCCATGATCATAACAACAAGAATCTGCCTATTATTTGTGGAAACGGTAGTATTTACTCCAAAACGCTCGCTTCGCCTCTTGCACTGTCAATTAGGGAGAGGATGTGGAGTAAAAACGATGTGCACGTTATCGCACATTATTCATCTCTATGACTGCCGGTTCTCACTCTGGGACTCGGGCGAGTGGCGGGGGCTGGGTGGTTGGGCAGGGGTTGATTAAATGAATCACAGACAAACTAGAGCATTAGCACGTTAGCAGAGACATTGTGGGAAAGGACAGTGTAGCTGCTGCAGTTGGCAGTGTTGTGCCTTAGAGTTTCTCTTCCCGGGCCAGGGCTGGTGAACAGCTTTTAATCTCAGAGATTTCCTGGAGCAGTGTGATCACAGGCCCATAAAGGAGTAATACAAGTGTGATTTAATTTCCTCGGCATTTTTTAAATCTTGTTCCATCCACAGACATATTAATTATTGGGGAAGTTTATTTAGCCAGTCTCAACCTCTTCCTGACAGAAGGCAATGGAGAAATCATAGGCCAGTTCTCTTCCATTCCAGTCCTAGAAAGGGTGCCGGACACACTGTTTTTTTCCCACCTGAAATTATACAACTAATTCAGACTCACAAATCCAGGTGTGCTGAGTAAACCATGAAATCAATTGCTTTAACTGGTCTCTAAATGCTGAGTGATAACAAAATCCAGCACACACTGTGAAACTCCAGGAATGAAACCTAAGGCTTCTGTCATTCGTTCCCAGCTAAGTTGCAAGTAACCGAGCAGTCATGAGTAGGTGGCTGCTTGTCCTAAAGCAGGGTTGGCAAGAACAGTCAGGGCTGCTTGGAGATTCGGGTCAGTTCCCGCACCACACCGGAGAGCGAAAGGGGCATAATAACTAACATGCAGCCTTGTTTAATTATGTGTAATGAAGAAAACCTAAATCTGTGTTACCTAAAATGCATCCCATTGTTACCAGACTGGCTACGATATTGTACACTTATAGATTCAACTTAGCGTAAATTGGCACTTTTATTTGCATGTCAGTCTTTGATAACCACAGGGACAACAAATACTTGACTACAGATGGAAGAGGAGAGTTCTGTCAGATTTTTTTATTTACCCCTTTTTTATCTTGCATTGGGAGGACTAGCTTTATTTTTACTCATTACCTCATCTGGTGTCTTAAGTCTGAGCTGGTTGCTGATTTAAAGGTGGAGACAGAAACCAGCAGACCGTGTTGCTTTCTAAGACCGGGATAGAGGATCTTAGTGAGTATATATAGACTGCCTACCTCTGTCCAGCACGGCATTGATGTGTGTGCATTGGAGGATGGCCGTTTAATGGTTTTAACCCAATCACATGCCAACTAATTACATCTTAGTGTTTTTAAAGCAGGAGCCAATTCCAATGGACAACTCCTTTGGGGCACCAACCCTCCACCCTGTTAGGAACGCACTAGGGAAGATTTATGAAGGTGGCATGACACAATCTCTGGACAGGGCATCCAATTTGCCATTGTTACAACCTGCTAATGCATGCTACATGGTAATACATGCAACACATGCTCGATCTAACATTACAGATAATTGTAAAATACAAACCAAGTGTGAAGAGGGAGTGCTGTGGCCAAATGACATCCAAAACGGTGCTCTTTGTAAATGGGAGATAATGCAGTCATCATACAAGACAAGTTCGGGTTGGCCTATCAAAAAAGTCAAGTGGTAATGATGCCCAACAATCTTTCCTGTTCACGATTTTGATTGGCCGATTTGATGTGCACAGTAACCGTATGCAAATCCACCTTTGATACATTTTCACAGCACCCAAAAATATGGGACAAAGGTTTTCGCATGTGAGGAACACATTGATTTGGTTGAAACACGGGACATCCCAGCTATTACAGAACTATTGTTGCAAAATGTGACACCTTTAGTCTGAGGTATCAAGTGAAGGTGGAACTCAGACCTTTCCTGTTGCAACTGCACTCATCTTATTACACCGTGAAGCTTAAATCCTGCTTCAACATCCTACCCCTCCCCCTCCCTCCACCTCCAACCTCCAACCTCCCCGATGAGGCTACAACATCCTCTGTATATCAACTCCCCCCACCCCGCCACCACACACACACACAGGAGAAAATCTGTAGAAAGCCCTGCTTTGTGTAATGGGACAGGGTGTGATTAATCATGTTTTTGGGGACGGCACGCTCAAACGGTATTCAGCAAATCGAGGGCACCAGTGGACCCTATCACTGCCTTGTTTACCTCAGCACTGGGTTTGATATCTGCCAAGATCAATACGGGGGGGTGGGGGGTGGTGTGGGGGATGGGGGAGATGGAATGTGGCGGGATCAAAGCATCGACGTGCCGACGAGAGGGTGACGAGGGTGATGGAGTGACTGCAGGCGTCCCAGGGAATTTTTATTTCTTTATTTATTTATTTTGCGTTCCCGACACTCAGTCGGCACTTTTATTGAACTGTGTGACTCTGCAGTAAACACTCTGGCTTCTTGGGGAAGTTTCATCAGCCAGGGATCTGCTTGTAATAAAAAAAAATCACAAGTGCAAATATCTGGCATCTGCAGAACATGAGACGTGGTTTGTTTTTTGTTCTACAAAAGGAAAAGCAAATAGTTCCTTCTGCTGTAAGACATGTTTGCGTGTAGCTAAAATAGACTCAGCTCCATTCTGTTCAGGTAAGACCACTGCTCACTTCCCAACCAGCAGACTGCAGTGGCAAAAACCGCTTTATTCAGATTATTAAAAAGGTGCGGTGGAATTCAGCAAAGTAAATCCATCGAAATACAAACGTAGCTGCTTGATGTGAGACTGAGAGTGTATGCTTAAGACTAAAAAAATCCTCATTCATTCAAAAACAGCAATAAAGAAGACAAAGTTTTTAATCACTCAGAGAGAGAGAAGAATGACAGTGCAGAGGACGCAGTGGGGTTTTTGTGAGCGAGAGAGAGAGAGGCCTCCATTACCTGAGCCCGCATGATCCTTCCGCCATCGGCACAATGAGAGGGGCGCACATCGCTCCGCAGGGGGGGCGGAGACTCCGGCAGAGCCGAATATCTGTGGCGGTAATGAGGAGGAGAGAGAGAGCCGCAGGGCCTCACTCCGTCAGGAATACCGCCTTTCTGCCGGCTCGTTAACCCATCGCATTCAAACCCAAAAAACGAGTCAGGGAAGCAAGGGATTCACCTTGGAAGAGTCTTTATGTTGCCTTAGAAGACCCCAGTGCTCACCCATCTGAAGGGTGGTTCAACCAAAAAAAAAAAAAAAAACACCCCTTCATGGTAACCTTTAATTAGCATGCTCAGAGCTAATTAAAATTAAAGGGTAAGACCACATAAGGGTATGTACAAACTAGATAGACTTTTCAGGGGCATATGCTGTTCTATTTAAAAATTAAAAGTGAGACATTGCAAAGGACATTTGCACTCGTCTCTATTAGAATATTAAGTATTCAAAGAAAAGGATCCTATATGTAAAGTCTGTTTTGATTTAACTGTACATGCTCTTGAAGAGACTAATTGTGTTTGCATTGAATCCTGGCATATGTTTTTTTTTTTTTTTTTTTTTAGTTCAGAGGATATGGCATGTAGTCTGTCAGAGTTGATTTAACACTCAACACTATGTTTCTGCTAAGTCGGCAGTGGAATATACCATTCAATCGGAGAGAGGGGCACAGTGCCCACCCTGCACCTCATTTCATTACGCAGGGGGTCAGGGGTGGGGGTGGGGGGGTCATACTTTAATTACAGCAGGGGGTCTGCAGGCAGGTAATAACAGTAATAACCCCAGTGTTAACCTCCATCTATTCCCCACCCCCCAGTCAGGGCTTCAGACATTAAAACTCCCGTTGCTTGGTGTGGGAGGCGATTGGTGGCGCTGATATTGCATAATCTCGCCGTGAAATATTCATCTGTCCGGCTGGGACTGGGCCTCCACACACTGGGGAAGCTGAGTAAGCAGTTTACCTTTAACACCCTCACTCTCTCTCTCTCTCTCTCTCTCTCTCTCTCTCTCTCTCTCTGTCTCGCTTCCCACAAGCACCAGCTTCTGTATCGCTGAGCTCCAGAGAGGGAACAGACAGCAGGTGAACAGAGGGACACACGGAATCCACAGGAGCAGCGGAATGTCTGCGTTATCAGCGGTAACCACGGTACCCACTGAGGCAGGCATCACTGCCAGGTCTACGCTTTGCGGAAACGGGCTGCCAATACGTCGCGCTGACTCACCGCCGGCAGTGTCACTGGCTTCCGATGAGGCAGCACTTTGCCGAGCTCCGGCCAACTCATGACCCAAGTCTGAGCTTGTCACACGCCTCCTGACCTACAAATTACCCCCCGGCCTCCAGCTGACCCGCCACAGGGGTCCAAACTTAGCCCTCCCGTCTGCACATCCTCTGTTCATATCAAGGACGCCTTCTTTATAATCTCTGTTATAAAACAAATCCTCTTTTTTACCTTTGCATGAATTGCATACATTAATGGAAAGGTCACAATATTAGTGTGCTGTCAATGTTTCATGGCCACGTGACTAATACATTTTACTCAAAGCATCAAATGAACTTCTCTAATGTAAAGTAATCATCAGTTTTTTTTCTGGTTTCTTTTTGGAGAGAAAACATATTTTTATGATACAGAATATATTTACCTTGTGGCAGTTTTAAGACTCATCTTCCAAGCTGTACTTTCCTAGACCCTTGATCTTTATAGGAAAAATCTACATATTTTACCTGTGGACCCAGCTGGTGCCTACCCCCCAGGCTTAGACCCTGACCCCCCTAGACCACAGTCCACATTCCCAGCCAACCCTCTGAAGATAATTATAGCCTGATCATGCATATGAGTGTAAAAAGTCAAAACTTGATGTGAGGTGCACAGCTTCTACTGCACTATGGAGCCTTCAGAGGCGTAACAACACACACACAAACACGCACACACACACACACACACGCACGCACGCACGCACGCACACACAAACACACACACACACACGCACGCACGCACGCACACACACAAACACGCACGCACGCACACACACACACACACATGCACGCACACACACACACACGCACGCACGCACACACACAAACACACACGCACACACACACGCACGCATGCACACACACACACACACAAACACACACACACAAACACGCACGCACGCACGCACACACACACACACACAAAACACGCACGCACACACACACACACAAACACGCACGCACACACACACACACACACACACATGCACGCACGCACACACACACGCACACACACACATTGATAAGAAATGGAATAAAAGAAGACAGAAATAAAGGGCTCCAGCCCAAAGCAGCCCAGCAGATCATTAAAATACAATGGAGGACCTACAGGGCGTGGGCTCCCAGGCCCTCCAGCTGTGACGGAAAGGAGACGGACCCGTCAGCCGCGGCGCAGAGCATCCGGGAGCCAGATGGCAGCGAGCGTGCAAAAGTGCTGCAGCTTCAAACGCCGTCACGACAACGTGGAGGCAGGTTGCCGGAGCTTCAGAGTTTCTCCGTGTTTAACCTTCCGTCGCTCACATGGTATTCGCACAGGGCTTGCTGGGAGCTAATCAAGGTGAAGCCGTTCTTAGGAGTTGGGCGCTGTGTCTGTGAAACCTTGCCATTTACTCTGTGATGCTACCTGGAGTTTGCTGTTTGAATGCTGTTACAAAAATAGTGGGCATTGTAAAAGACTGGGCTAATATGAAAGATCTGTCCCAGCTGCTAAAGGCAGAAAGCGGCCAGTCTCATAAGGCATAATAATGTTATGCCTTATGATGTTCCACCAATTATGCCCATTGTCTGTGCCACGGCAAAAGGCAATAACTGGGATGCTATATGCTGAAACCTAAACCATGGCATCAACCATGGCCTATAATATATGCAAATATGAATGAAATCACACAGTATTTCAAAGCATATTCAAAGATTTGTTGGCATATTGGAGAGCCACCGATTGACAGAGACATTGTCGAAGATAAGTAGAATATTTGTGTCAAATGTTAGATATGAAGAAAAGCTATTTGTGCTGTGTCAAGTGTTCATTATTCCCCTGGTACTCAGGGGGAACCAACGGAGAAACTGTTCAAGGTAAAAGTGCACTAAAAGTTCACAAACCCTACAAAGTAGGAAAATTCTGCTCATTTTGTCTGAAATTACAATTAATTTCAGACTAAATGTGCACGCCACTCACAAGGTCATTGGATTTGGTTTCAGGGGATTCAAATTTCCCATCAAAAACCCTGAAAGATCAAATCTGAAGAATGTTTGATGATTTTTTTCCAATACTCATGCAGTGAGCCATGCCAACATGACCTCACTTGTCACATTTCTTATTCCTCCAAGTGATCTATCTTTAAACCATAATACTGAATTATTTCCAAAGCAAGATTGACTTTAATAATTGACTAACGTGAGTAGAGGAATTTTAAAAGAGTTTTCATGCATGAGAAAAAGTGTGCCGGCAATGTTGGCAATGGAATCTAGCTTATTGAGTTTAAACTTTGAGATGAATTAGAGCGGGCCCTATCAAACCATTTATTTATGAAACTTGACACAGCTGTTCACCCAACAGAATCCGCTTTTAATCTAAACTCTGCATATACATGCCTGCTAAACTGGTGTGTTGAGACTTTTTAAAAAATGGTAAATGATAGTCAGGATTACTGCTAATGATTTTTTTAGATAACTGTTGAAGGAGGCCATTTGGCTTGCCCCAGTAGAGCCTCGCGCACTGCATGACTTCCTAAATTTAATTACAGAGGGTCTACACCAAATTAAGTGTCATTAGTTTGAGACAACACCATGTAATGATGAGTCTTCGTTCTCTGAACTGTAAAGTTAATACAGGACAAAACCATGTCCTCTTACAATGGTGTGCAAAAGACCAGGACCTCAGGAGAATTACGTGATGCTACTGGTTTGAGATAAACGATAGAATCTGCTCCTGTTCAAAAAGAACACTTAAATGATGCGCAGAATACATGCACCTCTATCCAAATACTATTAGGAGGGCTTTACTTGTAATCACTGATTGCAATATAATACCATTGTAACATGTAGCAAATTAATTTGGAAGGGATTAATGAGAAAATGATAGATATGCTTGCTCAATGCGCACATGAACTGCTGAACTTCTTGATGTTTGCATTATCTGAAAATGACCATTTTCCATATACTTTGCCTTCCAAGTAAAGAATTAAAAATTTATTTGGCAAAGAAAACCCACCACCACCTGAGGCAAGCGAAAATGCACACGGGATGACAAACAAGCGTGTCAAGGCATTAGGGGACAATAACACAGCTCTCTCCCCTCACATGGTGCACTGTTCCCGTTCTCAAAATGCATTGCTAATACACTCTTTTTGGAAATTTGAAGGACTAATTGTGCTCACAGGAGAAAAGAGGATACATTGTATAAATGAATTTAAAGGCCTTTTGCATTGGAAACCTTCCCATCAGTGCAGCGGAGGACCAATACAATACACAGGCAGCCTTTTAGGAGGCCCTAAAAACAGGCTGCAGAGGGACCCCTTAATTTACAAAGCAGAGGAACTACACAAAGGAACCTAATCAGCTATCCAACAATAGGACAACAGAGCTACATCTCTCTAAACCAATGGCATAACGGATAGAAATCAGTCTCAGCCAATGACCCCTGACATCCTTATTGTAATAATAACAACTCCAGAGAACACCAAGAGATCAGCCAATGACAAGAGAGAAGGAGGAACGGAGGAAGGGGATGGGGGCAGACGAGCAGGGGTTACCCTCGAGTGCTTGGAGAATCTCAACAATCAGGAGGTCATTAAGAGTACATCAAGAGATCAGCCAATAAGAAGAGGAAGGAGTAATCAAGGAGGTGGGCGGGGCTGGGATGGGGGGAGGGGCTGGTGAGTAATGTTGAGGATTTAGAGAAAATCAGAGCACATCAAGAGATCAACCAATAACGAGAGAGGAGGAATAAGGAAGGGGGGTGGGTGGCGGTGGGCAGGGTACCTTGAAGAGTCGGAGGATGTTGGCCACCATGATGGAGACAGAGCTGGCGGAGGCGCCAATCACGCCCACCACCCTCTCAGGCTTGGTGATAATGGGGGGCCCTCCGCTCAGACACTTCACGTCGGTGCCGTCCTTCTCGATGAGGGCCTGGACGAAGGTGAGCGACTGCTCCAGCGCGTGCGTGTCCCGGGAGCAGGTGTCAAGGATCCGCGCCCCCAGCGTGATGTTGGGTAGCAGGTCGTTGTCGTTGTTGATGCGGTCTAGGGCAAAGAGCATGGCCTCCAGCCGGTGGATGCCCTTTTCCTTCTTAAGCTCACCGCAGGCCTTGCCGTCATTCCCTCGGGCGTGCACGGGAAACAGGCCCCCAAGAGAGATGTCCCCATCGATCCGGATAGAGTTCAAGTGGGTGTGGCCCGGTGGGCGGGACCTGGCCCCCAGCGCAGCCCACGGTGCAGCAAATCAGGACCAGCAATGTCCCTTGGATGACCCTCCGACAGCCAGTCAAATCCCTCAAACAGCCAGTAGGCGGAGTCATGGTGACAGGCCAAAGCCACATCCAAGTATGAATCCCTTTTGAATTATATTTTTTAATGTAAAATATGTAAAAAAAAAAAAAAAAAACCTTCAAGGTTGAATTTAATATCCTTTGGAGCAAATATTCCTCAGAACTCTGTTGTCATGTCTCTTTTTTCTCATATAACCCCAATAAAATTAGTCAGGTTTATACTTTGCTTAAGAATTTTTTTCACTTGGAGTTGGTGGTTTTTATTTTCACTCTCCTCTGTCAGCAAGAATCATGAGTTTTTTTTTTTTTTTTTATCCTCAAAGAGTCTGGCAGGAAGTGACGGCCAGCCCGATGAGACCCCTTTTGCCAGGCATTAGAAAGAACAAAGGCAGACAATGAGCTTCTCTCTCCCGTCTTGTCACGGAATGTTTTATTATTCCTCTCCCGAAAAGGCAGGGGGCGCTCCGTGTCAGTCTGCCAGGCCGCTTAGGTACAAAGCCATTTCATCCCCAGGCCGATGAGTCAAATCCTGAAAGGTAAAGAAAATAAATGGATGAGTCACAGAGAAGGACAGGTGGGCTCCAGCAGAAAGGAAACATGATGAACAGGACAGCACCCCATCTTTAAGGACTCTTCGTCCCGGGCCGCCGTTTGCGTGGTTGCTAAGTTCTCCCAGGGTCGAACCAAATTAAAGTGAACATCCCACACTGTGCTTTGGGGCTTAATGAAAGAGGAAGGTGCTTTTCTGTGTGATACGAGAACCTTGCAGAGTAATGAGACATGGCATAAGGCCTAACAATGAAAATTTGACACAGTGTTCCCATAAAATACAGAAATGAATGGAGCCTTTAACACCCTTCCACATCGCAGTATTGAATTTATTTAACCTCCGGCTGGGAGTTTCCATTCAGAACAGCCTTCGTCAGCATGCAGAAAAGTTTCTACATACATAAATAAATACATTCATCCATAATCATATGCAAACTCACACTCATACATACACACACACACACAACACACACACACATTAACATAGTTAAACCAACTCAATTAGAGGATGTGTGCGGATGTTGGAATAACTGAATAATGGGTAAGCCCATAGCCACCCATAATGTTTGTACTGCAGCATGGAAGAGCTAAATAAATGCATTTGGTTATGTCATGAATGTAACTGTGGGCACTCACATGCAGTGTACAGGCTGAAAGACAAGGCAATTTGCACAGTCACCGCGCGTAGCCACCTCCCACAATCTCTCTCCTTCTCTTTCTCCCTCCTTCTCTCTCTCTCTCTCTCTGCCTCTTTCATAGAACAGAGATGAATTATGCCATAGACAGACATTGATAATTACTGATTCAGTAATACACAGTATGAGTGCAGCACAGCGCCAGCCAATCCCCATTCATGGAGAGCTCCCCGGGGTGTTTTACTATGGAGTCGCGCGGAACGGCCGACACCCTCAGTTAAAAGCATGGGATAAATCACAAAAATGGAAAAATTCCCGGGAATTAATGAAGATGTCTGTGGCCTGCTGGGACAGTCTGGATGCAGATGTTTGAAATGGGAGGTCAGACGGGTACAGTGGCCTTGTAGCGGGCCACTCTCTCTCAGGCACATGAGGCTAATAGCCCCGTGGATGTGTGCCCGGGGGTAACTCCCCCCATGGGCATACCGGGATGAGTGCCAGGCCTGTGGGGACCGCCAGCAGAGCCCTGGGCCTCTGATCCCTCCCTCAGTGCTGAAGAGCCAGACTGGCACACCGCCACCACCACAAACGCCCCCCCCCCCCTGCCCCCATCGCTGCCCCTATTGCTGCCCCTGCACTCTAACCCGGAGCCGGGCAGTGGGCATTTATGGCAGAGAGGGTGGAACACCTTTCCAAAAGTAGGGCAACATCAAAGCTGGGTGGGGTGGGGGGGGGGTGGGGGTGGGGGGATGGGGGCATCAGGGAAGGTCCTCCCGCCTGGCTTTGATGCTGCTGATTAGAAGAACGGGAGAAGCAGAGGGCGGAGAGAGGAGGGAAGAAGAAGAGAGAGAGAGAGAGAGAGATAGCAACAGGAGGAGATAGGGAGAAGAGGCGGTGGATGTCTTTTGCTTGGGGAGGCTATACCTCTCTGCTGCCTCTCTTCTTCTCTCCATCTCTCATCTTCTTCCCCTCCCCCCCCTGCCCCTGCTTTTTCTCTATCTCCCTCCCCTTTCTCTAATCATCTGCCTTTCCAGCCTCCCGCCCCTTTTGTGGCAGAAAGCAGCACTGCCACTGCCGGCTCTCTGTCTCTCTCTTCCTCTCTCTCTCTGTCTCTTCCAACTCTGACAAAAAAGCGGTCACCGGCGCATTGTTAGAAGGCCGGTGAGCACACACTGATAGGATCGGTGACAGAGCTCTGGAACTGGCCCCCTTCTCGTATCAGCAGAGATAAGAGGAGCCGGTCGCAGCCCCGCCGTTTACAACGCCTGTCGGGGGGAGGGTGGGGGGGGGTGGTGATTTACTGTCCTCTGCAGGGGGTCTTGAGACTACGCCACGAACACCTCCAGCTGCTTGCGGGACGATAAGATGACCAACGCAATGAGCACATGGCTAGCGAGCCATCATAATATCTGAGGAGGTATTTTTATTTATTTAAATGATGTAATAGACCGAAACATCAAATCAGAATAAAAATTGCATTAGCTGAAGGATGGTATCCCTGGTGAAGCCTTGTGGGAAGTCAATAGAATTATTATCCCTTTCACCCATTGCCTTTCCATCTTTTCTGTCTTCACTATGTTGTGAAAATGGTTCAGTGGTTTTTCTCAATTAATAAAAATCATGCAGACTTAATGTGCAGCGATGTAAAAGCTGTCCAGATGGGGTAAAAAATCAAAACAAGCCCAGGACAAGGACTGTGCTTGGATATAGGTTTGCAGACGTCTCCAGCTGAAGGAGTCCTCAGCCGTGTAGCGTCATTCATGAATAATACAGGGTACTTCAGGCGCATACACAGCTGTTTTTTTATATCCCCCCTTTTCCAACCAAAGTCAAATAATGAGGAATCCCACTGCTGGTTGCTTTATGGAGCCCTGCTTCATGCTGTAGTCTCTTGTTCCACTGGGTAAAAAAGAAAAGAGAAAGATATTTATATCACCGCGCTCAGATCGTCCTCCTAAAATACATCATCAATAATAGATGAAGGCTCCCCAGCTGAAATACCGCTTCGTTCTGGGCTAGGGACTGGAACTCTCTCCACGGCCCGGTGGGCCAGGAATGGGGGGTTAAATTGCCTCTGGGCCTCAAAGGTAGAGAGACAGATGCCCCAGGTCCGCTGAGGACGAATGGGGCTCAGCGGAATGCACAAAGGGGTCAACTCTCCCAACAAACATATCGGGTCATTTCTCTTGGTGTAATCGAAGCGTGTGGAAAGGTTCCTTGACCGCTTCTCATTTAGTTTCCGTACACCGTGTTCTGGTGTTCTACTGCAGCTTTCATCACTATGGAATGTTGTGAAACTTCAGTCTTTTTCCCAGTATAGAACGCATTCTTTTAGTGAACAAACGGTCTATAAGCTCTGCATATGTAACAAATAAAAAATCTTCCACCCTGCAACAATGCGCTCCCACTTCTGAAATCTCTTTGCTCCATCAACAGTAATCTATTCTTTAGATATGATTATTAGGAAATTCAATATAGCATCTTATGCTTATTGATTTGAATAATACATGTAGCAGCATGCGTGTTGTTATCAGATTTATATTTCAAATCCCTTTCCCCCCATGTTCTTTGATTACAGCACTAATAAAGTAAGCAATGATGGTAATTACAGCTCAATGCCGTACAGAATAGGGGAATAAATTGCTTCAGCATCTGACAAGTCTCTAGTGGAACGACAGGAAACCAAGTCTAGAGCAAGGAACAATGAATCCGTCAATCCCAGCATAAATGAGCACACAACAGGGACCCTCATTCTAAAGCTACACAACAACATAGAGATATTCCGGAATGGGAACACTGAACCTCCATGCTTAACCTTAGTTATGCCTAAAATGTGTCTCCATGGAGACACGAGGATGGTGCTACATCTCCGTAAGATACTTATCAACAGAATCCGGATGGTGGGGGTTCAACATCAGTTGTTGTGACGGAGTGGGGGCAGAGTTCGAAATCACAAGCTCTATACTTGTAAAACCTAGGACTCTAACTCAAAACCTTCACCCGCCCCCTCCTAACCCCCATTTTGACCCCTCTACAGTCCACCTTTGCCAGGGGAAAAAGATCAATCTGTCACCCTGGGTACCTTGAATGGGCAAGTGTATCCATTGTCTCCTCTGGATACCACACATAGTCATTACCTATGTCTAGATGTTTCTCTTACATGTGGCACTACAGTGATTTTGCTTTAGGTCAGACTGTAAGCATGGAGGAATGTTTCCTCCCCAGACTTACCATGCTGACAGCATGTACACCCCAGAAACATCTGCTGAATACGATGTAAAAAAACATATTAAGAGCAAGACATCTCTATATATTGGACCTTTTTGCCCAGAGGACGAATGTCTTTCCTGCACAGCACAGGATCTGCGGGGCTCAATTCTGCCAACGTTGACATGAGGCGGAATGGACTCTGAAGGAGCAATCTCACTCTGCCCTTCCTCCCTGATTGCTAAGGGGAACAATGCATAGGGAAGAAGGGCGTGTGCTTGTCAGGGGCGAGCGGAGGAGGCGACCTGAGGCCTTAGATTCATTGTGTGCCTACAAGATGCGACAAGGTCCCTGAATAGACTCCCCCCTCCCTCCCCACCCCCATCTCCTCCAGTGAAAAATCGCCCCCACAGTTCATTCGCAAATAACGCAACAGTAATCACAGTGGACAGGAGGTGAAGGTGGAGGTGACTGAATGTCCCTCCCTCTCCTTTGATTCGCCGCAGATAACACTCCGCTCTTCAACTCATCGTGAGTAACAAAGCTCAGAAGATACAGTGAGGTCTGTCATTGCCTTTGTCACCATAGCCACCTTAGATACTATGAGCTTATGTACAACGGATTAAAGATGCAGAATGACAAGAACAGGTAATTCAGCCTAGCTAGGCTTGTCATTTACCGACAGTCTACAAAGTATGCAGCCCTGTGTCAAGCCTGGAAATGAAGTCTCTGATGTTACTCCAATGGAAGTAAGTGAATAGTGACATACCCGCAGAATCAAAGGAAGTCACAGTCATGACTTATCCAAAAGCCTTGTCCACCTGTCATAACCAATCAAGTGGCAGGACCACAACAGGGCATTGAGCCCTTACTGGGTACATGTAGGCCTCGTATATAATGCTCTAAAAGACATACAGAGATGTATTGTGTTTTTATGTTCACTCTAAATCCCTTATTTTCACTAAAGATGTCCATCCAGGACACACTGTAGCACACTACTCTGTTCTCACTGCCGCTCCTGTTTGTCATTTTATATTCTTCATTCATGGTCACTGGGATTTTGTGACCGTCCCTCAATTGCCAGGCCATCTATAAGAGACATTCCTGAGCCTTACGGCCCACTCCCTAATTCACCTGAAGAGAACCTCATAAAAACCAAAGTGGAGCGAAGCAACGTGTGACGTTATGGGATTATGCAAAAGCAAACGTCAGATCGCATGGGGAAACTGTGCGAGGAGGAAGTCAGAACATGTTTCTGCTATGGTCCAATTCTTTACCCTTTCTTTGGACTTGGATCTTTGCTCTACACCGTTTTCAGATAACAGGATGTAATATATAGCTTTAAAAAAACCCCAGAATGAGTCACTCAGTCCCTTTAATACACAGCTCTGTGGGTGTCCAGAAGTCCAATCTGCTTCCCCATTATAACCTGCCTCCAGATCTGCTGGACCGTAGAGGACCCCTGCATGGCCCTGATGGATTCCTTTTACATGTACTCGCACAGGAAATCAAAGGCAGAGAGAATGGGGACAAAACTGAATGACAGCCATTAGGGAGACGTGTGACGGGTGTGGGGGAGGCTCACCACTACCTGAGACTAGACAGCATGAGAAAAAGAGAAACGGAAAGAGCGAAGAATAGTAACAGGGGGACAGCAGTGAAACGTGGAGTTCCCAATCAAAGCCGAGCCCTGCAGATTGTTAGCTTAAGTGTTCATCTTCCCCCAGGGATGGTGAATAAAGTGAGATTGCAGTAGTTGTAGTCAGATTCCTGTTACCTAACAGCTGATCCATTATGAATGAAGAGTGGGTGGAGAACCTGGAGGGAAGCCCCTTGAATCTGAAAGGATCTTTTTTTTTATATACAAATTTGTGTTGGTGACCTTAAGGTATATTTACTTGACAGCACAAATGCATCTTCCAGGGTAAACTCTTCCAGAAACTTCTTTTACAATCATTTCCACTTGTGGGGAAAACAGGACCCTGAAGTCCCAGGGTGCCAGTGAAGGGAGGATAAACACAGTGAAGCTCCATTGTGCCGCCGCACAGATGAAGCAGAGTTTGAGGCAAGAGAACAAAGGAAGAAACCTGCGGTTACAGCCAGAGCCGGAGAGAGAGAGAGACAGGGCCAATGAGCAGTGGAGAAACTCAAGGGCTGTGGGTCCATGTAAGGATACTTTGTGTGACACAACACTACCTACTCAAGGTACCCTTAAGCCCTTATATAACAACAACATATCAGGACACCATCAGGACCACACCAAGCCTACAAACAGTGACATTTCAGTCGTCCTCGGGTAAAGGTGATTAAGTTAGTACACCCGTATAAGTAGGCAATAACTTCTTGCTTTGCATTGTTATTACCTTTTTTCTTGCCAAGACACCGCATTCAATTATCGACGTGAAAATGCACAAGATGAGCACTGAGCCCTTCTTAGGCATGCTCAGGGGGGATATCAGGTCCAGAATCTATGTAAAGCTGCTTTGTGACAATGTTCTTGCAAAGCACTCTACAGAAATGAAATTAAATTGAGCCCTACCACATGGATAAGAAGTTCTCTGATTATGTGCATGTACAGAAGACAGAGGGGTGCAGAATCTCATCTTGTTTGGCAGCAGGTGGATGAGAGGGATCCTCCTAGATAGGTGAACAACTTGGAGCAGATGGTGTTTGAGTTTCATATGCATACAAGAGCAAGACTTAAGGATACATAATGTCAAGATAATGCCGCTCAAATCATCACGGCTCAGCATTTATCTGCGGTTCAGAGCCATTGCCCTCCTTCCCAGTCCTCAAGCGAGATAGTGTAAACTGGTTTTTTCTTCTTTTCAGAAGAAATTCCACAACAGGCTCAGGCCCAGGGAACCAGGTTATTTGACTGCACGTTAAGTTCTGAATACTGGCAAAAACCAGCAGACACTGTGGCACTTCAGGAGCAGTGATAAGGACCACAGGGCTAGAGATTATCCAGCATTCCATCAGGCCTGGGACGGAACACCTTCACAGGCATCTGAGTGCTCTAACTGACCTGGCAAGCTGTTCCATGGATTGACAACTGTGAGTCAATTCTCCCCTCCTCTCCGATACTCCCTCCCCATTAATCTTATAGCACCCTTCACCACTGTCCCATTGACATTAAACCTCCTCCTTAAGACGGTACACCTCCCTCCCTCCCTCGCAGGATTTCTCAGAAGGAGCACTGTGCAAAGGCAAGATACAGGAAAGGAAGAAAAACGCTGACTAGTTCATTTGTAAATGTAATTATGATATTTTCATGAGCAAACAAAGTCCGGTTCTCTGCCTCAGGCCAAACAATACGACATGAGAACCATTTTTTTGGATGCAGTCGCAGAGACAAAAATAAAATGTCTTTTGGATGTTGCTGCAGAAGGTTGTCTTCACTCCCATTTTGTTGTTCTGTGTTTATGTCAAAGCATTGTGTTTTATACTAACCAGGGGAGCTAGAATTCATTCTGTCCGTTCACCTGTAGAAGGGTTCAGTGAAGTCTAGAGCACTGTACTGTCCAAGTCTAAAGCAGAACACAAAATTACAGATATAAATATTTACCTGTAGTGTACAGAAAAATATGACAGATATTCATCTAGAGTTTATGCTTTCCATTTTGCCATGTATTTTTCATTCACATGATACAGCAGGGCGTCTGTTTGTTGCAGGTGCTTCACTCTTTTATGCAATAGAGCATTATTGACCATGGCATCCATTTTAACCTTAAGGCATGAGTTGTGCACACAGTTGTTGAAAAAAGTGTGTCTTATTCCATGGCAGGGACTATATGCCCAGCAGGCCAAAAATATACGGTTATCACAGCCAACGACCAAAATTTTCATCATTGCAGTCTTTTTCCCGGCATGACCCAATCTCGAAAAATATGAGTTGTATTTATAACTGTAAAGAGAATGGCTATGTGTAAATTTTTAAAGGTCGGTTTCGTAAAGTTCTGAAGACTCTTGCCATAAAAAGCATGAAAAAAATCTTTCTGTGGAGAGCAATTTTCCAGGCCTCCAAATCCCTTGATGGTTCTCTTCTATTGTGTCTCCCTGCAACACGTCTATTATTCACGCCGTAATTGCACCCTGCCACTGACAGAAACTGCAGGGTGTCAGACATTAATTAAAGGCCTGTTTATACCCCCCCTTCTCTTAACAAACAGGCCTTCATAATACAATGCTTACCCTATTGGCTTTTAATATCTCCTCAATATTGCCTCTGCCTTCTCTAACAGCCGTGGTTGTTGGGTGAATTATTTATTCGCAAGAACTCAAAGTACGACGGAAGGGCAGCGGGTAGGTTGTCCGGAGGAGGAGAGCTCAATCTTGGCTGAGTAAAATCCTATGTAGGTTACTTTTATCACTAAGGCATTCCCAGGGCTTAAGGGAAAAAGGGGTGGGGAGGGTGGCGAGAAAGGGGGATGAGCGGAGCTCAGGTCTTTGTCTAGGCTCCTGTTTGCGTGCCCCACTTAGCAGAGTTGGGATAATTTTTCATGTCGTGGGGGTTCAGCTTACAATGTCAACATAGAAAAACACTTTTGAGGGCGGAGATGCCATTTGAGTGGCTGTGCGATTTCGTAAGTGCTGGACCACCTGCGGAAGGGCACGCAGTAAACATTGGGGTTGGGGGTTGGGGGTTAGCCGATTCATGGACATCTCTTCTGAGAAGTGCCATCATTACTGATGTCTTGAATTTCACCAGGCCTAAGCAGTAAGTAGACTTTGATGCTATTACAATGGATATTTCCTGGACATCAAAAGACCTTACTGAACTGAACGCCAAGGAGCATCTAACAAGCTGTGCACTTCGCTAAGATGGGCACCACTCCACTTTAATGTAAACAGATTGATGCGGAGGGGGAGGGGAGGAGGCTGGGAGAGACTTAAGATGTCCGTGGCAACACAGTCCTGCTTGCGGGAACACACACTGCTCTGGCATGTGCTTCTCCTTTCCCCATAAAAAAGCCAATCTACCACTGAGAACAAAAGCCAGGCGACTCGTGCCTTACAGCAGGTTCCACGCTGGTGAAAAGGAGGATTACCCTAACTAATCCGGGCAGACTGAGGCTTGTGTTTTTGCCTGGTGATTTCTGCAGATCAATAAGTGACAGTGTGCGGGATCCCTCGAGGGAACAAAAAGGATGACCATGAAGGGGTCGGGCGTGTCTCTACGGTGACCCCCGGTATCTCTCCGGCAGAGCTTGGCGTGTGCACGGCTTTCCCTGCTTGTGAGGAAGAACCGCCCCGACCGACCGGATTGCGTGTGTTGGACACCTCAGGCTTTCCATATCAGAGATCAGTTATTCAGTCTGACACAGTGATAATCAGCAGGCCTCCCTGGAAATTTCCCTCTCGTTGCATCAGGCTGAAGGAACATTAACAGAGAGAAGAAAAAGGGCTGAGTCTTAAAAGCACAAAACATGGAGGGACGGCCGGTGGGGGTTGGGGAGGTGGGGAGTCCTGAAAAGAAACTTCCATCTCGAGCCGAGGTGTGTGACCGCCTGCCCTCTCCTATAAAAGAGCCAAATAAAATAAAGAGCTGGAGATACTCCATTAAGGAATAACCAGCGGCTAAGTCAAAATGAGGCTGATTTTATCCACACTGCTGAGGGTTTGTCACGTACACCGGGCCTTAGACGGAGGCTGTGCTGAGCGTGTGAATCACATGTGAATAAATGTGTACTGAGAATAAACGTGTTCTTTTTTTATCCCGCAGCTCCTCAGTGGGGGGTATTACTGACAGCACCTCCCTTGTGATCAGCGCTGAGTGACTACAAGGGGCTCTGTAGTTATCAGATTGGGGATGGTTGGGGGGGGGGGGTGGGGTGGTTAGGTTTGTTTTTCCCCACAGTTCCCCTTGGCAGCATGCCCCAGGCAAAGCAGCAGCCAGCTTGTGTCGTCTGCAGCTGTGTACATGGACACGCAGGACTGGTGATGGGAATGGGGGCGGGGGGTCGGGCGCTGCTGGCCATCCGGGATAATTACAGCCATCCAGACCGGCGTGGTGTGGCATAGCCGCGGTGTGGCTAATCCTCACCGCTGAGCACATGTCACGGCATGCCACGGAGAACGCCAAGGCCTTTCTGGTGGAGTTCCCTGGAGGAGGCGGAGGAAGAGGAGGAGGGTGGGGCTTGGTTTACCGGAGGTAAGGAACGCAGCACGAGGAGCCTGGGAATCACGCAGCGGCTCTTTCTGAATATAGCAGCCTTTTATTTACGCTCCTGAAAACACGAGGACCATGAATATTGAATCTCTCAGCATTTTCCCAGAGACCGTCTTGGAGTTCGTTTTAACATCACAGCATGCCTGAATAGCTGAGGTACAGATCTTCACTGTGAGATTCCCCCAATCCAAGCCCACTCCTGTCCCATTTCATTCCAGTCACCTCCAGTGCTACCGAGAAGCCAGGCACACGAGAGGGCAGGGTATTTATGAGACCCTAAGTGACACCTTCCAAATGTGTAAACAGAGGGACGCCATTTAAGGAAAACTATGTACCATGGGTAGATATCAGGGCACTAGTCTCTCCCATCTAAAATATTTCTTATACTTTTTTATCCACACTTGATAACAGTGGTGTAACCCAACCAGTGCATGAGTGACTGATTTAGCCACTAAAGAATAAGCAGTTAGCATTATGAAACTTGGCTACTTCTCTCTGAAAAACATAATCCCAGCATGTTTAGCAATGAATATAAACTGGAGTGCAGAAAGAAAATACAACCATATTATTTTATTGAATCAAATATAATAGCAAAACTGAGGAAAATAATAATTCCTTTTGTGAAACTGAAGTCTGCTGCTTTGTCAGCATGAGGCTGTTTACAAAAAAATATGGCCCAAAGTCTAATGTTTTCTTACTGTGTTCTCATTGCTCAAATTACCCAGGTGTGTCATTGGATCACAGATTGCAGGAGCGCAGCACATAGCTGGTGTCACCTGGAGACACAGGTGCTTTGAGGCGCTGATGGCTCATTTCATGCCACCGTGCCCGCTTGCCACCCAAGTGGATAACGCAATGATCAGCCACTGTCTGCCACCGACACACCAGCTGAAGGACCAGAGTCACAATCCCAACAGCATCTTAACCTGAGGTTTCTGATATGCTGTAATCACGGACGATTCCTGACACATGCAATGACTGTATGTTTGTCATTTTGCGGGTGTGCACCATGACCTCATGAATATGATAACTTTCAAACATGTTTTTCTTCACTTCTCCACAGTTTAAAGATATCATACCGGAGTAATTACCAAGGTCTGGATGATTCCATGACACTTAAAGTTACACAGTCAAATTGTAGTTTATTCAAGGAGCAATGTTCCCCTTTCTCATGTAAGATCATCCATGCATGAAATCAATTACAGGCATGTTTCCTCAAACATTCCAGAAACATAAAGGCTCTCAACAATGTGGATATTTGACCTTTGAACCCCAGTGACACAATCCCTGTGACAGTGAGCCTCCTTCCAGGACTCGTAGGTTCGATTCAGGTCACTATGAGAGGAAGGATATTGGAATGCCTCTGCTTCAGCTAACGAGCTTCATGTTGAGCATTGCCACACTGCTGCACCGGCGAGGCTGAGCTGATGGTAGTCATTAACATTGCCATAGCCTGAAGACCTAAGCTGGGTCAGATTTGAGCGATTTCAGAGTGTTGATGACCTTTTTTTAAGCATCTTTTTTTCCTTTCTTTTATTTTGCAGGGAGACATTTGGCGAATTAAGCTCAGAGCTGAGCAAGCTCTCGCATCCTGCCAGCCCGGGTGCCTCTCTCTTCTGCTCTTATTCATCTCCCCTTTGAAAGATCTGGCCGGCTTCAAAGTAAACCCTGGCAGCTCGTGGTGGTATGACATGGAACTTAAGCCCTGTCGGGGTGCATCGCGGAAGTTTGCTGAGCTACGCCGCACGCAAACTCTCTGCAAAGCACCGCTCAGGCAACTCCACACAGAATCACACAGAAGAACAAGGCCTCGGCTCAAAAGAACGCCGAGCGATAACCGTCCCTCTCTCATCCTCATCTCTGATCTCTCCAAAGCACGGACCCAGATAACACCGTTTCTAATGCTCAAAATATTCCCAGAGTATTAGCAAAATCAGGGCAAACATTCCCGGTATGTTCATTTGTCCAGTCTCGCAGCTATTCCCTGGAATATTATCTGGATGCTGCAATGACCACCCCCCTGCCTGTTCCTGGCACTGATTAACATTTTTGGGGTCTCTCTCTTGCTTAGGGCCCCGTGAATCATTCATCTTTCACTGTTTCAGTAGCAGCACTGTCTGGAAGTCACAAAGAACATCGCAGGAATGGAGTTTAAAGAGTTATGTTATTCAAATTTTTCGAGACATTTCATTTTGCATTGTGGATGTGCTGCCATGCTAATTTCATCACCAATAAGTGCAATGTTAAAATAAATCTGCCATTTCAAGTCTTTAACTCTACTTGACTCTATCCTCTAGAATGTTTTTTTCATGACCTAAATGATAACTATCAGGGGGAAGTTGTCATTAAATTTGCATGAGACATGACCAAAATGTTTTCTTTCTTTTCTAACTTCTGAACTTTCTTAACATATTTCAAACAAAAAAATATGTAAGTCTTTGGGGGAAATTCTTGTGTAATCTAAATGTTATCTAAACAACTTTAACTGGAATTTTTTTCCCTGTGTTCTTGAAAAATTCATGTTTTGTGAGGAGATGTCTATACAACATATGTCTCAAGGATCATTTCCCATCACAAATCTGTGCATGCACCTTCCTTAAGCAGCCAATTTCAATCCTGCCGAAATAAAAATGAATCACTTGATGAATGGTGTAACTTCCGATAACATAATCATTGGCCTTAATGACCTTAATGGTCTTACATACAAAGAAGAATTAGAGCAGTGTGCTGCAGAGATAGCTCGAAACACAAGCGACGGAGTGAAATTTGTTTTCGGCCTGACAGTAATGCAGGAAAATTAAGTTAAATGTATTTATAGGCAACATTTGTCTTGCTTGACACCGTGCTATCGATAGGATGCAGGCTACGATGTGATCCGCTGCCATAAGCAGATGCCAAAGATTCTGTGGATAGCATTGAACATCTTCACCAGCACACTGAGTCCACATGCACAGAGTTCATGGACTTCTACATCTCTTGATTGGGGACGTATTAGGAAGTATCAGGATTGTACATGATCAATACACAGAATGTTAGGAATGGAAACATTTTTTTGGAAGTCCAACTTCCAAAAAGCGGCTTTGCTACCTTATCATTTATGACATGCAGAGGAATGCAAGGATGATACATGTCTGAATGTTGAACCTAGATTAAATATTTACCATTTTATAGTGTATGTAGAAAAAACTACTTACACGTCTCAGAAAAGGTCAGCATTTCTTTGCATATGAAACGCATGTGAAGTCGGGACACTCGTAGGTATTGACCATTTTTACTCAGCTCTGCAAAGCCTCCGCTGGAAGAGTTGGTCTGAGAGAGCACTGAATTGACCGTCAGGCTAAAAAGGCTTTCAGCTTTCCCTGTGTGCCGGGCTTGCCTTCTCGTTTGACAGCACCTGAGATGTCCGCCCCAGGTTACTGTCCATCCAAGGGCCCACATTATGCCTTTTTTTGAAGCGAGACATGACCGTGTTTGAAGACTAGCATACCATTAGGCTGAAAGAAACGTCACTGCCATAAGAGCCACGTACGTCTCCTCTCTGCATCTGCACTTTGACGCATATCCAAGATGAATTTTGACTTTGCCTGCAGGTATGCAGGTATTTCTCAAAGGAAGGAAGCAGCAAGGTAGCCCCCTAGGCAGTACCCAAAGAGTTACCCACCAGAGAGAAAAAAAAAGGAATCCGTACAGAAGTATTCGCAATGTCAGCGTATACGGGTACTCAAACTGTCTCTCCAGATGGAAGCACTGCCTATTGCGACTCTTCTTGCTGGGGTCTTACTTCACTATGGCTGTCAGCCGACAGCAGGGAATCTGAGAATGGACGGTTAGGCAGGTAGACAGAGAAGCATCCGTCCAGCTGTCCACGTCAAGCACTGACAGCTCACGAGGGGAGATAGGCTGCAGAAATAACTTAATCAGCCACAACAGAAGTTTCCATCAGTTGACAAAGCAGAAAGAGCCCCTGAATGCAAACCCCACAAGGGTCTTATTATGAATATTTTCAGGGATAGAGTAGAAAATAATAACTTTATTTTTCCAGGGTGGACTTCAGGTGAAGTAGCCACCATACAAGATATTAAATAAGTAATTTACATAAATTGTATTAGGAAATAAAGTTATGGAAATTACCTTTAGACTTTCCACATTCCTTTAGAGAACTAACTCTACTAATTGTAATTTAATTATAATGGGCTGCTTTCACAAAACCTCTGGGTGTAAATGGTCGATTTCCATGGCTATCGTAGCTTTAAATAATATGGATATGGACCATTTCCAAGGCATATTTGCAGTTTTGTCAATAGTCACCATGACTTCACAATTACCTTGGGTCACTTTGCTAATTAGCTGTATACACCAATGCCAGCTCACCTGTAGATTAGGCCACAGTATAATAGTTTGTTTAGGGATGCAGTCCTCAGAGTTTTCAGCTGTCATTCAGCATAAATGATTGTTCTAATTAAGTAATTAAGAACAGAAGTTCTGAAGCAGATGTGTATGGCTTTTCTTACCCACCCCAGGGTGTATATATTTTTCCTTACTCTGCTGCTTATAATCTGTGATATAAATTTCTCAGCTGTTACGCAACAGTAGGAAAGCCAGATGATGTCAAAGCATCATCCCTCTAATCAAATTAATTATTAATTAACATTTTATAAGCATTTGTAATCCATTTATTAATCATTATATATAATTTGCTCATGTGTTTGTGAAAAGTTGTCAATTGTACTATCTGTGGCTTGAGACAGGTTGGTCTTGGTACCCACTATTGCCTGACTTCTTGATGTCTGTAATGGGAAATAGTACACCTGGAGAGTTTATCTGAGCGCTGGATCAGTTGCCAATGGCGACCAAGGTGGTTATAAAGTCAAACTTACCTCAAGCCAAAGGCAGTGTAATTTAATAACGTTCACACATGAGCAAATCATATGTAATAACCACATTAAAACATGGTGTTACAAAGTTCTGCAGCAGAGTAATGTACCCCATGTTTCTGAGAAACATATGCCAGCTGGAATATTCCAGAAGTATGAAACAAAGAATAAAGTTTCAAACAAATCCAGAAAGAAAAAAAAAACAGGTACAATGAAACAGACTTGTTTGAAGTGAATCAGTCTGCCATCCCAGAAGTTACTGCTGATCTCGCACCTAACAAAGACAGGGGAAAAAAATGCAAAGCAGCAAAACCCCCCTTCTGTTCCACTTCCCTTGTCTGCTTTTCGTTCTCTGTTTTATCTCCAGCTGTCTTAGGAACACTCTGTGTTTGCCTCCTGCTTTCGGTCCGTGATCGAAGGACAGGGGGAATTAGCGGCACGGAGAGACAAAGGCCCAGGCAAATCTACCTTGTGTTCTACTTGACCTGGATACGCTTGCCTAACTTTCAACACAAAACAAAATGTCGGGGGAAAAAAAATTCAAAGTCCTGCTGCTGTGTGCAATTCTATTAGCCCCCCCCACCCCCACACTCCCCACACCCCACACCCCCCCTCCAGCCATTCCCCAATGCAGCCCTGACAGGAAGCGCAGTGTCTAGCGTCACAACCTCTTATCTGCTTTTCACGGCATCCTGGCTCCCTGACAGCTCATCATAGTCTGTGGGCCGGCTCAGGCAAACTTTGGTGCGGGCGTTGTGAGGGCCCCTAGCCCCCTCCCCTGCCCGCTGCCTGTCTCCAGGACTTCGAGCCGCGCTCGGTGTTTGGTGGAGCGCATGCCGTCTGGTGCCCAGGGACCGATCCCTACATCCCTACCTCTTCTTCCCAAAAACACCGCCCACCTGCGCACTTGCAGTGGTGTGTTTGCTGCCACGTGTGTTCCAACTGCAAAAACACAACCCTTTAATTATTCAGTCTCTGAGTCTCCCTTTCCTCATCCACCACCCTCTCTCTCACTTTCTCTCCATGCTTTCTCTGGCTCTTTCCTATTCGCTGCAGTGTCTTAATACTATTTGTAGAGGGTCCTGCCTTATTTTAAATTTAGTGTCAGAAATATAGTACCTGGGGAGTGCTTTACATTCATCTCCCTGGATTAGTCTGGGATCAAACAGGAGAAGAGAGAAGAGAATGCATAATAAGCTGTAATATGCATTAGCTAGTAACAAAACCAGGTGAGTGATTTCAGCTGCCACCTGTATTTTGACCAGTCTCAAAAAAAAAAAAAAAAAAAATGGGGAGCTTTATTATGGCAAAGCATAGGGAACATGTTCATGAGCATGTGTGTGTGTGTGCGTGCGTGTGTGTGTGTGTGTGTTTATCCATGCGCAAATGTGTGTGTGTGCGTGGCATAAAAACTAAATTTCTCTGCAAATGAAGACTAATGAAGATTAATATGAAGCTTTCCTTAATGTCATGATAGTTTTAGTTTGCAGACCTAGTTTCTATTAAAGAGGTGTTTTTGTATGGAACCCAAGAGTGTGACAGAGATGGCCATGCATGGGGATAATGGTTAAAAAAATGTTTGTGAAAAACTTCACCTCTGGCTTGGGCTGGCACTAAAAACATCATTACATTGTTAAAAGTATAATAAAAATTATTATGTATTCATTTCATGTGTATAAATTATATGAAATTTATATTATAATGACTTCAGTATTTAATTTAAATTATAAGGCATTATTAAATGAAAAATACATACACTTCATGATTTCCATCTGTAAGTGCAATTGGGTAAGTTAACACTGACCATGGGGGTTGGGGGGGGGTGCAGGGGGTGAATGGTTTTTGTCAGAGCTAATGTAGCAGTAAGTAAAGGAATAATGGAAGAAAACCTACTCCTGGCAGGTTAAAACCATCTGCGTCCTGACAATGTGAACTCCTGTATGTTGAAGCCTAAAGACAGAGCTGAAGCTCAGGCCTGCGGCATCTCAGCTGTGGGACCTGCCCGTGGTCATGGCAACCTGGGCAAGACTACTACACAATAAAAACAATGGACATTGTAATCACAACTCACATCAAAACATGGAGTCCTGTCAACTTGGAATGGAAAAACTATGAAAAAAAACCTTGCGAATAAATAGATAGATAAATAAATAAATAAATAAATAAATAAATAAATAAATAAAGCTGGCTATTGTAGCGTGTGTGTGCTCTGTGGTTATTCTGCCAACCTGCAATTCCAGCAGTGTTAAAATATTCAGTTCTAATCGCCGGCCTCAATAATATATGCAACTTATTAAAACACAATCTCCTCGTGGTATTCATCACACTCCGACAGGCTATTCACAAGATGAAGTAGTCTGGTTCCCCAGTCCGAATAGGAAGGAGTCAAACCCAAAATAAGGTCATTCACTTCTGCACCTCCTCTGCTCTCTAAACTGTCAATCCAACCAACCGCAGGCTTTGAAAAGTCACACCAACACACTGTGCTCCATATAAACGGCGACATTATAATTCCCATCTAATCCTGGAATGCGTGTAGCTCAACCACAGCAATAGAAGTTCCAAATTAAGAAAAAAAGGGGGCTGGGAACTTGACACGTCCTTCCACTTAAGTCTTAACCCAGATTTTTTATTTTTATACTATTATTATATTATTTTTTTTTAATCAATCCGGGCGATAAGATATTAATCTCCACAAGACTGCCTGTGAGCTCGGTCTTATGGAAGAGACTGCACGGCTGAATTAAGAGGGTCTCTGTTCACAGGGAAGAGAAAATGAACTCTATTTCTATTGGCCTCTCAACACCACCCCACCCCTCTCCCCCACCCCCCCCCCCCAACTCCCCTCCAGTCCTCGCTCCACAGCAGCGATTGCTGAGTACCAAGTAGACGGAGGGTTGCCGGGTCAGCCGATGAAAGGTGACCCCTGACAACCGGCCGCTGTGCAGGAGTCGTCAGACCATAGAGCCCTCAGCTTAGCGGCCCAAGCAAGCTCCGCCCTCCAATCAGCTACCACTGCAAACAGCTGGCTGCAGCAGAATCACACTTTCACCTCCCAATGAGAGAGAGAGAGAGAGAGAGAGAGCTGTATATTTTAGCATATGGAAATACCATAATTGCAAAGAATGTTTTTATCTACTGTACCATACACAACACACAAATAATAAATACATACATGTTCGGGGCTTAGCCCCTTTTCGTCTGCTATGCACGTCATTCCTGCACAAGGCCACAAAGCTCCCAAAAAATTCCCATTCAATTTTTTGTTGCCGACCCACGAAAAACCGAAGCCACGATGTGGGAGCGTCAATTGTTTTGGGATGATGGGGGAGGGGTACATATTTTGCCTCCAGCTGTGCACTCCACCCCCACTGACAAACACTGCAGCTGGGGCCCATGGGCTCTTACGGAGGCACTGACGATTTTGTGACATAAATTTTAAAGTGCATTTAAAATGCGTTCTTTAAATATAGCCTGATGTTATTTTTTTGTATTTTGTCAGATTCGACACTAGCCATTTCCTGTGGGACTAAGGGGGACTGCATTACTCCAGCTGAACTGGCTTTCAGCACTGTTCAGTACATTTTCTATTTGCCATTAGTGTCTTTAGACCATATTATCTTGCAAAGGAACCTGCATGATATAAGCAGTGAATAGGCCAATGAAAGGAGATGCAGGTAGGGTAAAAGCACTTGGATGGCAATATCAAATCAACAACTGATTACCATTTCCTGTGTTCATGTGTATTCACAGATAAAAGCCAGTTATCCTGGCAGTCCAGCATCACTGCATCATCACCTCCTATACTCAATTTATACAATTAGTAATGTGATTAGGGGTAGTACCAGTTGTTTTGGTAATAGTAGCAGCATTAATATTAGTATGCATTAACATGATAAATAAATAAATACAATCTTACCATCGCAATGCAAAAATATGTTACCATTAAGGAACTTCTGACAATGCTAAAGTGCTCTCCAGTTAAGTCTGAAATGTTAGCAAAATCTTCTTTCCTGGTTTTAACGTGCTTTACACAATCATGAGGAGTCAAGGCCATATCAAATTTAATCATACACAATACTGTGCTGCTTTTATTTCTTGTTACCTTTCCAGACATGACGGAAGCTCGTTAGCATATAGCTAACTCAGTGTGTTGTGTGAATTGTGCGACTCAAAATCAGTTATCCCTCAAAGCCAGAGCGGCCCCAAGATTTTCCTCGTGTTTTCCATTGTTACATCACTTCCCTCAACCGCATCTGTCATGACACCTCATGAATACAAATACAAGCAACACCACAGTGAATGGGTTTAAAGCCGACCTGCAGGTACTCAGTCTTGGCCCGGAGGGGCCAGCGGGCACTACGAGTGCCCACGTAACAGCCACGCCAGCCTTGCCCAGCCATTGGCCCAGCGGGGGGAGAACTAACGGGCTTCATGAGGAAGGGCGGTCGATACGGGCATCGCTAACCACCTAGAGTACTCCCAGGATCAAAGGATGAGGAGGAGAAGGGGAAGACAGGGTTGCCAACCTTGAATTCAGATGTTTTAATAACATCATCTAGTTTGAGATTAAACATTTGACATACATGTGTTAATTATGGTGCATGTCTATGGGTATATTTCAGCCTTCTATTAGGACTGTCCCTACATTTAAAAACAGTTGGAAAGGGAATTACACCACACTTGCAGAGAAATCATCCTGAGTTTAGCCACCTGTAGAGGGTGGGGGGGGCGTGGGTTTGACTTGGATTTCCCTTTGGCCGGGGGTGGTGGTAGTGGGGGAGCGGAGGGAAATGTCAGGCTTGTGCAGAATGAGAGGCTTTTGAGTGACGCTCTGCTGGGCGGATTAAAAGCCCTGCACATTGATTTCAGTTCAGTAAAGGTGGGTACACAGGCCCTCAATGCAGCAGCCGGCCCCAGCTGAGGGGAACCTAGCGAAGTAAAGAACAATCCACGGCTTTTAAATCAGCCAAACTCCATGCAGAGAGTGCTCAACAGACCCTCCAGACTGTGTAAAGGGAGTCCCTCGGTTCTGCTTTCTTCGCTTGTATTTGGACCATGTCCCCAATATTGTATTCACTTCATTTCGACAGAACAGCCATGCGTGCAATAGAATCTCAGAGTCAGAACCTGAGAGTTTTGGACTGACTTGCGAACCAAACTGGGTGTTAAAACGATGTTTAAACAAACAAAAGCATTTCAAATGTTCCATTCATAAAATAACTGAAAATAATATCATAATTAGACAAAGCGGCATATTGTACATGAACTATTTTTAATGTCACAGTGTGGTGAAGTCACCAGAACGTGAGTGTACAGATGTCTCAGAAAATAATCAGCCCGCAGAAGAATCCAATATAAGAGAGCCAGTATAAGACATGTAATAAGGATAATGTTGTAATTACATTCTGATTACTACTAGTTTGATTATTGATTTTTCACATTAGTAAGTGGGTTATTTTGCTCCATTAAAATAAGATTACCGTAGGATAACAAACGTTGCTGTCAAGCTTTAGGTTAAAAATAACTATATTGGGTTGCACTTCTAATACTCTTAGTATATACATTATTTGATTTTATCTTAAATTGTGCAATGTAACACTTAAATGTATTATATGTGGTTGTTCTTTGTAGCAATGCCCTCATTTTATGTTTTAATAATCTAGCATTAAAAAATAATAAAATATGATTAGGAGATAATAAATATTTAGGAAACAGCCAGGGGTTTCAGATTTTCAGAATTTCAACATAATGTTACACTAAGTTCTGTTGCTATGATACAGTTTATGCATCTTTCTTTTTTTTTTGTCCTCATTTTGGTTACTTTGGCCACCGCCTGAAACATTTACTAATGCAATAATGTTGACAAGCAATTGACAATAATTTATAATTGAGTTATAAATAGTTTATTACACATGTTTAAAGTGTTGCCATTGTTTGTTTGTTTGTTTGTAGGCATTCTGAAATGAGGCTGAAAAGCAGTGAATTAAAATGTGATAGAGGCAGTGAGTATCCACAGGGACAGTCATCAATCAAACCCACAGCACCAAATGCTTAGCTTGAAGCCATCACACAATGACTAGTTTTGAGCCAAGCCTACTCGTCGCTCTCTCATTCACACATTCTCTCTCGCTGGCACATGTTTTCACTCACTCTCACACACACACACACACACCCGCACACATCACACACATGCATGTACACATGCCCCCACGCACACACATACATATGCTCTCTGACTTGCTCTCCTACAAGCGCACACACACACACACACACACACACACACACACACACACACACTCACACATACCAGCTGCATAAGATGCTGTGGCCACACCAGGCTCCAGGCCTTGCCCACAGAAGGCAGTAGGGCCCGGCCCTGTGGCTATTTTCCTAACCTGTTTGATTAATGGCACATTAGAGAGACGGCAGGTCGGCCGTACATCACTGTTTTTCCCGTCGACTCTCCATTATTGATGCCGACGTGAAGAACACAGTTAATGAGGCAGTGCGTATTGAGCAGAAGTGGGTCATGCGTGTGGGTTATAGTCTCTCCCCTCCTCTTCCTTTCTCCTCTCCTTCCTCTCCTTTCTCTTTGCTCTCCCGTCTGCTGGAGCTGCGTAGTTAAGCCGACGTCCGTGCATGAGAAATCTCAAGCGGCACCATTAACTGTCTGACCACAGCCAACCTGGAGCAGGCCACAGCGCGGAAAGAGCTGTCTGCAGGCTGCTTACAGTGCGTGCAAGGTAATCACTGAGGCTGAGTAACAGGACAACAGCCTGTCTGAGACACCTCCTATCAAAGGAGTATCATTTACACAGACATATTTATGCAGCATATGCAACATACTCGCTAATATCCCTTCCCTTGCTTTGAGAGCCAGAGTATTTTCCCCTGTAATTGGCCGTGTGGTGTGCGAGCGTGGCTCTGGATCTGTTTTTGTTTTTTTTTTTTTCTCTCCCGCATGTTTGGACCGGGAGCGGGACTGATATAGATGGGTTATTTCAGATCATTGCAGGTTAACACAACACAATCACAGCGGGAACAGATAATACGGGCTCTTTCATTATCGCCGCCGAGCTCCGCTGCGGCGACACAAGGTGTTCTGACTCAGATGGTAATCACACCGCCATTGACCAGCACATCGATTTCACAGAAGACTGTTGTGAAGGGTGGGGTGGGGGGTTTGGCTTGTGTGTGGAAAGGGCTCAGCTGCCTGTCAGAATTAAAGAATGTTTGATGTATATTATCGGGTCTCCAGTAGCAACCGCAGCAGTCCCGCAACAGAGAGGCACGGACCCTGTACTTGGACAACCCTGGTGCAGAAGACTACATACGCTGGAGAGGCTACTCCTTCAGGAACTCCTGAGCCCGCCTTCCAGTGCCGCATAGAGTAAAACCTTCAGTTAACAGTGTCGCTGTGGGTTCGCAGCGAGGTGTTCAAGTCTAAGCCGAACCGGGAAGGGCTGTGCTCTGCTTTGGCAAATGTCAGCACTCTCTAGTGCCCCCTGCTGACTAGCCAGGCACTTGAATGGTTTGTAGGCTGACTGCACGTGGACTTTGTGTTCCTCTGACAGTGAAGGCATTTTGTAAGTGGTGTGCCATTTTTAGTATGGAAGAAGCAAGGGATGTTCGCCACGTGAACTGGAGGAGTCAAGTGCCTGTCATGTGTACAGCTGTCTCCTCCCGAGTATGTGTGGGATAGCTGCTCAGTGGGGCCAATAGAGAAGTATTTTAAGTCTTTGGTTGGGAGGTGGGGGGTCCTAAAAACGGTAATTAATGGATGAGTCCCTAAAAAGGACTCATATGTGCAGTCGCTGACCCTGTTTTTTAAACAGTCATATTTTAAAAGCATTCATCCACTCTCCTCTAGTTTCCTAAAACTATGTTCCCCCTGAGGAAACCCAGGACATTGTACTCTTGCATATGTGCTCCATTATGGCTCCAGGTTCACTCGGTGCAAACAGTACTTACTGTGATACCCTCTGAGCCCTCTTGTGCTCCATTAAGAAGTGATTATCTTTCATAATGTTATTCTATATATGCACATCCACAAATGAGACCTGATTGTGTTATTGCCAAGTAGGAGAAAGAATTCCTTACCGGATGTATTTTATAAGTAATAGATTCAGGAGATTTACCTTTTATACATGACCATCTGAACATGCATGAAGAAAATGCCCGCCTTCGTTAATATCACAAGAGTCTGCTGTAAGAGCAGAAGTAAATATTTCCTACAGCGCATTAAGTGACTTTGATTCATAGGATATATCTGCCTAAAGCTCAGATCATAAAATATTCAATAGCTGAGCCATATATTCAGCATAAGGGGTATGGTAATAGCACCGGTCCTGAAACCCGATCGGTCTTTCTAATGTCCCTGTAATGCTTTCTAACGCTCATTCTATAAAACCTGAAGAGGGCATTACCAATTAGTTTGGTGTGTAAAAAAAAAAACCTCATCCCCATGAAACCACATTTTTCTGTAAATGAAAATGAAATCACAATGCGGCAATCCATTTCTTCAGCCCAATTATCCCTTCAGACCAGCATCAGGACAAAGGTGCCATTTGAGACCCCGCTAGCTCCGGATTTCTGCACGGATGGCGCTCTCTCACATCTCTGAGTTCCGTTCTTACCATGATCGAGTCATTAAAGTTCTGTCTTACGAGCACTTTGAAACAAAAAAAAAAAAAGAAAAAAGAAAAATATGTTTGTCGGCAAAGTCATTTTCACTAATTTCACGGTTAATGAAAATTCTCAAAATGAGAGCGCAGTAAAACGCATCGTTCATTACCAGCCACAATTACTCCTCCCGCTCAGGCTGTGGTGGACTCAGAAGCGCATGCTGATTGGACTTGGCTTAAATTAAGCCGTTTTTTTATTACAGGCCCTTCTCAAAATATTATGTAACAGGTCATGAACGTATTTGAAAAAGGAGAGGAGATATTTTGAGATTCCTTGCTGAAAATCAAGCATGGTACAAGGTTAATAAGACAATATTGGGCACAATATAGACTTACAAATTGCAACAATAGATAAGGACATACATGCTTTCCAAGATACACTTCAGTATATCCGATTCTCGAGAATGACACAAATAAGCTCGGATCAATAAAACCACAGGCTTTGCTGGGGCATTAGGCACGGCGAGGATTTCATTCACAGGAACAATTTCGGCAGTGGATCATAGCCTTTTCGGAGCAAAATTTTCAGTCCCGCTACCCTCTTCACCTTTACCTTGCTTGATCTATTTACTTTCTTATAAATCACAATTTTCCACTTAATCAGAGTCTAATTAAAAGATAACTACGTAACCTACTGAGCTGAGTGCCTGGATGAATCCAGGAGGTTTTTGAATATTATGACAGCCCAATCAGCCATTTTAATTGCCAGACAAACTGCCTCTGTCCACTCTTGTGTCTCCAGTGCCCTCGACGCCTATTCAGACAGACGGAGAGAAAATCGGCAGCTTGCTCTCCTGAAAGTCCAGCTCAACCCTGCCGCTGAGTTCCACTGAGGAAATAAATGGGAATATCAGATGTCTATCAGATTGAGGTGTCCGTCAGTCCAGCTAAAAGATATAAGCTCTGCCCTCCAACTCCATCACTCCAGTTCCAGACAGTTTGTCAGTGAAGGGTGACAATTTAAAGGTTCACCCCAGCCGAACTATACAATTGTTCAGAAAAGTAACTACCCTCCATTTTCTCAGTAATTTTCTGAACAAGGTAGGTAAGTCACACGTGTAATATATACAAGAACGTATGTCACAGGATATAAGCAATAATTTTAGGAGAAAACACAGCTAGAAAATTTATTTTAACAGCCAGGATGCTTATACTTTTACTGACATCAATTTCAAGACATTGGACCATCTTGCAATGGGTCAAGTGGGGATTTAATTAAAGATGAAATTATGAATTATATTCAGAATATATTTTGTGGAGACAAAAAACTAAACTACGTCTAAAAGCATTACAAGTTTATATCTGATCTGTTAATATCCATATGTAATCTGCTCTAAGACTTTGCCTAAAACACCCCTGAGCATTTTCAAAGTCAGACAGAGATCGCAGGCCCAGTGAAATGATGACTGTCATCAGTTATAAAGTACAAAAAAACCTGTACTGGAAATATGAAATATTGCTTTCTGAAATATAATGACACCCCACAGCAATAGAAATACTGTTGTAGTACATTGTTTGGAGTGTATTTTTACAGTACTAAAATAAGGTTATGTTATATGAAGTTTAAACTGTATATAAAGGTATGTGCACTTATTTTGCTGTGCATAAATGAATAACTGTTACTGTCGGCTGACTTGTTGGTTCCAACATTTCTTATTATTGAAACTAATGTTTATCAAACTGGATATTGTTTCCTCTCCATGTTTTTTATGAATGTATATATGAATTAATTGACATATTCACAAACAGACAGCATGGCCAGGATCCATGTATGTTTATACTTAAATGAAAATGTCCCACATTTGATGGGTAAAAATACAAATAAAATGTGAGCAGAATCTCTTTAAAGAGAGCCTCGCTGTTGTGTGATGCATACAAATACAAATGAAAACAGACTTTTCTAGAACAGAACAAAGAATAATGTCAAAAAAGAAAAGCACACACATACATATAAGGTGTCCTCTGTGCCTTTCAATACCATTTTAGGCACTAATCACCTAGATTCAGAAGGTGCATGAAGGCTCTAGGTTCTTTTCACGACCGTTATTGATATATCATATTAGGAAAGGAAAAGTGAATTCTTAAATCGGTCACTCTAATTGAATCTCAGACTGAGCTCGTTGCCAACTCTAAGAGTCTCCTCATATGCCTTGAAGGGAAATTACTGCGCAGAACTTTGAAGTCTCCTCAAGCTGCAACTCCCAGCATCACAGCTTTCAGCTTAGAAACGCTATTTCTTGGTCGCGGCCTTGTATCCGTCTCTGACTGTCCATCTGGACAGCGCATTGTCTCGTACGGTCTCTTATTCATTAGTGACCTCTGTGTCAGAAACCCAGACAACCACATCTCCAGAGTCCTCAAAACGCTGTCACTTCCCCCTCAGGGACCAACACTTCCTGTAAAAGCAATCACCACACCAGGGACGTGCCATCTTAGACACGCCAGCTTAGAAGTGTTTTCTGCTTTTGATTTGCCACCTTCACTTTTGACCCCAGTTTCACTGAGCTGAGATGATTTGTCTGAACATGTCATGTATTTGTTGTAATATACCATGTCCTTCTTTAAGGACCATGCTATGACTCAAGGGACTGGTGCTGAAAATGAGCTCCAGCTATAAGTACATGTGCACTGCATTGGGTACTGCAGGTGTATTCTATTCTACTCTAGCCATGGGTATGGATACAGCTCCATTTACGTTAAAGTGCACGCGGACTCACTTCTCACCAAAACCAGACACCGAACATCCGGAGAGTCATCGGGGCCTCAGCCAGCTCTCACCTGTAACCGACACCCTCAACAAATTAGGAACAAGGCCTCGCATTGATCACAGGGCTTTAAGTGCAAGGGATCGTCATGATTTCCAAAGATCGCTAGTTCTCTGTTACCACATTCCAATACTCCCCCAGTCGCCTTCTCATTAGTCAACATGGGTTACTCTCAAGGGGGAAAGCAAATGCTTCAGTGATTTGCTGTTCAGTTCTCATTGAGCTGTGATGCAAACAGCACCTTACGCATGTCACCCTGCAGCACAGCTGCTGCTTTTTGAAGTACCAGCATATAAACATTAAGGTGATGGCCCATGGTTTTCCACCTTATAACTTTTACATTCAGCAGTTTGTACACCAGCCATGTGTAATTAACACATTATGAAATATGTACTGTGTACATTTAAATCATTCATTTATGATGCAGCAGTTTTGCAGTGTGGAAAAACATTTACCAAATAAGTCTTTCCTACAGGTGTACAGGCCCCACTCTTTGGCATTAATATTTCATCGTGCTCTTCTGTGCATGGCACAGAGCAGTTCATGCATGAGACAGATAACTTGTAATTGTGCAGTAAACAAATTTGTGAGATGCTGTCTGCACGAGCTTGATCTCGTCCTCCCATGGCAATGCTCTTGTCATGCCTAGTGCAGCAGCGTGCAGCGTGACAAAGCATAGCAGTGATTAGACAGCTGACCTTTAACCGCGTGCCAAACGCGGTGATGCCAGAAATCGGAATGTTAACTAACATCCTGCAGGAAGCCCGGGACGGAATCCTTAAAGCTAACGTGCTAAAATGCTAACATTTCCCAAGTGGGTCACAGAGTCTCTGTCATTCATCTTTGTGCTTTTTGACATTCGGAGGCAAATTCTGTAATCCATATTCTACTTAGCGAATGTAGATGAAGGAGACAGGGGCCTCAGGAGTGGTGAGGCGGTGTCATTTCACTGTCTTGGAGTGAAATGGCATACTATGGCTTATTGATGAAAATAACTCATGGCATCCACTTTGTCCAAGAATGCTTGCCACACATCAGTTGATGTGGAGAGGAAGAGAGGATTACTAAACTGGGACTTGATTAGGTAGTTTTTTTTTGTAACTTTTTAAAGAAATAAAATAGTGTATTGTTTCCGTTACATTATGACTACAATACCAGCAATTTGTTTCCATCGTTATGAGGTTGTGAACTTCTTTCACTGTCTCACAGGGTCCATGTGGTTTATTGGCTCATGATGATGTTCTTGAGTCATTTCATTTCCTCTCTCCATGTGCAGTGAAACTGTGAAGCAGAGCAGTCACTGGCAATATGGCGCACATGACGCATCTGTACAGTATGCATGTCCTTATTTACTACAGCAGCAGCACAATGCCGCACACTGAAATGTGAATCGCTAACAACAGTAAAGGCTGACTTTCACCACAAAGTCTAAATTATTCAATTTACATGAAAGAAATGCGCTATTTGTCCAAAAACAACTGCAATGATGTTATTATTTATTTATTTATGTATTTATTTTATACATTTCCTCACAATTGAAAGGAGTTAGGTAGCTGTGAAGGCGTGGCCCTTCCCAAATGTTGAAAACGCTGTTGATTGTTTTGGAATGTGGTTTAATTGGTAAATTGGGAGTCAATTAATAGTCAACAGCAGTGTAGGTGATTGTAACCAGGCGTAATTATTGGCCACAGAGCCTATAAAAGTGATCATTGGCCCCAAGCTAAGGGGGCGGGAAGATGTGAGACTCAGTTATGTGTTTTTAATGTGTGTGTTTTTTGATTTTACCAAGTCTATTTTTCTCAGTTGTTTTTTAGCCTTTTTACAATAGCCTTCCAGTTATTGTGCTGACACACTTAGCATTGGGTCTGGAGATATCTACATGCTACACACAGTTGAAATGAATTGGTGTTGCTCTGTCTCTAGGTAAACAGACCAAAAAGCTTAATTTCTAAAACATCAGAGAAAAGGCTGAAGGGGAGAGAGACATTCTGATGACCCAGGCTCCACCTTCACTATGTAAACTACTAGCCATTCAAAAGACAGAAGCTGTCATGTTACAGTGTGGGAAAGAATATAGAATATCTAACAGTACATGACAGGCCTGGCTTCTGGACAAAGCTTTAAAGGTTCAAAGACTGGTCATCAGTTTTAAAACACACCGTCTCACTTTCTGCAGGGATGCTGTGAAGGGTAGGCGTTCTATTCACCATGACCCCAATGTGAACTGACCTCTAACTTTCCTATGGGAGGTAAGGGTCAAGCAGACCCAATAAATATCAATAAAATACCTCTAACCGCTCTGAGGTGGGCCTTTGTTTTCCAGTTCAGCCATTGTCGTACGGGGAGGAAATGATTCATTGCAACCGACACCCGACTGACACCTCATTTAAATGCGGGGGTATTTTTGTTTCGCCTCCCGTTCAAAGCTGTTAGGGAACAAATGACGTTAATTGCCTTTTACCAAGGCATTCCGAGATGGATTCAATCTTGTGCCGTGCCTGTCCTGTGACCTTTCGTTTTTTAAAAAAAAAAGGAGAAAAAAAGCAAAAGGCTGTGAGGGACATGAGCGGAGAGGGGTCAATGCTGAGAAGATGAGAGGGCTGTTCTGCCATGGATGGGGCTTTGTGTGTGTGTGTGTGTGTGTGTGTGTGTTTGCGTGTGTGCGCGTGTGTGTTTGTGTGTGTGTGCGAGCATGTGGGTGTGTGTGTGTGTGCGTGTGTGTTTGTGTGTGCGAGCATGTGTGTGTGTGTGCGCGTGTGTGTGTGCATATGTGTGTGTGTGTGCGAGCATGTGTGTGCGCGTGCACGTGTGTGTTTGCATATGTGTGTGTGTGTGTGCATGTGTTTGTGTGTGCGTGCAAGCATGTGTGTGTGTACGCGCGCGCGTGTGTGTATGTGTGTGTGTGTATGTGTGTGTGTGTGTGTGCTCATGTTCGTGTGTGTGTGCGCGCGCAGATGCAGATGCAGGTTTATGGAGTCCGCATGCTGTGTCAGGGAGCTATTGAGAGAGTCACTGCAGCAGCTGACCTTTTACCAATGCATCATCCCAGCCACAATTAAGTCCCATTGTTATAGTACATTTACAACAGGCCATCTACTGCGGGACAGAGCCATGGAAAATACCACTGATACTGCTCAGCCAGAATGAGAAACAGAACTAACTGTGCCCAACGTATCTCTGACAGTGCACGCCTTGCTGTGCGCTGGCCTCTGCTGTTTAGGAGGTAATGATTTGTAGTAGCATGTTTTTATCCGTGTCAAGAAGTGGGGATGTATGCGTTTTATTGTTTTGAATGTTTGATTTCATTTTTAATGCATCGATTTGAGGCTCCTGAGGCTTCACTCCCCAGTGTTGTGTTCCGTGTCAGTCTGCCGGTGATGGAATGTTGTGATAGGATGGAATGCGTTTTCATGAGCAGAATTTCTGATCTATCAGAAATGGATAGGGAGAGAAAGGAAGAAATAGTATGTATGTATGTGCACGTTTGTATGTGCTTTGAATATGTGTAGCTGCACGCACGTGTGTGTGTGTCTGAACAGGAGCATATAGAAGTAGAGAGAGGGAGAAAAACAGAGACACTGTGTATGCCTGCATGCGTGTGTGAAGCAGGAGATGGACTGAAAGTAGTCCATACTCTCGCTTTTCTCTCCCAGACTCCTTGATCCCACACAAAAGAAAGTCTCATCTCCCTCCAGTGAATACCCATCTGAGCGAGCTCTTCCAGCTTCTCTCAGCTTCAAAGCCAGGAAGATACCCAGACGCACCTCCCTTCAACCCGCGCTCTGATCCCCACGTCATGTGGGCGGAGCCCTTTTCCCAGCAATACCCAGGGCAACGGTGGAGACATGACCAGGGGGCTGGACTTGGATCTCTAAATCCTCCTCTGGGCCCAGCCAAAACTTATACTTAAAGCAGAGCAATAAACCCTGCCTGGTATAGGGGAATCACTGATGTTTTCTAGCCAATCACATTAGGACAGGCAAAGCAGGCTGAGGATAGAGTCATGATCTAAGCATAGACTATACATCCTGAGAAGAAGGAGTCGTATCAAAATAATGTGCTTACGCAAATCGCCCCCTGAGAATCTGACCACTGTCTGAACTGGCAGATCTATGACCTATGGCGGTCACGGTAAGTGCTGTGTCCAGACAGTAAAGGCAGCGAGGGTCCCGAACCGTTTATGTCCCCTTTAGATGAATGACTGTAACAAACACGACTCACAACTACAATGTAAAATGAAGTGTTTTTTTTTCTCCTCAAGAGCTGTTTTGGCAGGTATATCAATCAAAATTAATGACAAAAATGTGTTTTGATTGTTAAAAAGTAGGGCTTCAATTTGTTGAAATTAGGGGCAAATGAGCATAATCACACACACACACACACACACACACACACACACACACACACACACACACACACACACACACACACACACACACACACACACACTCATATGCTCAGGCAGATTGAGAGTTCCAGCGGGAGAAAAACAGGAATAAGAGATAAAACAAGCTTTCCACAGGACACCTCAGTGAGAGAGGAATAGCCTTTTCCACACAGGCCTTAACTCCAATAAGGCCAGTGGCTCGTCAGACTGGCCTCCCCTAACAGCTCTGAGAACACTAATATTTCATAATTCTTGTCATGGAGATACATGTCTTTCAGATGCATTTTACATGAGCTGGGACATGAGAGACCGGGACTGAAAACATACAGGAAGCCGACAGTCTCCTTTTTAAAACGAAACACCCACAGGACATCTCCTCCTTTCTCTAATAAGGCTGTGTATATTTCATCACATTCACCTGGACACTGTTAAACCCACTGCAAAGATTACATTACCATAATTCTATAAATCTCTGTTTGTAGCATGTGACAAGCCCCGACTGGATTATAATGCAGCTCTCTGGTCACTGATTACCTTTTGCTCATGTCTTGAACCTATTATTTATGTATAAATAATTAAATAAATCACACGCACTAACGGATCTTAATTACACTGCACCAGAGGGGACCACATATGGCAAGTATGACCCAAGATCACAACCCCAAACAGAATTATTAGGGGTGGTAATTGAGGGAGGTATGCTCACCTACATTTTAAAAGTCCAGAGGGAAGTGGTTGGGGTTGCAACACCTTTCTCGAACCCTCCCCTCCTCCCAGAGAAGCCCCGTCTGAGACCACACGCAATCGCCCACAGCCAAATCCAATTCCTGGGGAACGCGACCAAGGGTTGCCCCGTAAAACCGTACAAATCACTGCTGAGCTGCGCGGCCCGGCTCCCTGCCGCCCCGACACATTTCAATGTAATTACCGCACTTTTTACAAAATCAATAATTCACCACAAGGGGTGAAAAATAAATAAAAAACAGCGGTAATGCTGGGGCTTTAGTGAAGAGGTCCACGCTTTACTGCGCTTACAGGCATGAACTGGGCGTTTGATAAGCGCTCCATGTTCCTCGATCCAACTGCAGCCATGCGCTCGGGTTATGGGTTATGTAATTCTCAGCCAGGAAATGAAACAGGCAACCTATCTCATTTTAATTTGCTCCCAGATAAGAGGCTACCAGCAATAGAGGCAGGTTTGGCAGCTCCAGAAGCAAAAAAAAAAGAGAGGGAGTAGAGGCAGTGGTCAGCAAACACTCTTCACAGGCTTATATCAGGCCCTGGTTTATTTCCTCTGTGTGGCTGACCGGTGGAGATACGAGCCAGAGAGCTGTGACAGGGGTCAGTCTGTGCGCGGTTAGGGGGTCGTCCTTGCATTACCCCTTCCACTCTCCCCTGGGCCTCCCCCGCTGGAAATGCTGTCCTCGCTATCTCCAAATGGCCGAGGTGCCCAATCCGCGCCTTTATTCTCCTTGCTCACACAGTTTAGCCGGGTTTAGGGTTTAGCTGTGCGAAAACAGATAAGCCGGTTGGCCCGGCCTCTGTCTGAGTATCGGCGAACCCTCTCACTCTCCTCTCCTCCTCTCTCACTCCTCCCCCCTCGACATGCAAGCTGTTTGTTTGAACAATCGTGGCCCCGGACCCTTTTGAAAGCGAGAAGGAAACGTTTGGCCGAGGATCCCTTAATTACACCATCAGCCACCCAGGACCCGGGCCATTAATCAAGTTAATTACTTGCGGGGGCCCCTGTTGGAGGGGATGGTGGGCCCAGGTGGGGTGCCATATAATGGGGGGGGGTTGAACCGCCATGGCAACAGCACAATGGAGGACTCCACTCGACCCGCCTGGCTTCCCCGCCTGTGACCAACTCCGCACCTCTGCCTGCTCCACCCTGAGGCCCAAGGGCCACCCAGAGTGCGAAGGCTTTTCACAAATGATTTTAAACCTTCAGACACCACTGACATTCCCGTATATTAACATTACATATCATTTTCTTAATTAAAGAAAAAAGAAAACACCTTCTTTTCCCCGATATTAAGGAAAAAATAGGTTCTTTTGCATGCTGATCTGTAATGTTTATGTAATGTTTAAATGAAGATTCTCAAGGATTTGCTGGAGTGTTTTCAGATTTCATCTGCATCAAAAACCTAATCAGGAAACCGGCGTTTTCAGCTTTACAGATACCGACACATTAAATCACATCCATCCCCATCCCGGGCAATGGAAAGCTTGACAAAGCTTTCTGCTTCAGACATTACCTTCCTGTCAAAAATGTACATTACATTTGTATTTAAGCACTCAGCATTACATTAACTTTATATTCACATTTAGGCACTTACCAGTCACTCTTATCCTCGTACAGGTTATATTTTCCTCTAAACACTACCCATTTATACAGCTGGATATTTACACCAGCAGTTAAGGATAAGCATCGAGCTCAAAGGTTCTATGGCTGTGCCTCTCCTGGGAATCAAACCTGCAAGCCCCGAGAAAGCCATTGTCCTTTCACATTATAATAGATGTCAGCCTGCCCCAGCTGCAAGGTAATTACCATGCGATCCAGTTCAACACGCTTCAGTAGGCTTCACATTTCACATTACCAGGTAACGTGCACATTTAAAGCAAAGATTATGGTCTATTGCTGACAGTTTACTCCCAAAGAAGAGGATCTTGTGTGTACTTAGAGGGGAGTTTCCACCACAGATGCTGTGTTTGGGGAAACAGAGGGAGCAACAGATGGCAAGAAAACAAGACTAAAGCAGTCGAGGGAGGAGGATATTTCGTCTGAATCGTTCCACCATCCTCGCTCGCTGTTGGCAGCAGAGATGTGGCTTTTCTTCATGACGTTCTCACTTGAGAAGCGACATTTCACTTTAATTGCTTTTTTTTTTTTTTTTTTTTGCACACACAAGTCACAAAAACCACATATGGTTCCCCAGCATGCTGTACAATTTGCCTCTCTAAAATACAGACACACAACCTCCACAGATTTAAACATGATTCCCTGCAAGAAATGCTGCTCTGGGGCTCTAAATTAAAATGGGGGTCCATGTCAGTTCCCATGCAGGTGACAGGAAGCTGAGAAGCACTGAGATGGCTCAGAGATGCGGCAGTAGAAGAGAGCACCACTATCCCATTGACTTTGATTAAGACTTCACATAAGACTCTCCGCATGGAGACGCCATCCCTGTCAGACTTGTGACATGCATAATTTCCCCCTCTCTGTCATGCCATATTGATAGAGAGCTAATGGGATCCTCTTCAGATATGCCCTTAATGAAGACGGATCCGCGGGAGCTGACGGAACCTCATTTCGTTTCTATCGTTGCTCCATCGCGTTGTTTTAAGGTGATTAAGCCCCCCTCCACAAGGGCAGGAGCAGGGCACCGGATAGGGCTGCAATAATTACCAGAGGTTTCCGAGAGGACACCCTTCCCCTGCGGTCTGTTGAGGAACAGAGGCCCTGAATCTGCTGTAAGCTGCAAAGAAGCGCACACCGTCGCGCGTGATTGGGCGAGATTGATGCAATCGGGGGCGGTCGTTTCAACATCATGTTTATGCAATCTAATGGCTTAGTGACATCTGCATTGAACGTTACGAGCCTGACTGACCCTCCTGTCGATATCTTTGTGAGTGCTGATTGGGTAGTGGTGACATTTATATCAAAAAGGATGAGGATCAGTTCTCCGCTGCGACAGGTCTCCAGAGTCTCTATCGATGTCTGTGTTTCTGAGAAGGGCCTTTTTTGTATAATTGAATAATTAGCAGTATTTCTGCTTGATACTTGACAGATGCCAATCAATCAGGGTGACCTGGGTTGAGTCCCTTGATCTAGGATACAACATCACTGTCAATACTGAGATCTGAGCCTGAAAGCAATATGGTTTCAATATTTGCATTTTGAAAAATATGTGTATCGTTTAGCTTATCCTCTTATCCAGAGCAACTTACACACTTAACACGTTTGCTATGTACAGTATGATACAGGGATAGGTCTGTAATATTTATTTGGAAGCATTGTAGCACTATTGCTCTCTTTCAGCCCATGTATGGAGGGTATTGTCTGTATCCAGATCCACTGGCAACCTCTGTTTAATGAAAGTCAGCTATGGGTCCTGGCGCTTTAGCTGTATTTCATGATAGGCCCGTGATCTAGTATCTGGTACAATTTACAGGTGATCCAGCATTGCTGTACTGGATATAGCTGATTATTTAATTAAGATATAATAAGATAATAGGAATAAACAAAAATGATCCCTCTAAGAAAAGGATCACTCAGTGCTGTTCTAGGGTATGCTGCTTTTATAAAATCACAGATCTTCACCTTACTGATTTACTAAAATTATCGGTTGAATTGTTTTTTGTCTAATTTCCAAAATAAAAGCACACACTGGATTGACAGAGGTAACTCTTCTGCTTTTGTTATGAGCTTGATTTCCATACATAATTTAATTTACTGATGAAGGTAACCTTGGATGGTACAATGCCAGCCCCAAGCTAAGGCAGTCAAACTCCCCTTTAATTTTAATCAAGCAGGTCAACCAACCACATCAACCTCAGATTCCAAATCTCTGCCCAGCATGCAAAACCTCTCTTTTAACTGTGACCTCAGATTAATTCAAAAACCTCCAATCTATATTTAATCATTACTCTGACACTGGTCCTCCTCCTACTTGACCATCTCATTGACCAAAACAGCTTGTAAACAGAGCCCTGAGCCAGATCTTACAGTCTCCAATTCAGTGCGTTGGTGGCAATATCAAGATGTGATGAAACCACATACTGTCATTCACAATAATCCGCTACAATGCCCTGATATTTTGGCAATTAACCCCTTTCGACTTCTTACCAAGACAGGAGTAATAAACCAGTGCCTTTTTAGTTTGTGTTTGCAAACTCTGTTTGCACCAAGCCACATTTAGTGTCAGAACAAACAATGGAAGTCCCAGGAATGAAGCCTAGCTGAAAAGAAAGGAAATCTTCCCTAGAGACCATGAGACCAAACATTATAGGTATGGTTTTTGTATGTAAAAGTTTGGGAAACAAGCTTTGTGAACTACAGCAATAACTTATATTTACCCAAGGACAAGCATTTCAGGTGAATACTGCTGCAAACCTTTTTCCCAGAGAAAGAACTGTATGTAAATCTGTTCTCCCCGTTTGGGGATCTGCAGCATAAACCATTTCAGTTGACATGATTATTTGTTGCATTGCACCAAACTAATTAAGATCAGTCTCTCTTCATTCCATTACTCACCCCTTAATCATAACTAATTGGCCTGTTGTGTATTAAACTACCGCAGCAATAGACACATAGAGGATTGCAGGATAGTTATGGCCTACAACAGCTTTGAATTGGACAGCACAGGACACTATTTACTGCATAAACCAAGCCCCTGTTGTCTTTGTACAGTAAAGCAGACTCCTCAACAGAGCTAACCACTCAATATCCAGATAGGCCTTAATAATTCAGAGGCGTTCCAGAAAATTGGTAAATATTTGCACAACACAGCTTCAGTTCGTTTGTAAATTTTTAATATTTATTGATCCTGGGCATGCTTTTCGTTTTTTTTTTTTCCACCGAGTCCTCTTGAAATTTTTTTTTTTTTACACAAAAGAAAAGGGGTTAAGGGGGAGAAATCCATGTCTTTTTCAAATATTGACTCTGGTGCAGATGCTTGGAGTGATTTGTTTTTTCCACTGAGTTTGATCGTTACCTGGGGACCTCTTCGTTCCTCCTGATGCCCTCTGTCTGACTGTTTTTTTTTTTTTTTTGGTCAGCAGTTTCCCCCTTTCAAAGTAAACTGATTTGTTTCCTTCCATTCGTGTACACAATCGCTCTCCCCAAAGTACTCCACTTCTCTCTGACCCACAAAGTCCCAGTGCAGAAGCTGTGCTCATTGTCCTTCAAAACAATCAATACAAAAAAGTATCGAGTAAGTGAGTACAAAAAATACTCTTCTTTCCCCAAGTTGTTCGGGTTGAGCAGGTTGTTTCTGTGTTATGTTTTGTTATTGTTTTGTGTTTTATTGAGTGCTGCATGCCTCTCCATCTCCTGCAGCTCTGTAATTGGAGGTATTTCAGCACCACAGACTGTGATCAGGACCTTGGACAGCTACAGTCTAAACAGTCTATGAATCCAACCTAGGAACAGGAGAATTAGGTATCAGGACGTCAAAAAAAAGGATGGAGGTGCCAAATGCGACTGACTGCTCTGGCCAAATCATTGCATCCCATTTTGAAGACCAATGCCTTTTGATTGTCTGAAACAAGTCACGTTATGTGAGCAAACTGTAGCTGCACCCATTCATGATGTCATCATACCTCATTCGCCCATCATTAATACAGCCAGCCTGTAGGGCAGTGACTAATAAAATTGGTTTTGCAGGTGGTTGCACCACAGGAGGGTAATGAAGTAGCCTCCAGGACCCAGTCTCCTGAATTCCCCTTGAGGGCAGGTTCTGTACCTCAGACGCATGTATGAGGCCTTATGTTGTTACAAACACACTTAAAAACACTCACCATAGAGACATTAAGCGAGGCCCTGACTCATTAAAGTGTACTCATTAAAGATCCCCATGGCACTAATTGAGGAGGGATGATGACTCTGGTCTCCAGGTCAAATTCCCACTACGACCGGCCCTTCTACATCTGACCGATTCATTTTCCCAGAACACCAGACCGGATGGACAGCCCCTGAAATTCTCTACCCACTTTCATTACCCTGGTCTGAATACAAATCATGACTGAGACTATTATTTTTGTTGTGGTTGTTTTCTGTGGTGCCAACTAGTGGCTAAACAAATCAGCCGTTTCAATCAATAGCTGAATCATCACTGATTTAAGATTTTGTTCCTGAGGGAACAAAGATATTAGCCTGGGCCCGACTGTTACTTTCAATTTCTTTAAAAAAATAATAATGACACCATTTAAAAACACATTCAGTACGTTGGGGTAGAACAGGAAGCAGAACAACCTTCTGATAAAGCATAGTTATGCTCGAGTTTCCTTAATGATTTGCTTTCCTGTATGAAGATGGTTTGTAGCTCTGTTGAGGGTTTTTGCTTTTAATTAATGTAATAATTTTGCAAATCATGATACTATTTTCACTGCTTTCGGAAGTTTATTGAAATGGTTAGAGAGCTAGGCTTGTGACTCACAGGTTACAAATTCAGTTCCTGTACAAGGTGCTGTCACTGTACCCTTGAGCAGGGTACTTACCCTGAATCGCTCCAGTAAATATCCGGCTGTATGAAAGGATAATGTGGAGGAATGTAAGATGACTAAGTCATCCTAGTTAAGAGTGGCTGCTAAAGCTCATTTAAATGTAATGTAATTAAAAACCGTTTTTTTTTTCCATATAATTTTATTAGACTTTTCTCCTGTAGAGCCACATAGTAGCCATGGATAGTAAAATTTGCTGCTTTTTCATGAATTCAGTTCACATGGCCCTCCTTGGAATAGGCTTACCTTCCGCTCTTTTGGCTGTGGAACAGTCTCCTGTTTGAACCACAGGTTTGTCAGAAACAAACAAACGCTGAAACGATACAAGTCGGAGGATGCCTGTTTCCAAACTCATCTCCCCTGTGATGACAGTCCTCCAAAGACAAACAGATAAGGGATAAGCTCAGAATGGATGGCTCAAATAACGGGCAGATCAAATCTCAGCCCCAGAACAATGATTAGGCTCAGACACCATCATAAAGAAGACTGGAAAAGACACCTTTCGTTTCTGAGCTATGCCAACACATTGTAGGCATGGCGAATGGCATCAGGGTTGATTTATAATACAGAATGACTTATATCTTATATCTTATCTTATTATCTTATATCTTGTGGTCCGAAAACGGTGCACAAATGAGTTTTATTCATCCATTTGTTTTTTTGGTGGCATGCCCCTTTAAGATGAGGCGCTAACTCATTCATCTTTTCAGACAAACAGCTACAATGGGGAGAAGCAGTGCATATGTGAGGCTTTACTTCACAGGTTCACCCTTCTAATTAGCAGTTTCTTAAATTAGCCACCTATGTGTGAGCTCTGGGCTTCTTTTTCACACCCTCTCTGACGTCTAACAGATCTTACACACTGCGCCCACTTTCAAACTTTCACCATTGTCATTGTCAAATGTGGAGATTCCTGTCAGACACCCCACATCGTGACGGACTATGATAACCCTCAGTCATCCTCATCACTGTTATCCCATTCCTCTGATCTTCTGTGTGGTTTATAGATTTTTTGCAATCATGGGCTTGGCCTCACCAGGGAAAAATCATACATAAGGCCAATTAAAGTCATCAGATTAATCTCTCTATCGCCCTCTCCTGGCCAGCTGTGCACCTGGAGGTTTGTGAATTGACCACATTCCTCCAATAGTCTCCCCATTCCTCCAATAGCACTGGCAACTCATGACCTCACAAAGGTCTGTTGCCGCAGGAAACAAGAGAGCAAATGTTGAGTCACAAATGTGGGCACTTCCTACTGAGTTAGCGGGGAAGGTCTGGGGTGGTAATTCAATATTTCAACAGATTATTATGGACAGGGATAAAGGGGGTTATTTTTTCTAAATACTTATAAGTAGATACCCAAACCTGGTTTAAAATGGGCCCTATGCTCAGTTCCCCTTTCCCTGCAACAGTCCTCCCTAATGTTTAATGCTAACATCTGCTGAGAAAGAAGCAAAGCGAAGCTGATCTCTCCCTTGTGATTTCCCTCGTCCCACTGACAAAACATCCATCCTCTTTTCCGTTTCAAAGGTTCACAGTGCTACATTTAAAAAGCAGCCGGAATGTTAAGGGAGCACAATGACAAGTAATGGAAATGTAAGGAGGGAAAAAAGAATAAGGTCTATCGCAATAACGGCACTGACACGGATGGAGGCCCAGCTAAAGAAGAGCTCCTTCTGCAGACGCGAGGATGGCACCGCAGGCAGCTGGGAGTCAATGGCTCGTAATGCACACTGTTGCTATGTACGAGGTTTAATAGATTGTGGGAAATTGTGGTTTTATGACCCAGCTTTTCATAAACGCAAGCTCTCAGATCCGCCCGTTACCGACAAAGAGACAGGCTTCCTGCTGGGGGAATCCTGGCCGCGAGAACGAACACATAGCAGCTGAGGAAAACAGAGCGCGACCGAAAAACAAGACACACTCGCCGTCTTTCATCTCTCAGGATAGGTGACAATCTCCGCTGACAAATTGCAGCTGAAGGTCAACCGTTTAATCCTCCAATCCCGCGCTTATAAATCTTAAGAGGAGCTTCTGGCCCTCGCTGTTTATGCTAATGAGGGCGAGCGCGCTGAAAAACAGCGTGCGGCACTCCCGCAGTCATGGACCGTCTGCAACCAGGAAAACCAAACACATGTGAGTGGCATGCATATTATGAGCGACCGAATGAGCATTTACATTAAAAATGTGTGACTGCATTTGTGCTATCCATTCTTAATGAAGTTGTCTAGTGGTGCAAATCCATCCGTTAATAAATCATACACCTATTTACAAACATGGAAATGCTCAACCCGCACACACATGCAGTCCATGCTCACGGCTGTTTCTACTTCATAGCGGGGGCAGGCATTAATGCCTTGTTATTGGCTGGATGTGGAGACTTGTCTTGGAGTGTTTGATGTAAATGCAGTTGCTGTGTGCAGACGCATGGTGAGGAATTCAAAGAGGACGGCAGCTGCGCAAAGGACCCCTCTGCGTCACTTATGCCCGGGGAAAAACACCACCTGGAGGGACACATGGATGTGTGTGTGTGTGTGTGTGTGTGTGTGTGTGTGTGTGTGTGAGAGAGAGAAAAGAGAGAGAGTATTAGCTTAGCTAGTGCAAGTTCCATTTGAATGTGTGTCTACTGAATCTGTCCAAATCTGTGTGTGAGTGTGAGTGTGTGTGTGTCATGAATGTCCAAATCTTTGTGTATATGTAGGTATATGCAGTTGTGCACATGCCTCTGCCTGCATTTTATGCATTGACTATATTAATGCCTTGCTATACATACCCCAGAGCTGTTATTTCCATGTTTAAAGATGGAGGTGAGGGAATCTCATCCAATCAGCCTGGTGGCAGGCCTGAAATTCCTCAGAGCCATGAGCAATCAGACCATCCACGAGCTTATGCAGAATCTACAGCATTCCCCTCTGCGCCGAGACAAAGTCTCCATGATACATCCCTGCCATCTCTGTCACACGGAACCCCTGGGAGAGGGGGCTCCAGGTTCGAATCCAAGACACAGGATCTCATAATTATAAACATGCCTGCTGTCCATACAGAAATTACATTATGCATTTAGAAGATGCCCGTGGGGGGTGCTTAACAAAACTTGCATTTTTATCATACAGTTATTTTATACTGAGGAAAATAACCTTGTTCAAGGGTATACTGACAGCTTACCACTTGGGAATGGAACCTGCAGCCTCTCAGCCACAGGCCCAATTCTCCACCCATTATCATAAACCACTGTCACCCCAATTCCTCCTATTGCAGTAAGAGGGACAAAAGAAAACTAACCCCCCGATCACCACCACAACCTCCACCCCTGTAAATTATTAATAAAGAGTTATAAGTAAATAAGTGCATCTCATTATCAGTGAAAGAGGAGCCAGAGATGGGTAAGCATATACTTCTGCATAATGGGCTCTTACAGGTCATTCTTTACTCCATTGCAGCCGCCTTCTCAGTGTTTCTCCTCATACAGAAACTGGAACAGAAAAGCAATCTGCCACTATCTTAAAGTATCTCTTTCTCAATTTAATGGGGTTTTATTAATTAATTTGAGGAGAGGTTTTACTGGTTGGGCTTGACTTTACAGTTCTATACAATTCACTGAAGCATGTACTCATGAAACTCAAGTTCTATGTAAATTCATACAAATGCAGCGCCAATCTTCATGAATTAATTAGTAGTAACAATGAGGTTTCCCGTATTTCAGATAAGGTACGTGCTCTGCAGCAGTTTGGATAGGAATAGGTTCAATAGAGCCAAAGTCAATTAGCAAATGGGATCTGGTGGGGTGGGGTGGGGGGGCTGTGCCGAGTTTTATTAATTTACTTACACATGTAACTACTGAAACAATAGAAACAACTGTGCATTGCATAGCCAGCTAAATAACAGTGGGCCAACCGCTTCTCACCTTGAACTCATTAGAAAAATAGCATGTATGAATGTATTAATAAACTATATGAGTGATCAATGACAATCATTTAGTTCTATTAACCAATCAAACTGGCTTTCCATGTCAAAATACAATGATTGGTTCAAGTCGGTCCAAGTCAAAGATTAGATTAGGCCTGCCAGTTTTCAAAAGTGCCACTCCAGTGCCTAAGGGATGGGTTTCTCTACAGCTGAACTGATCTGCATGATATAATCAAGGCAGACATGTCACCGACATTTCTGTGCCATTTTTCAGCCTAGTACAAACCAATGAACTGTAGTCATTCAGTCCGAGGATGTCTGCATGTTTTTAAGGCAAGATCAACAGTGAAGGGACGGGTTATGTCAAGAACATTCTTTGCCGTGACCCACCATGCAAACAGCCCACCTCGTTCCATTCTACTTGACACAAAACAACTGATGAGCTGATCTCAACTGCGCTTCTCTTCCCGGTTCTGTTCAGTGGGAGGATTGGAGAATATCCGCTCTGCAAACGACTTGCACACTTGAGGACATTTCTTTCACTATATCACAAAAAACAAAACAACGAAAAAAAAAAAAAAAAAAAACCCAAAAAATAAAAATGAGAAATGCCACAAACTTGTAACACCCTGACTTTGCACCGCAGCAAAAAGAGGGCTCTCTGCCAATGCTCAGATGAGTCATGTTTTGATTCATGCATCTCGGATTTACATCTCATTGAAAGCACAGTATGAAACACCCTTTCACATCCATGTCCTTAGTCATACGCAGCTGTGGCACACAATTCAGCAAACACAACGGCACGCAGGCAGCCGATCAAAAGAGATTCCTTGTCATTGGGGAAAAAAGTCTATAAAACAAGCTCTCATGTACTCATCCTACTCACCATGGTGTGTCAGCCCAATTAGTAAATAATCAGTCACAACGCAGAGAAAGGAGCTGGAATTTCTCCTAAATGTCAGTCCCCAGTAGAGCCACAAAAACACCCCTATCTCGCTGCATACCTCTCATTTCATACCTTACATAAGGTTGGTAGCTTCCTGCCTGTATGAGAAGAAACGAACAACGATTGATCCTCATTTCCTGCTCCTTATACATATTAGGAGCGTTCTTATGTAAAGATTGACTTACAGAGACCAGATTTACAGAGACTAACAGTTAAAGGATCTGATCTACAAAGGGGGAATTGCGTGACTATCGCCCATACTAATTGAAAGGACCTGAATGCAACTAAGCAAAGTTTAAAACGGTTAAAATAACAACGTGGCAGCATACTTTGATGGTTATGGGACTGGTTTTGGAAAGGAGGTTGCAAGTTTAGCTCCCAGACAGGGCACTGAAACAGTGCCCAAAAATAAGGTGTTTAAACCAAACTGCTTCAGTAAATGACGAAACGTATGAATGGAAAAGAATAAAAAAAGGACTTTGTGTACAGATGTTTACCAAGTAAATAATTATCATCATCATCATCATCAACCAAAACTACATTGTTACCATTAAGTCATCACTGTGTCAACCTTTGACATTTTATTTTATCTCTGCATGTGTGTGAAGCAAACATTAATATTGTATTGCTGGCCTGAAACAACAGAGACTGGGAAAGTATACCTAAGGAGACATACACTGTGATATAAGTCCTTGTTGGATGCACCTGGCTCCACTTTCTTTGCCGTGTTTCCTGTGTAGGGTTGCCATGGAGGCCATTGCCATCCCATAAATCACTCAATGAATGCCCTGACAGCACAGCATATACACCCCCTGCCCACTGCACTGGCGTCCACAAAAGACACAAAGAAGTGAGTTTAAAAACTAGTCCGCATGCACCGCAGACCCGTAATCCTGTCCGACGGCGAGCTTGCCGACCTGGAAGGAGGCGCAGCGTGATGGGATGCGTTCCTCTGAGACGTGGGATAAACATTTGTGGAGGACGTGCGGTAGCATTGTCTGCAATGTCTGTAGTGTCTCTATGCTTTCCAGGCTCCAGATTCCAAAGAGCAGAGCGAGAGAGAGAGAGAGAGAGAGAGAGAAAACCAGAGATAGACTTTAAAGGTATGCCACTTTCATATTTCACTGGGCTCAGCCAGTATTGAATGAAACATAGGAATATAGACATAATGAACAAACAAGGAATAACACTGTAAAGTCACTTAATGGCTTCCAGGTTTTGCTCTCCTGTGGGTTCAGCTCTCCTGTCTGTCCACATCAGAAACTGGACCTCTCTGCCAGACTGTACTGACCATGCAGGACATGCAGGGAGGGCTGAATGCACTGCAGGGTGAAGGTGTTCACCCAGTGCCATTAAATATAGCCTGGCATTCACCTTCCCTAATGAGAATCCAAGTGCACTCAAACTGTTTCATTCAAATAAGCCCCACACCATTTCAAAACCACCATAACTAACATAACTAAAGGAGACAAGGCACATAACCCATTACTTGGCTAGGACCTCTTTGGCCTTAAAGCCAGCTTATTGTCTTTTTTAAATTATTAACAAGCATATTTCTCAAACATGCTTTCCCAGGATGTATCGGCTGACAGCGGGCAGTCAGCTTCTACAGCACAGCGCCTCCATCAGAGTCGAGAGGCGATGGAGTTCTCCAGAGGAAACCTGGCCTTTACTAAACTCCGCCAGGAGGTCTCCCGTCCAAGTGTTACACCTGCTTAGTTTCAGCAGTTTTAGAAAGAGGGACGAACTTCAACAAAAAGAAAAGTAGACAGTGACAGCATCCATTACATCTGTGTTGCCTGCTGTGTTTTCTTAAGTTGAGTTCTGAGTCAAGTTTGAAGTTCCAAGGAGCCAAAGCGAAAACTGTGAAACTTCAAAGGCATGTCACTTTCCCAGAAACTGACTCAGGGTGCTGAAATAGACAGTGTCGGGGAAAGTGTGAAAGTCTAAAAAAAGCAGCGACCAAAGTGATTTTCCTCCATGGCAGTTTTGTGTTAATCTCATGCATCATCAACAGGGAATTAATGGAAATCAGGACCTATATTCATAAAGTATCTCAGACAGTAAACTCCAATCAACCCTCTGAGATGCGTTATGAAAACAGGTCCAGATGTACAATAGCCAAGGTAAGCACGGAGTGTACCACATTAAAGTATTAAATGGGGATGGCCTTCCCACCAAATTACTAACAGCTTACAATCATCAACTTCTTCTACATAAGAATTTATCCTTGTGCTCTGGAGGTGATGGACAGCTGAACAAGACAACGATCAAGATTTTTCACTCACTTGCCCAATCCACCCCCTGTACCCACCCCCCCCCACCCCCATTTCCTCTGCAAGATTGTGAAAGGCCGTTCTGGCGAAAATGTGAAATTTTTCGGCTACATTCTCAGGCACTTAAAAGCACTATTAATGTCTGTTTGCTGCTGTACTGTAGAGATGCATTATCCTGCTATCTTGGATTTGGTGCTATTGGACCTCTGATGAATATATGGTCTTCCTGTAAGTTTCTTTGAATTAAAAGTGTTCAATATGACAAAAATATAAGTGTAATGTAATGGGTACTTTTAAAATAGAATGTCCATCAATGTCATCAGCAGGCCCGGGTCATATCTTTTCATGAGGTGCAGGATTTTCGGTAGTACCCCTGGTGTTTAACGTACACCAGCAGTAGCTGTGTATTCAGAGACCAGTGCCCCCATTTTCCTTGTTCAATATGTGGCAAATTGACATTGGCTTGTTTGCACTGGATACAGTCACTCAACTTTAACTGGACACACCAACCTTGGCAGAACATGCCCCTTCCAATCAGACAAACCTAATTTCCTCTCACTCTATTTCCCTCCTTTCCGCCCCTGGCCTGAGTTTAGCATTCTGTCAAATTTAGACAGGGGTAGGTAGGGCCGAATTTATACTGCAGCGGTGTTTTCAAAGTCTCCTTAATGAGGACTCAGAGAGATTTGAAAGAGAATCTTCATTTTTTCTTTAAAACAAAGTAGGTTATGCTCTTAAATCCCTCTATCCCCTGAGATGGGAGGGGGCTGTGAGGCATCAGGCATCACACTCCTGTATCTCTTTAAGCAGTAGGCCTACTTAAAGTCAGGCGAAAAACTGAATGTAAACTCAAAATGTAAATGGAAGAACTGCCTTCCCCTTTCGGAAAAAAAAAAAAATCTATAAAAAGGTATGTTTAAAAAAAATCGAGGTAACAGATAATGGAAAAGAAAGTCGAAGACACCCTCAAGGGGCTCCAGCTGAACGTAAAGTTATTGATCAAGCGCCTGAAAATCGGCCGGATGTAGGGTATTGACAAAGCCGGCGTTAGCTAAAATGTACCATGCCACTCCTGCCCTGAGCCGCACTACTGGGTCCGATCGATGAGGTCGTCCCCCCCAATCTCTCCCCGCATCCCGTGAATGCCCAGAAACGGGCCCGGCCATCGGCCAGAGGCAGAGAGGGGTCTTCCAGAGACAAGGGGCAGCCCTGCTGAAGCAGTCTCCAGCCTCAGTGATCCGGCTGATGCCTTGCCAACGCATTTGTGTGACGGGCGACGGGGAGATGCGAAAGCCGACTAGGCGGGGCGGCAAAGGCTCTGCCTTCGCTAAAATGTGTTTTGCATTTGGCAACACGAGCGGGGCCCAGAGGAAGGCGCCTGCTGAAAGCAATGCAGTTTGTCCCAGGGCGGGCCTATTTTTCTCGCCTTCTGGGAAATACATGTGTCTGTGTGGGTACTGATATCTCTGAAATCTTAAGCCCCTGGTCCCCATTCGGCTTGCTGAGTGATATATCGGCTCCATGGTACAGATCAAATGATCCTGTGGCCCTGTCATCTTGTTTGTACGATGGGTGTCATGCAGCATACGCGTAAACACATCCAGGAAGCCAAGAGGCTGCAACGGGAGGTTTGGTTTTCTCCCATCTGATTTCCTCTTCGAGAATTATGACATCTGCAATACGTACAGAGCACGCCGGCTTGTCAAATGCAAAGAACAGACTCTGGCAGACTCTAAAATCACACAGTCTGTTGTTTGCACAATGGATACCGGATTATCCACCACTGAGATGTCTGATATCACCCACACTCTGCCGCAACACGGATCATCACAGTTTGGAGAGCGGCCTTGAACTGAGACCACTTGTGTGATCAGCCACCCTGATAGTACACACTTGCACTTACACAAATTTTTGAAATACACACACACACACACACACACACTCTCACACACACACTCACACACGCACACAAACACATGCACACACACACACACACATGCACACACACACACACTCACATGCACACACACACACATGCACACACACTCACACACACACGTGTAGGATCACTTGCAAACACCCACTGACCCACTGTTGCTACAGTCCAAATAAACCAACAAAGAGGTTTATTTTATTTCCAAACTTTAATTTTGTTTGAAATTGTAACAATATAGCAGCATCTGTACAGGTGAGCTATACTGCATTAATGTTATACTGCTACTGTAACACTTCAGTGTATCTCGACTGTGCCTAGCCTACCTGTCCGATAGACAGTATAGCATACACAACAGTTACACAACAATTAGTCCTGCACCTGTGCTTGCGCTCACCTCGCCGAGCTATTCCACAGTTATTACTGTGCCTGTACCTGAGTTTACCTGGCCTACCTGCCCCACAGCTACTGCAGTGCCTGTGTCTCTGCGCTGTCAGCACATGGTAGCCTCCAATGCCAGATATCTGTCTCTCCACTACAGTCCTGAAAAAGGCGGTGCACTGCAAACAATAAAGGTGGGCAGAAGGTTAAGATGATGTTCCAAACAAACCACACATCATATTCAAAATGTAAGTTAAACTTCAAACATCCACAAAATCTGAGACTCTGACTATAGTCTAACCTGCAGTTCCCCTGGTATGGTGATCTGTGCCATAGTAACAACTGTTCCCAGGAAGCATGATCAGTGCTCTGAGATCTCTTTTGAGCTCACTGTTTGGCTTCTCTGAGCTGTTACCTGTCATGTTCTGTACCTGTAACTGCCCCACCTGTGCCTACCACTGCTGACGCACCTGCTCATCTCAGAGAGTGGGTGCGTTAGGCATCAGGAAGCTGCCTTGCTTTCACTTGGAAGAGCAGGGAAATGTACTGTGTGTTGTTTTTTTTTTTTCAATAAAGCAAGTTTAAAGCAGCTTAACGTCACCCTGGCAAGGCCTTTCAGAGGCTTTCTGCAAAGACCCTTCTCCAGTGTTCAGGGCATCGAAGAGGATCAGTGCGCTGTAAGTAACTGGCTGGAGAGGAGCTCTGCAGATTCAACTCCCCAACCCCACACACACCCCCCAGCGAGCAGATGGCAGCAGCCGGAGGGGATGGTAGGGGAGATGAACCGGAATATGGGTGCTCAATAAAACTGCACAGCCATGAGGGGTACACCAAAGAGAGATTTGGCGATTGAGAAAAGGAAAAGCTCTTCGGACCAACTAAAATTAGCAGTGTTTATTCAGCTCTAACAAGGGCGGTCAAATGCGGTCTCGTCTATATCCATGCAATATCTTGTCATTCCCCCTTGAAAGAAAGACATATAACATATCTCAGTAAGCTTCCTGTTTTACATAAGGGATAAATATAACAAATTGAATTAAATAATGTATTCAGTGTTCAATGTGCGAGAGCAAGGTCTTGGGGTTAGGGTGGGGGTTGGAAGCTGGTCAGGGTGTGGGGGGTAGTGGGAGGGGTGACATCATCTTTGCTTTTTGCACTCGGCTTGATCCATTTTCCTGACCACGAGCTTTCAGCTCGGAGGAAGAGCGGGCGCGAATGACACTGACGGCTGCTTCGCTTCGACCGCGGCTTGTCATTTAGCACACTGAAACCGTCAGGAATAATCAGCGCAATCCTTTTGAAGCTAAGCTTGATCCTCCGGGATACTATCTTATGATAATAAGACGTCTTAAACAAGACGTTTGAGAGCCGTGAACAGCTCCTTCTGTGGCAGCTGATGGGCCGTGTCACAGTTGGATGTGCTTGTGCCTGTGCAATAAAAGAAACCTCCAGCATCCACACAGAAACTCAGCATGTACCTGAGTCGGTGCTAATGACAATTGGCCAACATGAACACATGCATGAAAGTATCCTTGCAATGTGTCGCTATGATGGAAAAAGGGTCTGATTCGAAACGTAGAGCCTAGATTGGTAAAGTCAGCTGTCTGCATCCCACGCCGGAGTGAGGGATTAGTGTTTGGGTAGCAGGCAGGAAGTGAAGCAGTGAGAGAGAGAGAGAGAGAGAGAGAGAGAGAGAGAAAGGTGCAAGGCATGCTTGTCTAACAGAGTTTGATTAAGCCAAACATTTCTCTCCAGTGCATGGCATTGATATGATACAATAAATTGCCTCCCGAGGCTGTTCTGTGTGTGCTCCGGCTCGTCGGCTGAACGCGCGGAGCCCAGCGTTTTTGCCACGAAAAACAAAAGTCCTGAAATCTATCCTTAGGGAGTCTCAGAGGCTTGGGGAAACTCGAGTCTAAAATAGCTCCCGTCTTTGCGCTTGGTCAGCGTTTTTTGGGATAATTAACCCTATGATATGCAGAATGGTTTCCCCCTCACGGCAAAGCCTTCCTTTCCAAAGGAACCTTCCGCGGATGGCAGCAGATGTATAATCGAGTTTGAGGAAATACAAGCTGCAAAGCAGAAGCAATCAGATTGCAAAGCAAAAGGGTTTTAAAAAAAATCAAACTGGCCATGCAGCCAGAGATGCAGCCTGCAGTTACTCGTACTGGCCTCCACACGGTTAAAGGAATCATCATCGCTGTTGTTGTCTTGATAAATAAAATATAAACACTATATTTTGTTTGAATGTTGTGCATTTAAACTTATGGACAAGAATCAGACATCTGCCTGCGCAGATATATCTCATGAATTATTTTGTTTGGGAATGCCATGCTTCCACTCCATTCAAAGATTTTCCTCACCACTGATCCAACCACACACAATTCCAGGCTGTACATTTCCACTGCGTATCTCAATACATACTCTGCTAATAACTTTCCACATATCTGCAGAACTTAGAAAAGAGGAGTGGAAGAAATCAAGAGGACAAGAGAGACCAGTAATACAGGGGTGGGGGATGGAGGATGGGGGTGGTGTAGGACAGCATAAGCCCATTGTCCTCGTACCTGATCCTGGGGGGGGGGGGCATAGAGTATGCTGTTTGTCATTGTGACTCAGCACCTACCAGCCAGTTAAAACAGTTGAATACAAAGTTAACTCACCTGACCCAGTTTCTAGGGGTTGCAAACTTGTTGCAGAAGTGAAGGTGAAAACATAACCCAGCATGCAATGTGGGCCCCCAAGACCAGCAATGAGGACTTCAGACATAAGGCTGAGGCACTCTCGGTTTTCATTGGCGGAGTGTTAAGTCAAAATCCCAGAGAGAGCAATGCGGTTGGCCTTTACCTGAGTTTTCTCACAATCAGCAGCTGTTTAAATGGTACATTCTGCATAGATATCAGGAATAGCCAGTAATAGTAGCACACTCCCCAGGGGTTTTCGGCATGAAGCCTGACACAGACACAGCTCAGACACTCTCTACACGGCAGCTAATGAGCCCGGACTGGAGGAGCGGCCTGCCCTCGTCATCACACACCCTCATGTCCTTACATGAATAATGTGAAAAATGTAAGTTCTGATGGACAAATCTGCTAATCAAATTACCTCTACTAATAACAGAGCAGAGGACATGGAGAGAAGCATAACGTAGAAGAGGCAGTAATGACAACTCTGCTCCGAAAGTTAATGAAAGACCCGGTGCAGATTTAAGGGGCAGCCTTCATTAAACAGGAAAATTAAATGGTAACACACTATCCGAGCATAGAAACCTTCGGCCTCTGGAGACGAATCCCAGCTAAGGCGTGGCACAGACTGTCTACAGGGCAGGGGGTAAAACATAACAAAGGGTATTCTCTCTATCGTTGTGTAAACTGGCATTAACTGGACCAGTCACCAGCACTGCCCATAGACAAGACAGTTTTAAGTTTGCAAGTACAGAGCTTGACTACAATTGAAAAATTGATAATTGATAGCAATGATTTGATTTTTGGACACACTGCCTGCATCAGCTAAGAACAAAAGTACAAAATAAGAGTGTTCTCTCATGTAGGTGAAACATATTGAAATACGGCCCGGAACAAAAGGTCAAGCTATGAATATACATTGCAGCAGCTGATGATAAACATACCAATAAATGAGGTTTTTTGATACTACAATATTAACCCAAAATCAATGCGGTGAAACATATATTATTATTGCACAATATTTGTACTACACTCTTTCCGTGCAGGGTTCTAGAGCAGCTGTAACCTTATTACCTGCATCCCCAATGGCTCTCAGGCGGGGGGGGCCAGGGGTCTCAGGACTCCATGCCAGTGTGTTGATCCCGTTGGCCTTTTTGCTCTCCTGTTTAGCATTTGGGTGATGCTTCTTTCACACTGCCTCCCCCAGGCAAACGCCTCGTGACAAATGTTGCAAACAAACAAAATGTTGCGTCTTCCTCACGACTCTGTAAAGCAGCTGTGCAGAAAAGCTGCAGGAATGTGGCGGTGAGACGAACTGCAGTGTCTGAAGATGAAACAGACAGGCAAGCCTGGCGCAGGACGCTCGTGTCCAGAGACGCCTGATGTTTTCCTAATTCCCCCTGGTTTTTAACGTGTCTTTGACGGGTCCCAGGACACCGTCACACGGGACACTGGGGAACGGGGCTGATTTAACGGATCCCACGCTGCCAGCTCCCTGAGCGCTACTTCATTCCCAAAGTCCATATTAAACAGATCTTCTTTATGTAAAGCAGCAACGACTACATTTTCTTCTTATTGTCGACTTTAATTCTAAATGCAATTCATTGCGACCTACAAACCTGTGCTCTGGAGGAATGCCCAAAGCCCATCCACAGCAGGTAAAGAAAAAACTATTAAGGGATGCGTGTTTTACGGCTCGTCTTTCCAAAGCACTGGTTCTCAGAGCAGTGACATGCCCTGAGGCATGGTTACTCAAACCTGCACGGAACAAAATTTCTGTGTTAAATCAATTCTGATAGAGTGCATTTTGTTTCTTCTTGGACGCACGGGCTGCATTTAGACAGCAGCCTTTAATGCTGAGATCTGTTCTGTTTTTCAGATCTGCTATTTACAAGTGACCAAATCAAGATTTGGGTCTTTAGAAAAGCTACTAGCTTGTGGTCATTCACCAAAACTGTCAGGCCATTATGCCAGCAATACTGCTGGCTTCCTTGTTCAACTCATATTTGATTTTTTTAAAATTAAACTGATTGGAAATCCCAGGACTGAATCAATCTATGATTACAGGGGAGGAATGAAAACCAAAGGGCCAGATATGGACAACCCTGCCCTAAAGTTCAGAGCCAAATACTGACTGTGGCAGGGCCAACTGTTGTGGTCACTCTCCCTTACATGACTGTTGCTGGCAGGCCCCATCGAGCATCATGTGATCGGCCAGTGTGTTGCACAGTGGGAAGGTCTTAGGTTGGCAGTGTTTTCCCCAGTTTCATCGCGCAAAATGGACTTGGGTGCCGGCAGTCAGCCGAAGCCTAAACTGGGGTCCAGGATAACACAGGCCGGGGGACTGGAGGTTCCTGCCCCGGAGGAGATTCAGTGCCTGCCTGCCTCCTCCCGATCTGACAGAGGAAAAATGACAGGAAAAGCCTATGAACACAGCAAGGCATACCATTCTTCTTCATTGGGATGAAGAAACTGGGGAAAGGGTGATAAACACATGGTTTAAAAAATGCAATGTAATAACACTCATCATGTCGCATTAGTTTAAAATGCTTCAGCTTAAAGCAGCCGCTAGTTTAAAAGTCCTATATTTTATTGGACTGACTTGTGTTTATTGGGATGCCTTGCTGCACTAATTGAACCAACTTTAAGCAAATATTTTGCTTTATCCCTATAAAAGTGAATGAAAAAAAAAATCTTTCTCATGCTTTCATTTTAATTAGCCTTTTCTCTATGAGTTTAGGATGTACCTTGGCGGAAATCGCAGGGACTGTACTAATTTTTTCTACGTTGCGCTGTGTTCGCCTCAAGCCTGCAGTAAATTTTTAATCACGTCTAAGTTCTCTGTTTGTTATCCAGCCTTTGATAGTACTGAAGTAGTGCTGCTGACCCAAAAGGATGCTCCCTAATATCAATCAGCACACCCACTTGCCTCTGAGCCAAGAGAGAACCTTCATCATCTGCAACCATCACAAAATCCCATCTTACGGACCCAACTACGCAAATATGAACCTCATTGACTTCAATGCATTATATTGCACTGTTAAGGGATGACAGAGCTTAAAAAGCTGAGGAAAGATATTTGAATAAACAATATTACTGAGTTTCAAAAATGTGTTTTGAGATTTACAACCTAATTTATATAGTACCATTTAAATGTATGAGAACACTTTCCCAATCTGCATCTTTTAATATTCTCAAATACAGCAGTATGAGTCATGCTAGTGTGACTAAATTCCAGTTATGCCTGTAAGCTGATAAAAATACTGTCCTATAAAAAAAACAGGCCTAATTCTATATGAGACAATATGCTAGACAGGTGGTCTTATGTTGAATGGAGCCGCTTTTCTTGGCTAATGCATGCAACAGCTTAGTGGATGTGAAGACCTTCAGGGTGTTTAAAACCAGAATTGACAGAGCCGGATGTTCAGATGTTGGGGGGGGGGTTGTGGGGAGGGGGGTTGCGGCTACAATGGACTGATTAGCGCTTGCTCATGACATCAAACATTCTCATGTTCTTGAGTAGTCCGTGTTCCCATTGGGGTAGAATCCTCTCAAATGGACGCATAACTCCAGCAAAACACACAGACAGACCAATCCCGGCCTTGACAATATAAATTACTTGAGTGTCCACACTCCTCCATTTGCGCATTAAGTTTCAGTCAGAGTCATTTAGATAACAAGCATTGAAGAGGGAGCACACAGCCTGAAGAGTAGCCTACACACCATTCATGAAGGCCTGAAAGAAAAGCGGTCCCAAAATAAAGACATCTAGAGAGAGTCTACGCAAAAGCCTACTTTAAAGGCTCAGCAGCCTGACGTCTTTCAGCTGCACATCACATTCTGCCCTTTGAAAATGGCGTCGCACAATAATCCAACATTGAGGATTTACAGATCAGTAAGAGCGTGCATCTTGGCCACAACATTACATTTTCGACTTCCCCCTAAAATGATTTTCCATGTGCCGTAATGTGCCTTCTTGCTTACATTACATGTGATATAGCTATTCTGTTTGTTAACTTGCTGACAAATGAGTGGGTGCTTGATTAACATCAGAAAGTGTGTATGACTGGGGTGGACTTTCACATTCATTGAGTTGGAATGGTCGGAGCAAATGTATGAATATGAGCTTGTCAGAGGGACGGTGGATTTTGGCACCACCAGATCACTGGATGCACCATATTGCCAGTCACTGCACCAATAGCTTTAGTTTCATTTTGACCTTGCATTCTAGCCCAGTAACACCAAAGCCTTAGAGCCAATCAGCTGACTCCCTCACACTCAAGCCAATTAATATTAATGAGTTTTTAAACAATCAGCTCACACACACACACACCCAAGTGGCAGTGGTGGAATGTTTTATTGTTTGGGTGGGTGGTGCCAGCACCCTGAAAAAGGGTTCAGTTCTATACACTTTCAGCATTATAAAAGCATGTGACTGTTTCTAATTAATCAGAAAATACTGACTTTGATCCCCAAAGTCTCGACAGGTGCAAGAGGATCTGGGTTATAAGTACGCAAATAAAGAACTGATGACTGGACAGCTTGGTAAGGCCTGGTACTGACATTATAAGGCACTGACAACTTGGTATTTTCTCTTTCTTGTTGTCCTGGCTTACTATATGCACTTTTAACAAGTTTCACTGGATAGGAACATCTGCTAAATGCCTAAATGTAAAAGGTAAATGTCACAGCTAATAGCAGGAGAAGATGTTCAGCAATTGAATAAAAATCCCAGTTACCCCAACAGCATACAGGGCTGTATTTTAATGCTCCAAACACACAGCACAATGGCACATGGAGAACATGGGCATTACATGGCTGTAGATGATGCAGTCAAAACTGATATAATATAACCTTTGCCTTGACAGACATCACTTAGACTTGGGTTTTCAAATACATGATGAAAAATTATTCGCTACTTTCGTCACATTGTACCATGAGTTTGGACTGTCAAAATTCATCCCCATTGAGCCTGAAAATCAATGATTCCCGACTAATTAGTAACAGTAGTACCCCTGAGCGTGCAGTCCGAGAGCTGGGGAGCCCTGGGTCTGCGGTGAACATAGTTCCATCTCCAACCGAACACATAGCAACAGTAGTTTAACTAACGCAGAGTGATCTGATTAATGAGGCCAAGGCCAGTGGCACCGGGGGACCAATGATGCACAGTGTGGTGTACCTACATCATAACTCAGTGGCCCGAGGCAGCCCCCAACCTACGGCCATTGGAACGGCACCGAGCCTGAAAACCAACTCCCACAACTTCATATGGCGTGGTTTTCTGTGTTACCGCTCTGTAGGTAATACAGAAAACCACATGGCTACGGCAGGCATAGCAGGTCAAAAGAATGGGAGCCACAGAAATACAGAGTTATTCACGGTTCAAAACTTAACACGCACACAAAAAAAAAAAACAAAAACAAAAGAAAAGTTATCACCCACTGTTCAATAAACAGTTAAACTCCAACCAGGAAAACTACAACTGACCATCAAAGACCATGCTTGTTCTCTGGATGCGGAATGGTCCACTTCTGTAGTCCCATCAGCAGTGCACACCAGTATAAAACTGTGTTAGTCCCAAACCTTAATCTCCCATTACTGACAAAACACTCTCAGATATTTAATTGACCTGACTACACAAGCTGCCCCGTGGCCATAAACGTTCATATAATGCTGGTCTGATTTGAAACAGGTGAAAATTTGACAAGACATGTCCAGAGACGTAGGTCTGATTTATAAAGACGAAGTGACTGACAGCTTTGTTGCTTTTTACTGTGAGTTGTCAATTCACCGTTGACAAGTGCTAATTTATGTATTTCATGTAAGGAATGGACCGCTCACATTTAAATCTTGCATTCCGTGATGCTGCAAAGCATTTCAGAGAGATGGGAAGATAAGGGAACGTGTACTTTTGACTTAAGGGGAAACACGCCACTTGCCCTGTGCTTCCAGTAAGATTACATAACGTGATTAATAATGCAATACATTTTGTGCATGACGGCAGATCGCAACTTTAATTACACCAAAAATAGTTTGCACTTCTTCACCGAGGTTAGGTCGGTATTCAGTGACCAGGAATTCATCGGTGGGTTGTCACTCTGTCATTCTAAACCCTGCCCCTCACCCAAAACTAAACTGTGACCCTATTACTACTTACCTATGAAAAACAGGTGCTAAACGCCTGTATCTGTGTGCGCATGCGGAATAGAATAGGTTAGAGATTGTGTTAGGGATAGTATGGGTTCATTGTTTACGGTGCACTGCTCTCGCAATTGCTGTCGGAACTCAAGCATCCCATATGCTTCAGAGTGCCTCGAGCTGTAACATCTGCAAAATGTCTCGAGGAGAACTGGATGTTTTAAAATAAAACATCTATATTCCACTGATAAGATTGTTCCCTCTGTTGCCCGGGTGTGATTGAATAAGGCGGTTTAGATGAAAACTGTATTATCGTTATAAAAACACGAGAGAGAAAATGCGTTTTGGGCGGTGGGTTGTAGGCATAGGGACCGAGAGAGAGAGAGAGAGAGAGAGAGCGCAAGAGCCAGACCGACGAAGAGGGTGTAGAAATGAATCTGTAACCGACTCCGCGCCAGTTGCTGTTCTGACCGAACTGTTCACATCGCTTCATTTGCATGAATTAAACAATCAAGTGAACACTGCAAAAGGAATCATTTCTCGACGAAGGAATGTCGTTTTTATGATTTCATTCATCGTATCCATTTTACATCACTGCTGCAGGATCGTGTGAAACCCTCCGTCAGACAATACGGACTTTTTATTTCCTCTCGGTTTGTCTCTCCCACTGAGGAAAAACATGTAATGTAAATTGAAAGCTCGTTTAAATGGGCTGCTGTACAATACCTGATATCTAAGTTCCCCAATTAATTGTCCTAGCTCGTTTTCATTCTTATTTGATGTGCAGCTTGGTATGGATAGCATGCATTTGTGTATGCCTGCACGTCTCTATACCAATATTTAAAGTCCATGTACTTGTATTATCTGTAAACCTAAATCAAAACGTAAAAATGTACCTCAATGATTACATGCGACAAACCACAATCTGGAAGTCTTTTCCAATGGGAGAATTTAGAACTTACCGACCTATATCGTTTAGCCTATACAATTAAATATTGCCTTTTTCCATCCTCTTTCATACCCTCGATGCACACATAGTCGTCTTCCTTTTACTGATCATCTCGCAGATCATATGGCAAAAACTGTTTTTTTTTTTTTTTTTACTTTGCCTTAACGCCCGATAAAATGTTCCTATACATGTGCAATTCCTATACATGTGCAGAAAAGAAAGGAAGAAGCAAAGATGCCATACCTTTGAAAGAAACCTCCGGAAAATTCACAATAGAAGTGTAATGCGGAAATTTACATTGGCGGAAAAGCAGATCCACGTTGACATTATAGCATCATCTGTCCCAGGATCACTTAATTCAACATTTCAGTGTTTCAACCCGAGCGGACTCTGCTCTTTCCACGTACGTTCTCCAGGCGATTTTCTCAATGCGGTTTGACGTTTAACCCACACACACAATTCATTGTCGGGATGCAAACGCGGAGCCGTGTTCCAGTTGTTGATGTGTTCACCAAAGATTGAATACTGTCAAGACAAATCCGTTCTTCAGTTCAAGTCCAAATCTACATCCAGTGTTTTAAAAAAAAAACCCAAGGTATCCAAGCATGAATTACGAACTCGATGTGTCTAATGAAACGCTGTCCACTGAAAAGTGATGCTGAAAAGAACGTCTGACGCCAGGTGCTTTTTGGCTCAGTGACTGTTCAAAGCCACTCGCCTAGAGAGCAGCAAATTGGTATTTTACGGCTTACCATTTGAAATATAGTCCGAAGCCGCTGCATATTATACTTTAGCGCTGTGAATGTGAGGCAATAAAAATAACTGCTTAACCACGGCACCGTACCCGCTCGATAGGGACTGCACAATTAAAACGACGCACAGATTTCAACACGAGTCGCTTTTAAACTTAGCTACAGGCAAATCACAATCTGCTGTATTTAAGGAAACGGTCGGACTAAGATAGTTGTGGAAAGGGCTGCATACATTATTATGCGTTTTCAGTTATGTTAAAATTGGATGGCGGTGTAAAAATACACTCAATGGTTTTCGGTTACACTTTTCTGATAGGCTGCTATCCAGTCCGGTGCGACCACCTGCTACATAGCTTTGGATACTTTTCGGACTAACGCGATTGCATTGCGATCTGCTTTCAAAGTATGAAATGGAAAAGTATGCAGCTACGCGTTTTTTTAATTGCAGTATAACCCCCTTCTAAATAAACTGAACAAATTGCCACAGGTGTCCTTTCAAAATTATGTTCTGATCGCTTTCCATTGAAACCTAGACCGTCTCCTCGAGCAAATATAAGAAATCTGTTCCGGGTCCACAACACAGGATAAGCTCCCACAACCTCCAAGTGGTTTTCCGAGTAAAATTAAAATAAAGAAGTAACCAGTATAATCAGTTACCGGCTACAAGTGGAGAATCTTCCAAAGGAATGGCAGGCGTTTTCGCCTTTGACTGGCCGACGGTAAAGACGTGATACATGTACTCCAGGTTATATCAGTCCTCCCCAATTTTTTTGCAAAGGCTGCGACCTCGCTAAATATGTAATTTTGTATATTATGAAACCGAAAGACAGTAAATAGCATCAAACGATTATCTTCTCTACTGTTCAGACAGCTTGGACTTCCGTCGGACTAGCTCATCACAAGCAGACTCCTTGCGTATGGAAATGTTGACGATCTGAAGCCGCTCCTATCCACTGCCACTACATTGGATATCATAGCGCTGAAGTAATGCAGCTGCCGTCTGGGCAGAGAAATACCGCTACCAGCTGGGTGATCCAAGCTCACATGCTCCCTGGAAAGAATTCACTGAGGAGTATCAGGTTCTCTGGTCGCTACTTTTGGAAAAACGGAATACGGGGCAGATCACCTTTAACACATGCATGACGCTATTAAAACAGTCCCTTAAGCCACAGTGCACCAGGTTTCTCCGTTGGTCGACAGATCTGATTTTAGTTGGGAGGTCGTTGAGACACTGTTCAACAATATGTCAATCTCCCCACGAGGTGATTGCAGGTGGCTGTAAACTAAATTATTACCCGTTATATAATGTAAAGACCGCATTGTGTGCGGTGTGGCGACGCATTGCGCGTGCAATAATAACCGTTTGGTTGATATGGAAGGTTTATTACTTACTTCTTTTCTATAAAACCCTCTCCGTCATGTGTACAAAAACTGGGCTTAAAGCCAAAACCTTATTATTTCAATTAAGGAATGCGCGCCCGAAAGCAGCTTAAAATGTTAACTGATTTGGCAAGGGAAAAGACTGTGCAAGACGGGAAAAAATTAGCAACTCAAAAAAGCAACATAGGTAAACTGATAAAAGAGGAGGGCAACTAGCAGAGACAAATGGGGGACCGAGGGAGACAGAGAGTGCACGTGCAGGTTATCTTAGTGATGGGCACGTTTTAAGAAAATGCGCCAGTAAAACAAGAAGAAAGGGGAAAGAGTTTGTCACCTCGAGTCACCACTTTCATAAGGAGAAAATTAATGCAGATCTTTTTTTATTGATGACGGTGCTGTTTGATTCTCTTGTGAGGCATTTATCAAGCGACAGTTTCTCCCTTTCGTCGTAAAACGGTAAGGTACATGGTAGGTAATAGGGGGTGGGCACAGATCAAGGGGTGGGGGCGAGGGGATCACGGTGATATCCCTGCCTGTCTGCCTGGATGTTTATAGATTAGACAGAGAGCAAATGTGCTGGCTGGTTCCTATAATCTCTGCGCTGCTCGCTGTACACATCATGTAATACAACATTTATAATGTACATAAATCGCAAATCAATAAGGCTTCGCCAGCGTGAGACAGAGTTAAGCCTCGTTACTTCTTCGGGGAGGGGCAGTTGCAGAGCTGCAATTAAAGAAAAAAAAACTGAGATGTCTTCACTGTACTTCTCTTGCATATGGCTCCAGTGCAAGAGAAGGGCGTCACCACTGTGTCCTAATTAAGGGGCTTTTCCAGCCAGCGCCGTGACTGCAGCCTGCAGAATCACTTCCCAGTAATAAAACAGGCCTATATAACACAGAAAATTGAAAATTAACACAGAATTTCAATTGGACTTATTGTCATGTTTAACGAATCTATAATTAATTTAATTATGTAAGATATGATTGTCTTTGAAATACGTGTTGTATTCGTTAGTTATATTCGTTAGAATATATACTTGTGATATAAAGTCATCTCACGCATTATACATTTGACCTTAGTGCCAAAGGCTAAATGTATTCCAACGATATTTTATGCATGGAATCCAATGAAATGATGTTAATGTGTTAATCCTATTTTTGATAATCGGATTTATAACTACCGACATGATGAAATTGTATTAAGGCTACATATTGTTCCTGTCTCGATTCTCGTGCAATGTGCATTGTGTAAAACTGTTGGAACTGAGAATCGTTTCTGGGTTAGAAGCGAAAGGAATAAAGTAGCAGGGTGGACTGCGCTGTTATAACGGGGGAAATGCGTGCCGCTGTTTCCCTTAGTCTCCATGGACTGAATTTTTTTCCGAAGGTTTAAGGCGCCGACTAGTGCCACGATTTGCCTTCACTTGCTGCGGATCCTTCAGTTTCACATTTTAAACTACAGGAAGCGAGTAAGCTGTTTAGGTTTTGTAATAAAAAAAAGTTTTTATTGAGCACTATTTTACTTTATGGCACAAAAGGAATAACGTCAAAATGGTCCGAAAAGGATGTTAAATACTATCAAGGATTTTAAACGTAGTTTGAGGCTTACAAATATTATTAGACGTCGTTACATACCTGAGCTGAGAAATACCTTATCATAAAAAAATATAGCTCGTATTTTTTTTAGAGTATAGCTTAAAAGAAAACCTTAAATTTAGATTATTTTACAATAAACACGATTTAACTGAAAAAAGAGCTTCCGCCATCATGGCGCTCCTCTCATATTACAGGGTAACAAATGAGACCAATAAACGTATTACAAAGTAGTAATACAAAGCAGGTACAGTTTGGCATGCATTCTATTCAACATCCAAATGGATGTGATGAATTCCAACTGTCTCCTGCTGAGAAAGGTAGGTGGGTTAATTCTGGAACAATACCAACGTATGCGCCTGCATACCCTAATACTGATGGGAAGATTGGCAGAGAATCTAATACCCTAATACTGATGTGGGGCAGCCTGTAGCCTAGTGGCTAAGGTAAATGACTGGGACCCCAAAGGCCAGCCACAGCAAAAACACCACTGCTGTGCCCTTAACCACACATTGCTCCCAGGGAGGATTGGTCCTTGGCTAGCCTGTAATCAACTGTAAGTCGCTTTGGATAAAAGTGTCAGCTAAATGATGATAATGTAATGTAAAGAGAAAGTTAGTATGGATTGCACATCACAACTGAGATGCAAAATGTACTAGTCTAATTCTAAGGGCTCGGTTTGTATGCATATCCGTGACATGCCCTTGTTTGTTCCTCAAATGTACTCAAAACAAGGTCTTACGGAGGCACAGACAGTAGACGCATTGCTGCTTTTGGGGAATTATGATAATTTGGCAAATGACAGATTAGGTGTCTGTGACAACAAAACAGGAAAATCAATTTGAATTTCTATGTGAGAATTTAATTTGTAACATGCCCGTATAATATAATAATACTTGCTCTGTATTTTTTATTGTTATTATTTAAAGGTTATGTTATTCAAGGTGAAGTATGAACAACACAGAGAAGGAGGAAACTCCACGTTGGTGACATTCTAAAAGACATTTAAAATGACAATGATAACACTCTCAGGTAATCAAACCGCGTTTACGTGACTCCCAATGATAACACTCTCAGGTAATCACACCGCGTTTACGTGACTCCCACTGTTGTGGCAGGTCAAATTGTGATTCAAAGCAACTTCGCCTTTGTGAATGCAGTTGCACAAGTTCTGGAATGCCTGCGACTGTTCCAATAAACAAAGTAACAAACAAAACTGACTTGGAAAAAACAAAGGAAATTGACTTGTCGTCTATTTTGGAATATTTTGCTACATGTCGTAATGTTCATTCTTGCATATGTTACAGATACAGCTAGTGACATAGCTTCCGTGTTCTTAATAATACTGAGTGAATGCGGAAGCATTACTTTTCCTGCTAGCTCCATGAATCCCCATGACACAGCTGTCTTGTTTCTGTTACATGAGCATATCCATGAGTAAAACCAGGAGGTAGGTTTGGCTGGGTTAGGCCTTGTAAACTGTCATCTGCAAGCGAGTTTAGATGACAGGGGTGTTCAAAACTAGTCGATGAGCATTACTTGCAAATTTGGTTAGCACAGAATGTCGTCATGTTTTATAGTATTGTATGTTTTTATGACTTGTATCAGGATTACAGTCAAAGGATTGTATGGACTTGAGGTTATAAACAAATATACTAAGTATACCAACCAGCACTTCTCAGAATTTTCAGTATACCCACCAATTAGCCTTTTACCATTAATACAAATGGGCTTTTGTAGTTACCGTATGCCCCCCTCCTCAGGCAGTATACTCACCTATTAGCCTAGTAGCCAGTAATACACATGGGCTTTTGTAGTTACTGTATGCCCCCCTCCTGAGACAGTATACTCACCTATTAGCCTAATAGCCAGTAATACACATGGGCTTTTGGAGTTACTGTATGCCCCCCTCCTGAGACAGTATACTCACCTATTAGCCTAATAGCCAGTAATACACATGGGCTTTTGTAGTTACTGTATGCCCCCCTCCTGAGACAGTATACTCACCTATTAGCCTAATAGCCAGTAATACATGTGAACTTTTGGAGTTACTGTATGTCCACCTCCTCAGACAGTACACTCTTCTGTTAGCCTTTTTACCATTATAGCATATGGGCTTTTGGTGTTACAGTATGCCAAACTCCTCAGACAATACAGTCACCTCCTAAGTTACCTCTCCACTACTGGGTACAGGACAGCATAGAGGACTGCATTAGTGCTTATTAATCATGTTGCACCTGCACTCTTTGGTGTGGGATTGTTGTTAGCCACACCTGTAGCACTGTTGATCATAACTCTTGTGTTTGCATAACGTTCCGCCGCATGGTGGGGCCCTGAGGATGAAGGCATCTGCTAATTGACCAATGAAATGTAAGAAAAAGGACTTGCAGGGAATCTGTGCCTGTCTGCTCAGCCCCAAACATTAAGAAAACACCACACAGTAAACAATGTCAGTGTTTTCTCTCAGAATCTTTAATATACAGCAAAACCTCAATGGCACACACCTCTATACATAATAGATTTTGGGTTTAACTGACTAAAAAATGGAAAATACATATGTAATTAATATTTAATATGTATTTAATAGTGATTGATTTTTCTTCAGGCTCGTTATTTCTTATTTATTTTTTATTACATGCATACACAGTTTAATCATATAAAATTTACATTATGTTCAATGTTCAACATGTCCATTATGTACAGTTTTGAGGGTGTTGGAAAAACCCTTTGTGATTTCCCTTTGTTTTCAAATTTCAACAAGGCCAGACATCCATTCCCCTTGATTGCTTGTTAAATTGTGTTTCCTGTGTCTGACTCAGAACTACTGGAGAGTCCTTTGGGTTTAATCCAATATGGGTCATTCGCACAGGACACAGAAACAGCACCTCTTCAGAACACAGTCCATGGGCCCCAGCCGCACACTGGATCAGCACCATAGGGGAATGAGCTCCCCAGCCATCCAATATTTTAATGCATACATTCATTTCACATGTTGATCAGAGGTCATTTAACCAGGTCATGCCACAGAACATAAGGTTGTGAGCAAACACTGCTGGGTAAAACCTATAGCTCTGTAGCTCCTAATGTCTGAGGCCTTTTTGAAATCTCACAATAATGTAATTGGCTAAAGCCTTTTGATGCTACAACTAAATCAGCTAGAAGCCCCAGTGCAGACTAACATTCCTGCTATGCTGACAGCCACTGCCTTGAATGCTGTTCTTTAAGTTAGCCCTGTATAAACAACCATTAAAGCCAACCATAAATCTTGTCCCGTAAGATTGGTTGCTGTGGTAAGGTAGCTCTTAATAGGGATGTACGACTAGCATTACAGCTTAGAGTAGCAGTTTTAAGAGGCAGCTGTTGGGTGCAAGGTGTATTGTTTCAGTCGCCCCAGGAAAAATTCATCTTTATAAGTGGCTTAACAGAACACGGTTGATGTAAAATGCATGTTCAGCTGTCAAGAAAAGGTAAAAATTTAAGCTATATAACTTTCCCTGAACAAAAAGTGCTGACTAAGCAAGTAAATAATGTAGTCTAAAGCATGTCATTCCTCTTCCTATCTCTGTACATACAGATATGAAACGATGTAAACATGAAACAGCATGTGATTATGTAGTAACCAACAAGGATCTGGGCCATCCCTTGCCTTCAGAGTTGTCCTGTTCTTTCATTCAATGCTGTTATACAAGTTTTGAACTGTTTCTAGTGGGTTATTGGAGCATTTCATATGAAGGAAAGTCTCCAGTTCTTTGAGTGATCGGGGTGGAAATATACCCCCCATTTTGTGCTCCAGAGCTTCCCATTAAGGTTCTGTGGTGCTTAATTTTGGTGGTCTGGGACATTTCTGATATATATCAGTAAAAATGGTCAAATTGAAGGAAAACAGGAGGGAAATGGCCATCTCAATGGTACGTCTTTTTTGGGTAAGAGTTTTCATCAATCCTGACATTTACTGGGGGGTTTGCGATGATTCTGCGTTCCTTTATCCTCTGATTAAAGGTGGAGAAACAAAAGCTGCAACAGCCCTGTTATCATCTCAAATGTCAGGGTGTGCGTCTGCGTGTGCGTAAAGCCGCTGTGCTGACCATGTGATTCACGAGGGCCCCCCGCAGCATGGAGCCTATCACTCACTAGCTAACAGACATGACTAAGGTCGCGACGGATTAGCAGGAAGTGGCAAAACTGTACTTCATTGGAGAGAGCTGACGGACGCCAGTCTCTGTGGTAGCAAAGTGCTGCAGCACAGGGGCCTCTGGGTGGCCCATGTGGTAAGACCTTTGTATGGAAGGCAGATGGCCAAAGTTCTAAATTGGTGAGGTAACAAATGGGGAAAGGATAAGGGCTGAGCCAGTTAAGTTAGCCAGGCCAATCCTGGAGAACCGGGTGTTAACAAATACGTGTACTGAGAATATCCTGATTTTGTCATTCTCCGAAGGCACGGGCGGAATGTGATTGGTGGAGCATCACATTTTTCTCCCTCTGAGCCAATGGGAGAGGGTTGCCATAGGAGACTTAACAGATCAGTTCAGGACAAGACAAATGAAACAGAACCAAAACAATTGTTGCTGTACAGCCCGGGATATGTGAGAGGTTTAAACTGCATCATATTCTCTATTTTTCCCATTTTAATTGAGCGTTTTTTTTTCTTAGTGTCAGTCAGTGAACCTCTCCCCACGCAGTCAGGGGGAGGTGACCGCATCGTATCTGAGACTCCTCTGATTCATGAGGTGACTAGCCCTCGCTAAGATTTTTCACGCTGCAGATGGAGCACCACAGCTAGCCCTCACCATTTCTGACTCTTCAAATGTCACACAAAAAACACATTGACATCAGAGGAACACACAGCTCAAATATCTTCACCTTAGGACGCTGCAGGCACATATGCATGCCATAATTAGCATGAGCTGGACCTCCAGCCCCAGCCAGAAATAGTTCAGGTGGGACTCACAGATACATCACAAACATAGGCCATTTGCCTGCTGAAAGCGCCTATCAACAGAAATGCCATTGTCCCCTGCCAATACTTTTTCCAACGTGATGATTCTGTCATGATTTTGAACTAAAACACAATGCAGTGCTATCCAACTGGCCGTCAAAATCCATGCTAAAGGATAACAATATAATTCACTTCAGGTCTAGAAGACAGTGCAATGCTCATATTTAAATAAGATCACATATGCAAAGTACTGTTCCCATCCCCTGGTACAAAACAGAAGACTACAACTCAGATGACTTAGTCAAATCTTCAACAAACTTAAGAATGTGTGGATGAGTTCAAATTGCCTGGATTAAAACATATCTTGTTAATTAATCCTGGGAATTGCGTGTTTATTTTTCCTTCTGAGATGCACATAAAATCAGTAAAAACAGATGCTGGAACAGCCTGTTTTTATCCACACAGTAAAAAATGGATTTTACGTATGTGTTATGCATGATTACCATACTTACAGTATCACAAAATGGTGCAGAACATAATATCGCACAATTTTGTGACGTGAGTAAAACAAAAACATTATAAAATAATTATTGATTACAATAAAAGAATATCATTTTAAAAAAAAAACAATTATTGCTGTTTTAATCAGATACCATTGGGCTTAGTAACAAGGATCTACTGGCCCATTAGATGGGGATTTTCTCCTATTATTTATTTAAATGGCCGATGCCCCAGTCCTGCCCAGTTCCCAGTACATAGCTTAAGGGTCGCCCGTTTAGCAAGCTGGACTCTTAACGAGGCCGTGGAAGTTACACACGTTGCTCTAGGGTACAATAACAGCCTAACGTTAACGATTTGAACTCATGACCTGCAGGTTATACACAGCACGGACTCTTAACTGCCACACTATTGGGTCACACTCTTCAGTGTTCCCTCCGGTCACCTAAAACCGCTACGTTGTTGTCCGTGTAGGTAAGACTGCTTATCTTTGCCATTATATTCTTGATTGGGAATATTGATTTCATCATTCCCCTTAGTTCATCAGTCAGCGTAGTGAATCTTTGTCATGACACTTTCACAGCCAAACACCAATCACACTAATGACACTCATTCTGCCTCAAGCTCGAATAATCAGATAATCTTGGGAGCTGTTTCAATGCGTTCTTTGAATTGAGCTGCATTTGTTTTTTTTAAAAGTCCAAATATTTTTTTTTCTGTTAATGGTTTTATTGAATTAAAATATGAATTAATTAAAAAGATGAGAGGTACCAATGTTAAATGGAACCATTTGCAGAAATCAGATATGCGGTGTTCATTTTCATTACCCGAGCAATCATTGTTCAATTAGAGATGATTTTTTATTTGATTTCCTTTATGACTGGCACAGACCAAATCTCCCATCAACTGCTGTAAACCAGTAAAATGATACTTTAAAGTGATACTTGACTTCTTCACTTAGCCCAGAGTGCTGGTGATCCATCCAGATTATTTTAAACTGAGCAGAAGTTGAATGTTAGCTTAGAGTGTGTGGGTAGCTTTGGAAGCTGATAGTGGAAATGCAGGGGACGTGATGGGGACATTGGTTTTTATGAATCAAAGTACAGAGAAATGTCCTTCAATAAACTCCATATCAGGCTGCATGCTAACTTAATGCCTTCTGAGGTAGTACAGGTAGGGAATGGACAACATACAGTTTTGTTTGAATTTAGAAAATGCATTTAGGTGGCTTTTGTAGCAGGTATCCTGAACCCAGCCCATCATTCACTCCACTCTCATGTGCCAGTGCTGACAAGAGAACAATTTAGCAAAAATGCAGAAATTACAAAGGTTATGAATTTTACAGAAAATAGTTCCAGTCGAGAAGATTAAAGGTCACTGAATAGCAAGAACAGACATTTTTAAAAAATCTGGAAGAATCAACTATGTATGTGAAAAATCAACGATTTTTGTCATAAAAGTGAAGCGACAATTTAAAGGCATACTTAATTCATTTTGGGTTGTTTCAGCTGATTTATTACATCCTGTGTTTTGGCAATAATGTTGCACAAAGATCAATGTCCAAAAATGGACATTTTAGGAAAATGGTCTCTAACTCAGTGCCATGGATGGCCACACATATGCCATGTTTTTACTCCAGCCTCCAGACTTTCATTAGATCATTAGTTCCATTATTTGTGTTGTAAATTTGTCCTTTCGAAAAAAAAAAAAAAAGCCCTGCCAGATTGTGTATAACACATACAATGTTAAATGAGTTATTTGTGTCCTTTTGATAACAACAATTGCTTACTTTCTGCGATTTAGCTGACGGAGCAATTGAGCCAATTGAGACAAGAGTAAGTAGTACCCATGGTCCTCCATGGCACAGAGTTTGATAGCTCTGATTTAGACCTTCATGAATGCTGCACCAGCAAAACCATTGACAATATAATTTCACTGATGAGGCACACAGAGGCTGCAGATGCACACAGATGCAGCGATGCCAGTGTTCTGGGGAAGGCTATTCAAACGGACCTCATCATAAAACATTAACTCTACTAAAAAAAGGATTCAGATTCATTTTGGGCATGAAAGCTTTTCACCCGGGACCAATTTCCTGAAGCGCACCGTCACAGAAAAACACCCCTGAAAATCACACAAACGGCTCTGAGATAAATTTTGTCTTGTGAATTGTGCACCCATTGTGTTTTATACCTCTCTTCTCTTTCCTCTGAGAGAAAGGTAAAAAAAGAAATTGCTCAGGATTGCTGGGGGAAAAAAAAGGCATGAGAGTCGTCTTCTTAATTCTGGTGGTGGGGGAGCGGAGCAATTTTTATCAATCAATGACTCCGGCGTCTTGCGTGATAAAGCGGCGGAGCCCTAAGTGACTGATGTTGTTTATCGTGTGTGAAGTGCTGCATAGCAATGCTACGAGCGCTGGCCTCCCACGTCTCTGGCCCCTCTTCCGTGGCACCCTCCGCATCCCTGAACTTCAGCCATTTATCTATCATCGGGAGACGCTTCATCAATAGGCCGGCCCCGCAGAGCAAACATCTGGGACATTGACGGTTTTCAGAAGGCCCAATTATTGTAGCTTTGCCAAGGTGAAACAAAACTTTTGGCTGCCCAGCCGTTTGGCTTTTTTAATGACGTCCTATTTCTGGTGTGGATGTAAGGGCTCTGTAGGAAGTGGACATCCTCCATGAGTAGTGCTGGGTACAGATTTTATATCGAAGCAGTTAAAAAAAGGCCACCTACATGTTTTCTGCTAAGGTAAGATGGGGCACTCCTGAGCAGGTTGGCTTTAAAGACCTACTTGACTTATCCTGGCTTTTTTCAGCTATGTAATAAAGTCCCATGGATATAAAATACGGTTGCACAATGATCCAGGACAGAAATGGACATTTCAGTGAAGGTATGAATATTCCAGAGTTAATTTTCTATTTTCTGACCTCCTTCAGAAATGATGTCACACATGATGTAACATAACAGGTGTGATGTAGCTTTACTGAGGAAATGAGGGGATCTTATTTTTCAACTATTTCCGTGAACTCCTACGTAACCACTCTCCGATTCCATTTTATCAGTATTTTGTCAGGTGAAGTCAGGAAGTCAGATAGGGTGGAGAGGGCCCTTAAGGGCATGACATTTCTGAAATGGCACATAGGTTATAAGGCAGTGGAAACCCTCTGGGGGCATAGCTGGGTAGAGATTAATGTGAACTCAACACATTCTCTGATCAAGTGTTTACAAAACGTTCATCGATTTGTTTTCGGCATAAGCTGCCAGCAAACTTACAGGAGCCCCCAGATTTCAAAGGGTCTAATCGCTTGACTCTACATTTATTACACAAGAACTAGCAGCTTTGACTGGCCATTTCCAATTGCAGTCCACATCAGAAGTCATCTAAAATTACTAGAGTTAATGAGATGTTGTAATGGACCACTTGTTTATTAGCAAAAAAAAATTGATACATTAACCAATGGAAAAGCTGGCCATACATTTCAAATATATTCAGTGTAGCTGTTTTCCTGACTTCTGCCGATTCATGGCCAGATTCCTTGCATTATCTGCTGAGCCCCATCACTAATGGGATCACATTTCATATTCCACAAAATTTTTTTACCATTTTTATTATATTCCAAGAAGTATCAAAATGTGACTTTCTAACCTGAGAAATGAGAACTTTTATTTTGGGGGAAAACGCAGAGTGGAAGTGTGTGGTTGTTGGCAGCTTTCGGGAGCTATCACAAACAGAGGCAGATAAAGGAGTGTCAGCGCTGCAGGCTGCTGCAGGGAGGCAGGGCCGCTATCTCGCCGGCTCGCCTAATTACCATTTCATCTGCAATGTCACAGCTCGGGGGGCACAAAGTAGCCAAAATATAAATATGAAAGCTTTAGCTGTTTGCATTTAGTTATTTATTGTTTCTGTCGTCGAGATGGCAAAGTTGTGTTTTGATTCACACCTTTTTTTTGTGTCAACTTTTTTTTTCTGTCGATCTCAGACCTTAGTCATACTGACTGTTAAAAAATATATATATATTTTGGATTTTGAAGTCATTTTTCAGTATGACTAATACAGCAAAAGGAATAAGTGATTCAAAGCCATTTTAAGAAACTGTATGAATTGTCTGAACTAAATATACATATACAAGTCATGGTTTCAAAGCACACTTCGATACTTTCATAGTGGACTGTCTCACATTTCATTTGCAAAATGAGATGATACATATTCTCGATCATTTAAATTCATAAGCCATACATATAACACGAACATTTTATATTTGTTCTATTATCTTACATGCAAATGCATATAAAAGCTGTACATATAGTTTAGTCTTTGTATGCTTCGCTGGTTTGTGTCTTATTATGTGAATTTATATCCATGTGAGAAATGTTTGGCCTCTCATTATAAGGCGACCAGCTGTGCCTTTCAGTCACTGCAGGCAGACCGAGAGAGAGTGAGATGGAGTGCACTCAGTTTCTAAAAATTATTAACATTTGCATCAACTGAAAATGGCCGAAATTCTTCCCGACAGGCACCTGTGCACGCTGCGAAGGCTCGTGTGGAGGCTGTAAAAAAGCTGACTCGTTACAGTGAGTGATGAATCAATTAATGGCACACAGAGAGGGTGAGTGTCATGAGCGAATGTCAGCATGACAAACGTGCGGAAACCTGCCCTGTGACTTATTAGTGCCTTAGCTCTACATCCCTGTGAACTTCACAGCACCTGTGAGTCCTTTTTAGGACTTTGCTCAACCTATGCTTCCCAGGTGCTCTGTTGTATTTTCATATACATATATATAATATCGCAAGAAACAACTTTTTTTAAATAGCACATTTCATTACAAATTATTCAGTTCACAACTGAAATACAGAAACAAGACATTCACATTCATATTTCAATTCATCTCTGCAATTCCAGGCATTGGGGTATGGGGACTATAATAATCACTGCTTTGAAAATGGCAGTTTCACAATGTTCAAAGCCCGTGTTCATCCGTGGTCTCATTCTTCATGGGACCAGACTTTAAATGGACTGCTTTTTTGTGTGGCTGGTTCTCTCTGCCTTTTTCTGCTTCTCTGTGTTTTCTTGCAGCTTTTGGATCAAGCACAGCTGGGATTTGCAGCTTGGATTGCCACTGTACCTACACAATACTGAGGAGACATCGCACTCAGCTTCACATTGACTGGCTGTAGAGCTTGTGGCGCTGCGAAGGAGTGTAATGAGGAAACACAGGGAGAGTGGGCACTGATTGGCTCATTGTGGTATGTGGTATCATGTGATTGGGTCCCACGATCTGGTATTGCATCTGGACTGTACCAGTGCCAACTGTAGGGTTGCCATTGCCCTTGATTGGGTGCAGGTGCATTGCTAAACATTGGGGTGGGGGCGCGAGGGTGTTTAGTTTAGTGTTGAGGGATGGGGGTGGTGGCGGGAGGCTGGATGAGATGTTGGGAGGGGGTATTCCCTTGTGTTGTTGAGAATTATTTCACCCAGAAAACTGATCAGGATAAAAGTGTGCCAGACGTTTTGACATTTTGGGCTTCAGGGAGAGTTCTTGTCCTGGAGCATCGCACAGTCTGCTCAAAGCAGCACATGATGAGGAGTGCTCCTCTGACTCCGCTGCAAGCTCCACCTGTGGAAGTTTGCTGCAGAAAGAGGCAACAGGAGAGTACGCCCCCGGGAGAGTGTCCCTGGGATTGACAGCCAAGGTTGCAGCGTTGACTACCTCTCGTGTATATGACTGGGTATTCCAAGCTGGAAGGAAAAGACAAGAAACCATAAAAAAAATATTTGAGGGCAACAATTCATATATTACTGTATTGTTTCACTACATACTATTATACAAATCATACAATGCATTCATTCTGATTTCACAATACATTGTCACATATTCGTAATGGTTTGTAATGCTTGACTAAAACATATGTCTGTTTTAATAATGGCTTATGATAAATGCTCAGCAACCATTTTCAATCATCATAATCATTATAGTCACTTATAGTATCACTATTTTAAATGGTAATACGTAGGCAAAGGAAATTGCTAATGGAAATGTCTGCCCAGCTAGGAAGCAATGAAAGTCTAAATTATAATCACAGAGTTTTCCATGGTTCATTAGTTTAAGGAGTAAATTATTTCCTACAACTCTGTGTTGTCTCCTTATCATTTCCATTTAGCATTTAATCAAGTGTTAGCTTCTTTGTTCTGTATGCACATATTTTTCTTATTTTCATTTAAATGCCAAACTCGCAACATTTAGTTAGATAGGGGAACAGGTTGAGATTTGTCAGCTCAAGGGTATAGCGAAACAGGATAAGACTAAACCGGGTCATGGCAAGTGAATACTTACCTGCCTGTTACACTGCATTAGGGCTCAGCTAAAACAGCTGCTACTGCTGGAAATCATAAGTGACCCTAACAACAAAATGTTCTTTACCAGAGTGTAAGGAAAAATGAAGTGAAAACCATCAAGCAAAATTAAAAGATCTGACAGCAATAAAGTATATTAAAAAAACCTTCCAGACCTCCCTTCAGCTACACTGTAAATATGGATCTATATTCCTCTATTCCTTCTCTTGTTGTTCTCTTCCTAAAACTATGGTTTACAAATATGCTGATTGATTGGATTGCAAATTAAATTGGCAGACCCAGAGAGAACGGTGAAAGAATAAGTTGAGACCTCAGCAGTGTTTTCGCCATCGATCTTTAAGCTCACTAAAATATTAGCCAATGAAAAATTGATTCTCTGACAAGGGTTATGGAAAAAAAAAAAACCGCATCTCTTCATATTGATACTGAGAAAACTCTCGTAATGCAATGTAAAATTGTCCAGCCAGGGCATGTTCTGAAAAACATGGGGGGGAGGCAGATATCTGACATCCCTCTGAGTCTGAATCTCATGAATGTCATTGAGCTCAGATCAGCACAAAAAAAAAATAAAAATAAAATAAACATTGTTTTTTTTTCCTGTTGGAGCTTTTTGCTAGATTTGCATGAACAGGCTGTACAAGTGGGTGGCAAATGCACAGCGCCGGATTCTGCCCGCTCCGTGATGAGAGATCACAGCAGAGTGTGAGCGATCTTCTGCTACGCAAAGGATAAAGGCCTCTTTTCTTTTCTTTTCCGTGCAATTATCCATGATGCTAAGGCTTTCTGTATATCAAAAAAAGGCACTTGTAGCAATGCCCTCCACCTGAACCTCCATAAAGCATTCTCATCCTTCTGTAGCAGGGCTGGCTGACTCGCTGGAGAGCCAGTGTGCGTGCAGGCTTTTGTTTTCCACCACATATTCCCCACTGGCTAAGCTAACTAACCATACACTCCAACAACAGCTAACCACAGTGAAATGGTTCATGCAGGAAAAGCTAGGAAAGAGTTTTCACTTCTGATTCCCGAGCAAATCGAGAATGCCAGCTAAAACCTCAGATTGTGTAAAAAAAAACAGTCCGCTTAAGTAGTTAATCACAGTGCAACGCTTGAGTTTAGGGCATGCTAACAAGCGTTGCATAAAGCTTTGTATTGTATGTAATTAATAGGTTTTCATGGTACAACATTAGCAATCATTTAATTAGACCTTGTTCATGACTTGTTCATGTGTTTGCGATCAGTAGTAGTAGGTACTTAATGCAGCTTGAGGCAAGTTTATCTCAGTAACCATGATTCATCGCTGTGGGCAACTGATCCAGAGCTGGGATCAGAACCCCAGGAGTGCTGTGGTCTGGCTCAGGCATCAGGGAGGCAGGATTCAAGAGCGACAATCCATCACTTACGAATGCAATCAAATGCATGAACAAATCATATATAGTGATTAATAGAGGGATTACTAATGATTAACAAACCACTTAGTAATGATTTACAATCAGTGTTTTGCGGGTTCTAAGCTAGCGTTAGCAGTAAAATGTGGAAATGGCCCTCCTCGCGCACCCTTGCTCTGTGAGACTCTGTCCTGCCCAGTGTCCTCACAGCTGCAGGCTCACACACACATGCGGGGGTTTCTTTTCTGTACAGCAAATTAATTTCTGAGCTCTGAGAGAGACGACCAGAGGGAGCAGTCCCAAAGGTGTATCTGAATGGCGCTGGCTCTGGGGATTATTCATGTTTCAATTAGCAAGGGGGGGTGAGTGAGGAGCGTGGGGTGGGGGTGCGGTGGCACTGAAGACGTTTCAAGCCGCGTTAATGCCAGTCCCTAAATGAAAGCTCCGCTGAAAGGCCTCGCCACTGCAGCGTGATCGTCTGCGCCTGCCGGCACTGATACCTGCATTACAGACGGAAGAAGGGAGGGACGACCCGCTGAACAGAGGGGGTGGCGAGGCCACCCTATCAGCCGCTACCAGTACGGAATGTCTTAACTCTGCTCCCTCTCTAGCCCATTCTGAGCAGCTGGAGCAGAATAAGGTGGGCCCCGTGGCGAGAGAGTGACGGATATTACCTCCGCGCTGCTCCACCAGAGATCAGCCCTCCTGAGCGGCCGGGGCCCCAGAATTCATTTGAACAGACAGCATGCCAAGCGGACCGTGTTGCAGAGGGCTATATAAAAAAGGCTAACGTCATTATGCAGGTGAAAATGAGGGGTGACAAAATGTACCATCCAAAACATAGGGAATCATTTTTTTTATGAGTGTTTGTCGAAATATACTGCATTTCACAGGTGGCTAACATGGAGTGTGGGTGATGTGTCCTAGGGCCAGGATCACGTCCTCACCCTGCCAGTCCAGACTCCTGACAGCCTGCTCCCTGATCATGGCAGGTGTGGCTCCCAAAGGTAAATGAGCGCTAAAGGAAAGAGCGTCACGTCTAAGTGTGAGAACCGCCAGAGCGTGTCTGTGTTTTCACCCATATCCAACATACTCACCTTCACAAACTGGCTCACAACATCATTCTACATGATCATCTGACTGGCTACACATTTCATTAATAATAATAATAATAATAATAATAATAATAATAATAATAATAATAGTCTCAGAAAGGATTATTCTGATTATTTTTCTGCTCTGCTCTTCTAGTATGGACTATTTGAACTTCATAATAAACCCAAACCTAAAACTACCACTGTATTAAAACTGTATTACTACAATGGATAACAGAGTGAGGTTCTGATCTCAGGTTATTAGTTCAATCAATGTGTCATTTGCTTTTCTCTCTCTTATTCTCCAAGGAGGTCACAAATGCCAACAAACTACTGTTTCATATGTATTCATACGCTGAATGTCTGTGATTTTCAGTGACAGCCGGACCTCAGGAGGGAGCTGGATCAGGCCAGAGCTTGGCTCCCGGGCGCAGAGTGAGCCTGACTGGCACGGCCCGCAAAACCCAGACCAAGTGGGCAAGGAGACGGGTTGGGCCTGGGGCGGCTGGGGGGTTGGTGGCAGGGCATTAGGGGCGGAGGAATTGATTTTAAAAGCCAGGCCAAGGTGGAGCAGCCAGCCACCGATAGCGCTTCCAATCCCAATGCACCGGTCTCAGTGCCAGGATTTCTTTTACAACCTGTCCTTTAATTATTTAATTGATCAGTGCTTCGGCCGCATGAATAATTAACACGGCGGCTGTAACAAAGCCCCTGCTGCTCGTGCACTTAGCGGCCGCAGTCTGTGAGGCCCATGAATTATTCTGCACCGCGCCCCAATGCCGGCCTGTCCGACCACTGCAGGACCCTCCTTTAATTAATCCCTCCAAACGTTCGTTAGGCACGCACATGACGTTGGCTTGGGTGTAAGAGCTGGGGACAATGACCCCCTGCCATGTAATTCCTGACCGCGTGCAGCCTCACTCAAAGCTCGCTCACTAGCCTAGCGCGGAGAGAGCGTAGGCGAGGTTATCTTTTGTAATGACATTTTCATGCGAGCGCCATGCCTCGCCACGCACGGGGGTCTGTCAAGTATGACAATGTAAGGCAAGTGCCTGCGTGCTGATAGCAAAAATAAATAAATAAGTCAATAATGGGAATTCCTTTAGCCCTGGCACTGCTGCAGCAGAATTAAAAACACATACCCGCCAGCAGGATAACGTCAGTCAGTTTCAGCCCAGATCAGTTTATATACAGCAGGAAAAGTAGGGCCTGCTCTAACATGGAAACCACTGGCAGAATCACACTTGGTACAAGGCTAACTGTCTGCACAAACTGGAGGAACTAAGCAGGTGACGTCAATGCTGATAAGTATTTGTCATCAGTCTCCACTAATTAATAATCCTGTGTATATTTGTTTAGGGGGGAACATTATATTTTAGCGTTTAGCAGGTGCTCCTATCCAGGAAGTCTTCATCATGTTGAATTTTATTGAACCATTTATACAGCATTATATTTACTGAGGCATATTCTTTAAGTACCGTGCTGAGGGGACAACGACAGTGCCCGGCCTTGGAACTGAACTTGCAACCTCTCAGTCTCAAGCACAGCCTCTGCACTAGCTCTCCCTTAGTAGTTCTTCACCTTCAATGGAGCTTCAAAAAAGCGATACAGAGATATAAAAACTGGCACAGCAGGGTGTGTATTATGACAGCAGATTCTGTACATTAACCAGACTCATTACAGGGGACTTTCTCTGAACAGAGCAGTCCACCACACTGTGACAAAGCTGTAAATTATCCGTGCCGCCTGCCTCGGAACACAAACCGCTGAGCACTGAATTTAAAAAAATCAACGGGGCTGGACCTGCCAAGCTAAGGCACTTTCTCAGGCCTCGTTTCTGAAAGCGTGCTTGTCCATCTTCCCAGTGGGTGCGATGAAAGCTCCGGTACAGAGGTTTCCCAGCTGGCGTGTATAAAAAAAAAAACACTCCTGAAACACGGATGCAAGGTTGAAAGAACATTACGTGAGAGAGAGAGGCATTACCACTGTTCCTATCACTCATGGACCTGTGCCCGAAACGGACCGAAGGATCCCTGTAAAACTCATAACAAGGCAATTCATAATTCATGATTCAGATAGATCCATTCATTATTGATTTTCTCATTGTCATAAAAACAGGATTTTTTTAATTGAGTGACATGCACCCTGGCTTGCTCCAGTTGCATGCTTTTACATATGTGGCACTTTTACTGGTGCTTTAATGGATACATTGATCAAACCATCTCTTTTTTCACTCGGTTGTTCTGGCACAATGCTCGGCAGAACCTGGCTGGGGCATTTTTTGAGATTTAGCCAAAGCGAGGGGATTCTGGTCCTCGGAGAGTTGTTCTGATTCACATTTGAATGTGCGAGTTCTGCTAATGCCAGCACTATCTTTGAATTGAGCAACATCTTTCTCTTTTTGGTGAAAAGTGCAGAGTCAAAGAACGGAATTTTACAGGAACAGGAGAGGGTTTGGACCAATGAGAGCTCAGCCAGGGAACTGTGTGGGTTGCTAGGTACCACCACAGTCTGTACTATCTCTTCCAAACATCTAAAGCCAGGAATTTTTATTTTTCAATACATTGAACCATGGGTAGCACCTTACTTGAACAGCATTTTGTAATTACATGATCGTCATTCAGCTGACACTTTTATCCAAAGCGACTTACCGTTGATTAGGCTGATCAAGGGCCAATCCCCCTGGGAGCAATGTGGGGTTAAGGGTCGAGGGTCAAGGGCCTAACAGCACTGGTATTTTTGCCATGGGTAGACAGGGGCTTGAACCGTCAACCTCAGGGTCCCAGTCATGTACCTTGGTACACTAGACTGAAGGCCGCCCCCCTAATAATACCTACATGTACATAATAAAGCCTACATATAGATGTTATTAGAATGTGCATAAAACTGTATTAACCAGTCATGACAGCAGATTATGAATAAAGTTGTAACACTTTCATAAAGTATGCAGCATTCATTTTAAATAAACTGCATTGAATGTTTTGTAATACTTGCTACATATATATGACAGTGTCATAACATTATTCATTACCAGTAATATGCTGTCATGACTGCATATTATGCTGTTATATTTTTGGTATATTTGACCTGAAATAGCACGTCATGAGAAACACATTGTTTGCTATTGGAAATGTACCTCTCACTTATCTCAGTACTCACTGGCTTCACTTGCAGTCGGCCTGGCATGCAGATCATTGGACGATTGGGTCACACAGGGGAAGACATTGAGGTCACACTGAATGTCCCTTCAAAAATACAACAAAGTTTTTCTTTTGTTTGTTTGTTTTTTTTTTTTTTCAAAATTTCACCAGTTTGCCGGATTGAGCTACTACTCTTTCCAGATGGAAAAACATCCATTTCAGACCATGTTCCTTCTGATATTTGAGTGCGTTCCATCTCACTTTCATTCTTCTTCTGCAATTTTTTTTCTTTCTTCATTCCTTATTTTGCTCACTCCCTATCCTTCCCGTCCCCCCAAAAAGCCCTGCCTTCTGAAAGCTCTCAGAAGCCGAGCTCAAACGCCATTATCTTAACAGGAGCTGAGCATATGTTCCAATCAGACGGGACCGGAGGAACGCTCAGCTGAGCCCTGTGAAAATCTCCTTCCTGTCCGCTGCAGATGTTCAGATGTTTTCTCTGCCCTGCCTTTTTTTTATAAAGCAGATAAGATGTGCTCTGGACATTTTTTTTTTTATTTCCCTCATAAACCGCAAAGGGATACCGCACCGTGCTCACTCCTGGTTTGGGTGTATTTGACATTCAGTATGTAGTTCCCTGCATATTTAACATCCTCTTGGGTGGCAGGTAGATATGGGTCTATGGCCTATTTCCATAAAACATGCACATTCTGATAGGAAAACACCCTGCCTCGTCCTCAGCTCCTGAAAGACAAGATATTATAATGTATGCATGTAATTGCAGCCTTTACACACTTCTAAAACATATTTTGCTTTTACAAAGTGTTTGATTTATGTAAAAAAAACCAAATAAGACTTTAATGTCCCCATAAGGATCATCTTGTCACATTGAATTGATGCAAAAGCATATTACTGTCTTCGTAAACTGACAAATATATAAGCAATAGCCAAGGGTTTCGCCTTCTCATATGTGGCACCAGTTTTGAATTCTATTATGCATGGCCCTTGCAAAATAATAGAATACATAAAACACAAGCTGAAGCAGAAAATCTGGTGTGTGCTGCTATTTCAGTGGTGCATAAAATGTTGACACACAAACACTGAATTAACGTTCAGACACGTTCCCGTCAGCTGACCTTGTCTGACCATGTCACCTGACACATAAAATGTGAAGAGAAGGCCATATGGTTTATTTCCAAGCAAATCAAGAAATCCACCTTGACCAAGATTGTGCAGTCCTGGTGGTCCATTATATGTATAGGTTTGTTGCTTCTTTATAGTCTGTTACTAGTTTAAGCATTTGGGAAAAAAACACTTAAGCAAATTACTTAAATTAATGACTGACAAGCACAATCCAAAAGACAGTGGGGCCCCCCAGGGATGCAGACTGACACCCCCAAGCCCAATGAGTGGGAGCCCGTCACCCCATCCATCTAACCACCATGACGGGTTTTCTCATCTGTATGGAAACCATGAGAGGATTTTCCCAGTAAGATTTTTTCTGTGACTTTTTTTCTCTAACTTTGTCAGAGCTGTTCTGAAATAAAATGTTCTGGGAAAATTTTAGGGAACAATCTTGTCATAAAGTTACATCTTGTCATGATAACCTCACAGGCAGGTATCTGCGTGGCAGTAATTTTGTTCTCCCAAACACTCTTGAAAGATTTCATTCAATCAAAAAGTCTTCATAAGGCCATATGCTGTACGCTCAAAACAGACTGTACCCTTCTTAACATCATTTTTTCAGCATGTTAGTTTGTATTTGCGACAAGTAGTTGTCCTTCGGAATGTGTTATTTGACTCTAAAATGAGCGTATGTCCTGAGAGGCAAGGCTAATGTCCATTTTTGGTTGAATTGCCGTAAAAAGTGTTTGATTTTTAACTGAACCCTTTATGTTGGTGGCTTCTGATTCATCACCTGCCCACAGAACCCCCCGCCCCATCCCACCCCACACTCACCTCGGCCCCGCCCTGTTTTAGCCTCGCCTTTAAAAAGTGCTGTGTCAAAAACTTTGCACCTGGAGGGAAAAAGCGTGCCCTTGAGAAGTTGTGGACTGGGTCCAAACTGGTCTGGCGCTCGGGGGTCGGGGAGTGAGCCAGCGGGCAGAGGGCCATGGCCGGGCCGGACGTCTAGGGGGGATGGGGGGGGGGGGTTTCAGGGTGGATGAAACCTCCACGACCTGAGAGCGAGACAGGCCAATCACAGCTAACCAAACAACCCCACCCACCCACCCATCACCCACCGACACATCTCCTCAGCTGGGATCAGTCTATCGATGCCCGTACGTCAGAGCTCACTGCGCTGCCTTCCGATCGATCACCCGGCAGACAGGTCCGAGTCCATTCACGCGCGCTCACAAAAAAAATCTTCACATTTTAAGTTCATCCCACTTCGGCCTCGACCTCCTCTTTATGCGCAGACATTGTATTGAATTTGATATTGACTTCATTCTGATTTTTTTTTTACAGCTTTCAATTGCTTTGTTGACATACGACCTGAGTTGTGTTGTCAAGCATTTGAATGTGGCATTGTAAATCGCATGGATTTGCATGTGTATACAACATTTCTCAGTCTATGACAGGGCACAGCAATAATGATTACTGGGGCTCTGTAAGTGAGAGGTGTTAGCCTCAGAACCAGGCACAAAAGGGCTCAGTGCTAATGCCTTTAGCAGTTTAATCGAAGCTTTTAATGGAACTGGCCTGCGCCACAGAGAGTTAAATGGAGAAGCCAGAGTGGAGTAAGGACTGCTCAGCCAAGCAATTTAATGCAAGGCAGCATTCAGAGTGGCACAGAAATATGAAAGCAAGCGTTTTTAATAAAAAGGGACTCTGCACACCCCCTCCCCTGCCCCCCCATCTCACAGTCAATGAGTTTTAATACAGAAGGACCAGCTGCTGGTTCTCCAGCTTGCAAATTCAATAAAATGGGGGTCGGGGTGGGTGGGGAAGGGGGTGGACTGTCGGCTTGCGCCCTGTTGTCATCAATTCGATAGGCGTCCTCGTTTCTCTTGCTTCAGCGGCGGCGACGGAGATGGTCCTGTTTTCTGAACGGGCAGCCAAGTCGTTGACTCTGTTTATCGGAGGGACGTTCGCAGCGATATCCAACCCAAATGCGACTTCAGTCAATCAAGTGTCTCGAGTTACAGGGGTGACCTTTGAAGGGGTTCCGTTTGAAGGGCCACTCGACGCATCCTCAGGGTTTTTAAACTACATATCACATTCTGGTGTTGTCCAGTGATCCGAACCCCAAGTGTGACGCGTCCGTTCCACATTTCCCATTAAAACAAATGCTTTGACTGTCAGTGCTTTAATGTATATTCTTGTATATGTCACACATGAGATGCAGCTGCAATGTTTGTAAAGTTACTAAGCTAAAGAGAGAGTGTTACTTTTCCAACTAGTTCCATGAAGTGCATGTTAAGTAGGCCTTTAAAAAATGTTTTAATGCTCATTAATGATTGAGCAGGTTGATCATAATCTCTCTCTCACACACACACACACCCATACACACACAATAGTCAATTAGCCCAACAGACAGTTGGCACCTGCCTGAGCAGCAAGGTACACACACACATAGCCTCCCACACACACCTTCACTGAAAAGGACACTCTCAGTCAGGTGCTTGTTCCGCAGGTCTGCTAGGATCAGTTTTGCATTTAAGCTCATAATGGATAAGATTAGGATGCGGACCGGAGAGAGCTGACCCCAGATCAGCACTCCCACTCTGAGACTCTTTATGAGTGAACGCCCTGGGGGTCTGAAAAAAGCATGAGCCCATCGAGTCAAACCGAAGGGTTCAGCCGCTTGACCCTCGTGAATGCATCTGCTGCACATAAACAGAGCCAGCTGAATGCTAAGAGCTGTCAGCGCCGCTTAGCTTGGGTCAACAGCACCCCTGCTCTGAGACAGTGAAAATGGGCCCTGGACGCAGAGAATGAGCTGCTCTGTGCTAACTGCATATTGGGCCCTGATACTTAAAACTTAAAAAACACACACACACCCCTCAAATTAATTGTGAATTTTATTAACATATTAAACCACTTCTTTTATTTTCACCTGTGGCCATCGTTTTATTGTGTCTTTGACTGTATTTTTGTGCTTTTTTAGCAATTATTGTATCTATCTGACTACTTTGAGGCACCTTGTAATCTGCAGGTCTTTAGTTACGTGAAAATTGCTTCATGTATAAAATGCTTGCTAAATACAGTAGCCAGCATACATGTAAATAAATAGGCAGTGTTTTGATGTTGCATGCCTTCATCAGCAAATGTCCTCACAGGTTCATGTAAAACACGGCGGGATATTCAGCCCACACAAGCCCTGACTTTCATCATCCCTTTTCAGCTGATCCCATGTTAAACTCTCCCTGCAAAAACAATACCTGAGAGAACCATTCAGGTTACATCACTTAAGCAATCTTCGTCATTGCATGGTAGATAAAGAGGCCGATGCCCGAACGAGAACAGCAGTAATTGGGGTCAGGCGCCACCAGGAAAGAGAAGTTATTAAATTGCACCACAGAGGCCAGTGGATGTCATGAAGATTTAAGATGGAAGAAGCACTAATCCCCTCCTTCTGTAAGGAGCATGGGTTTTTGAGATCTATCGATCTGCTCCATCAGTGCATGATCAAACAGGCTGCAGTCACTACAGACCTTTCAATAATCACTCATTGATAAGTGACTTGTTGTGTCATTAGAAGTGTGGGGGAAGATGAAGCAGGCACAAATCATGAATCATGATTTATCATCATTTTCACTTCATAAACAGTCACTTTCATGACCTTTAAGAAGCCAAAATCAATTAAAGGGAATGTGCAAAATATAACAATTTACATACATTTTTATCATGGCTGGTCCATTCAGAGATGGAAGAACACACAAGCTTATATAATCACTTCTAAGCATGAAAATCTGAGGAAACCAAAGAGTTACATAGGGGAAATTTAGTTTTATGGAACTTTCCAAAATGTGTCGTTCATATCCCAAAATGAATTAAAGACAACCTATGCATCTGGTCGTATGAAGCTTTTAGGGGTACGCTGCTTCAAAACGCACAAAAGATGTTGAGCAGAATTGCTCCACACCCATTCCCACTGATAAAATGCATCTAAGTGTTTCAAGCCAATGGTGATGGAGATGTTTTAACTGATGTTTTCCTTCAAAATATGGATGGGAGTCACTGTGCTTTCATACGCACAACAGCGCCCTCTGTTGGTCCATAGCTGTAACTTACAAGGGCTATGAGAACAAAAACAGCAGACATAATCCATACTTTCTCCCTGGATTCCAGCAGTCATGACTCAGCACTTAGGATTCAATTTGCCATAAGGTAAAACCAATTATTAAAATGATCCTTGCAGTAATTACATAACCAATCAATAGCTGACCAATACAACATGTGCAACAGTAGCATGATACACTGCTACTAGCCATCAAATTTTCCAGACTTGTAGTAAGCATATTTACCATATATATAGTGATACCACTTAACCAATGAGAGAAAACTGCAGCTCCATATTTTACAGAGCCTCAGATGAGCCTAACAAGGAAATTCAGTTTGAATGCAGTTTCCCACAGGTTTAGTCTTTGACATGCTAAATATTTAATTGAATATTAATGGCTGTATTAGCATGATATTTGAAAAAAATGCACTGTGTCGTTTATTTCCTAGCTAGCTATGGAAGAACAACTTTGTTCAAGTTTTGCTATCTATGTTAGCCATATTCCCTAGCCAGCTGAAAAGAAGTCACCATTTGTTTTAGATGGGGTGAGTAATACAATGAAGGATGTTTATCGTGGGTTCCTCCTGTGTCCAGATTTGCTTTTATTTTAAATTTGATGTCAAACATGCAGTTTATATTCACCTGCATCAGGTCTCAAACTCATCTCCATCAAGGGCAATGTGTTATGCTGTTATGCCACACTTAATTAGATAAATACTTCCATTATTTGCATAATAAGTAGGGTTTCTTTGCACTTAATACATAAAAAGCAAAATGAGTTATCTGAGTGTGTCTAAATAACGGCCGTTGTGTATAATATGTGCTTTACCGCGGAGTTTCTTCCTGCTGGCTGATTGAGTAGTTGAGCTACTGAATAACTAATGGCAGCACTAATCGTTTGGAATGAGAAGCAGCACTCGCTCATCCCTTTGCGCCATTGAGTTTGAGACCATCGATATAGAGATACACAGGAACCCTCACCTCATATTAGCTGTGAGGGAACTGTCTGTCATGAGCGAATGGGACTTCCTTACATTACATTATAGCATAGTCATTTAGCTGAGGCTTTTAGATTAGGCTAACCAACAGAAATGGTGTTCTTGCTGTGGCTGGACTGGGGCTTGAACCACCAACCTCAAGGGTCCCAGACATGTATCTTAGTCACTAGGCTACAGGCTGTCCCTCTTCTGATCAGAATGTTGACTTATGTAGGTAACGTTTATGTCTTCACACAAGGATGGGGAGAGATCCTGAAGGGTCAGTGGGCATGCAGGTTTTCCTTTCCTTTCATTCCTCTAGGGCTGCATCTTCTCTGATGGTAAAGCCATTGAATATGTGGGCAGTTAGTGACTGTCATTCATGAGCACATTAAGGCATTTAGCTAGAATGCCAGATTGCAAAAATGATGGGACTAATTGTACTAATTAATTAAGAGCAGAAGTTGGTCTGAAGTCCAGAAACAGACTCCACCCCTGTGTTAGCAAGTCTCCAGCTATACTGACATAATTCAGCACAGACCGATGGAGACACATCACCACACTGAGGGCGGAAACATCACTGCATCAAGAATAAACACTCCTCATCTGCACACACCACCCTGGGAGTCTCCCTCCAGCCCTGCTGCCTCAATGCAGCAGTGACTCGGCAAGGAAATCGACTCACCTGGCCTTCCAGGTGCAAACTACCCACAAGATGAAGGATGACCGTAAAAAACCCACAGCACCAGCCCAAGAGGGCCAGCAAACTGCCTGTACCAGCCGCGGTTTTTTCACTCCAAACTGGAGGTGTGGGACCGCGGAGGGTAATGAAGAGCCTAAAAGCTTCCGATCCAACCTGCCAATTTTCGACCGTTTTTACCACTTCTGTGTTCCTCCTCCCATTTAGTTCTGCGGGCAGTGGGACTCATTTCGCCGCCTAACCATCTCTGGCCCGAAATCGGGCCCCCGACAGACCAGATCCTGGCGCTGCCCGCTTGGCTGCAGCACTGCGGTGGCCTGGTCTCTTCAGAAAAGTGCAACTTTCAAAACTGTGAATTTGTCCCCGCTGGTAAATGATAGGGCTGTTTAAGAGTGAATGGGCCTCTTAGGATCGAGCGGCTCCAGGGCTCCTGATTCATGGACAGCCCATTCCACTGACCATGCTGTCTTTTTAGATGTCGTTTTTTCTCCTTTTTTTTTCTAACATTTGCCTTACAGAAATGGTGCATATTTCAGATCAAAGATTTTAAAAATCCCACTATTGTGTCAAAACAGCAAATCTGTTATAAATTTTTTTTTCACTGAAAGAACGGGCATGCCCGGTACCCATACTGGCACCCATCTACTTGCTGCACAAGTATACACTTTTGGTTTTTTATATTCAGAGTTTTGTTTTTTATGCAGTGTTTTAGATGGGGACTGAATATACACAGACGCACACACACACACACACACACATACACACACAAGTTGAATTAATAAACTTTTAACAAAAACATTTTTTCGGATGACCTATCAAGATAATGTCCATCTGTTTCAATAACTCAATTTGCATGATGTGGCATTAAACGGTTGCAAGTACATTACGACTAAGGACAAAGGATGTGGACCAGTAATTTCAGTCTGGTTATAATGAAGACTTTGAAGGCAGATGAATTAAGTCTATTTCGGTTTGACATCTGGTGAGAGTCTGAGTGCATAATTAACACAGACAACTTTCAGCAATGTCTGTCTTAGAAGTCGGACTTGCTGTACAAACTAATAGAGCATGTTAACTGATTGAGTTGCTGGGGTTTTTTCATCTTCCGACAGACTCAAACATGCCATTTCATGCCTAAATTAATACATTTTAATTTCACAGCCTTGGTGCTTGTTAAAACCTCTTGTGGACTATTGGTTCATATTCACAAAAGACTAATAAACCTTGTATGGCTAAATTATGCAGAATGTAGCTGAATTTAGGTCATAGAGCTCAAGCACAATACCTGATTAGGTGTTTAATGACATTGCGTTTAACTGAGTTCTCCTCATCCATGGTCCTGGATAGTTGCTTTGCATGCTGACTCTTGTCTCTTTCACAAATCTTTTACAAACACTACTGCAGTTACGGTGAACCAATATACTGCTCCAATTATTGCCTCATTAATACCTGATTGAGGAAGTCGACCATTTTGTCTGGACACTTTGCCAAAGAGTTAAGTAGGGTATTATGTGAGGTTTTTTTGGAAAGCTGGCTTGCCATGCCTCTGACAGGCTTGTCCATTTTCAGGCCCTGGAGATTTGCACTGTTCTCTTGTGACATCACACACTGATGGGGTTTTTAAAAGGCTGTCTGACAGAGTGACACATCTGGAATGCAAAGTAACAGCAGACTCCCTTTTCCTACACTAATGGAAATTATTGCATTGTATCCAAAAATGTAACAAGAATAAGCTATCCTTTCAAGGAGAATCAAACATTTTCTGTCATGTTGTGAAATATATATTGTTTTAATAATTAAGTTCAAAATGCTGAACTGGAGTTTTAAATTTTGAAAATGGAATATTTACTTGCATTAAAAATCTTAAGAAGATTGAGCACATGAAAGGGTACGACCATTGTTAAATACAGATGCACCAGACCTGGTCACCTGCTGGAGGCCAGGGTTAATGTGGGGCCTTGGTAACAAAACATTAGGACTCGGGTAGCTGGGTGGCACCGAACATCAAGACACTGTTCCGGTGCGTGGATACGCCGCTTAGACAGGGGTCGAATGCTAACCACACTAGTGCACAGCTACCCTGACAGCCCCCTAGAGTGGTGTGCAGTTGCCCGCTGTGGCACCCAGGGGAAGAGGATGGTTTAAACCAAACCCACCTGAAGAGGCTCCATATGCTGTGCTGTCTAAATTACTGCAATGATAGAGTAATCCAGTGGCATTATAAAACAGCTGTGGAGGATGAGGATACAGGGGAGGGGGGTGGGGGTTAGGTTATTCAGCAGGGTCTTGTATCAGTAATCGATACCAATGGACAAGCTGTCACTTCCTGATAAGAGGAAATGTATATCCATCAGTATTCAATAAGATACCGTTCTGTGTTTTCTGTAAGGACTGGCATGTAGTAAACTCGGCAGAAGGCGTACACAGGGAAAAAATTCATCAAATGGATTTCAAGAGTAATAAACAGTTCCTTACCGGGCTCCCGTGGAAGCCAGTGGGAGAATGTGTGTTTACCTGGGAAGACTGCCCCTGGGCAGGCATTCGAGGCACTGCCCCTTCAATATTGATATTAAATTTGAACAGATGTACAGCATATGAAGTAAAGATTGCTGCTGAATGACAGAAAAAAAGTCTCAACAGCGCCCTCTATGGATTTAGGGCTAAACTGCGCCTGTTGACTCTGCCGTCTGTTTACTGTCTACTGTCTGCCTAGGTTTAATTTGGTGGGAATTACCTGATAACCATCATCATCTTTGGATTAGAGAAGTAAGATAATGGCATTCTGATGCAAGAGCTCCAATCAGAGTTCCACATAAATACATCATATTTTGTACCTGGCTGGATTTTGCAATCGCACATAAATTTTTACTTTGGAAACGGTTGATGGGTTCAGTCGTAATCAAATCAAAATCATACTACACCCCTCAATTTTTCTTGAGTATGAGAAATTAAGCAATCAAAGGGCCAAGGCTGTTTTTTAAAAACTTGGTCTAGCTTCAGAAAGTATCTGTGACACTTGGTGTCCTAGATAGTAACAGGTGGCTGTAATTGTGTATGTGTGTGTGTGTGTGTGTGTGTGTGTGTGTGTTGTTTGTGTGTGTGTGTGTGTGTGTGTTGTTTGTGTGTGTGTGTGTGTGTGTGTGTGTGTGTGTGTGTGTGTGTGTGTGTGTGTGTGTGTGTGTGTGTGTGTGTGTGTGTGTGTGTGTGAGCGTGCACGCACGCTTGCTCACTCACAAGTGTGTCAGGTTTATCTAGCCTGTTTACAAAAACATAGATTGCAATTATATATTTCAACTAGATGTCCTACTGAACCACAAACTACCTATAATCATGGTTGATTGGGAGCATGTTTTTGAAAGTGTATACAATTTGTCACCAGATTAATTAATTACCTGCTTGTTTTAAATTCTGTCTTGTTTTAGAGGCAATGGTGTATTTGCTTTTAAACCTGTCCCGAAGAGGACATATCACCTCTTGTTTTTCACTCTCTTGTCATAAGATCAGTCTCTTGGTCTCTGTCCTTCTTCCAACACCCACCCACACGAGTTCATGATTCGTCAGAGGGTATTGACTGAATAATGATTTATTGGTTAAAGAAAATCCCCAAAAGCTAGGAGGCATTATGCCACAATGTACATTATCATTTGTCAGGCTAATAGTTATAAGACAAGCTAATAATCACCTCACTGAAATGAATAAGCATTGATTCACATGAAAAAAGAGTCATTGAAATCAAATATCCCTATTTTTAGGGCTTTGCAAGACCACCACAAGCCATCTTTTAAATAATCAATTTGTAAGCTGTAAAGCACATAGTACTTGTTTGGCAACAGATTAAGCTGGTCCTCCAAATTAAGTCAGACCAGCATTGGGTCTTTTTCCAACTGCGTCAACCAGCACTTCACACCAGGGGCCCGCTTGCCCTTCTCACCCCCTCCCACGGTTCTCTGCCTCCGCCATGACCTTTCCACCAGCCGTGCAGCATCTCCCAGAGAGCCGTCACATATTGATAGTAAGATCAGATCATTAAAACGTTAAAACGCACAGGTTGTAAAAGGTCCGTAAGCTCAACAGAAAACAAACCTCCGGTGTTCCAGGGAGAGGTTGTTTAATTAGAGTCTGGACTTAATTGCCTCCTCGTTGGCCTGAGTGCTCGTGTTTGCTTGTGAAGTGACACTTTATACCGCCCTTTCCGTGAACAGAGAGCCCTTTGTGTCACCACCATTAACCTTTCCTTCTGCCTCTACGTCTGCCTTTTTTCCTCTTCAATTAAGGGCCATAATAAAATGCAAAAGGGTGAGCTGGGACAGGTTTTTCACCGTAGGAATATTTAACCTTCGGCCTCTCGCCGTCACATTGAATATGTTCCGCCTCAGAGATGGACTAGTTCAATTTGGGGATCTGTGTGATGAATTTGCGCAGAATTAGTGCTGTTAAGAACCCACCCACGCCAGACCCAACTCCCCCCCCCCACCCTCCCCTTTCCGCTTAATCACACTGCTGGTGATTGCAGAAGGAATTTCACTGTGGAATGAGAAAGTGATGAGAGAGCTGCCGATGAACTCTTTCTGTGGATGCATGTGACTAACATTCCACACATAACTACCTCATGTGATTTTGGTAAGCTACTTCAAATTTTGTTGCACGTTTGTACACATGCACATGCATTTGTGCGTACTTGGGTATGCATATGTTTGTGTGTGTGTGTGTGTGTTCATGCACATGCATGTGAAAAGGAGTGGACCATAGAATGTTTATACATGGCATGAGACCTCCTTCACATTTGATCTTTCTGCAGAGGCTTCACTTTTGGGTACAGTCATCAAGCTATCATTGACCTTATGAGGACACCGTGATGTACTATATAATACCGCTTATGTACTATATTCCATATAAAGCCCTTTCACATTTTGATCTTTCTGCCCAGAATTCAGTGTGATATTGATAATGGGAAGCATGCTGTATGACTGATGTTTGGAAGTCTTTCATATTTTTAGGTGAAAAAAGAGATGCCCCAGGAGTGCTTTGGAGCTCTTTGTCCGATTGATTGAGCTAAGAAAATCTTTGTAGTCTGTATCCTGTAGCCAGAGTTGTGTGTTTATTTCTTCGGTCCAATAAAATCAACTACTATATCAAATACAGGCCGTAATGGAAAATAAAAACCAACCCCCCGCCACGAATATCCGAGAAAATTCTCGAACCTTTGCTTTATGAAAGAGATATATGTGCCTAATGGCTGCCAGAATACAAAAGAGATGTTATCATATGACATTAAATTATATTTACCATAAATATGTTAATGCAAACTGTAACACAGCGCTATGGAGATAAGGGATGAGTAAATGCATAAATAAATAGGACTTTATTTTCTGTTTTTGCATTTAATCTCCTGTTTGACCTGAGACTGGAATAAACCCTGCTGAGACAGCCACAGAGACAATTGCTGGAGATACAGTACATACAGAGCAAATGAAATCTGTCCCTATACAGCACCATGACATTTCTGAATATGCATTTTTGCATATTTATGACTTTTAATTTATCAGATCTTTAATGAAAATCATATATTTGTTAAAATTTGTTTTGCAAGTAAACAAACAACACATAAGTTTAATTGTCAATTTATCAAATTAAGTTATGCAGCTCCCAGTGTCCCCATGTGGAAAAGTAGTTGCCACCGTACACTCAGTAACTGGTTATGTCACCTTTAGCAGCAAGGACTGCCATTAAACAGTTCCTGTATTTATTCATTAGTGCATCACAGTGTCGAGGAGGAATTGTGACCTGACACCTGTGGGGTTTCAAGCATGAACTCAATGTCTGGGATCCTGTCACAATGTCCCAATGAATACATTTAGGTGCTATATATGGTGGCATGAATGTGAGTCGTGACGGATTTAACACAATTATAATGAGTCTGGATGGATTTGACCAGCCATGTCCCACCAGTTACACCAGTTATACATAACCTGGGAACCAGCTATCAAAATAAGGTGCTTATGTGACCTAGTCTAGCCACAGCAAGAATACCACTGCTGTTGGGCCCTTGAGCAAGGCCCGTAACCCCACATTGCTCCCGGGGTGGACTGGCCCTTGGTTAGCCTAATTAACTGTAAATCACTTTGGATAACTCATCTGCTAAATGACTATGATGTAAATTATTACCTTACCGTACCTCTGTTTTCTCCCACAATACCTGCGGTCTTTTAAACAACACATGGTTTCCCTGTTCAGTTCCCCTCTGCTGTTAATTGGACTGAGGCTGCCTGGCTAAATAATGAAATGATTAATTCAGTGAGTGTAGCCTTGGTGCAGGGCTAAATAAATACTTCCTGTTTGCTGCACTCCCTGTGCCAAGTGCAGAAAGGTGCAGCCACACAGGTGCAGCTCAGTAGGTGAATGAGATGAGGTCACTGTTTTCTGGCTCGAGCCCACTGCTGTTAAAACTCTGCTGTAGAAACTTTTGCTTCGTAAGTCGCTCTGGATAAGAGGGAGTGATAAATAGCTGCGGGTCACACCACACTGCCACACACAGTATTCAGTTGGCTGGTGGTAAAACATGATCTTATTTATTTTTTTAAATGATTTTCTTACTTCATTTCATTTCTTCCATGGCTTCCGTGTGTGTGTGTGTGTGTGTGTGTGTGTGTGTGTGTGTGTGTGTGTGTGTGTGTGTGTGTGTGTGTGTGTGTGTGTGTGTGTGTGTGTGTGTGTGTGTGTGTGTGTGCGTTTTAGATAATTTATTGTGGAAGTACAAGCGTTCATGTGAAATAATAAGTCATGATAAACCTGCTGTAATTACTAAATGTGAGACCCTATTTTTCTACACAAGGTTGGTTTCAGTCATGAGTAACATGCAATTAATAATGTAATGCGAGGTGAAGGTTATACTGCTCCACACAGTGCTGAATGGGGCGGTCCGTCAGCCTGCAGTAATTAATTTAGTATGAGCATGATCGAAGACCATACGGAGCACCCTGACAGCGTTAGTGCCACTTCACCAAACTACTGAGGTATATGGAACAGGTATGTGCAATCATGAGAAGAAAACATACAGCAACACCAAGAGTCCCATTAAACTCTGAGAGTATCAGGAATTAGTATCATCTGAGTACATTAAGACACAGTTTCAAAGCTCTAACTTGCCGAAGATGTCAAAACAGGAAATCAGATACATTTTGACATGAGGGGTAAAAAATCACAAAAAGACCTTTGAGGAAACGTAATTTGTCATTTCGGTCGCGGTGGTGACCGCGCTGATAATGAAAGTGTTCACTCTATAGCCATCCATTCTCTACAGTAATGATATCAGGGTCATCCATCATTTCACATTGGCCAGAACTAGATTAGCCTAATTGCCTTTAATGTAGGTGTGAGGGGCCATTGGGTATTTCAAAAAGCCATTATAACGAAAAACAAATTAAAATTCCATAAAGAGGAAATGCTTTAGAAAACAATACAATACGGGGGGAGATCACACTGAGGCTTTCACAGAGGATTAAATAGGATTCTATAATGCCCAAACGTAAATGTAATTTAGATCTACAATACACTCTGTCCGCAAATGGTAATCCTTTCAGCCTTACCAGCTATTGTCTACGGTGTGCCATTTCCATTGTGAAACCACACTTTAATAGTTAATGGTGCCAGGGGGCTTCTGGATTACTGCTTTAACAATCTGCCCAGCACTGTGCCCCGGGGGCCAGGGTACTGAGGTCAGACTTTGGCAACCCTAAACATTCATCAATAGGGCTGCTACCTGACACTGCCAGCCTCGGTGACACATTGCCCGACTCTGGGGTCTCTACCGACAGCCAGGGCTCAGGGAGTCGGACACTAACTCACCCACTGGTCTCTCTGAGCACGGCTGAAGCACATGCAGCAGGGACACTCGCAGCCAGCAGCGCTCCTTTATAGCTGTTCAGGCTTAACAATTTCATATTGAGCACTGAGCATGATGAGCACGGAAACCGAAGGAATGTCCCTGCATTTTGCCCACAGAAAAAAAGTCTGGAACAAACGTTATATTGATTAAAATGACATATCGCGGGCAATCGACTGGGCCATTTACTCATTTTCTAGGCTTCTTCCACTCCAGTAGCTATTTGTGATTGCTGTTCGATATCTTTTCAGACGTTAAGATGAATGTTTGTGGCAAATAGAGAACAAAATTTGATTATGTTCAGGATCGTTATTTAACATCACATGGTTAAATGAGGTAGATCTCGGGTGTCCCCTTTGTCTTCTGGGTGTTTGATTTAGTGAATGTTGTGGCCGTTGAGCCTGTGAATATGATTCCTGGATCATTGGATTGTACTGTTTTGCTACATTTAAGAGGGTCTTCATTCTTACGTATCTAAGCACAGGCACATCTTTCAGAGGATATCTGCCACCAGCTTGCTGATAGCTGCTGAATTTTGACATGGCGAAGCTGCTACTCTTGTGCCAATAGCGATTCCAAGCAGCTGCAGGATAAGGCAAGCAAGATAATGGGTGATATCGTGTTAGACTACTTTGCAGAATGTGGTTGTGTTTTGTGTGTGTGTGTGTGTGTGTGTGTGTGTGTGTGTGTGTGTGTGTGTGTGTGTGTGTGTGTGTGTGTGTGTGTGTGTGTGTGTGTGTGTGTGTGTGTGAGGGTCTTATCGTTTTAAGTAAAAGGATGTGATTTTGGATGCCAGGCTATTGTTGCTTGCTACATCTGTCAGAAATGCATCCTTTAAGTAGCTAGAGAGCAGAGGTCTGATGCCAATGCTCAGATGTTGAGAAAGTAATTCCGGAGAGTATGTGTGGCTGGCTCTTTCTGAGAGCATCATTAGGGCCATTGTAACAATGTTTGAGTGCAGGCTTGGCATCTTTTGTTTTCATGTAACCGCATCTCTGCGTCATGGCAGAGTGAGAGGTGGTCACTTTTTCAACAGAATAGCAATAGCAACACGTCGACTTTGCCACAATGACTAGTGACTTGCCCTGGATGTCAATTTGTTGATCAGTGTATATTTTAGGAGTCACAGCCTAAGGTGATTTTGAATTAACTGAAAACATTTCCTCCAGACTGTAGTGCAGTTTTCTCTCAGCACGGTGATGTCAAGGACCCGCAGCTCCCGTCGTTACCATCTTATCGAAGCCTTTCTCGTGGGACCGTGCACGGTATTACAGGACGATGTTCTCGCCACCCGAGCGGCAAAATAAATTGTGTTTTTCGGCGGAGAATCTGTGGCCCAATCTGCCGTGGTAAGCTGCCACAGGGACGGGTGCGTTTCAGGGTTGGCAGGCCCCAGAGACTGCAGCTGCCGCTCGGCAGGGAGGGTGACAGCACAACATTAACCAGAGCAGCGGTACGGCGGGCAGCCTCGCTTTTAATCCATCAGGAGAAACAGCGAGAACGGCCGAATTCCGTGCTCAGTCCCGCTGTCACCCCTCAGCCAAGTAAACTCTCAAGGACAAACAGTTGTTCGCAGTCATTGACAGCGTTGGCCTTAAGAATCACCACCAGTTATAAGGAGTGCCTGTAACAGGTTATTCGGGGTCATTTTGAGTCACTGTCACATCTGAGGAGCAATGAATGTAGCATTTTCCCTCAAATGTCCTGTCACATTTACCATGGAAACCTGAGGAAAAAGGACAGATGGGTACCGAATACCATCAGTTCAAGGCTGTGGTTCTGACCAGGCGCAATACAGACTTATCTCTGATCGGTCTGGATGTGCACAGGAGAAAAGTCACAAATTCCATGGTAAAGCAGAACGTATATTTTGCTTCTGGAGAACATGTCATTTGCTGTTAATAATTTTACAGCCCCCAAATCTTTCTATCATGCAGTAAGATGCTCTGCTAGGGGAACGCTGGAACATGAAAGTGCACCATCACTTCACACCGAACTCATGGCCCGTGCAGAGCAAGGCCATACGAATACAGGGTAAATACTAAAAATCCTCACCCCTACTCCCCAGAAATACAGAATACTGAAAAATATGAGAGAAAAAAACATAGTTAAACACGTCATAAAAAGGTGAGTATTTCAGTCCCTCCACCCTTCCACAGCTCTCCTTATTAAGGTCTTCGTTCTCCCCCTCACCATTCCACCCTCTCCACAAAACCAGTTATAATAATTCTGATAAAATTCTGCAGAATGTTCGTACAGGTCTCGCTTAACGTCCATGATACATTCCATGAAATAGGACATTATGCGATTTGGACGTTGTGTGAACACCCTATTATCAAAGCGATATGGGATACTGTAGTGTACCTGTATTGACTAAATAGCCAAGACACTGCACACACTCAGTACTGTACTTCAGCTAATGTATCTGGTAATGTAATAAATGGGGCAAATAGGTTACATCCGCTAGGTCCCATTCTCCATCAGGATTTCAAAACTCTATCACAGCCTGAAGGGACCACGGACGTATATGCAGTCGGACGTTGCCCAAACGGACGTTATTCGGCGCATACCTGTATTCTCAAACATAACGACGGATCGTCTTTTAAAAAGCCAAGGCCCTGCTCGGCCCTCCAGCCTGACTGCACTGAGGGATTTCCCTATTCCGCTTCATCTTCACCACTCCCAGGAAAAACACGAAACCCACAGTTAACCACCGCACTCTGTCAGAGACAGTGCTCAGGGAGACATCCCCCAGAACAGACAGCCATCCGTCTGGGCCTCCCGGTCCATGTTTCGCATCAGATTCGTCACCTCCAAGGGATGGGGGCATCCGATAAGATTAGACTCATTACTCACACCGAGGTGAGTAGTAAATAATGCAGAATCACATATGCAGGAGGGTTCTCCCTCAGTCTGGGATTCTTACCTTTGCTGTGCATGAGGTCAGGTATGGCACAGGATAGACCCGACTCCAAATGCTCTGTCTCCAATTAGACTATGGTTATTTTAACTTTCCCAATCAAGGTTTCCTGCAGTCTGATTAATGTCAGCAGATTTATGATGGTGGATTTAGTTTGTGTGTGTGTGTGTTTGTGTGTGTGTGTGTGTGTGTGTGTGTGTGTGTGTGTGTGTGTGTGTGTGTGTGTGTGTGTGTGTGTGTGTGTGTGTGTGTGTGTGTGTGTGTGTGTGTGTTGGGGTGGGCTGAATCAGTCTATACACCCACCACCCAGATTCTGTTCCCACTCTCACAAAATTGTGATTCATCAGAAGTCAGCAAGTAACATTGGTTTACTGGTGAGGTACACCACTGGAAGTCTGGCAGAGATATACCTCTGCAGAGTGAAAAACTAATCAGATTGATAGTTGTGAGCCTGACAAACCAGGCCAGGTACAAATTGCTAAACAGCAACCTCTCTGTTGGCATTTCCGGCCCATCTCACCTGGCGAGCTGAATAAGTTCGCTGTGAACTGACCTTTCGGCCAGTGAGCACCCTCTGCTGGAAGGAATAGGAATGACACTGTATTATTCCCGAGGAACAGTTGCTAAGAGGTACCCTTAGAAAGAGAGCAGGTTTCCCTGGCAACGATAGCTGGTGAGAGAATTGCCTCCTTCATTTGGATTGCACCAATTTCCCATGAGGTTTCATCCAGGGATCTATACCGCAACATAAATCAACAAATGCACCAGTAGCAGAGTACTTTATCGGCTTAGACAGGGTCTACAATAAAAGGAAAACCTTTTCTCTCGATAAACAAACCTGAAAAAGAAATGCTCGTGTACGCTGCTAACTGCCACCCTGCTTTTTAAAGCCTTATTATGCCTTTCGGAGCTGATCGTGAGTGTGGTTTCGGCAGAGCATGCTGTGACTTGGATAAGGGCAAACGCAGAAGTCTGTTCCCAAACATGTCAATGTTAACAAGCAAATACTGGGATGACAGCCTTAGCTGTCATAGAATGAGAGTGCCATAGAATGTTTTGCACAGGGGCCTGATGGGAAGTGAAGTCCATCACCATTGCAAAACCCCAGAATGTGTAGTTTTACAGACTCCACTTTTCCCAGTATTTCAGCCCCTTTTCATGCATCTCAACTTCTTATGTAAAAAAAAAAAAAGTTGTCAAATGATCTGTATTCCTGGCAGTGTATAAAATGAAACCGTTTTTTTCTTAGCATCTGTTCATTTATAGTAGATTTGATGGTGTATGGGTCACTGCATACATCATTCTGCACTGTAATCAGTGTCCTGTTGTTAGCCTCTGGGAGTACAGTCATCTGTCATTATGTATCTGAGGTGCTTTCAGGATGACAAAAATGTTGGAAACGTTTTTCTTTTGTTTGTACAGTGCTTGTTAGTTCAAAGGCTGTTGGGGGTGAGTGTTCAATGTGCCCCTGACTCTGTACTCAGTCACAGATAGGTAGATAGATAGAGTTACACCATGGCAGGGTGAGAAACTCGTCAGGCACATTGTAATGAAGCTGACAAATGAGACCACTTGAATTCAAAATGGTGGCTGACACAGAGACCAAACAGCCCCCCATCACACTGTCAATCAGGGAGCTGAATTTCCTCCCAGGGTGCTCCTTGTTTCCACGCTTGCTTCCTCTTTTCAGGCCCAGGAACGGATCCTGCTTCCTATAGACCATCGACCGCCTGCATCCCTCCGTTTCGATCCAGGAAGACATGCTCCTGGCAGCCCAGCACATTGTAATCCACACTTCCACATTGTTCCCCAGCGATGGAGGGTTCCTGCCCAGGGCAGCAGGGACCCGGCTCCCATAGCGCTCTGCAACCCGCCCTGGCACCCTGGACCTGACAGCATCACAACCCACTATGACAGAAAACCCTCACAACGCATGACCCGTTTGATCCCCGACGGTGCCTCTTACCGGATCAGATCACCGTGGAGATGATCGAACGATGACGCAACAACCACCACTGTTGGCTTGTGTTCTCTGTGACAGGAAGTTAAACTCCTGTTGAATGGCTGCAGGGGCGTATTAACACTCTGAGGACAGCTGAAGTAAATGAGGGTAGTTTCTGGGTATCAGTTTGTCAAGCTTTCAGTTTGTAAAGGGATCTTCAGGAGGTTCATATCGCTGTTTGCATCTTGGAGTTTTCTGGCTTCATTCTGACAGCCCAAACATGTGGTAAAACGATTTTAATAGGCTGTATTATTTTAAATACTTGGAGCATAATGTGTTTTAAAACCAAGATTTCTGTAGGGCCAACACTGTGTCAAAACAGATTTTAAAGATTGTAGGTAAGTAACTGTCATATTCTGCCTTGTGTGAAACTGATTTCATATAGTTTTCATATAAACATGGTACAGTCTATTTTCAATGCTGTGCCATAAACCTGGACCTTTAAAATTGATCCCTTCATTTGCTTTCTTTTTTTTTACATGGCCACAAGATGGCGCCATGTCACAGTTGATTGAAAATGTCCTCTTATGAGCACGAAATGCAACTGAATCTTCTTTGGGGGTTCTCTTGGAAATTAAATTTCTGCACTAAACTCAAAATTATTGCTCCAAATATTTTCATAATCCATCCATCATATCAATCATACTTTAAAATTCATCATCACCATAATAATTCACAATCGGAGCGCTAATGCGGTATTATTGCACGGATCCGCACTGAAATCTGTAACATCTTGAGGCGAGTAAGTGAAATTAAACTTCTGGAATGAAATGAGAATGCAGAGTGATGGATGCCTCTGTGAACGCACAGCATCATGGGTAGCATCTCTTTGCGCTGTTTTGATGCAGCAGCGTATGACGATCAGGAGAAAGACTATTTTTTAAAAATGATCATCATCCGCTGACCTGGAACATCTGATACCTCTGGCCTGGATCACCTGTAAGGTTTCTGCCGCTCCCCAGGTGAGCTGAGCAGGTTATTTGACTTCCCATAAACCCCTTAGGGCTGAGGAAGTTCTGGAAGGGAAAGCAAGCCATATCAGAATAAATACTATCCCGCATTAATGACATTGCAATAACAAGACGGAAAAATTACACTCTTATTACGCTCTTATCAGAAAAAAATGCAAAGATTTTCGAGATTGTTATGTGTTCTCTCCAGCTGCTCGGATAACATCTTGCTGTGATCCTAACTGCTCTGCACCCATATGTTGTTGTTCTTGGAGCTCCTGTGATATATTTTTTACTGGATCATGCAACATTAACCTCGTAACTCACTCTGATCTGCCAAATAAATAAATGCATAAATACACAGAAGCTGAATTCAGTTTTAGAGGCAGGAGAACACTAGGGGAATAAACATGCAGTGTCCTTATTTGTCTGTTTGTTTGTTTGTTTGTTTGTTTATTTGGTTTTTTGTTTGTTTGTTTTTTCTTACCAATGCTGTTTTTATACAGTGCAGTAGTTGGTATTTGTAAGAGCCTCATGCGGCAGGAAAGAGCATGGCCTTGGATACAGTGACGTTAGTCTATATGTAAGCTGCTCTAGTAGTTTAAAAAAACTGTGCATCACATCTGCATTAACCATGCTGTTATTAGCGTGTTCAGGGAAGAAGACGATGCCTTTGTTTTGCTTGTGATGTTTTATTTTGTAGCTGTAGGCCCTGTCATTTCTAAAGACATAATATTTGAATTGCATGTACTGCGGTATGTGTATTGCATTTCCCTTATGGAAGGCGGTGAGGAGCTTGAGTGGGTGTACAGTATGTGTGTGTGTGCATAGTGAATGTATATGTGTGTTTGTGTGTATAGTGTGTGTACATGTGTAGTGTGTATACAGTGTGTATGTGTGTGCATAGTGAGTGTGTGTGTGTGTGCGTGCGTGCGTGCATGTGTGAGAGAGAGAGAGAGAGAGAGAGAGAGAGAGCGGACGCGGGCCCAGAGTGAAGTTCAGGTACTTTCCTGCCCTGCTCCCAGAGTGCTGAGTCACCGCTAGCTCACCCCTGGGGCCGTGTGCTGCAGCACAGCGCTACGCTGGGAGCCTGAAACACCGCTAACCCTCACGCTAACGCTCGCATTTACACACCCATTATATTACACACACACACTCATTATACACACACACACACAAACTTACACACACACTCATTACACACACACAAACTCACACATGTACACACTTGTTTCACACACACAAACTCTCACACACATGCACGCATGCACGTACTCACACACATACACACGCACACACACACACACACACAACAATGTATTCACACACAGACACACACAACAACAATGTATGCATGCACACACACACACACACACACACACACACTCTCTGACACTCTCAGCTCAGAATGGCATTTCCCTTGCACACTGACCCCCTCTTCCCCAGTTCCTCTCTCCGTTGACCCTGACTTTTCCTCTTCAGTGGTCCTCAACACTGCAGGCGCAGTCATGTAACTGTGCAGTGCATGTATTCACACATCCTGTCCTGGTACCCCACCCTACACTGCCCTGACACTCTGCACTCAAACTCTACACTCTATACTGTTGTCTATTTGAAAATCCAATTCAGTGTCACATCTGTGTCAGGGCAAAGTTCATTTTAAAGCAGTTTAGAACGTAACCATTGCAGTGTCATAACTGTCACATTCCACTCGTGTGAAATTGATGCTGCACAGCTCTGAAATAAACATGGCAGCAGGCACTCAAGGTAATGCATTATGCTTCGCCTCTTGTGTCATGAATTTGGACCATTCAAATTGAGCCCTGAAAAACTCAAGCGCGGCAGACTCGTGCTCTCCCAGTTCTGACACCTGCTCTAAAATTGAGCCTGAACTTAACACTGATAACCGACACTGGAACTCCAATTTCAGCTGTCAATCAACCTCAACACTCAAAGTCTCTCAAACTCCAGAATTCCTGAAATTCCACTGTTCACTCTCTTCTGAGCATCAGCTTTCCAGGAGACTCCCAGGAAAACCTGCTAGCACTTCATTGCAATGTATTTTGTTCACTAGCTTGTAAATTGTGAGCTGCAGCTATAGCATATACAAATGTATGGCGGTAACATTAGCATTGGTTTCGTCTCAATCAGCAACATGATAATCCCCCTTCATTTGCATTGCAAAACTCAACTGAACTTTGGCCTAATATAATTCCTTAGCTTTAAAAAAAAAATGTTTTAAAGAAACAAGCGGATAAGACTGTTTTAAATACGATGGCTGGATCTGTCTTATCATCGCAAAGTTATTCCCCTCAGATTACATAATGTTGAGTCACAGTTTCAGCAATACATTTTAGGAGCAGTCATTAAAGCCTGACCCAGAAAGCAGAGGTGATTTGGGCCAGTTTCAGCTCTTTGAGTTAAACAGGAAGTTTTCACTGCTTTTTTTTTTTTCCCTACAGTGACGCATCGCTGTGAGACGAGGTGAAGCGCTCTGTTATTTCTTGGTGTATTTCGGTTTGACATAAACACGCGGTGTTATTTGTTGAATGGAGCACACGGTCTGCTTCCTGTTTGGAGTGAGTCAGGGACTACTCATGTGCGCTGAATCAGCCTCGAAAAATGGGTGAGCCCGCCCCATCCCTGCCCCCGCCTCCTCGTCGCTGTCCGCCACCTCCGCCCCACCCCCATTAGAAAGAAAGGGGGAAAAAAAACACACAGTCCATCGCTCTCAGCCTCCTCCACGCCTATTCCTTCTTCCTCTCTCTCTCTCTCCCTCTCTCTCTCTGTAAGCATGTCTCAGAGCTTGGCCGTCTCTTTCCTGTAGTTACTCACCTCCTTACCCCCCCCCCCTTGCTCTCTCTCTTTTGGCAGGACATTTATGTGACTCACTTCCAGATCCTGAGGGAGTAACTACTACTCGCACATGAAGGGAGAAGCCCGAGCGAGGGCAGAAATAGGATGTTTTCGAAGCGGGACTGTTTCGTTGGTTTGGCTGCCGATTCTCCTGTGGTTCAGGCAGGGGCCTAAAAATGGACGGCAGAACAGAATGAGTGTCTGGGGGTATGGGGAGGGGTGGAAAGAGAGGGGGTGGGGGGTGGGGGGGGGTCGTGGGTGAGCTTTGGAGAAGGAGCGGGGGGCGGAGGAGGGGGAGAGGGGTAGGGGGATGCCACGGTGGGCTGGGGTGCGCACTTTTCTGAAATGGGCCGAGACCACCTCTGAGTTTAACTGGATTCTCACGGACTGGAAGCTGTTGAGAGAGAGAGAGAGAGAGAGAGAGAGAGAGAGAGAGAGAGAGAGAGAGACAGAGAGAGAGGGAGAAAGAGAGAGAGAGAGCTGCATGTGTAGACCATCCGAGTGGAGGGTGGATGTAGTAGCGGCAGAGAATCCCAAACTTAAAAGCGATTAGATTTTTTTGAAAATTAGATCAAGCAGTTCTGGTTTCTGCAGGGAAGGATATTCTCTTCTGCATTGCTAGACATAGACAGCAGTCCTTTGCAGAGTTCTCTGTGTTGTTTTTTCCTTTCTTTCTTTATCTCTTTTTGTCCAGAGCCTCTCTGAGCGTTTGTCCATTTCAGAACGATGTCATGGGGGTCAGATTATAGTGGAGTTCTGCTGCTTGCAGGAATAGAAATGAAGACAATTTCCACTGAAAGGAGCCTTGATTTCATTGTGCTTTGTATCAGTCGCAAAGCGTTTGTTTCTATATGATAGTATAACCTTCAACATCCAGGGTTTGTACGGAATATTTCAAATCAATAGTAGTTTCCTTCTTTATTTCTTTTTGATATTCAGCCAGTATAATCACTTCATACGTCCATTGGTATGAGTTGTTGACTTCTGTGCGCGTGTGTCATGTTTTTGTATGGGGTTTTTGTGCATTTGCTCCCATGAGGATTGAGTATCTCAAGGGGTGATGCACAGACTCAGAAAGGGGGTTCTGAAATGTCACGCTGACAACCAGAAGCAGTCAACATCACACCTGAAAGATCGGCGGTTTGGTGCCCCCAAACAGGACCCGCAGATGCCAAACAGGTTCATAGTGCCACCTTCCATCAGCAGAAAGCATCACGGCCCCCGTGACAGAAATGACAGGAGCTCGGCTCCCGCGCTGGCATGTGGCACGGTTTTGTAGTCGCCGTGGCACCCGGGTAAACACGGCAACAGTGAAAAGAGTGGGGCTCCCGCGCCCTGCTCCACCCTGCGCCCACAGCTGGATCCCCCCTTTGCCCCCAGATGGAGGGTGCATTCCTCACACATTCCCCTGGCTGACCCAGCCTGGCCGTGGCACAGAAGGATGGGAGCGGAGAGAGGTTTGGGGGGGAAGGAGAGAGGAAGTGTGTGGAGTAAGTGAGAGAGGGAAGCTGGCCTGCCAGGCAAGCACATGCTGAGCAGAACATTGGATTCATTGAGAAAAAGCACACCCTCCTCCATTCATCCCTATCCAATGCCTCTTAGTCAGCTAGAGCATGGCTCTGCACACACACACACACACACATACACACATACATACACACACACACACACACACGCACACACACACACATACGCACACACACACACACACCCGCACACACACACACATATACACATACACACACACACGCATACACACGCACACACAGACATACACACACGCACACACACATACGTACACATACATACACACACAGATACACACACACATACATACACACGCACACACACATGCACACACACATTCACACGCACACGCATACACACACATGCATACACACACACATGCACACACACATACGTACACATACATACACAAACACATGCATACACACACACATACACATACATGCACTGCAGTTTGTATTCGTCACGCACATACACACAATTGCATACACACACACAAGCACATATATACACATACACTCACACGGTCAAATGCAAGTATACACATACGTACATATACACACAGGTACATGCACACAACACACACAGATACACGCAAACAGAAATACACAAACATGTCCACACACACAGATGAACAAGCATACACAGACATACAAAGAGTTACATGCAAACACACAGACCCACACACATATATACACACAAAACATACACACCCACACATACACACAAACAAACAGACACATATATACTTGCACACACACACAAATATAAACAGTTACATACACGCACATACACAAAACAAACAGACAAGCATATTCTCTCACACATACACACAAACAGATGAGCATATACACTTGCACACTCACACACAAACACACAAACAGAAGAGCATATACACTCATACTTTCGCACACAAACACACAAACAGATGAGCATTTTCTTTGTTCCGGTTGTTTTTGTTTATGTCCTCTGGTGTGGCTGCTGTAATGAAGTGGGCGGAGCCTTGTGTTTGTTTTCATTGTGACACACTCCCCTGCTCTGACTCAGTCTCACGGTGTCCCGGCCGGGTTTCCGGACCTGGGGCCCAATTGCGGAGCTGGAGGAGGCGGGGGTGGGGTGGGTGAGGATGTGTGGGAGGCCTGTATGACAGACATCCAGCGCCCAACCCCACTCATCCCACACACACACATATACACACACACACAGTTTCAGTCGACACATACTAAGACACACCCATATTCACACATACATACATATACACTCGCACACACGATTATACACATACATGCACATACTTAAACATGCACACACATACTCACAATTAGACACAGATATTCTCGCATACACACAATTCGACACACATACACACGTGCACACACACAAACACACTCTCATCATGCACATTCACATGCTTACAGGGGTGGTCCAATACCACCCAGAAAATTCCAGCGTATGTCTGCAGCACACACTCTGTCATCTGCCTTGCACTCTCTTTGCCTCACAATAAAAGTAAATCTCGCCAGACCTCTGTTTTTCTCTGTCTACGTTTATTCCACTGTTCCTCTACAGTTCCATAGTATGCATTATTTAGCTGAAAAGTTTGAGAATGGTGAAACATACCAATTCCAAACCACAAACGCTAAACTCTGAAATTAGTTAATGGACAAAAAGATTACTTGTGTGCATGACAGTATGCCCACCTCCAAAAACAGTAAGCTCACCACCTTAGACTAAATGGCCGCATCCTCAGACAGCATGCCCACTTCCTCAGACTGTATTTTCACCTCCTCAGACAGTATGTTCACCTCCTCAGACAGTATGTTCACCTCCTCAGACAGTATTTCCACTTCCTCAGACAGTATGTTCACCTCCTCAGACAGTATGCCCACTTCCTCAGACAGTATGTTCACCTCCTCAGACTGTATTTTCACCTCCTCAGACAGTATGTTCACCTCCTCAGACAGTATGTTCATGCCAGACAGTATTTCCACTTCCTCAGACAGTATGTTCACCTCCTCAGACAGTATGCCCACTTCCTCAGACAGTATGTTCACCTCCTCAGACTGTATTTTCACCTCCTCAGACAGTATGCCCACATCCTCAGACAGTATGCCCACTTCCTACCTCCTCAGTTCCCACTGCATCGCATGCGCACAGACACATGCATGTTAAACAAAAGAAGTGTATGGATATGTACACATTACATTTAAGAATATTGCAGTCTCATCCAGAGTAACTCACAGAGGCGCACATGACAGGACATAGCTACGCATACTAAAGGCATCCCACATCTGTTTTGATTGGATATCTGACTTCAGAAAATGCCCTTAGACCAGAAAAGTAAATTAACAGGATAAACAAACAAACAAAAACACCATCCCATCCTCCCTGGCAGCAATGGGGATACATGATTGGATTGAGTCTAGACTGGATTGAGTCCTACCTATTTGGTTGTTCCTGCCTGGGGCATTGCAGCGTAAGCAACATGTCCAAACAAACAAACAAATAAACAAACAAGTAAATAAATAAACAACTTCGGTTTATGTATTTTGTTTTATCCTTACCATGATGAGGTATATTATTGCATGACTATAAAACACGAAAAATAGCATGGATATTTACACCAAATAAGTCTATACTTACAGAAAAGCATCACCTTTTGGTTTTGATCAGCTTCATCTTATTGTGCAACTGAAATTAAGTTCACAATATTCATGCATACAAAAGATATGCTGTTAATAAAATGGGATTAAATATTTTGATTAAATATAAAAGTGAGGATCTTTTTCATTCTTTATGTGCAGTTATAAAAACTATTTGAAAAAAAACACAAAATAAAACAATTAAATCATTACTTATATATTTTAAATATTTATTTAAATGATTCATAGACAGTTTAATAGTCTTAATGTCATCTGATGAATAGTGATTATTTAGGTAAAGGTTCGCCTTTTAATTTAAAGAGATTTAACTGCAGAAAATAAGTTTTAAAGGGGGGTTAAAGTGCAGGATAAAAACATATGTTAATTACGTCCCATTGTTTTTGCAGTAAATTTGGAATGTAAAACCATTTGAATAAAATATGGGTAAGGCCTGATTAGCATCTGCTTAGAATATGCTTGGAATGTGGTTAGGATGAGATTAGCATGTGGCTAGAACGGAGATTAGAATGTGGTTAGAATGTGTTTATATTAACGCCGGAACATGGTTGAAAAGTGGTTAGAATGGAATTAGAATGGTAAATACAGTGTGGTTTGACGGTGGGTATTGGAGCACATCATTATAGTCTGTCACCATAATTACATGATCATTTCTAACAGAATCAAAAAGAACTTTACTTTTTATTACAAATAAATTTGTACTTGACCTCTGTCATTGAACTCCCACCTGAGTGGAGACACTGTGTGTGTTTCTCTTCCATTAAAAAGCATACGATGCAGCTGTAGCATTCCTGATGATAATGACCTACCCGCATATAAATGTTTCTGAAGCTGATAGTACAGACTGAACGCTGTAAGCGGAGATCTCAGGTAGAACGTCCATTCATTCCCCTGGCAAAAGATGCAAAAATGTATTTGCCTTAATTTAAGAGCTGTTCAGTCAAGCAAAAAAAAACAAAACAAAACAAAACAAAACAAAAAAACTGGCAGACCCAGACATGTTAAGCAAAAAGCAGAAGAAACAACAGATGATTTTACACATACGCAATATGTTTTGCATACATTAGCACTTGGCAGTGGCAGTGGCAGTATCAGTATCGTAATGCATGTACTGTGTGATATATACCTGTAGTTATGTTCACACGCAGAAGTGCCTCCTGTGAACGGCGAGATTCTTTATGATGAACCCCTAATGCTGTAAATGGTGGCAGCTTTGGCATTCAATAACGAACATAATGTTATTCAGTTATCCTTGAGCTTGCACCAGCTGTGTTGTGGTCGGGTTGAGGGTATATGCATGTATGTGGAGTACAGCTACTTTAATATCTGATGAAGCACCATGAATCAACCTGCTAGCTTTTTTTAAATCAATACATATGGGCTTTGGAGTTACAGTATACGCATCTCCTCAGATAGTATTCTCACTTCTTTAGTTGCCGCTACACCTCTATCTTGCACACATGATAAAACTAAATGTGTGCGCATCTCTTTTTTTGGTTGGAGAGTAATTGCATGCAAGTTTACCTGCCTGTGTAAGAAAAGAAAGTAGCATCAAAGTAATATAAAGTCACATCAGGCAAAGCTGCTTTACTCTCAGAAAACGTGTCATGCCACCACTGTTCTGCCCTGTAAACACTGGGTCTGTGATTGTGTATGGTTTTACAGGCTCATTCGGTCCAGATAAGCTATGGGGGAGCTTGCCAGGTAATACACATCTCCATTCGGTCTCAGAGAGATCCATTGTCACCTGTGACCACATCTCCTGGCCTGGGGTGCTGAGCCCCCAGTGGACTGTTAGTCACACATTAAAGGTGTGACAACTCTTCCCTGTGCTCACAGAATTCTCTGAGGTGACAAAGACCCACCTCCTCTGTGTGTGAGTGTGTGTTGGGGGGTGGGGTTCCACTAGCTGTGCCCCCCTCCCAAGAGATTCTGATGGGTCTTTGTGCTTCTGTTTGCCAAGGTTTAGAATTGGTGGGGCTCTTTCACAGGTACTCCTTATAAGGTCACATAAGTTCAACACTGTTGCAGAGCCCTCCAACAAATTATTGAAATTCCACCCTGCATCATACCGTTTAAAAATATGGTTTTCTCCTCTCTTCTTATGAATAAAGTGTCATGTTCCAAAAAAATGTAATGGAGAGGATCGATTATGTATTGATTTGGCTGTATTGACAGTTTCTTGTTTTTGAGCCAGGTTTTCTTAAAGTAAAATCTCTCCTTGCAAAGGTATAATGAATGTGGCTGTGGGTTTTTTTTAGTAAGTCTACATGCCTGTGCCTCCAGCTATCTGAACCTCTTACTTCAGAGCCCGCCATCGGGTGTCAGAGGATGATAATGGCTTAACCGGACTGAAAGGGACTGCTTTTCATGTTCTCACTGAAAGGAAAGTGCTTGTTTAGTAGATTTCCCAGAAGCCACTGTACTGCAAGGCACCAGGATGTCCATTGATACATTACATTACAAATTTGTCCCACAACAAATCTTCTTTCATCAGTCATTTATTTATTTGCATAGCTTAAACATCATACATTTAGAAATTAGAAAGAGATAAAATAATGATTTAGTCAACATGCTTTTGTTTTCTTTCGTCAAGTTTTCAAGTATTTTTCTTCATGCCTCTTGTAATATATGTTTAATCATTCGATCAACTCAAGATTCATGAACTTCTACCCATTCTGTTATCTATGGGCACTACTTCAAATGTTTTGCCTCCCTTGAGACATGTATAAGACAGAATAGTAGCCTTGTGACTGCTGTTTTTTTATTCTACCAGTCCACTGAAATGTTTGCCATCTTTACAGGGAAAACAATAACAATAGTGTCAAATGATTTATTAGATGCAGTTGCACCCATGATATTGATTCAATGGAGAACATAAATGAGACGAAAGAAAATAACTCCTTACCTTGAAATTATAATTAGGGTGCTCGATCTTAAACAAGACTTGTTTCATGATTATTCCAACAGCTTTAAACATAGATGATACATGAGAGTTTTATCTTCTGTTTGATATCATTTCTGTAGGATGTCTATTGATGAACATCACGTTAGAAAGGTTTTACAGTAATATTTAAAACATCTAAATTAACGAACAAGTGCACATCTTGTCCAATTATGTATAAATAACTATTTCATTATTTCACCTCATTAAGTAAGTAAATGTCAATTGCAGATGGCTAACTTTTTAAATTGAAATTTGAGAGTACAAAAAATGACAGGCGATGGGAGACAATCACTATCCAATATTTATTAAGTTATTCAAAATGTATGGACGATTTCAATAAAAGAAATAAATACATACTGTGTTAACACCAACATCTATGCTCGATGCGTGGTTCGTATTTAATGTTCTTAAATATTTAAATATGGGAAGGATTCTAAAGAGACGGATCTACTTATCATATCTCCGCCCCTCCGTTGCTATATTCCCCGCGCGGGAGCCTCCTTAAATTGCCCTAAAACTCCCCCCGGTTGGCGCTTTTTATTCCATTCGGAGGGCACTACGCGCTATTTATAGCACACTTTGGACTGGCTCCAGGACCTGCAACATTTTTTAAATTTTGGTAATTTATTTATTTATTCCTTCTATCTCCTTACTTCCTCTGTGCGTCTCACTTCTGTTTTTTTTTTCCTGTGGAGGAAAAAAAAACAGAGGTTTAAAGGGCTGGGTTGTGTGCTTATTTCCTCAGCCTTATATGCGGTAGCAGCAGTTCAAGGCTTTAAACCGGCGAGGCAGGCAGACAGACAAGCAGGGAGCTTTTTGTTTTAATTTAATCAGAGGACATTACCGTGGGGGTGGGGGTAAGGACAGACACCGAAGCAGGGAATCCAACACGGCTGTTTGTGTGTTTGCGAGAGCAAAAACCGGCCTTGCCTGAATGTGAGTGGCCCCCTTTTTTGGATTTGTTGTTGGTAAATTTTACCTTGATTACGAGTTATGCATTTCTGTACGTTTGGGTCGGCACATGTATCACTGTTATTCTTTTTAAGGCCACATGTTCCCTCGCGTCCCGTTTGGAGATTTTTTTAACGTTTGCACCGACTGACCTCGGTTGCATTTAAAAGGCCGACAGCGGTTGGATATTCGCGTTTTGTTATTGAGTGTGCATGTTGTGCTTGTCTATTTCTGTTTGTTTTATTGCATGTTTCTGTTCGTGCTGAAACCGCGGGGCATCCGTAGCGACAATGTTTTTAAGAATTATCACAATCAGCTAGCAACAAAATATCCTTTTTTGTAAGTCTCCGATAGACATGGCGGGTCTTGAACGCTTTCGATATCAACAGTGTTAGTTTCGCTGTATTTCGCACATGGTGTTACGTTTCACAAATATTGTATCGATGTGTAAGGGTTTCGGCCTTTTGCAACATGTTTTTAACATTCAGCGTGCCGGTGTCTCGCTCATTCTCTCACCTCACGTTGCGTGCTCCACATTTCAGTTCCTTGTGTTTTAACTGCCCGGTCTCGTTCCATATCTAGTATGCTAATCCAATTATACACTATGCAATACAATGAGTGCATACTTGTAGGATTTGTGAATATTACTTTTGCTAACGTCTTCGTCTGTGTCATGCTATACAGCAGTGTTAATGCGGGAGGCGGTACTTCTATGAATTAAAGGGGTGAAAATGGTCAAAACAGTAGCCGTTAATCACGCGTGTGAAGCAGCACTGTAGTATGTGGTAGTGCATGAACAATGGTGGTATACATACGAAGTTATAAACGTAAACCGCCTCCACAGGCTCAACGTCCGCATGTGTGCAACTACAAGTGATAAGCATTTATAGAGGTATAAATGCTAGAGCGCGCACTTTTGCGTGTTTGTGCGTGGCGCCTTTTTCCTCCTTTTTAAACAATGACCCCCCCTCCCCAGTTGATGGACGGTGGAGTTGCCGGCAGAGTTTGTGAAGTGTACTTTCCCCAATCAGCACTGAACAAACGACATTTGATCCACCTCAATTAGGCTCCCATTGCTCGTCCTTTACGGCCGTGGAAGGATTTTTGGCTCAAGTGTGAAATTGTCAAATGTATGGAAGAGGTGCATGGACCTCCCTGATCCCCTCTGTAACTTCTGTTTCATTTGTGTTGTCCATTTCCGATTGTGCATTTGAATCCTTGTATCTCGAATTACTGAGCCCAGTGAAGTCCTTAATTGCTTAAGTGTTGGTCCTCTGAAGTTGTGCAATCACGTTAAAACCTTTTTTAATGAATATACATATGTTGTGTTTGTTTTTGTAGAGCTATCAGTCACAATGAGTGATACGACCAAGGGCAATCAGGCTGCCGCCCAGAAAGACAAGGATGGAGCAGAGAAAAGGGGACGCGGAAGACCGAGAAAACAGCCACAGGTAAAGGCTGCTGACGTAAGTAACGATTAAACTACCTTTTTTTTGGGAGATGGAGAAAATGATGTTTGCTCACCCATTTAACTGCCTGCATGGCTGCCATCTTCCATCTGACTTTTCTGAGTGAGTCATGCTTTTTTTGTTTTTCTTTTATATGCATCTCATTCATACATTTGTTATGGCCTCAGGCCATAACAAGGTGGTTGCTGGTCTAATTTGGCTCCAAACTGTGTATTGGAATAGATGCCATTCCAGTGCTATATGGATACCTGGAGTAGGTGCTTGGTGGTCAGGCCCTTGTAGTCTGGAAGTGCATTCGATTATGAAGTTATGTTTTCACGGGGCAGTCACCAAAGCAAATGTGACACCATCAGATACACTGAGACAGGTTCACAGGTTACTGGGTTAACTTTGAATAAATATAATGAGGATAACTAGTCTCTTTAGTAAATTAAACTGACTCTTGATCAATGTATTGTGTTCAAAATGCACAAGAACGATGAATCTGGCTGTGATCTTAAAATGCCTCTAATGGCCTACATCACACATCTAACAGGCATTGTAATTGCTTTTGTTTTCAAAATGTTCTGGTTAACCTGAACCCTTATCTTTCAAACATCTCTGCCCCAAAGTTGGCAGGTAGCATTCCGCCATTTATTTTGATGTGTTTTTACTACTTTATCTCTTAAGACCTGTTTGAACTGTGGATGCTCAGGTGAGGTCGGAGTCATGTTTAAGATTTCTGGTTTTGTGGCTTGAAGGCAAAGTAATATTCATGTTCATAGTGATGAATGTAATTGCTGTACCACTGGCTGTTCACTAGCTTCATGTCTCTGTTTAATAGCAAAATAGTCATGGTTTTCATTGAATTGTTTTCTGGTAGCTTTTTTATATATAAAATATATATATTAAAACAAAATGTGTAAGACCGGTCCTGTTTCTTGCTCTCTTCACAGTTAGTAGTGATCGTTTTGTGGCCTGGCACATTGTTGGTGTAGTGTAATCTGAGCTCTTTAAACCAGTGGTAACCCATCTGCCCCTCCCTCTGCCTACACGGATTGGATGGTGATAAACCAAGCCTAATCTGGGATTGGCTTCCACGTGTTGTCACTCACAGAGGGTGACGTCGGTATTGGATTACAGGGTTGCTAATGGCTGCAGCTGTAAACAGACTAGGAAGGTAATAAAAACCTGCAGGGCCATAATATACGGGTGGATGCATTATTCATGTTTATTACACCTCCCTGAAGCTCCACCCCCGTTAGACCCTGAGGTCCATAGCTTGCTCGGTTGCATTGTTCAAATTTCTGCCTGCCCACTTTAATGTATATTCTATAGTCAACAATTTATATGTACAATCATGTGTTGAATACTTTTTTTTTTTTTTAAATAATGCAACAGCATGATAAAAACACAAGTGATTGTGAGTCATACTTTAGATGTATAGTATATTTTCACTGTGTATATATGCCAGGGTTTGAGATTTTTAACCCCTTATTGTGGACAGGTCTTGCATGTCGGAAAGTCTGTTTTTAAATTGTTTTAAAACAATTTAAAACTGAAACAATTGATGAATCTGTGGTTGAGTAAATGATAGAACTGTTGTACATGCTTAAGAAATGGGCCCTGCTGAGAATCCATTAGACTCTCTGAGTTATTTTAGGCGGTCATGAACATGGTGGCAGTGATGGTGAGGGGGTGGTTATTTGTGAACGGTGACCCCAGACTTGAATGACGAGCAGAACACCATTTCATTTAAACTTTTGGCCATTATTTTTTATTTTAATTTTTTGGCATGTATTTTGGCTGACAAACGATACCCTTAAAGCTCTGGGTGAGCGTGCACCCAGGGCCTTTTCCTATTGCATGGTTTGAATAGTTCTGAGACAGAACCCACCCTTCAATTCCTCAAACACGCCCACCCCCCCACCCCACCAAACCCCTTTCCTATCAGTGGCATGACAAAGCTGCCGCCCCTTCTACTCCAACGAACAATAAAGACACACACACACACACACACACACACACACAGCCTCTGCTGGCAACCAGGGATATTCCACCATGTCGTGTGCGGCCTGGACCCCCCCCCACCCCCACCCCCAGTGCTCCCACTCCCATCATACCTACCTCATTGCAGTGCAGCTTCCCAGTAGATCAAACCCATTGTTTCTCAGTCAAGCTGTGAGCTGCTCAGGGTCTGTAATTACTTTTCTGAAATTAATCACTCAGAATTTTTAAGCTGACTTGTCATCTCCAGGAAAAAAAAAAAAAAAGTGATTTGCTTGGTCTACTAATTATGGTGGCAATAGTGGTTGCAAGGTTACTGGGGAAATGAATGGAGAACCAGCTGTAGGTTTTTCTTTTGTGTGTTGATGGTCTTCTGACCAGTGAATTGCTACTTGAGGTCCTTGTGCCTAAGCTTTTGCCTGTGTTCATACCAGCCATTTTTTAATTTCTCATGGAGAGAGTAGACTTAACCACCATGGTGTTTTATTTTACATTTTTTTTTTTAATGAGGTTTTGCATTATTTTGCCAGTCTTTCCAACTGTATTGTAACCTGCGCTGACTGCCTGTGGTGTGGGCAGTCTACATTTCTTCCACACAGAGGTAATTAAACTGTTTTGAGACCTGAATGCGTTGGATCGCGTTACGTGGGTTGCGTGAATGTCAGGCTGTCAGACAATCCACTCTCCCCGACTACCCACAACCACCAAAGTGTAAGTTACTGGTGTCAGAATAATGCAACCTGCTTTACTCAGTACTGTAGAGAAGGGAACCAAGCCAAGACAAAATAAACAGAACGGAACAGTAGGCTCTATTACAAGGTTACTGAATTTGAATGCAAGAATTAAGTGCGAAGTATAAAAATGGCTTCTAACTCTCAGTTAAATTTGTATGTTTCCCCCCCCACTTATGACAGTTGTAGGATGGTGCAGGGGCCTTTTGTTTATTTATAATCGTACATAATCCTGGTGAGTCTGTAATTCGATAGTCCCAGCACGGTTTGAGGCTCTGAGGTGTACTGTGATTCCGGTATGTTACACCTGTGTGTGTATTTACAGTCTCTAGCAGACCTCCCACCCCTCCGCCCTAACCCCCCCGCCCCCCCCCCCCCGGGGTGGGGCAGGGAATAGGGAAGGGGACAAAAAGTAGTCAGTCGTCAGTGTAACCTTTGAGCCCTGGGAGTGAGATGTTAATTGCGCAGTACTGTTTGATTTGCACAGAGCAGGGGTTGCCCTTTGTTTTATTATTATTATTATTATTGTTGTTGTTTTTTTTTTTTTTTTTTTTTGTTTGTTTTTTGAGGGGGGGGTTATATTTTGTGTGTGTTGAATTATAAGAGAGGTCTGTATTTTTGTGTGTGGTTCAGGGGTAGAAACCCTGGCTCATTTGTTTCATGTAATATGTCAGTGTTTCGTGAAGCTATTATCAAAGCGTATACTGTTTCCACACACAGTGTTGAATAGAAAGTGCTGCTCCATACACGCCTGCTTATCCATTTACAAGGAGCATGCATGCAGGGGCTGGACGTCCCGAACGAGGATGGACTGAAGGGGTCGTTTTTTGTGGCTGACGCCTCCGTTCCTTTCGACACGGTCTCCTCTCGGGGCTCGGCTCCGGGCCCAAACACGGACTCTGCCTCAAGCTTACAGTTGTTACAGTTAATATGACTTGGCAACCTGCGGCCTGTGTGCCACCTGTTAGTCTTAAAGTAGCAATGGGTGTCAGTTGCACTGACCTTGAACAGGGCTCTCTTTGTGTCGCAACAATCTTCCGGGCTGGAGAAGTGGGGCATTGTGCTCCAGGGCCACTCGTCAGCGCGGACTTCCTGACCCGCTCGCTCCGGGCCGGCCCGGGCGGCAATCCCTTGGCCCGGCTGCTCTCTGCGTCTCTTGAGTGAGATGGATGGATGGATGGATGGAGGGATGAATTGAAGTGGCGATCTAATCTGCCTTCATCCTTTTGTTTCCTTTCTCGTTTGAATGGAGCTGCCCATCCTCCTCACTCTGTTTAGTGTTGGCTAGCAGACTCATCTTGGTTGACCCTAGGATTTTCAACAAACATTGTCTCAAAGTAAATCTTAAAGTAGATGATGTACAGTAATTTGACACCGCTCCTTTTGCACAAAAACTGTGCCATGAAATATTTCAATAGTTTCATGCAGAAAAGGCTGACCCACACGTTATAAATGTTGTCGAATCATTGACACTTGCATTTTCCGAGTCTTCCATTGCTCCATTATATTCTAGAAAGACTATGTTGAGCAGGTTATTTGGAAGGAATTTTGGGTTCTTTTGTACCCGTGTGACAGTTCTACGTTTTGACTGTTGCAGTTTTTTAATTGCATGCAAGTTGATGTTGAGCGCTTTTCGTAGTTGTTGCCTGGAGCCAGTGGTCTTGCAGAAGGGAGTGGGATGTTGTTGACTCTTCTGAAATACTCAAAACGACTTGAGTATCTGTTGGCATAGTCAGGAAGTTATTGTAACCCCAAAAGTGAAAATCCCTAAAAATGTATAGATCTCGAACTAATGAAGATTTCTCATTTGGCTTCAAATAAGTCAAACTTTATAGAATGGATTGGACTGGATTTGCTTTGGTCCTGACAAACCTGAAAATCGATGTCTTCCCTGAGCTTCCATCAGCCACTGTCTTTCCATTCTCTGGTGAAATGTCAGTGTTCGTTATGTTTCTGACGCTGTTCCTCTCTCACTCTCTCAGGAGCCCAGCGGTTCCCCCACTCCCAAGAGGCCCAGAGGAAGACCGAAGGGTAGCAAAAACAAGACCACCTCCAAGAGCAAAGTAAGTGGGGTTTTTTTTTTCTCTCCTTCTTTCTCCCCTTCATTGCAGCGCAACGCCGCGGCACGGCTTTCCAGCCGTTGAGTGTAAGGTCCCCCGAGCCCCCTTCTAATCCTCCCATCTTTTGCCCAATATCAGTTACGTTTCCAACCACGACCCCCGTCACTGGACTCTTCCCAGCAGCTGTCACTCAGTTTCACTCGTCACCCCATCCCGGCTTGCTCGCTCGCACCCCCTCTGGGGCAAACTGCCTTAGACTCTAGGGTATCGGCCAGGACCGACTGCAGGTTAGGCTGAGGGGGTGGAGGGGCAGGTCGTATGTGTTAGAGACGTTCACTGCGCCCCCACCACAAATGCACACACCTTGTGCTGCAAAATGGGAATTTTTTGGGGTTTCTGAGATGGCTGTAGAAATGGTACACCTGAGCAAAGGCCCGGTCGATGTGGAGCCGGGAGGGTGGTTTGTATTTGTATTTTACGTGAAGCTCCCTTCATGACGTTTTTTGACAGCCTTCGGTTTGTTTGTTTACTCCTCTTGCCTCTGTTACTGCTTGTGGATTTAGTCAGCTTTCCTATGCGTGCTACAAACTTAGCAAGCCCCCTATTTTTTTTTTTTTTTTTGCCCCCATGTCTAAACACTTGTTACTGACTTGCTTTTTGGTGTCACTTGATTTCCTGTTAGATACAAACTGAAAGACTTATTTTCGGTTAATTCCCCCTGATTTCCTGTTCTCCTCCTCCTCCAGCCTCAGTTTTGTGTCGCGCGCACGCACATACACACACACACACACACACGCTCAGTGCAGGTGCAAGAGGCCGCTAGCTCGTTTCCAAGTTAACCCCCACCCCCGCCACCCCCTTTGCACTGTTCCCTCCACAGTCTCCATAGCAACAGCTGATTTCCCTTCCACCCCCCCCCCACCCTCCTCCGCTCCGTGTCCAGGATGCAGCGTTTGTCAGTGTGGCGAGTTTTGCAGGCCTGGCGCGGGCTTGCCTGCCCCCCCCCCAACCCCCCAGTCCCACCAGCTGTCCCTGCGCTCAGAACCAGGTGGCCCGCGGACCGGCCTGCCCCATGTGCAGCTCCTGTCAGTTTCCCAGATAATAGCCTATGAACCTGGTGCCCTCGCGCCATCTGTTTTTCCATTTAACAAGGGGCTCCCTCTAGTGGCGGCCAAGGGAATGGCTACCTGAGCTGTGGGTGGCCAGCTATGACTATGTACGTGTGTTTGTGTGGGGTTGTCTGGGGGATAACTGTGCTGTTGAAGTGTTTTGACAATTATTTAAAATATTATACATCTGGATTTTTTTTCCCATTACAGAAAGCACCAGCATCTGCGGGTGCAAAACGCAGAGGAAGACCCAAGAAAGCGGTAAGGGCATTCGGTTCACACCACTTATTTATTTATTTTTAGGTTGTGGGGGGTGGGGAATCCCACATGTGGCTCTTTATTAATCTGAAGTGACGGAGGTTAGATTTCAGTGTATCATCTACTGATCACTCCCATATGAAGACTGATCAGCAGGTTTTCCCCATGTTATTTTCCCTTTCCCCTTTTCATCAGGCAATCTGTAAAGACGCCTCTTGTGCTGTCCCTCTTTTGTTGAGGTCCTGTAACGCTGAAGGTGTGTGTATGTAGAGGGCTGTTGCCAGTAGCAACCTTTTCAAAACATTTGCATTTGGCTGCTTATCAGAGAGGGATTTGGCCAGGCCTTTTTGTTCTCTGTGAGCTGAGAGAGTGGGACAAAGATGCGTTCATCTCAAGGCAGAGCCACCAAAAACAAGCTTTGCGCTGTTGTCGATACAGATGGGTTTTTTTTTTTGTAATGTCTGTAACTGCTTGGAATGCATCTGAAAATGCGGGTTAGCTGTCTGGTTTGGCTGTTGGGGAAATTTTTGTATTTTTGATTGTGCTCCTGGCTCACTTAATTAGCTCTTTATATGTTGTGTGTGTGGGTTTTTTTTTTTTTTTTTTTTTAATTGGCATATACAATATATGCTCTTAAGCCTTTTGCTCAGTCAGGGTCTTTTTTCAGCTGCTAAAATGTCAGCCTTGATTATTGCTTTACCAATTTTTGAAATTCAGTTTATTTAATGTGGGCTAGTGATTCTTTTGAATGGGATATTTCACATCTATAATACAGATTCAGTTTAGAAAAGAGCTGTTGTTCAGAAGGCTTTGCCTGAATGAAGTGTTTGCTTTAAAATTTATTATTAAAATATGCCCTTGTTTCATTTCAAAATGGGATTTTGGTATATAAAATATGGCATATTAAATTTGTCTTGTATGGCCATAAACCTTCATGTCTCATATTTGGCATCATGTTGACCCTCCCAACCCCTCCTTTATTCCCTACTGGTGCCTCTGGTCAGTTTATTTTGTGTGTGTGTGTGTGTGTGTGTGTCTGTGTGTCTGTGTGTGTGTGTGTGAGATGACTGCATTTGGAACACAACCACAGCCTGACTTCAATTAGAGAGCCGACCCTTCCTACAGAACCCAGCCCCACAAACGCCCCCACCCCTCCAAGCAGACTCACGCTTTACTCATCTCTTGTTTGCCTTTTCTAAATTCCTACTCTGTGAAGCACCGGACTGGCAGCTCTTCATTTCCTCGTTAATTTCTGTCACTTAAAACTTTGGGGTGTTCGCTGCCGACATCCGCCTCCCCGCCCGGATTCTGGGGCGCTTAATCATGCACATGGCCAGAGGGGTGGCCCGGTTGCCCCGCACTTTGCTGCTCAGGTCACTCATGGCGATGGGCTTGTTTCAGTTCATTCATTTAAAAGTGCCATTTATGTAGTCGTTTTTTTCCTCTGGCTTTTTCCAAGCCTGAAAAAAAAAATGGGAAGGTGTTGGTTGTATATGGGGAAAATGTAAATTTTCCTATGAGCCAGCATTATTTACCTCTGGTTTTCCTCAGCATAACTGAGTACAAACTTTTACATGTATGTCAAAGTTCAAATATGGGATTTTTTTTTTTTTTTTTTTTTTTTTTTTTAAAGCTCTGGACACTTTGCATCATTTTTACGCTTTGTACATGATGTGTTCTTGCGTAATGCTACATGTAGCAGATTTAAATTCGTCAACCCTTAGGGCTCACTAATTGGTTTTACACAACTGCTCCCTCAATAGGGCTGTAAATTAAATGCAAATTGGTAGCATTTGGGATTTTTTAATTTATTTTTTAAATGATTTATTTTGGTTAAACACACCTGTCTAATAGATGAGTGTTTGGGAGGGTGTTAGCGGATTCTTGCTTCTCCGCTGAGCCACCCTCACCCCCACCCTGCTGATCGGCTCCAGTGGAATGACCCAAAGTTACCCATGCTGCATACTTATTTTTATGAATGAAAAGTGGCGGGCCCGAGAGGGAAGAGGCTAAAGGAAAAAGGAGGGGGGGGGGGCAGGGCAGGGGTGGTGTGTGTGTGTGTGTGTGGGGGGTGGATTCCTCTCTCTGACTCACCAGTAGCCTGAGTCACACTGCTGCTGTCCTGCCCCCCTTCCTGAATTTCAGGCTCTCTCTGCAGGCTAATGAAACAACTGAGAAAGGAAACCGCCTATGATTGCATTACCCAATCTTACAGGGCTGCTTTTTTGCCATATTTTTTTTCTTTTTGACTTTCATTGCACAGTGCCCCCACCATTTGTGTCCCCCCGCCTATCTGCTCCTCCCCCACCTCTGACCATGTCAAACCGCCTCCAGCAGCTCCCCCACCACCCACCCCCACACACACACATGCTGACCCACCCTCATACCACACACAGTAGAAGGTCTTGTTTACTACAAACACGGTTCATTCCTTCAGTATGACTGTGCTGGGGGGAGAATTTCCCTGCTCTGCTCAGCCAATGAGGGCGGGGCGAAACGCAGTCAAATCGGTCAATCGGCACGGTTTTGGCTCCCTTCCTGTTTTTGTGTCAGACTGTTTAAGAGTTCAACTTTTTTTTTTTTTTTTTTTTTTCCCTTCTCCATGTTGAGGGTTTACAGAATTAATCTTGAGGCTCTCTGAGGTCTCACTGGAGCAGTTGAGGGTGTTGCACAGAACTGAGCTAAGAGCTTCCAACTTATCCTTTTTCAGGGATTATTTTACAGTTTAAAACCCTTAACTAGCCAGGGCATTTTTTTTTTTCCCCATTGGTAGTCCCAAAGCAAACATCATTAGGGTGTCAGAGCGGATGTGTGTGTAGAACAGCCAGGTGTTTGGGTATGGCTGTGACTGAGGGGCGTCTGTGATGAGACCGCCCAGCTCTCATTTGTGGTGGTGTTCTCAGTTGTCCCACCTGCACTTGCTGTCCAGGACACCTTAAATTGCTTCATTTGTAGAGCTGTCATTTCAGGCATTCACATTGCAGAGGCTGCACCTATCACTGGCCTCATTGCCCTGCTCAGAGCGCTTGTTTGGGAACCATGTGAGACAGGGTCCCTCCCTGTGCTTAATATGGGCTTAATAGATCTGCTGTCAAGAGCACAGGGGAAATTATTCAGTTTACACAGCCTCCGAACTAAACTTTTTACCAACAGTCAGCAAACGGCAATTTGTAGAAAATGTGGAGTTTCAGTATCGGAACCATGTTGGTTGAGACCATGAAATGGTCTAGAAATACCTAGCCTGGTCCAAATTGGTGAATAACTGAAATCATGCCAACTTTAGTTGTGCAGATGGAAGGGTATGGAGGAGTTTTGCTCATTTTGTGTTTGTTTTGACCTGGTGGAAATCTGACACCTAACATCACCTAACGCCTAACAAGACCCTGCAACATTCTGGACATACCAGTTTTATTTCTATGTAAATATTTTTCTTACTGGAATGTATTAAGGTTTGCATGCATGGCAAGGGAAGTCCCATCCTGAAGCAGTCTCAAAGTGATGATTGATCATGAATGTTTGTTCTACTTCAGTGTATCTGCCATTTCCTGCTTCCAGTTAGCGTTAGCACGGGTAATTCACCCGTGAACACTGAAGCAATGAGTCTGTCTGACTGAGGCTCTCTCTTCCCCACAGGAGAAGGAGGAAGAGCAAGGATCCCAGGAGTCTTCTGAAGAGGAAGAGGAGGACGAGGAAGAACAGTAACTCGTTTGCAACCCGCACTACCTCATAATTCAACTTACTGACTTCCTGTCAACCAGAGCTGGACTGAAACTCCAACACCACCACTGTAAACCCCCTGCTCTTTCTGTACATCCTGGTTTTTATTTTATTTTTATTTTTATTTTTTTTTTTTTTTACTCATAACGTCCTGATCAAAAGGAGGGACATACCGGTCACCCCTGCTACCTGCAGCAGCACTGGAAAACAAAACTCATCATCTTTTATATGCGTATATATAAAATGTATATCCCACATCAATGTTTTATATATATGTATATAAAAAAAAAAAAAATCTAACAAACTGGTGACTTCTGTTAACTGTTTTCCAAATGTTTTTTTTTTTTTTTTTTTTGTTTTCTGGGTATTGCAAACAGTGGTCTTTTATACTGGACAAAGGTGAATTTGCCTACTTTTTTTTTTTTTTTTTTTTTTTTTTTTCTAATTGTTATATTTTTGTTTCGTTTGCGTGTGTGTGGAGTGATAATTCAAGATAAATCGATCTATCCCTTAGACACACATCATCAGGCTAGGTTTGAAGGTAGGCGAGCATACTGTAGATTCTGCCTCCGTTCCACAGTGTAACGAATTGTAGCCACGGCCAATCACCCCCATGCTGTGTAGCTTCAGGTACCCACCCCCAAAATAGCCCCTTTCCTCAAATGGCCAATGGTAACATTTTATGTGAAGATGTTCAAAATGAATGGCAAAAGTCCCATCATGAAGGCTGTTTAAAACACTGAATCCAGCAATCTTAATGTATTCTGGGAGGCTTTCTTTAATTTTAATTGGGGAGGGCATGGTGTTGGGCAGTACAACACAGGCGGAGATTGGAGGATTGGAAAGAACAAGACTTTCCCCCCATTTTTATTTTTTGTACAGCTTATTTTGATAACCCCCCCGAACGAGGCAGTAATGGTGGGGGCCCGCTCAGGTCAGCAGGTGAAGGGACAGAGCCCACAAGAGCTTTCCTTTATCCCAACCCCAATTTTAAAAGCTTATTTTGTGCTCCATGTGATTCTAATGGTTTTAAATCAACTGTATTTACTGTCAAACACCCCCCCCATCCAAATCCCTGCCAGATGCCGGCAGCTGTTGTAACAGTGGCTGGGGTCAGCAGCAGTCTCAAACTGCCAGGTGTAGGTTTTTCCCACCGTCTCCATCCACGCCGCTGATGATGGGTAGGGGGTGACGTTTCCGTAATCTGCACTCCTCCGCTCCATTTCAGCTGCATCCCTTTGTGACGTTCCCCACGGCGATGTTTGGCTCGGCGACCCAAACAACTGCACTCGGCCTGCCTCCTTAGCACGAGGTTGAGGTTGAGACTGGGTTGCTGGCCGGAACGAGCAGCCTTCTCATGCCTGTGCTCTGAGACGCTGCTCCATCAAGATCTCCCCCTTTTTTTTTTTTTTTTTTTTTTTGCACTGCTTTCCTGCAAAAACGATAAATGGTCACATCGGTTTGGTCATCAGTTTGTACAGAATGTGGAACATTTGCTCTGCTTGACTTTTTTTTTAGCCTGTGAGACCGCCGCATTCTCTGTTAATGCTCCAATATGCTGCTTGTTAATCTCTCCCCCTCTCCCCCTTCCCCCCCATCATCACCCACTGCTATTCGTTTTATCTTTTGATGTCAGGGAACTCTTGATCACAGCCCAGTTTGTGTGGGTCTCTCCTCAAAAAAAAAAAAAAAAAAAAAAAAAAAAATACCAACGCTGCTACAACTGTTTTTACAACCCGGTATACTGCAAAACGGACCCGTCTTCAGGACTGTGCCTGCAAATGTCCATACCTCACTTTGACGACTGCTTACTTCTTCATACATTCAACTGGTTTGATGTAACTTGTGGAGAGAGTGAGAGAGAGGAGTCTATTACAAACCTATGTCTATGTAATTGTTTTTTTTTTTTTTTTTTTTTTTTTTTTCCCCGCCCCCCAATTTTGGTCTTTTTTTTTCAGACAACCGCTTAGCTTGCATATGGCATACCCACGCACACCCTTAGCCTTGTATTATGACCCACCCTTACCCACCCCAAATTACACCTGCAGAAACCTATGAAGTTAGTTTATAAGAAAAAGTTTGTGCAAGTCAGGGAGATCTCTTCAGCTTAATTGTCAGCTTTTGCAAGTTTTGTTCTCTGACTGTGGTAGGTGGTAGAGGGCAGAGGAGCAGTTTTTAAAAAATAAAGACATGTTTTTTAAAAATAAAATATATGAACTTTTATATGGTGCACTGAAATGTTGTCGTATTATGGGTTAGTTGCCATGGACAAATGTTTGTATAGCGTGGACAGGCAGTCGGCACATTGGCCATAGGTTTTGATCCCATAGTAGTTTGGCAGTAGGCCTTTTGTTCCTCTCCCTTCAAACTGTGCTCAGGCCATCTTGTTCTATCATTGCTCTCGTATGAAAACTGCATGTTGGTATACACCAGCTTTCAAGGAGAATGTATCCATTACAGCAACCTGCTTTTAATAAACAATGGGATGGGGAATTTAGGTGGACACCCCAGTTTCAAAAAGTAGTTGTACCATGGCTTTTTTTCAGTTCCCCAACCTGACAAAGGTTATGCTCCTCAGAATCCACTAGTTTCAAACATGGATGAAGCAGATGCATGGTGGTATTTCTGCTTTCTTAAACAGGGGTGTCCACGTCAGGCTAGGTCTTAGTCATCTGATCCGTAGCAATGGGAGAATTGGGTTTCTTGAATCCGATATTGGATGGAGCCGCAATGAGCTGTCAATCACTTGCTTGAACCAATGAAAAGATTATTTTTCTGTGGAGAGCACAATGATTGGTTCAAAATGGCCAGTGGTCTGCTTATGGTCCCAACACCCATTTATCTTTCATGACCCTCATTCTCCAGTCACCAGCACACCACTGGTGGGATTCTGACTGTTGATGACTTCACACAACCACCACCCCCCAGCCTGTAATTGCAGGGAAGTGGTTGATCCAGTCATCTGTTGCCGAGTGCCTGCTTCTTGTGCTTCAACTACGTCATCAGTCTTTCAGGGGTGTGTGCCCCTAACCCCTCTTTCTTTGCATGACTTTTTTTTTTTTTTTTTTAAACCGTTTTAAAGGGTATGGTATAATCTTTGTTAAAGGGATTTGTTGTGCCAGGTTTCGTGTTTGTGTGTTTTTGAGGCACAAGAAACAAGCAATATCTGGGACAAACAATGAGCAAGATCATGGTTGGGATGGTGGAAAAAAACTGTCTCTCTAGCATTTTACACTCTTGGAATCTTTCTTTTTTTCCTTTGTGTGTTCATAGTGGTTTTTGAATGTGTATCCTCTCCATTTTGCTTCTGTGCTGTAATTCATTTGTAATTTTGTCATCCCCCCCCACACACACACACACACACACTACCACCCAAAGTTTTGAGTTGCCCTGCACACAATAAAACCTTGGGGGTCAAAATGTCCTTTTACTCATGTCAAATAAAGAAATGACAAAAATGACCTCTCCACTCCTCAAGTTAACACTTCTAGACCGAACCCTAACCCCATCTTTCCCCTCATCACAGACATGAAGTACCCCGAACAACTGAAGAATCTGGTTTTCTTAAAATGTAACACCGCATTAACGCAGCCCAAACCATCTTTTAGACAATATGTTTTTATTTTTATTAAGCAAAAATATGGCTAGCCTCAGGTATAGCATGCTGTGCAGTACAGCTTGTCATTTGAGTTTTCTTTTGACTTTGTCATTTTGAATGTTATTAAAATGGGTTTTTGAAAAGAAGTGAATCTTGTTTTAGGTAACTCTGCAGCTTGGTCTTACAGCTCTTAACTGTGTTCTCAGACTACTTGAGACTTGTGGTGGCCAAAATGGTGGATATAAGTTTGAGAATATGTGTACTGCATTGTAACTTTCTAACGAGGAAAAACCCAGTGTTAAGAGTTGGGGGGGCGTTTTGTTTTTGTCTGTAAAGATATACAACTGAATATACAACATTCTCTTTTTACAAGTTTCAAGATGTTGGTGTGTTTGTCCTCTCTTTGCTTCTATCTCTCCCCCCAACCCCCCAACATGACAGAGTGACCATATTGACAGAGTTGGGGGTTGAGTGTCTATATTTGGAAAAAAATTTGCTAATATTTTTGAATTGGGTGGGGTTTGTTTGAAATGGGAGATCAAAAGGGAAAGGTTGAATGGACTGACTGCTGGTTTCTTTAAAGACATTACATGCAATTTCTTTTACACTGTACTGGTTTTTGTTACAGTAAATACAGAATGAATGTGGGGGGGGGTTGCTTGTGCCCCCTCCCCCCCGTTGTTTTGTAACTACCTCTGGATCATTTCACAACTGCCACATGGATGCTGCTGTATCTGACAAGGTCCTCTGTATTCTTCAACAGTGAATCATGGTTAATACACACTTAAACCAACATCTGTTGCCTATTTTTGTTTTTGTTCTGGAGGCTTTGCTTTAAGGGTTACGTCTACATTATCCCTGGTTTTCACTCTCAAATCAGCCCGGAATGGCAGCTAACTGTTGGCTTGCTCTCAATCTTAAAAACACGAACAAAAAAATCTTCAGATTCTTTACATATTGACAGTCTTGCTGCAGTGGTCTTAAGAACAATGATGTAAGAGCAAGTAGACCATGTTGGAAAAGGTTTTTGAAATGCCACTGTCGATCCATAATTGTGGGGCAACATGCAAATGCAAGTGAATAGTTCGCAAGTTGGAAGGCATTATTGGTTCAACACAAAGTTCTTGGGGTCCCCGTACATTTACTAAGACCCAGACTCAGAAAGGTATATGCTGAAATAAGGTCTGTCCAGGCCCTTCAAAACCCATTTTCCTTCCTCTGATGGTGACATTAGGCCAGAACTGGGGCCAGGATCCATCCTGCTGCTGTTCCAGTCCTTTGCCTAGTTGCCTGGACATAGGCAGTTAGATCAGGCTCGATCCCAGTCTGTCATCACTCATAACTTCCTGTGTGTACGGCTGCTTATGGCCATCAGTACAAAGTGCTGCTCTCAGAGGTATCATGCGTCATGGGGCTCTTGTTAAACTCCATGCCACAGAGGGCCATTTGCACACCGGTTTTTAAATCCAGCTTCTGTTTTGGATCACTAGGTCCATCATGAAGTCCTGTTTCTTTGCCCATAACACAATCTGAAGAAAAATGAGCTGACTTAACGCGTACCCTCCGTGCTTTAACACAGCTGTGCACATGTCTGAATGAGTGAATGCACCAGAGCAGGCAGAGCTAACTGGCTGGAAGCCTAAGATGAACACAATAGACATGGCACAGAGTTTGTGGCTGGGTTGACGAGGACGAGCGGCAACCCTGGGCTTCAGGTGTTCTCCAGAGAGCAGCTCAAAGTTTAATCGTGTAATGGCCGTGCCGGAAATCCCCCGTGGGTTTTGGGTTCATGCTCAACTCCTTGCCAGAGAAGCATCGGTAAATTCATTTTGGTACGTTAATGATGATCCGCATTGCAGATGATGAACCGATTACCTGGAAGTAAATCAAAATTCACATCAGGACTGCAGTTGGTAACATTTAGCCTGAATCCTGCTTTTTTTCAATTGAATTGTCCAGAGTGAAATCGGATGACTTAATTAGACCTCTAATCCTTCAAAAAAAAACACACTACTGATTCAGCAATGTAAATGCAAGGAAATATATTGACATCTATGTTGCATCCCTCCACCCCCTCCCTCCAGAATTTCATTAAAAAAGGGGGGGCTACAATGGCCACAGGGACTGTCTCCTGAGAGAGACCCTACCTGAACCCAGCAGACTCTGTTTGGCCTGGCATGTCTGCTAGTCGTGTTTCCAGAGATTGGGTCGTCATGGTGACGCAGCGTGAAGCTGAAGGGGACCGAATTTAGCAAGCCTCTGAGTCATTTCAGTCCAGGGAGGTGGGAAGAGGTCGGGTCGGGAACACTTTTGGGATGTACGGACTTTAAATATTTTATTTTATTTTTTTTAAAGAAGAAAAGGTTCTGATGAGACGTTGCAAAGATGTGATGTATGTTTCCTCTCTGTGGTCTTGGGCTCTCATTTGCAGTACTTGAATAAATTGTTTTATTGATGTGTTTATTGACTGTGGACTGTTAATTTTCTTTCTTCACAGATAAAATGCAGGCTTTCGGTTTAATGTATTGGAATAATAAAAAAACAACAACACGGGTTTAAATTAAAGATTTCTTTGGTCGGTAACAGCTTAATCTAAATAACAGAAAGGGTGCACATAAATGTTCGTTTCCTTAAACATTTGTCGAGGTATATTAGAATGCAGGCGTTCATTTAGTATCATTGAACTGGTCTCTGAATAAAAGCATTATTTGGTACTAATTCACTGATGCTAATCATAGCGGGCTGCCTTGTCTTCAATGAAATCTGTCCTAAAAGTGGTATTTCAGATTGAATTTGTAAATTTTGCAAGTATATAGTACACACTAGCAATGTGAAACAAAATTTATTGAAATTGACTTAAGACATGCCAGCCTCGTGGCCAGGCTTTTTGTGTGGCATTTGGAAAAGGTTTGTAGTGACGGCTGATCCAGCTGCATAATGGACATGGAACCTCCCGTTCACCATTTCATTCATGCATTTTCCACTCCGGCATTTTACAAACAGGTCTATCCAGCCTGATTCTAAAAACGCTCGTCTCTGACTCGAATGAGACTTAACAATTCTGCTCGTTACCACTGTAAAGAAAGCCTCGTTCTGCATTGCTTCAGCAGATGGATGTGACACAACTAAGGCAAACACAGGATAATTAGCCTGGCTACCCAGAATGAAATCTCCAGGGACCAGTTTCACATTGTCTCATTTGAGAATCGGTCTGGTAAGCAGGCTACAGGACAATGGCAGAGACCTGTAAATTTTAAATTAAATAAATTTGAAGAATAAGGCAAAGGTTTCATATAGCTTTTATTTGTAAGCTGTAAATGCATACTTCCATCTTTTAGACATGGTGATTTAAAAAAAGATTCAAGTACTGCACTCTGCACCATAAGGCTTATTTACATTCGTTTTGAGAAGTCAGAGCATATCTTCATAAAGAAACACCACCGTGCTGTTTACCGTACAGCTCTGAAAAGTAGCTTTAAAAAAAAAGTGCAGAACATAGTCACAGAATGTTTGACCAACGCAAATCCAATATTTCCTGCCATCTTTCAGTGTAACAGGAATGCCTTGTACCATCAAGACAGACAATTATTTAATTATTCAGCATTAGCTGGATCTCCAATGGGTACCAAAACTTAAATTGGACATTCTAACCTTAACATCTACATGTGCTGATGTGGGCCACGGTGTCCTCATGACAACACAGTCTGAAACTGCAGCGCAAAGTGTCTCATATACATTTTCAGTGTGTGACATTCGCTCATACAGCGGGGTGGAGAGGGCGGGGGTGGGGGGTGGGTTGGTTGGGGGCGGGCAGGGGAGGAGGGAGGAGGCATACTTCCATCGAGATGAATCATTTAATTGAGAGATATTTTTGAAGAGGGAGCATACAGAAGACATTTCCTGAGTGGTTTGTACAGTCAGCGGGATGGTATTTCTCTAAATTGATACAATCACTCAAAGCCGTACCATCCACTGTGCCAGTTCGCCGAGCATGTCTGGGCGGCCCCCACTGGCAGGGCATTTTTGGGGGCAGTAGTCACGGCCCCCACCTGCAGTCCCACTCAGGGCAGAGTTCACAGTGTGGTCACCAGTCCACTCTACACATACCCACATGTCCACCGATGCGTGAGTGGCGAACCCACCTCTGCAAGGTTTCCAAACATCAATGTGCTGTCATGTGCCCTCACTGCCTCTGCAGGTCACATGAAGCCATTACGAAGCCGATGTGGGGGTACGTTTCCTATAATTAAGCGATAACATCGGCTTTACATCAGTTGCCTTTTGTTTTTGTCATTTCTGTCTGTTATGCGAATAAATGTCTAGAGGAAGGTAGATAAGAGACCTTATTCTTCAAGTCTAACAATCTTATTTTTCAAGCTTAAGCTGTCACAAATACACAGTGTAAGTCCTCAAAGCTAGTACATTCTCACATGAGGGAGTCAGCCAGAGTGACAGAGATGTCAGTTGTCAATAAATTACACCTTAACAGGGCCTGTGTGAAGGTAAGTCCGTCAGCCACATAAGCTCATGCGTCTTCACTTCACAATGGCCTTTCCTTCATGTCTGCGGGTGACGCTCATCAATATTAAAAACAGCCGCTCACTGCAAACTTGATATTGGAATTTGGCCTAAATGCTAACTCCAAGGCTACAGTGAGGCTGTCACTCATCAATACTGACAGCACACCCAAGGTTTCGGCGAGTTATAACGCTCAGCCGAAATATTCACAGAGAAAACTAATGTTTAAATTAATTCGTAAAGGAGATAAATAATAAAATCTTCCTTTGGTTCAGGGAGAAGAGCCAAAGCATGTGTTATGCTCGTTTCTGTAGGCGAACAGAGCTATGCAAGCTATCCAGTAGCAAAGCGGCAGTTTTGTGTGGGCACGGAACGTATGTGCAACAGTTCACATTGTAAATGGCCGTCTGTACAACAGTTCACATTCTAATTGGCCGTGCATTCAACAGTTCATGTTGTAATTGGCCGTGTGTTCAACAGTTCACATTGTAATTGGCTTTAACCAACAGGGAGCGAACCAAAACGAAGATGATGACGGTGTTGATAAGACCTTGGCTGGGCCTACAGAGACCAGGCAGTTAGTTTGGGGATGGTCATGTCTCCTGAAGGGGGTGTGGCCTTTGAGTCTAACCAACACACCCCTTCCCTTGACATTTTGTCCAGTTGCTAGCCATTGATCCACATCATTATGCAGGTCAGTGGCCCGTCACACCCTCATGCATGTGCATCCTTCATCAGCAGGGGGCGCCGGTGCTGGTACGCCCTCGCCCAACCTTGTACCACCTGGGAAGGGGACAGGAGATACAGGCGTTGCAGGTTATATGTATCATGTAGTACATGTAGTTACTGTTCGTACATCTCTCATGCTTCTTCGATTAGGTAACTTACTCTTCTAATGGAACTAAAAGTAGCACACAAAGTTGCGCAGTATATGATGTTTCTTACATGCATATGCACGTTACATGATATCTGTGTCATTGCTCTCCTCCAAACTGCATTATGAAAACATACTGGTAATATTTCTGACACTTGCTGGTAAGTCTCATTTGTATCCATCGGCACAATTATTGCAGTGGCAGAAGTGAAGACTGAGAGTTGTGCTGTGCTCTCTCGTCTGGTACAAGATTCCATTTATGGCTATCTGATGTTGCAGTGTTCTTTCCGTAGCTGTCAGTTATGGAGTGGGGAAAACTACATGTTAGCACTTCAAAACCTCTCCGTCAAGTGGCTTTCCTTTTTTATGGCAGCTCCATGGCAACCAACATCACATGCTCGGATCTTTGAAGCTGACATCAGATGCGGGTTTTGATATGTTTGCTTCTCGAGAAGGACAAGGTCTGCATTCCAAATCGGCCCAGGCCGCCGCCATCACCAACCAGCCCTGCAACCTCTAGCTGATCCCCGATCAGCGGGAGTACCAGGGAGCAAGCAGCTTAGCGGGCGTCACTGATCCCAGCTCAGTGCTGCGAAGGGAAGAGTTGGAGTGAGGACACAGTCTCTACGCCATGGATTGACACAGAATAAAGTGAGAGACCCCCAGCTGGGCTCGGCAGGCCTGAGTTCTCATCCTGCTTCAGGTGCTTAGGTGCATCTGAGGCTGAGGTAGATCCAGACGCTCCCCCGTGGATGAGAGCGCTTCGGCTGCAGCTCAATCCCCTCAAAATGGAAACTGGGCTTGTCTGTGCTGGGTAACTGCTGGCACTCTCCTGCCATCTAGTGTCTATACTGGTGAACTGCAGCTGCTGCTGTCGGCGTGATGTGGAACTGTGTTTGTAACTAATGCATGGATGGACTGCAGCATGAACTTAAAGGAGAGGTCATGCATTAATGGTGCCATTTTCCATTCAAACATTTTAACTAATGCACCTCAAAAACCCACATTCCCCTCATTTCAACTGATGCCAATGTACACAAACAGATCTGAAGGGATGACTCCAGACTGCCGATGCTCTGTTTGGCATCAGTGTACCCGGATCCAAACCAATGTTCCCTTCCATGATACAACATGGGCTTTAAAATGTGTACCGGTTTCAAAAAGTGCACAAACTATTTTTTTCTGACATGAATTGTTGATAGGGTTGTTTGTATGAAGAGACAGACTGGGGAACCAGCGCCGTTAGCTAGCTGCAGGGTTTTGTGCTGTGGGCTCAAAGCCATATCTGTTCTCAGATGCCCCGGGTTAATTGAATTGAGTCATCCATGAGAAAGCTGCCACTATCCAGTTTCTGGCCCCACTCCACCAACTCAAACACTCCTAAGAAATGTTCTTGTTGCCAGGCAACTTCAAGAATGAATGGTGAGCATGCAGCTCCAATAAAGCCATTGTGTGTTTTAAAGAAAACACCCTTTGGGCAACGTCTCACGGCGAAGATTTCCACACAATGGCTCTGCGGCTCGACTTTAGTTCTGCCCTGTGCCATTGTTGCCACAAGGTGGCGCTACAGCAGCCACACTGGAAGGAAAGACACAAAATGATGCCGCAGTGTCTGTTAGTGTCCATTAGCCATCCTCAGTACAGCCACTACACCACGGGAGAGAGACATCCGTCACACAAACTGAAGTATGAGGTGACCACCACTCATTTTCACATTCATTAGGGACGTGAAACATGTGGCTCAATGTTTTTAAACTGAGCTGGTTTTATCAAAAAAAAAAAAAACTTCTAACCAAGAATTGTAGACTTCCCAATGTTCTGATTGTGCTGTTCACTTCCGTTTATTTTGTGCCACAGAAGTGAACGACACACTTGAGTCATGAATTAGTCTCTGATACTGGGCCAGGTATTTTAAAATTGGCCTGCATTTAGACTAAATGAGCCTTCACGGTCTCTCAGACTGAAGGAAGCTCGAGGCCAGAAGAGTTAGCAAAGTCATGAAAATGCTGAACCAGAGACTGGGCATCTGGGGGCAGGACTATTCAGGTGAATTATTCTTTATTTCATCACAAAAATGCAGTTTATTTGGGAAATTTGGCATGTATCCTACAGAAGTCAAGCTTGATAACATAAGCCCATACAAACACAGGGGAGGCGAGCGTATTAGTCTTTATAGCGTTAGCTTAGGCTTATTCATTTAAGGCTAACGGGAGCAAGCGTCTTCTGGGCTCTGGCTATGTCGTAAACTGGTGTTATAAGTCTGCAGCATAAGAGAGGCGTGATTCATTCTTTACAACACTGTGTCAGGACCCGGTCATGGGGGGCAGCGGTATCTGTTGGTTTTTTGCCGTGTTTAAATCAACTATTTGCTCGATTGAGTCCACAGACCTTTTGTCCAAGGACTAAATTGGCTGCCGATTGCTAAGGGAACCTCAAAAACCCGCATATAATGCAGCCCTCCAAGAATACGGTCCGCTACCAGATGACAGAGTGGATTTCTGTCACCCATGTGCAACACCAACTACAAAATTTTGGGGGTAAGGGGTACCTTTGTGTCCTCGTCTCTCCACAGCATCTCCTGCTCAGCCTCGTTCAGCTCCTCGGAGGGGTCGTATGTGTACACCGGAAGGAGCTGGTGCCGGAGACGGTCAATCCTGCAACACACCAGTTACCATGGAGACACAGAGGGTGAGGTGACACTGGCTGATTTCTGTTCCATCCTAGTGAAATCCAAACGATTGCTGGGAACTCCACTCAACCGACTGGATCTGCCATTTCCCGCCTTGACCTGGCCTACAGAACATCACCATACTAAGAATAAGCACCTCAAACGGTTACTCCACCAAGTCGATTTGTTATGGAGAGTATTTCCCTTCGCAAATTTCAAACAGAGCTCAGTACACAGATAAGAAATGTGAAGACATACACAATACCTGATAAGCATAATCCTCACTTCAGAATGTTTGGAGTTTGTCGTGTTCCACAGCAGTATGTGGGCCACAGACCTTGTGTTTACTACAGTACACACTGTGCTATTACCCCACCAGACAGACCCTGCTGGGATGACGTCTGGAGCGGATGGGTGGACAGACACTGACGGCTAAGCATTTAGAGCAAACAGATTACAGCCGACAATCAAACAGGTCAATTACCATTACCACAAACGAAAGGTATTCAGCTATCAACAACTTGTTAGTCGCATCTTAAAGTAATTAGGCTTGACCATAATTAGATTTTTTTTTACATGCCTTTCTTGCAAAGGAGAGTTCAATCTAAGTGAGACCTCCTGGTTAAATAACTAAAAGAAAACAGAATTATATTCATAACAGATATGTTTGAATATTATGGGAAACATATATGTTTCAAATATGTTTCCCCTAAAAGTCTATAGTTACCAAATACAAGATATGGCAGAAAAGAAATCATTCAAAACAAACTATGTGCGTATCACTCCACTGGTTTATGATTTGAAATGTAAGCATTTCTCAAAATATCGCACAGCACCGAATGATCCATATAGCCGATTCCCTATATTTGTTTTCCTCCCCGGCCAGTTTTAGAGCAGTCTGATGGGTTCTGGCCGTCACACCGCTGGCCCATCCCGCGTTAATGTCAGGATGCAGAGGCAGCAGGCCTGTCCGTCCCTCCCAGCCGAGCCGCACAGAGCCGACAGGATGACTGGGGGCTGAGCTGGGCTTTTACACCCTGTAGTTTTTGAAATGGTGCTGCACAATGCATGCTGGCATATACAGCACCAGTCAAAGGTTTGGACACACTTTCTCATTCAAGTAAATGGGAAAGCGTGTCCAAACTTTTGACTGCTACTGTATAACAGAGGTGTAAAGTAGCTGTCCTGTTTGTAAAGTTACTGGGCAATCCAAGGGTCATTTCATTTACAAATTTCTGGGATTTTTACATTTCTGTCAGCTCCTCCATAACCACCTTCTGCTATCGATCTACAACAGCTAGAGGTAATCAAGTTCCAGACTTCATTAGCCTTGTTTTTATAACTGTCTCGAGGGTGGAGTGAGTATGGCATGTGGGGAAATAATGCTGGATGGTTTCCGATTCCGACTACCAGTGTTAACGAATACATTTTCCCTACCCTATGTGGAACATTTTACTACTTTAAGTTACATAGCAGAAGCTTAAGAGAATGTATAAAAATGTTTATTTCACTGTCCATAAAAAAAAAAACAAACACTATGTGATCCATTGATACTGTAGTTAGATACAGTAGTTCCCTTAGGCCTCTATACCAGTGCTAATTTAATGTACATGCAAATTAATGTATCTTGTAGCACTGGAAGTTGAATAGCTGTAGAGGTCATTTTGATTTGCATGCAAACATTTAATTTGCAGACTTGAGAAAGGGCTTCCCAAGGATAATGAATGCCAAATTCCACGCTCATCAGCAGAGCAGGTAATCACATGGAAACGGAAAGCGAACACTGTGCTCTTCTGCCTCACTCGGCGGCTGCACGTCATCTTTTTAATGAGGTGCTTTCAAATTTTTCCCCACAATATGCTTACACCAAAATTCTGTACGCTAAATGCAATAACTGACGCACTTTCATATTCTACGCAAATGCCTTGGCTATTAGAAAAGGCCGAAAGTGAAAAGGTTTAATGTAAATGGGCTGAGCGGTCACTGAAATATGTGCTTAACATGCACAGGATTTGTAAATAAAACTAATGAAAGACTCATCAATGTATGTCAGAAAACTGTGATATGGCATATAGGCTATTTATAGCTATTATCAGCCTAGATCAATGAGCATAACTATCCAATTTTTGGTATTTTATAGCCTTATAAACACCTAATTTTTGCACTGGAGCTAAGTGTGATGTTGTTCCTTTGTTTAGACATTCCCATCATCACACAATTCATCCGTCCAGGTGCGTGCTTTCCCCTCTTTCCCCCTCCCACACTAGAAAAGATCAGTTAACTGCCAGAGGTGGGCGCGCTCATCGCCCTGACCTGCATAGTTTTTTGGCAGGCTAATGACAGAGAGCTGTGAGCTCTGTCTGTGAGGCTGCAGCTGGTCTGACACGGATCTGCCCGCGCTAGCTGCAAAGGTAGCACAGCGATGACTGCGCAGCTCTGCTGGAGGACTGCAAAGTCACCAATTCTGACTCTCACATCAAAGCACATGGGGGCAGAAGGCCTGGTGTGTGCCGCAGCTGAGTATCCTGTGGCTGGAGTCCCAGCCTCACCCGGGAAAAACAGGGGTTGAGCCAGTTAAAATCATTGCGGAGTCTCATCGTCCTCCGACATCCAGAATCAGACACAGTTTTGATTGAATGTCAAGTACCTCTCCTAATGTTACACTCTCCATCAGCGAACATATTCAGATACACCTCGCTGGATGAGGAAGGAGGGGTTTGGGTTTTTATCCACCCTAACCAAGCCTTAAACCAATAGCTGCTGTTCTCTGCAGCATGTTTAGTTCTGCTTCCTGTCAATCATAGCAAAGCATGAGTAGCTAGAAGAAGTAATTCATAAAATATATTAATATTAGCAATTTAAGGTCAAGTTTGACATGTTAATTATAGATTGTTTGATTACGATGGATTGTGATGAGGCTTGAACCAACAACGAAGCCAAAAGCAAAATGAAAGTTATTAATCCCTCACCAGCACTGTCTTAACTCTCTGATAGGAAGTGTACAGTCAGTGACATGGATATACCTTTACTTCCCCCTGACATTCATATAAGAACTAATTAAAGCTGACTCACCTTCTCTTCTTCCGCACATACATCACCTAAAACAGGAAACAACCAGTATTTAAAACACAAAGGCCTGATAAATTCTCAGTAGGAGGACTTCTGTTTGTACCTAAAATTGTGACACTTTAGCCTTGCACAGTTTGCATAAAAATCATATCTACACACAGCAGCTAAAAGGAACACAGTGGCCTGACCCAAAGTAAAAGGGTCAAAGTAGCTCTAAACAAGCCTGTAATGTAGCAGCTACACACAGCAAGACAAAAAACGAATGAACATTGAATCAATAAAGGTATGTTTTCTTTTTTTATTACTTTGTTCATACGAGAAAAGTTTAATGTGTTGGTCTCTGAGCTTCCCTTCACAACCTCTGTGCAACCTCAGCCACCTTAAACTCATATACAGCTGACATCTGTTCAAAGACCACCCACCAATATACACTTGAGATTCACATGCAACTTTTAAATGTCTTACATAGACATTATGTTGCTATGTTATGTGTATGAGAATGCATCTGTGGTTTGTGTGTTTTTGCATGTTACTGTGTGCATGCATGTGTGCATATTTTTGCGTGTGTGTGTGTGTGTGTGTGTGTGTGTGTGTGTGTGTGTGTGTGTGTGTGTGTGTGTGTGTGTGTGTGTGTGTGTGTGTGAGATACAGTGTGCATGTCTGTGTTCCTGTTTGTATATGTGCGTGTGCTTGTGTGTGTGGGTGTGTATATGAGTGCGTGTAATGAGTGTTTGGATGCTTGTTTGCGTGCATGTGTCTGCATGTCTGTGCTCCTCTTTGAATGTTTAAATGTAAAGAAAACAGACGCATGCGCTACTTACCACAGCAGCGATGATACCCATTAGGGTGATGAGCAGGAAAGGAACCAGCACGTAGCTGACCGCAGCGTCCCCATCGATGGTGGCTGGGGTCTGGGTGGTGGCGTTCATGTCTGCCATGCGTGTGCGCACGCGGGGCCTGGGGGTGGTGGGGTGGGGGGGCGGGGAGGGGGGAGCGTTAGGGGGGCTCCCTTGCTCGCTCCCCAGGAAGGGTCTTAGCTGTAGCGAGCCTCTGACCCCACAGGAAAGCGTTGCGCGGTCTCTAGTCCACTCCTCGGGTTTCCTCCCAGCTGTTTACGCCTCATCCCTGGTGCTCATGTGACATCCGCATGGTCTCTCTCCCCTTTCACTAATCACTGTGAAATCTTCCTCTGCCTATGGGGGACAGAGAGAGAGAGAGAGAGAGAGAGAGAGACCACATGAGTCAAAGATAGTTTAGTTGAGGTGGGATACAACAAACCATTTCCCCTTGGTTTTCCTGTTAGTTCCTTCCACTGTTGCCGTTTTGCTGTCTAGACCTCTGTAGTTGTAAGCATAACCCAATGGGGTCAATTCAGATTGCAAAAACACATGAAAGACTAGCACAGAGCTAGCAAAACACGTTTTATGGGTTATAACATTTATGACAACGTTAGAGTTGACTTATGGAGTTATTTAAGCTATGGTATTCATGTTCCGGTTCTAACTTAAAACGCTGTTCATTAAGTGGACTCCGTCAGCGAAGTGAAAGTGGGCAGTACGGTTCAGGGACTAAATTAGCCAGTGGTCACGAGTTGGTGTGAGCGAGAAGTAGAACATGCTTCATGAAATGTTACAGAGCCATACCTGAAATGCAGGTTATTTACCATGATGATAACACACTTTTTTTACCCACAGTATGGACATTTTGGACACCGGCCCAGATAGAAGTTAAAAGCGTTTTGATTAGGATCCGCTGCGGTTGATGCAAAGCAACTCCTTTTTCATGACTGTCAGGTGATACATGTTTATGATCCTACAAAATGTGACTCCACACAAATGAGGTTGGCCGCTTGTCTTTTAACGAGCTAACAGCTAAATGTTACCTTCTCCGACCCACGTGAACAAGCCTGACGTCCAGATGAGTTTGCTCGGTATGCAACACAGCCAGCGTCACTTGACAACACATTTAATGATAACCATCGATACACGTTCAAAACACGATGCTACGACCGTGACATGCTTACCTTACAAACGTTGGATCAATATTTTAATTCATTACAATTGTCGTTGATTATTCAATCTTGATTCGGTTACTGTATCAATGAAAGCTAGATCACAGTCAAACGTAACATTATAAAAGATTATACATGAAAGATAGCGTTGCTAGCTAGCTGTGCAGCGGGCAGGTTCTGCAAACGTCCAATTTGCTGTTTTACTCACTGGAGTGAGTGATAAACTTGTAATACATAAAGTGAAAGTAATGGCTTGCCGACGTTGTCAGCATCAAACCTATAATTCTATATACGGTGTTTTTCGTAGGTAAACAGTTTAAAATTCTGAAACGTTCCATGAATGGTGACTAACTATCAACCTAGTTACACCACCCTGTGGCACACGTCTTGCCTGTGTTATATCTCTAGCTAAACCATAGCTCTTGGCCAGTGATACATTGATAAAAACGATAGGAGCATCCAAAACACTCACCGAAACCTGCGCCCTGCCCAGCGTTGGAAACAGGAAGACTGAAGCAAATTCTGATTGACAGCGAATGAGGAAAAGGGGGTGGAAGTAAACGTTTTTCAGCCAATTGAATGTATCAAACGCTTCACTCTTCAGTGGGGGATCCAGTGTTCGTTTCCAGTTAGTTCCCAATAGTCACCACCAGATGGCAGCAGCGTCTGATAAATTATCTATTTTCGTCGTTGTCCGAACAGAGGTGTGGATCTGCCGGCAGGGGTCTTAAATAAAGCAATAAACATGCTCATTGAAGGCTAAGAAAAATATACGCAAACAAATGTGTTTGAAGTGTAAGTATACCTAATGAGTTTTATACACTCTGCATAAATATCTTTTCAAATTTAATTTCATTGATCAAAATGTTTCTTTCCTGATTGACAAGACCCGAGTAGTTTTTATTGGTTCTGTAATATGCAGTGCATTACATTGTGTATCTGTAATATCAATTGAAATGTATCACGATTTCAAAATCTTGTACTGAGATTTGGGAATTACATCAAGACAGACAAAAACAGACCTTATCTGAAAGAAGAGGACCCAATCCATCTTTAACATTTTATGCTGGATTTTACCAAAGTTTTCATGAGGACAATTGACAGTACTAACACAGTTTACATACAACAATTAATAAGTCTGTATTAATTCATCATTTATTGTCATTTCCATATACTTAATTCTGCCTCATCTGATAAAAATATTTGAATGTATATTTGACTAAAACAGTTGCATTTGTTTTAACAGTTAGTAAAAATGTACCATGTCATCAATTGGAATTCATGTCATAATATATGAATTGTTTGTAGATCGAGACCCTGAGCTGGTGCCAAAATGCTTTAAAATACAATAACATAGACAATCACATTTGACAATTATCAAATATATTTTAAAAATATTTAAATAGCTTTCATGTTTTGGCTGGACAGAGACCTTGAAAAGGTTATCCAAAATCTGAAAGGGTTATCGCATTCACATGGTTTTCTGACTGTTCTATATTGTCTAGATTTATCAACTCATTTGGTGTTTACAGTCTTGGGTTCACCAGAGAGAAATACACGCAAGGAACCCCCGTAAGCTCACTGATGTGGTATGCTTCTTAGAAATGCTTTTCCTGGAGGTCCGCGGGAGGCTCTGCCTGATACAGAGACCCCCGCTGTCCCACACACACGCTATGAAGTTGATAGATTTGTTTTGGGGCTACTTCTTCAGCCCTCAAGCCTGTGACCTCATGACAAACACATGGTAATGTCTTACTTGTTGATTCGCAATGCTTGCCTGCACCATCCGCCTGCCCTAGTCAGGTGTCACAATGACAGGAGTCTGGGCTCATCTCCCTAGAAACAGGCAATGGGAAAGTATTAAACTAAGGGAGCTCAGATAGTCTATCAAAAACACAGTCCAAATCAACGCCTGATTCTTGAGCTGGAGGAGTGTCAAGTCATATAAATTTGTTGTCGAGGGTGCGGTTGGGGTCGTGGAACTCTGGTGTCACAAACCATAGCAACAGGCAGTAGAAATGACAATTACATCAGTACAGTGATAAAATAACACCCCCTCCCCCCCTCCTCAAACTTATATTCTTGGTTTTTAATAATTGGTACCAGGTCATGCCTCCTGGACCCACATATCAGTTGGAATCTTAGTCAAAAGTCTGTTTTGCTGTATGATTTTGCTGTATGGTTGTGTACTTGTTTCTCCATTTAATACAATACAGTACAATATATTTATTACAAGCACTGGATTATTCTCCTACCGACTTATCACAGCTTCTCTCAGTCCTGCCCTTGGGGGCTTGCTTTGATCCCCAGCATGCCTCTCCATTAATAATGTTTGATAGGATTAACTCTCACTTGAAATGACACTGCTACCTATCTTTATTTGACATCTCCACATTTCATCCTTAGGAAATTCCTCATGAAAAAAATATGACGTTTTTATGAGTGTATTTGCACAAAAAAAAAATAGTTTCTCCTCCCTCTCCCATGAACATAATTGGTGTAAATGTTTCAATTAAGTTTAATTAATCGATCAATTACTTCTTCTAGACCTTGTGGAGCAACTAATTACCATAAATAAAGATGAATGCCTGCTTCTGTTAATGTGTTAAAGTATTTAACAGGTTAGATTAATTTAAAAACAACAACAGTATCTTTATTTGTATTCTTCCATTATAACCATTTCAGAGTGAGGCGAAGCTTAAAAAACAACATGTTATGTGTCTAGCATAAATGACACTAAAAGATGTATGCACTCAAACTAACACTGCGCACAGAGACAAAGGAACCAAACAAGGAGTTTTCTTCACTGTAGCAATTTTTTTTTTTTTTTTTTTGTTTAGGGCAAAACACATGGAAGTGCTTAAACGCTGCTGCCTGTTTTCTGAAAATTCAGTTAAACGGAATCACTGAAAAGTGGGAAGACCGCTAGATTCCTTTAACTGTTCAGCAGCTGCATGGGCGTCGTTGTAAATGAAGAATTTAATGATGCAATGCAAAACAGCATTGGATGGATAGTTATTTGTGTAGATATTTGACTTTGCTCTGACTATTTTACTTTTTTAAACGTAACACCTCAATTTGTTTTATTTTTCTGCCCCATTCTTTTCTTTTCTGTCATAATTAGGGACAGTTGTATTAAAGTTGCAAGCCCCTCCCATTGCTAAAATGTTCGAGGTTACTAACAGCAGCAAGTTAGCAGCAAATAAAAAGTCACTGTCCAGCTTAAAACGTGGCTCGGTGTTAACAAACAAATCTTTACACCATCTTCTTACAGCTGCAGTGATCGCCAGGATTTATTGTTAAAAATCTTGAGTGTAAAAACAGAACCAATTAATTCTTTCAATTACTTATGTGTAATTCTTTGAGCGTAGTTTGAAGTGGACTGTCTTCACTTTACTCATAGTTTTATTGAAAGTCAGTCACACCCACAGTCAGACTTCTTTCATTTCTTCAGTCTCCCAGCAGAGATATGCATTTAGTTTTGTTGTAGGGAGCACGGCAGTCTGTTAAACAGGTGCAGAAACCTCATTGACCAGAGGGGGCACAAATGAGAAATGAGTAAGCCTCCCTTGGCAAATACTGAATTGCCTGCTGGGTACTCCAGACAATCAGTCCACCACGGATTGTCAGGACAACTTTGTTTACTTTTTTAGCTGCTAACGTTTTCCAGAATTCTGATTCATGCATTTGGCATACATGTTAATGTTAAGGTGTCCTATTATTTCATAAACCCATTTGATAATGATTCCAGGCAGGAGAAATCTTTCTAGGGCTATCTAAGTTATTCCAGCCTCCTGCTTTCTCTCATTACTATTTCTCCCGTTGTCGTGTCCTGACAGAGGTCTAGCGGTGCTGGTGTTAAGGGAGGACATGTGTGGAAATGTGAACGCTTTCTTTTCTGCATCCCCACTTCCAGGGAAGCCCGGGGAGCTCTTTAAAGTTCATGGCTGACACGTAGACGGCGGAGCCAGATTGGGATTCGGGGAAAAGAGCCATTGTATGCTTTTCTCCGCATCTGCGGACGGAGGTGCCCAGCTGCGCATGCTCAGGAGGTTGTTGGGGAACTAAAAAAAAAAAAAAAAAAAAAGAAAGAAAGAAAGAGAGAAAAAATGATGTCCAGGGCACATGCCAGATTGGATCCCACAGCCTTTCCCTCTTTCCAGGAAAAAAGACGCCCGGAATCGCAATTCCATTTTTGAGCGGTTACCCTCCCCCTGCTGTGCTGCACCCGCTCCCTCCCTCCTTCCCTCCCTCCCTCCCTCCCTCCATCATTCTCCTCCTCCCTTGCTTCTCCCAGCCCTGGAAAACACAGAGAGAGCGGTCTGGCAGTAAACAGATGGCTCACTGTCACATCAGCATCCAGTTCAGAGAAAACGATATTACGGGCGGAGTAGGACAGGCAGCGGCAGACAATTGGATCATGTGAGGCAGGGTAATTAATACTAGGAACTGCAAGCAATGCACAGAGAGCGGGAGGGAGAGGGGGAGGAAAACCAACAATAGACAGACAGAGAGAAAGAGAGAGAGAGAGGAATGGATGCAGTCACCATGGGACAAAGGGGACTCAGCTGGGAAAGGGAATGGAGGAGAGGAGAATTCTTATTTGGGTGGATGGATTGATAGAAGGATGGATGAGTCAATGATTAAGTGGGTGGGGGTTGGGGGGGTGACCCAGTGGAGTCAGGGAGTGCAGACAAAACGAGGGAGCTTAAAATCTGGCACAGAAATGAGGTGCCATTGCTCCGGCCTCTGTTTCCTCGTGTGATAGAGAGCTCATCGAAAATCCAGCCTCCATTGTCCTCACAGCGCTCTCACTTAAGGGAAGCGTCGGATACATGCTGCTCAGCGTGAAGCTCTCTCTCTCGTACTGTGAACCACAGAGTTTTGCAACGCCTGCTGAAGGCTATTATTGTCTCCATGATTCAAAATCGAGGTTTCTATTTTAATCGGCCACGGTCACAGTGCAACGGTCAAAATTGACCTTTTTTCAAAACCATGCGGCATACATTTCATTCAAGCAGAATGCAACATTTACCTAGCTTTCATGGTTACATTCCAAACCGCTGTAAAATTAACTTTGCTCAGACACAGATATCACACGCATATCATTGGGTTTTCAGATAAATTATGCACCAATTATTCAGTATAGTTCAGTGTTTTTTTTAACCACCATTTCACGGGCGTTGGACTGTCGAAGCAGATCTGCTGGTTATGGAAACAGTAGCGCATTTTGTGAACCACTGTGTTGATGTGGACTGGGCAGTCTTTACTCAGTAATAACTGCCTATATCAGTTGTCGCAGTGTTGATTTGAACTGGACTTCAGGAATCCCAAGCCTTGCAGGAGGGTGGTGGCCACAGCCACAAATTAGGTGGCCAGGTGGGATCGATACGGTGTGGCAAGAGGGTCAAAATTAGTGAGAACGCAATGAGAATAATTGATATTTACCAAATTTGCCAAGCACGTATTATATTACCCTACACCCTTGAGTAATTCACAGTTTAAATATATTTTTAAAAAATTATAAAGAAATATAAAACCATGAAAAACATTTAAAAGACAGAAAACAGCAGACAAGATGAATAAAATGAAAAATAAATAGCAACACTGGTAATAGATTATAGTGAAATAGAAATAACTATACTGTAAAACAATTAAACTGGCAAAAGCAAACAAAATACCAAAAAGGGTTTTAAAATAGTATTAGCTAAACTTGACTGAGACTTTGTTCAGAAACTGGTGGCGTTTATCTGAAATGGAGAGCAGATTTATGGGTTTCAGGGTGCGTGCTGTGAGCTGGGAGAGAGGCCCCTGACTGTGGCCGCAGCGATGGCCACGCACTCCTCAAACTCTGTGGTCAGGACCTGTGACCAAGCCCCTTTTTGTCAAGCCCCTCACAGGAAATGAAAAAATCCCCCCCCCCATTTTTTTTTTTCTTTGGCTCCACCCACTCTCCCTTGCCGGAAGCATAACCCACATCTGCACCAGAGAGAGAAAGAGAGGGAGAAGGAGAGAAAGAGGGAAAAGAAAGCAAGAGAAAGAGACCACTTCGGCCAACTCTTCATTTATCTATTTCATATTGTCCTAGTGCCTTAATTATGTGCATTGGGTGTTGGTTAAAAATGAAATAACACAGCTGGGAAGCAGTGTAGTGTACTATTGTGGTATCTGAGACTGTAACTATGAGCTTGGGTGTGATTCCCAGGTGAAAATTGCCATTGCTCCCCTTGGGTAGGGTACTGAAAGTGGATTGTTCCAGAAAATATCCAAATAAATGATAATGAATATAAAAATAAGCTGTATTTGTCACTCTGAGCAAGAACATCTTCTAAATGTAGATGCAGAGCTCATAGACTGGCTAATGAATTGTGTAACTAAAAGGTTAGTGATATATATCAGTGCAGTATTTGTCTTTGTGCGTCTTTGTGTTTTTCTGTAGTCATATGGATCGATTTCATTCTACAAGAAATCATTCTGCCACACTCCCTCTTTCAATTCAAACGTGTGTCTGGAGTCGATTAAAATGTCCACTTGCCTTCAATGCAGGAAGTCGTATTGTGATAAGCCAGTGCTTACATTCTGCTGGCAACATTTATAATTTAAATTAAAAATGGTTTATTGAAACGGTATAGTAATGTTAAAGTAGTTAATATATGTGTAATTTACTTTATCAATTACAAATAAACCATTGACAGGAATAAATATGAAATATTCATTGCTATACTCGGTATCAAGATGTGAATTACTGGGAATTAATGTCAAGAGGTTTCTGGGAATTGTTGTAACACCCACCTGATGTGATTAGAAGTATTTCCAAATTAGCAAAGGGTGGGCGGGCGCTCTTTATTAAATAATACAATTTCTAAATAAGTGAATAATTTAAATGAATTATATGTGTGCAAAATGCACTGTGCAGGGAGCACTTTCAACCCAACGGATGAATGAGGACTCATTGTTTCATTATTTTGCATGGTTGCATTATTTTTAAGTTCATTTTTATATTTTTTATTTATTTATTTTTTGTACAACACTGTCAGGAGGTTTAGCTGCTCTGGCCTCATTGATTGAAGGCTACACTTATTTTACAAACACTCGTCTAAATCACCCTGTATGCACAAATAAGAGAATCAGACAAGCCTTCATGCTTAAAAGCTCAATCTTCATTCATGGCTACTTGGATCCGTGTAAGTGGTTTTTCTTACGTTGCCATTCGCAAGCGCGGACTTAACTGGAATGACCCGAGTGTTTGTCTTTTCACGGCAAGGCCAGATCAGCCCGTGGAAATCAGCGTAGCCTTGCGGTGATTTTTCAGTGGATACTTAGGCCACTACCGTATCATCCACAAATCAATGTCTGCACAACCATTCTGTGAGAATAAAGAACCCTGCCCTGGTCGCCAGGAGGGCAGTGTTTCACAAAATTGAGCCAAAGGAGGATGAGCAGGAGAGGGAGTTTAATTGGGTCACAACAGAGATGAGAGAATGAGGATTCCATGACAACCCATAATGGATGGAGCTACCACACGCTGTTGCAGATTGGACCCAGTTATTGTGCTTTTCTGGGGAGGGGAAAATAAAAGCTTCAGATTGGTTCAAGAAAGTCAATGGCATCTCACCATATTGCCACTATTTATGGGGTCCATGAATCCTCACTGTCTCCATCAGGAGCCCACTGTTTCTCAATGACCATTGTGACCCCAAGGCATTCTGGGACAAGGGGGACTTGGGGCTGAAGTGTCATTTTCCCTAGAACTTAGCCCCTTCTGCCATGGTAACAGGACACCAGAGGTTGTTGTCACCATTATGGATCCTGTGGAGATTCACTTGCTTCAGCAGCCAATTCTCTGGCAAAGCGCCCAGGTAGGGAGGAGTTCAGTCAGTAGGGATGTCCATGTCTCATTGCTCACCAGTGACCTCTGCTGGGGGGAATAGAAACAGCAGCAATAATAAGCATTTCTGGCAGCTATATTAAATTATAATAGGAGTCTATTTGAAATTACGGCTGAAACGGTATTGACCACAATGTGAAAATCTATTCAGGATACCATGGCCAGACGTGAAATGTAATAGTATATTTGAACAAATGTACCATTTGAAAATGTATACAAGAGAATGGAAATTCTTCAGGTTCAGGTTTTCAACCACCTTTTTTTTTACAAGTGACAGTGACTTGCATTTAATGGAAGGGTGAAATGTTCATTTTTTGGGAACATAAACCTTTTGCGTATATTCAGACTATTCTTTTCAGTGTTTATTGGTGTAACAAGACCATGAAAAGTAAAGGACATTTCAGCCAGCGGCAGTCCTATGTGTCAAGACGTGTGGGCGTACACTCAGTCTCCTCTGTTGAAGCTGAAAACTCACCGCCGTCGCACAGCGCGTGGAGGTGCTCGATATGAAAGAGGCTCCAGTCTGACCTTTCTTATCAGTTGTCAGGGAGACGCTCATCTGGGGACGGCGGCAGTGCAAATGCGGTCAGCGCAGGTTCAGATTGTCAGGGACAACTGCGCCCGCGTTCCCTCCTCGAGCCTTGGGAAGCAGCCATGCTGACGCCCCGCGGAGCCCACCGATCACAGAAGTAGCAGCGGTTTGGGAGAGAGAGAGTCCCGGAGACAAGAAACATAGAATAAGCCAGTCCTGGAGGCCGAGTTCCAGGCATGCTTTCTGGGAGGTATGTGTCAGGACCGTTAATTACGTAATAAGATCTGCCCGCCGGCTCAATTACCAGCGGCAGCCCACGCTGCAGAACCGAAAGTCACTCAGTAATGGGTGAGTAATTTTGACGGACTGAGAGAATCAGTGGGACTTAAAGCACTTTGGGAGCAAAAATGGCTTAACCTCCCACGAGGGTGAAGATCGAGCAGGTTTTTACTTTTATTCCTTTCCCTCAGGAAGCAGTCACCTGCTGCGTCCCCCTTCAAATTCCCCGATGAAACATTTTGCTCGTGTGATCGTATTTCAGTAGCGAGGAGGAGTACTCATGGGAGTATCTCTCTGAGAGGGAACGCATTTGGCAGCACCTTGAGTTACAGGTGTCAAACTTGTCCTGCAAGGCCACAGTTTTTGGCAGGTTTTTGTGGTCTAGGCCTTGGAAACACTGACTTTAATTGATCACTTAAGAGCAGCAACACAGCAAATACCTGCAGTGTTGAGAAGGTCGTACAGGACCAGAGTTTCACGCTTCTCTCACCAAAGTTGTGGTAGAAGCATGGCTATTTTAAAGGAAGATGGAGGAATTCCCCATATGTATCTCCCTGCATCCAATATGGAGAATTTCAGGCTTCAACTGAATCTCAATCTGAAGCCTAAGAGGGCTTCATGGATCTCCAAGCAACCAGAGGTCAGGTGATCATATCATGGGAAAAGCCATGCGAGGGGCCCCAAGCAATGTTATATCACCTATGAGTGAGCAGAGGATCTACAGAGAACCAAAATAAACAGCAACACAGGAAGTTGGGCAAGAATTTGATATATATATATACACGTTAAAGAACCAGAAACAAATCTAGAATGTAATGGACCGCTCCTTGGGCACTGCACGAGAATCATTAGTGTTCATTTATTATGCTCTTACAAATGAACCTTGAGCCGCCTTATAAATGGCTGGAATGCTAGCTATGCGGGGATAGCCCATTTAAGATATGTTAGCGCAGCCTGTCTCAGCTTTGTTAATGCAGCTTGTCTGCCAGGCAGATAAATAATAATGCCAGCCTTTCTCGGTACTGAATGCTCATGGCCAAAAATATTCCCCGCCATCACCATGGCAGCTCAGCTCTGTCTCACTTCAGTGCGTACAGAAATAATCGCGGCTCAGATCTGCGGCCTCGGGCCGAAAGCTGTCATGTCGCCAGGGACATGGAGTTTGCCTCAGAGAGTATAGGTGGAGGTCTTACGTGTTCAAATTTCACCCGCAAAGACACATGTAAACGAGAACTTCTGAGAACAGCGGAGTGTCATCTGACAAGCGGGCTGTCTGAGAAACTGTACTAATGAAATTACCTTGGTTACCACAGCTAAGCTTATTCGGTTCTTATGCAACCAAATAAGTGTTTCAAGAAATGGAATCACACAAACTGCTCCGCTTATGAACAGCTTTGCAGTTTAAATGTTTGTGGTGCCATCATCAACACCAGCCAAATCCATGTTGGTAAACACCAGAGCGAAATCACTTTCCAAACTTAAGCTGCAGCTCCAGAGCCTACGCAAGGAGATTACATTTTCATGCATGTGATTTTGTTTTCCCTGTTGTGGTGAGACACAATAACTAAAATGCTACGGCAGCCAATGCAGACTGGATATATATCCAGGGGACAGACCAAATTTCTACTCTAGAATGAAGTCCCAACAACAAGCGAACCACCAAGCCTGCGCTACCTAGATAGAGGGGGGAAAACACTGAAAAAAGCCTGCTGTGGTATTTTGCACACATTTACAGAGGATGTCCATTTCCGCTTGGCTGGCCTGGGCACTTGGCCAGTCTTCTCTGGGGTCAGCCGGCGTACGGTCAGTTTGGGTCAACTTGCCACTCTGCATCAAAGGCAAGTCAGCGGACATGCGGCCATAGGAAACTCAGGGCTTTTCCAATGTTGTATTTTGCCCTGGCCTGAAAGAGGAGAAAGCTTCTCTTTTACAGCATCTGTTATGCAAAAAACCTCAGCATGCAATAAAACTATTTCAAACAGCTTCGGACTACTTACCAGTAATACCTACAGTGACTCATCCTTCCACCTGCCCATTTTTGCATTCTACTTTTTGTTTGTTTCATGATCTAACAAGCCTCTTCTCTTACTACTCTGAGCACAAACCTCTTTAACCTTTTCACTGCTCATCACAAAGCTTTGCTTTTGTTGCAAAGGGGACCTAAACCAGAGCTGGGCCTGCTTTTCTCTGTTGATGTCTCTGCACTTGGTCGTTTTTCTCAAACTTCATTCCCCCCCCCCTCCGGCATAATAAAAATTAAATAAATAAGTAAATATTTTGTGATTACATGGCTAAAAGCAGGAGACGGTGACATGCATTGAGTACAAAGAACGTGCAGATTTGCGCGGCGGGGAGAAGAGACGGCTGCCTCTGACCACTTTGGCAACGTGATCAGCTGAGGCCCATGAGCAATGACTCACAAGTTTGCCAGCGCAGAACACACTGAGCACAAATGGCAGGTCGGCCGACGGCCTCACGATGGCCTCAGCTCCTCTAATGGTCATGGCAGACAAGCAAGCTGTGGTCATGTACCAGAAGTTGACCACTATGCAGGGAACCTTGGGTTACAATGTGTCTGTTCAAGTCTGCCCCGCAGATGACATAATAGAATACTGTGCATCTGGGGGGGGTGGTGGATAATGATGACATCACCTGATGACGTCATCACCAAATGTGTCACCATAGTTACTCACCCGCTGAGGGCTGTATGGTTGTAAATGTGCTCTGTCCCCACCCAAAGGCTCATGTATTGGGCTCTCACTGAATTGCTGTAGTGTTAAAAACAACACTGCCCAGGACCCCAACCACACTAACTTTAGGGGCGCGTTCAATTCAATCAAAAATGGACTACAGTCTTTCTAAGGGCATATGCTATTATATTTTAAAATGAAAAGAACATATTCCAAAGCACATGGTTTGGCTGTATCCAATAACATAGAAAATACTCAAAGAAACTTATGTTGTACTGTGAAGTCTGTTATGATTGAGTTGCACATAGCCTAAAAGGCTAGGCGTGTTTGACTGAATCCCACGGTAAGTGCATTAAATGCTGTTGCAATGTTACCGGGAATGTTGGCAGTATCTCATGCGACATGACCCAGGTTGGCGATGCGGTCTAAAGGTTGGGGAACTGGGCTTTGTAGGGTCAGTTCTCAGGTGGCCACTGCCTTTGTACCCTGTGGAGAAGAGTGCCTGCAAAATTGTACATGTGAAATCTGGCTAGGCCTCTACATAACATAACATAACTCCGAGCGAGGCCCTTGAACTCAGCAGAATGCTGGCCCCCTTTCCTGGCAGCATTGCATAACACTACCATGACAAAGGGGGCTCTCCATCAGTTTGCAAGCCCCCCTGCCCGCCACTCAAATGCCAGAGATGCACAATAGCATGCCCGCTGGATTAACATGTCAGCGGGCACAACGGACTGACATTCTATCACGTCAGCTAGTCCGGGACAAAGCTAGCGGAGAATGGAATGACCAAAGTGGGGTTTCCCATGTTTAGGAAGGGCTAGCGATGCCACTGGCGTGTGGTATGCCAGTACCTGCAGTGGAAGGGTGGGTCACGCTTAATAAATATATGTCAAAAATGCATTTTCAGGGTCATCCTGTTAAGGCACCATGCCAGTGTGTGAATAGGCCCTAAAGGGATGTGTTATATTGGGACTGTGCTAGCCTGACTGTGACCTATATCTCTACAGTGTAACACAGGACTGGCCTTCGTATTGCCCAGGTAAACTGACCCCTGCTGGTTAATCAACTGCATCACAAGTCTGTGAAAACTTAAAGGGACACTTCCCTTTGGTGAGCTCTATAGTTTTCTTACCTGGTTTGTGATAATAAATGAGGTAGAAACATTTTCTGTTTGCCCTGTGCACCAAAAAAAAAAAAAAAAACAAATCATTGCCCAGATCTATTGGCCTGATCCTATCCTCCAGTTTACTTCCATTAATTTAATGGAACAACTTAGAAAACATATCTTAATGCAAATACAAAAACCATTCACGTAAAATTTCATAACATGCACTTTTTTGTGAAGTAGCTGAAATTTTATTTTTTTTTTAAAATGAGAACCGAAGTGCTAAAGGATAAATACTATATTATCAAATTCTGTTTTAGTGTGGGTTGCTTATGTGCTAGAGTGACATTTTCAATTTTCATGTTTCATGAAATACATGAAAGTGAAGTGGAAGTTTGGATGATGCTTAAATGGACAGGGACAATATCCACTTTTGGAGTGCTGGACAGAAAATTGTTCTGACTCTGTCATTACGACCTACCAGAGGTGAGGAAACTAGAGTTTATAGACTGTAGATAGTTGACAATTAACAATGACTATCAACAATAGTTAATTCATACTTGACAATTACATAGAGTGGAGATTTATTTTTAAAAAATGAACACATACTAACATACACACATTTAAAGTACTTGAGGGACATTTTTCTTTGAGGCTGAGTTCTGTTTTATTTAGATAAAGATGTAAGACATTTTTGTACATTTTGTTCCCAAATCTTTTGCTTATTTACTTATCTCTGTATTATAACTGGAAAAATTGCTTAAATGAAAAACAAATCTCCCATCATTCTTCAAACAAAATGTTTTGACAGACACATAAAATTGTATCTCTATGTACATGTAATGCATTCAATCAAAATCATAATTTTATTTTTATTTCCCAATCCCTTGATCTCCATCTCTATATTTGGAAAAAAAAAAACTTAATCAAATAAAAAATAACAATATTAAAAAATGAAATAAAGCCCAGGATCAGGCAGGCATAATATTTGTGTATAATAAGGTGAAATCAAAAGGGTAACAAAAGATTAGCTTGAAAAAACCAGCCCCTAAAGGGCTTGTCTGGTGTAGTAAAGAGGGATGTATTGAACAGAATGTATTTACAGAAACAGGATAAAGGACTGAAAAGCTGTTACTGTGTTTTCGCCAGATGGCCCACTCTGTTCATGTGGAGGGTGCTGCTGGCAGCCTGGATCAGGAGGGGAGTGGGGGCGGGGGTTGAGCGGAGGGTTCGGGGGTTCAGGGGGTCAGGGTATTGCTGTTGCAGCAGCCTCCAGGAATGCACGTTCCAGGAACACAGAGAGAGTCGGTCTGGGAGTACCCCCCCCCCGCCTGCCCCACTTTGCTCTGCTCCCCCCCACTCTGTCATAGATCATGTTTCTCCGCCCCCAACCCCCCAAAGACTGGTAGGCCTTCCAGTCATCTCCCACCCACCCCCCACCCCACCCACGCCACCACAATCCCCACAATCCCCTGCACCTTCCCCCACAGCCTGCTCTTTCTCCGAATGTCACACCACTGTCGCACGCCAGCTTTTCTCCCGTGACGCGAGCGCACACACGCACACAAATATCTACAGATTTATGTTACACATAAAAATAAGGAACGAGTAACTCTCTCTTCCAGATACATATCACAAAGCGACACTCAGCAGCTCTCGCCAATGATACATGGCTTAATGTATTTTATTCTTACAATACAGCCGGTCAAAAGTGTAGCTCTTAATCACACGTAAAGAAGCAGCAGTAGCTTTATTAATACATAGTTTATATCTTGAGATAAGTTACAGCCACAACAACTCACTTAATATATCATGTGAATCTTAAGGTCATACTTACATATTACACTTTAGTGTGGACCTTCCCTACCCTGAATCCTGAATGTTTCGCATTTCCTTGTAACCACAGACCATATTCATAAGCATGGTAACAGCTAGGAGTATCTGGTTTACACCGAGAACATAACTATAAACAGCCAGGAGCTGTTCACCACAGAGAGATCTGCAAGAACAGATCAAAAATACAAATCCATTCTTTTTGGTGGATAATTGGGATGAAAATTGCTAAGAGGAGAGTATTTTTATCCATATAATGAACTGGCCAGTGTATCTTCAAAGAGAGTCACTGCCTTCTCTGGATCAAAAAGGCACTTTTATTTGGGTTTTCTCACTTGCTCACGATGATGTTTCAAACTCTCAGGCAAGATTCAGTCAAACGCACTTAGTGTCTTCTTCGGTGTATTGGCAAACAAAGATAACCAGGCTCAATTATGAACTGTGGATAAACAAATCTAATTTGTTTATGACCAAGGGAACGACTTTGGTGGGGCAGGAAGGCAGCTAAGATATACTGTCACTCGTTCCCAGCGGTCGCCAATTCAATTTTGCCACCCATCTGTCACGAATGGAATAAAGTGCCCCCGTGTTGTTGTGTACGGCTCAAAATGTTTGGTGACATAGACGCATTCTGGATTAGCAAAGCGCTCAGTCACCAACTGTTCATTTCCTGTCTGTCTGTGGACTGCCTTTGTGACCTGAAGGGACCCTTACAGCACTGCCAGCGCACCACTCTGTAATGGCACTGGTTTCTAGGCTTTCCTTCCAATATCCCCAACTTCAAAAAATATATATATACGTTTATATACTGGCAGACACAATCAGAACATATATGAATAACTACTAATTAATTTATGTTCATTTTTACAAGGCCTCGTTTTGTATGGGTGTACATTACGGGAGTAAGAGGTAGAATTGAGGGTACTAAAAACATCTGTAGATTTCATGGTATGACGTATTTTTCATTAAAATTGCAAAGAGTGGAGCCATGACCTGGATCAGTTGTAACTACGCAGCCATTTGCATGCTCTGCTGCAGTGACAGTCTGAGCTGAAGACTGCGAGGAAGTGTTTGTAATAACATCACGAACCTAAACAAAACCTTCCCAGAACATTTTTTGGGAGGATTTGGGTCTGAGATAACAAATGAAAAGAATGTACATGAAGCAGCCTCAGATTATTTTACTGTTCCAAAGTTCTAAGAAAAAAAAAAGGCAAGGGACATCAAAACAGCTCATTAAATTTATGTGTTGTGATTGTTCCGGGAACACTAAGAGGATAAAAAAAGTGTTTGCTGGCGTGTGCTTAGACTGGAGGCGGCCATGGCATTAAATGCTATAATGCCCAGCTCAAGCAAGCACACTCATTTACGGTAAGACAGGTGTCTTTCCTTCGTCTCCTCCATTTGCAGTCCCCTCCATGATCCTTCCATCGCGACGGCTCTTTGGCTGGGGCTGTGTGGGAGGCAGGCCCGACGGCGGAGCTCGCTCTGGCCTGCTGCATTTCCTCGCATCGGAGATTATGCGTCTTCCCAGAAATGCACAAGGCTCCTGTGGTTTTCTTCACAGAGCAGAAGCAGCATTTTTTTTCCGCTTAATGGCCTCGCTTTTCCTAGAAGGAGCTGCGAGACACTGCTGAATCTGGCTATTCGGAGCAAGGGAGTTATAAAGGCACTGTTAAGTCAACACAAGCACGTCAACCCTGTGCCAAAGCTCATTTCAACAGAAGGTGCATGTCTCTGCCGCCCAGAGAACTATATAACATGCCCACTGGCCCTTTCCCGAACGTTAGTGTCAGTGTGAGAGGTAATGTTAATTACAAAGAAAAGCACCCTCCGCAGTGTGTGCTGAAGGGTGACTATGAGCCTGGTGTCGACTTGATTTTTAGAGTGTTTTCTCCTCTGTTAGGAAACCAGCAGTACTACGTAATGGAAAATGAATTGCTCAAATGACGAAAGCTAACCCTGTTTAAAGCATATTTGTATAAAGTTTCAGCATTATTAAAACCATCGAAAGGTACATTGTTGATCATCCTTGTACTGCTTGTACCATTTTGTTGCTTGTTAATCAAAAACAACAATTAACAAAATATTATGGAAATGCAACCTTGCACTTTCGTTATTTACCCAGTTTCAATAAAATGTCAGCGTGTGTTTGCTACAATATTGCTTGGTTTACATTTTTACTTATTTTATTTTTCAGAATTATAATAACCAACATGTCCCCCTATGTGTCTTGTTTGTATATGGTTGCAAAGAAAACAAAAGATAAAAAGCTCTTATTTGTGTGTTCATTTTAGGAAAGGTAATCCACGATACGACAAATTTGTCAAAATTTTTGACATGCAATGTTTTTTTTTCCTCTAGTCGTTTGTCACCCATCTACCCCTTATATGGATGTGTGTCTTCTTGTCCTGCACAAGATTCCTTTCTCACAAGCCGAGTCCAAAGTATTCATATTTATATGGTATTTATTCAATAGGAACAAGTATTCAGGGCTAATTACAGGGCGTTGTAATTACACGGGCTGAGCTAAATTAATTATTGTGGAGTTTCTTGTTTGGCATCGATTGTTTTTTTCCATCACCATTATTATTATGCTTGACTTACATCTAAGATATTCATTTTTACATGTAAATTAAATAGTTTTCTGCTTGATTTGCTAACATCTTTTTACAGTTATAGATTGAGGTTATAAATTGTCAAAGCTCAGCAATGTTTTGACACAAACTTAAATCTAGATTGCAGTGTTGCCCTATTGAACTGACACAAGATCCCTCAAATATCTATCTCTCACACACATACACACACACACAAATCAAATGTGTACACTCACACACAAAATCTGCTCAGAAAATCCCTTTACAATAACATTTATTGTATGCAAAAAAAGAAGTTACAGGCATTTCAACAGAGTAATCAAACCCATTTGTATGTTCAAGCACTTCAGTTTCAACAGCATAAAGTGAACAGCTGCATCAGGAAGATATTTCACGGTCTTCTTCGAAAGCTTGAGTTAACAATTTCCTCGAACTGTACATTCAGTCTGCACACCCATTTTGGAGACGCTGTCCTGTCTGAACATGTTTTCACAAAATTCCGGCTCTGTTGAGCTGCAAACTGCACACGATTTCCCAGAAGAACAAACTGAATTCATTTGAGTTTAACCCCTCGCTTCCCCAGGAACGTGCTGCACAGCAGAGCTACCATTCTTACTGCTTTCTCTGTGGTCCATAAAAAAGGCAAACAGATTGCGCACGTACACCAAATGTATCGTTTTTAATTGTGTCGATGAAAAGAAAGGCAGCAGCACCACAGAAAAGAACATGTGGTGGGAAAAAAGGCAGGATCTTGTAAACCCTCACTTTAAAACACTGGCTTCATTACTACACCTTAAGTTAATTCAGTGTGACCTTCTAGGTAATAACCACAGGCATGCCATCACGTTAAGTCCATTGACTGTGAATTCTCTCTGATAACTGCCCTATACCACATTCCTAGAACACAACGGCCCATGGCCAGCCAAAATGGGGCATCTCCACCGGCCTTCATTATGTCCCCTGACAGTGCGTAAACGACTTACAAACTTGTTAGTACACAGAAGATTTACTGTAAACCAGCTTTATGAAAGCCCTGCGAACGGTTTCAGGGGTGTGGAGGAAGAAGGCAGAGGGATATCGGGTTGACGGGCCACAGAGTGGACATGCCTATGAGGCCGCCACAGTCTAGGCAAACTGGGTCCAGGCCACTATCTGCGTTTCCATGCGAGAGATCACTGTATTCACTGTCAGCACAATTAGCTCGGCCACTCATTTTTAGTCACTCACCTATTAGGCACAGTGTCAGATGAAGAGCATGAGACAACCCGAGACATCTGTAAAACTTAAGCAATGTTTGTGGATGCTCATGTGTTAAATTAGCTGTACTTCTCCTCGGGCCAAAGGCAGCGACCCTGTGTTTGAATCTGAAAATACCAAACCATTTCAATTAGATGATAAGCCTTGATGCTTATTTTTGTTAAACTGCTTTATGAAAGCAAGAAATTGAACAATGGGGGGTCTTATCTTTGTGGATCATTAAATTTCTTCTAACATGCCAGAAAAAAGATAAATGTCGGAAGAATGCCTTTTGGTTTGGTTTCAAATAAGTTTAGGATTTATCACTAACTCAGAACTTGTAGAAGGTTTTAAAAATGTAAATGCAATTAAAAACATAAATGCCATTAAATGAAAGTTTTACTTGTCATGAGAACAGAATATACTTAAATAATTCTAAGAAGTGAATGTCTACTGAAATGAAAATGTGCCTGTATGTACATTATATACTGGTATGTCTACCAGTTCTTCCATTTTCTAACAGATGTAGAAAATCTTAATGTGCTGTATAATGTTATAGTTGCTAAATTACTCATATAATAATTTTGTCCTGTCATGCTAATATGACAACAGTTTTTTGGCCATGTGTACTATACTTGCAGAAGATTACATGAACAGTTTGCAAATACAAATCCATCTAATTTATCTCCACAATACCTCTTTACAGTAACTGTAGTGAGATTGCACTCTTACCATGACAGATTAAAAATGGGAAAATATTTTCTAAAAAGCAGTTATGTTCCCAAAAAAGGTGCCATTTTCTAACAACTTCTGTTGTTCAAATACTCTATCCCTTGATACTGTTAATCCCCAGTATGCTTTGTATGTGTGTTTGTGTGTGTTTGCATTTGTGTGTTTGGCCCTGACATTTCTCGAAAATGCTGACAATCCACAATCTTCAATCCTTAAAGCAGTCCTTACTGTAAATGAGTGGTGCACAGGTTTTTTTGCCGTTTACCAAACTGTGCCTGCTGACACGCTATCATCAACTCAAAAGTCAAGACTGAGGAGTACCAAAAAAACGAGGGCAAGTAACGGCCACTATAGTAAAAAGGGGTAATCCAGCAAGAAGGCTTTCAACCTGTCCGGCAGGGGCAAGTCCTGGGGGCTACTCGAGCGCTGGTTAATGGCGATTCGGCAGAGGTGCTGGAGACTGGGGGCGGATTTGTAGAGGGGTCTGGTAAGCTTGAGCTGGAGGGTGCTCTCAAGGGCCCCTTGAGGGGCCTCCTCGCCCCCCCTTTCATCCTCTGGGGGTTTGAGCTGGTCCTGGACGCAGGCGGAGCGCTGGTAGGCCAGGGCGTAGTGCTGCACCAGCTCCACCACGCCCTCAAACTGCCGCAGCCGCGGCCGGGCCATCGCGACAGAGTCGAAGCCAAAGACGCCGTCCGAATACGCGATTCGCAGATGGGTGGGGCCCAGGCTGGTCTTCACCGACAGAGTGAGCAGGTAGCCCGGGTTCGAGCTGTCCCGGATCAGGAAGGTCCCCTCCACGGCCTCGCTCAGCACCTGTTTGGCCTCAGTGGCGGTGATGCCGCCCCAGTACCAGCCTGCAGGAGGTGCATCAGAGTCACAGGGTCAATGAGGTTCCCCTACTTCCTCTACACCACAGTTCACATCAGGTAACAGTCTCATATCCCCATACCTTAGCCCAGGAACGCACAACAGCAGCCCTAAAGAGCCACAGGATAGGCTGGTTTTCATTGTCACTCAGCACTTAATTGGTCGATCAAGGCAGTCGATAACAGTTAACTCGCCACACCTGGTTTCTTGGGGCGGCGCTGGTTGTTGAATTTTACAGGGAAATAAAACCTGCACTAACTGTGGCTCTCTAGGAATGGCGCTGAAAATCTTTCCCTATTTTAACGTCTACAACAACCCTCAGTAATTAGTAACATCCTCTGTAACAAAAAGACACTACTGACTAAAGTATTCCACATGTCCATGTTCCAAAATACTTACATTGTTCCAAATAATTAAATCAACAGTTTACCTTTTGATACATTATGTGTCATACATTTATAATGTACCATTTTAGTTGTAACTTAAGGTCTTCAGTTGGAGAGAGTTGGGGTGTACGTGTACCTTGGCAGTTTATCAAGTCAAACTTAAAAAAACTGAAAAAACATAAGTAACTAGTTCTTGTTGCAATTAAACTGATAATTATCCAGGCGTTTGGCCTATAACGTTACCTTCTGAAATAAAATATTTCGTTTTTATGAATTATGAGCATAATTTGTGATTCAATTGTATGAAGACAATGATCTGCAGACATTCAGAAAAATATTTCTCGTTTTTGGAAGTTGCTTTGAGGAGTAAGAATAACTTATGATACATATTTTTAATTATAAAATTAAGAAATATACAATACTAGCGAAAACTGACCAGACTCGGTAAGCTGGGCCATCGCACTGTCCACGCGAAGCGCATCCTTGGTGGATTCTCTCTGCGGCGTTTCCAGCCCGGGGTCTTTCAGTCGGATGGGTATTAGGGCTTTTTCGGGAACGAGGTTTGGAAGAATCATTCGTCCGGTCTTCACTGGAACACCTACGGGTTTCAAGGCTGCACGGAAGGTGTCAGGGGTCCGTCTCCGACCCTCTGTGCCTCGCGTTTCTGTGTCACTCTCCCGTGTCTGCGAAACGCACTGTGTATGCCCCATCCAAAATCTTAAAGAGAAAAGACACGCATGTACAGACCGCGTTAAATCTACACTGTTCTGAAATTTAGATGAATGCAGTACCTTTATCATTTTTAGTTAGTTGATGATACATGCCTCATTCGATATTAAGAGCAAGAAAACATTCAGGAAGGTCATTTGTCTTCCTAAATTCAGTCATGGTAAAAAAATCTCACTTCAATAGAGGAGCTACACAGATGCTTGCGATTATTGTGATACTGGGCACTTAACTGCTTATTTTGCAAATGGTCCTACAAATTATAATATCCATAAGGGGATGTATGAATGTCCACTTATGAGGTCTAAAAGATATCGTTCTAAAATACCCGTTCTCAGTTGGTTATATTTTCATTCTCAACTGAATAGCCTATTACTGGATTCTGAAGGTTACAGCAAACAGATCACACCTCACATTTTACAGTGGCTGAACTAGACTACAATTTAACCAGTTTGGCAATCCCTTTGTTCACTGTCAGCAAAACGACAAAAAAATCTCATTACATCAGACATGGCTATGGGTAAAATGGGTTTTACTTAAAAATGTTAAGCTTCATTCGACTAATGTGTTTCCCTTGATTTCAGAAGGCAATATGAGATATCTGATCAGCAGCTATCCATTATCCCGACAAATTAACGAAGGATACTCAATCGGTCACTAAAACCGAATACACAGACCTTTACAGTGTTTCAGAAGATAGTTCATAATAAACCAGTTTTTTTGTACGCGTCAGTTTTAACTCTATTCAGTTAGATAGGATAAATTAATTCCGTGCCCAACAACCCACAATTCATTTTCAGGCTAATCACAACATTCCCCTTTGGCACACAAAATTCACTGAATTGCTGCCAGGGGGTGAATGACCTTCCCTGCCTATAATCTTGCTGAAACAGGAGGATGATACATAAAATACCTCACCTTTTAATTTTGTTTTTGTTAATCCACAGGAGCATGAAGGGTCCGAGAAGTTTTGAGGACCGTGCGATGCTACAAACTGCTTCAGGTTTCGGCTACACCCTCAGGTCCGTGCACTCCATGCGAATGGCACCAACGAATTAGTGAACAAGCTATCGGTTATCCGTAGTGGGGCGAACAGCGTGAATATATATCGCATAAGAAGATATGCGGTTTAACAAAGCCACAGAAGATCCTCCTCTTGTGTGTGTAAACAGATACAGATATTCTCACTTCTCAAGACGATAATTAGAAATGCCGCGAATTTGAAACGTATTATCTTGTAAATCTAATAAAAGCATATCCGACGCTACTGAATTAGCCAGCTAACTTCGCTAAATCAGCGAGCCAAGACTAGTGCCTTCCCTATAAATGCTCGCTCACGATTTACCACCAATTTATAGAAAGAAAATAGCAGGCGATTGACGAACAACAGTTCTTTGCACTTGCCAGACTAATATTGCATACACTACCAGTGTTTCATAATTTGAAGGGCACTCTTCCTCCGAGTTAGCTTGAGCTATTTTAAGTTTGCTGATTAGTCATAGTATAGAATTCTGCTTTTTTAAAAATATCAAGATTATAAAAATCAAGAAACAGAAACGAAATGTATTTATTTGCTTTCTTTCATTGCCGTTGCTGGCCCACGTCTGTTTCGACTAAGAGGTCACTGAGTCTGTATACTTATTTTTACAATGTTTTCCCTGTACAAATCAGCGAACCACTTTCCAGGAACATTCTCAGAAAGGCGAGTCACGTGTGAGTGATTTGTTCTGGCCGGGCTCCACCAATCCGTGGCTCAGACGATGAAGTCAGGGAGTACATTTTCCCCCGGATTAAGACCCGGTGTACTCCTTTTCTCTGTTTGTTTAAATCGATTAAACGGGTCATCTTGGGTACAGATTTACAGTATCTACCGCTCACTAAGCTCACTCCCTATAGTTTCTCAACTTTTGGAAAGCATAAACGTGTAGAAAATAACAAAGGATTTATAACGGTCTCAAAAACATACTGGTAATTCAATCCATTTTAATTATGCAAAACCCATTCAGGGCTTTTCTCGGAAATTAATATTAAAGGTAACGATCATTTGGTGGCATGACTATCTGCTGAAAAAGAGCAATGCAGGCAGGGATTTAGAAAATGTAATTTAAATTTTATGGCATCAGCTGAAATCACACACATAAACGCATTACGTTCACTACCCTTCACATGTTAATGGAAAAAGACACTGATGTAATTATTTTTAAAAAAAAAAACATGTTTTTTTTTTTTTTTTTTTTTTTCAAATCCAATGTGCAAACACATGCAAAAAGTACACATAAAACATTTTGGCACTAAGTAATAAAGACTACCCACAGCAATGACATGCTTTACAAATAATTGTATTTTTAAAAAGACAAAATAATACATGTACTTAACCATTATATTAATCACATTGAATGAATTGTATTGCTATGTATTAATTACTAAGATGTATTACTATGCATTACAAAATCATGTTTTACTATTTGGAAGTTTAAGAATCTTCTGGAATTTTGTGGTACTTATGTCACCATCAGGTAGTGGGGTGTTTAGTTTCCCTCTTCACTAAAGATTACTTTGAGATTATGGGATGTTGCTATGGTTAAATGTGTTTGAACAGTTGACCTTTATAAGGTTGTTATACAGGTTAAGGTTGTTAAGGTGTTAAGGTTGTTAAGGTATAAAACAATTACAAGAAGCTGAACCAGTTTCCACTGTAGTAGCAGTAACACTTATTGAGAAATTAATTTAAATGTGATAATTGGTATCTCTCCGGAAAAAAAAAAAATCACTTGAAAGTGCTTCAGTGGTAAATCTCAAAACAAAGGACAATAGGCTGTAATTGACATGCATATGGAATATCTTATAAAGAAGACCTAGTTGAATTAATATGGGATATTAGGGCACATGGTGTCCACAAACTGCCATTACTCTGGAGTCTACTGTTTCCATTGGTTCTATATAGTCACACTGCCAAAGTCAGTTATTGCTAACCAATCAGTGGTGTTCATTCAGACGATGTTGGCTATGAGACGGTTCAACGGTTCAGTACAGAGGTTCAGACGGTTCAGTACAGAGATGAGGGAAAATCCATTTCAGGATCACATGCCTCCTCCTGCTCTTATTTAATCAGCCCAATCGTTAATTGTACCTTTTGACTATTTTGAAGAAATTCTGGAGCTTCAGCCACAGACTGAAGTGAAAGCATTAGGCAAAATATTTCACAGTGAACTAATACAGGAGCAAAACAACAGTGGTGTGTACAGCTGTCCAGAGAATGAAGACAGAATAATAAGTCTAGGCACAAAGCAGCGTATATACGGACCCCCCAGGAATGCAGCTGTGCACCCCTGAAATAGAACTAGACTGTGAGTAAATGGTGAGTCTGGCTCGGCTTAGTGATCTGTTGTCATCCTTTATGCATTCTTCCCTTCTTACAGCACAAGTAATTAACACCCCTAATTTAGGGGCGTCTGTTAGGCAGTCGTGGTGTGCCTTTGAGTGCCAGGGATGCAGGCTGACTGATGCACTAACTACGCAGTCAGTGCCGGCTGCAGCCACAGAGCCGTTTGGACCCGGCCATCTGAAGAACGGCTCTGGCAGGTGACAGACGATCTGGGGGATTTTCTTGTTCAAAAGATTTGACAATATTGGCATCGAAAAAAAAGAGATTTGTCACACATTACACTACATAATGACTGGGCAAGCTTTTTCAATTTGACTGATTTGGACTCAAATGTATTGTTAGGAGACAGTTTTGTCGAGTGGCACAGTATTGACATCTGATCCCAGCCATCTGGCCATCATATGCAAATACATCCCCTGTAAACTGCAAAAATGTGAATCACAGATTGTACTTTTTTTGTACCTTTTTGTAATCAAACTTGCCTATGTTTTACTGTGAACTTTGGCTCAGGGTTATTTTTTACTCACTTTTGGTATTTGGTCATTTACCAACAGTAAGCATGTATGTATGTATGTATATAGAAAGTCAGTCTTATAAACGGTAACTGCCCTATCTAGAAGCTTGAATGAGAGCTTCTGACATTGAAACTATTCAAATAAGTCTCCTTGAAAGTATTGAGAAATTTAAAAACTCAGTGGTGGGGGTTGGGGTGAAGGGACTAGTCTCCTCCGCTCGTTTCATAACATTTAACAATACAGAGTGTCTTCATCTCTGTTATCTAGTCATATCAGCTGGGAAAAACATGACCACAATGAAAACCGGCATCTTGATTATTTTGACATTGGTAAGCAATGTTACTATGGTTACATGAAGTAGAATGGGTCCACATGTCCTTCCGAAAGGCAAGCATCTTCAAACTTGTGATAAAATGTAACCGTGGAAGGAAACAGAATTGAGTGTTTGCAGGTTTGGTTTAGCTCTCATGTCAGTAAAAATGTTCTCGGTCTGACGACTTTGGTGGGCAAAGAGGTCTGTTTCTGGATTTTGAGCCAACCATTTTCTTCCTTTTTTTTGGATTTGTCCCCATTTTCCCACCCTAAACCCAGTGGAACTGTTTAGGCTACTGCAGCAACCTGCTGCTGCCGGCACTGGAGAGAAACGCTGTGACACACAATTCCTCCGATTCTCATGACACAGTCAGCTATAGCCTCACCTTGACCAGCCAGAAGTGGCCATCCTGAGGGTGATGAAACTAACAAACTTGACTGGCTTACCCAGTTACCCGGTGGACCTCCAGCCATGGCTGGAACTCGAACCCCCTGCTTCCCATACGAACATCTTACTACATGAGCCACCTGGAGGCCTGCTAGGGTTTAGTTATTCAACTGAATCAATGACAACATCTTAAAATCTGGGTGCCAATATGACTATTTATTTGAAACAGATGGTAGGGTTTTTTCCCCAGAAGGTAGTTTCAATTCATTTCCAATCTCAAAAAATCTCTCTAATTTCCTGTTTATACTTTTACTTAAGGTGTGGCCCAGCAGCATGCAGGAAAATAACAAGTGAGATTTGGATCATTCCCTTTTGCTGCATGAGGGTTAGAAAATGTCCTTTCTTGAGAAAGCCTACATCTCCCTTCATTTTCAAAACAGTAAAACGAAGTAAGCAAAGCTTTCAAATTCTTATTGAGCCACAACCTTCAGCTTTGAATAAGCCATACTTCAAGTGCTTCCTTACACTCTGCTGTGGTTTGCACATGTGTGAAAGGCATGAGTCTGTTCACAAAATTAATGCAGGTTAGTGCAGGTTTATGGAAATATCCGACATGTTCATTACAGGACCATCTAATGTTGATACCTTTCAGTTCATTAACTCACTGCATACTGTGGTAAGATTACAGCCAAAGGCTTCACCAAAGTGTAATGTTTCTTGAAACATTTACATTTAATACATATTTAACGTAATAATATGTGTACATTTTTGTCTTTTTCAGTGTTGTTGTCCCATAGTTCTAATAACAATCACTTAAAACTTCATGTCTAGTAGAAACCCTGAAATGTATGTGGCCTAACATGACTAACCATAGGTATCAAGGTTTTACAATGTTACTTGAATGGCTGCAGATGTGCAGGGAGGTGTCCTTGTCTTTTTACATTTAAACCCAGGTATATACGTTCATATTATTTTCAGTGTCATTATGTGAAAATAATCAGACAGTTTCTTTTGTGGTGCATCTGCACAAATCAGCAATCAAATGGTTACATTTTCTCTGGCTTGCTGGCTGCTCTGTTTGCTTTGAGATTCATTTTTATGTGCATTCAGCCCCCACATGTCTTTGATCCATGTCTGCTTTTCATGAAGTCCATTGAATTAAACACATTGTTAACTGTCATTGACAGTCCTGAGCCAGTAAGTGGTGCAGTTCCCACTGTCAGCTATCCTTAAGTGCCAGACATAGCCATATCTCAATACAGTTAAATGTTTCTGTGCTGTTTGTATATTTGCCCATGTATTGAGAAGTGCAGCAATATCTTGACAATTCATTTCAAGACAAGACATTTCAATTAGGGCTTCCACTGTCCTGGGAGTAGGCAATGTGATCCAGGAAGCTTCTGGTTCAGCAGCTACTAATATATTACATAGATGCTGTTTCCATGGTGATGAACATCACCTTTGATGCTTTGGAAATACAAAGGGAGACAGGAGTGAAGTGATGGCTGTGGATTTGACCTACTCATGTGACCTATGTCCTCTCTGAGCTTTTTTTTTTTTGTGGGGATGGGTTAGCGGCAGATCGCTCGTTTGGCCAGAGCCCAGTTCATTTACCGTATATATTTGTGCTGAGCTGCCAGGTGTTACTGAGCTGATCAAAGCACACTTTGAGATGAAGCAGAGATGGCTGACCTTCGACCAGAGCAGGGACCACACTCCATAATTTACCCCCTAAACCCCACCGCAACCTTACTGAAAGAAAAGGCCTGTAACAGGTGGAAAGGGTTGGAGGTTTGCAGTTTTTCAGATGCATGCATTTTACTTGCAACCATTTTAATTGCACATTATAGATACATTCATGCAAGAAGCATTTTTATCATGTAATTTTGCTCAGTGGTATGTGCCATGCAAAAAAAAGATGCAACACTTGCAATCCATATTAAAAACATGCATCAATATAATGGTTCCAAATGCATGAATTTTACTTCTGCCCATCTTTTGTCTTACTGCAACAATACACAAGATGGGCAGCTTCAACAAGTGGCTTATATAAGATCCTGATTATTTCTCTTACTTCTATGCATGTATTTAAGTGTATTTTAAATAGTGCTGTGTAAATGGATCATTAGACTGACTCATTAACTCATCAGTGAGTTAATAAGAATAGTCAAATAACTCTATCTTTACCATTCCTTTGGGGGGGGGCACAGATTTACTTACTGTTCACATTGACAGCATTACAATTTATATAAGTGATTTTGTTACTGTTTTGTTTTGATGCTTGTTCAGTATCAAAATAAGTATAATTTTATTTTTAAAACAACACAACACTGTGTTGTGTAATATATGTAATGAGTTGAAATGCATTTATTACATTTTCAGTTATGCAATCTGAGTATTCTTATCTCTGGAACAACAGCATATGAACTAAACTAGCAAAAACAATTAATATATTTACACACAATTTTTTCTCTTTTACCCAGATAGGTGCCTTGTGATATCTGGATGTCTTGCTGAAACTTGAGAGCTGTTATTTTTGATCCATGGTCTGTATTAAGCTTTGGAAAATATGGCCTAAATTCTAATTATGACACTAAAAATAGGCTAAAAAAACAATAAGAATGGACATATGGTATGGCATAGAGGTTGCCCTTTATTCATATCATATGCCTACTGACCTCTCGTTGATTGCATGACAGCCGAGGCTGCCCTCTTCCAGGGTTGCGACCCACTCTTGTGACTAACATGTGTGACCAACTGATTTCACTTAACCGATTAGAAACTTTTTATGTCTCTACGGCTCATCTATTTTGGTATATTATGCAAAGAAAAAGGGAAAACTGAGAGCTAAGAATTGCACTGTCTAATATGGTATGTGCCATGTGAAGCTTGAGCAGTAATAGCTGTTACTATTCCTGTTTTTATTATGACTAAAATTGTTGGACAGCTTCATTGGGCCAGCGTATCACTTCAGTTTGATTTGTTTTTTTTGTCTTTGCTACACGAGACCATATATTGCTCGAATGGAAGATTCTTGTGTATCTCAGCAACCACATACAGAGCATTGAAAATATGTTATCTTCTGTACAAGAGGAGTTCTGATTAATTTTGTTACTTTTCCCCTTTGGTTGGAGGTCAGGTATTTGTATTTTTGGGAGCTTTGATTGTATTACATTATATACCAGTGTCTTTGCCAGCAAGTTGGACAGTTGTCTCTGGCAAAATAAAGTCAAAGAGCGATACTGAAACCCCGTTCCATCTATTAGCTGAGTATGTGAGCCAATGGTGAAATGAGCCTTCCCTGTGGCTATATTAATGCTAACGTTAAACATTTAAAACATTTGCTTTATTATTTTTAATTGAAAATAAGAAGGGTCCTGTCCTGCCTGGGAAAAAGGAAGGGAATACTGAATTTAGAAAAGCCAGCTCTTTTGAACTTAAGATCATGAGCGCCCTCATGTGTAGGAGTTATGCAGGTGCAGCTTTTGTCTTTGAAAGCGCAAAGGTACTGGAAGTTGACGTGTAACAAACATTGGGCCAGCTTATGCAAATAAAAGTGCTTAAGATTCAGGGAGAACCTGGCTGGACTGGGAACCCCAGAATTTTACATCATTGTTATCAATAGGATAGGGGTGTAATATCTTTTCATGGGGCCCATGTTTCACTGCAGCACCTCTCAATCTAAGTAACCTGGGTGAATAATTATGCTTTATATTAACAACATTAATAATCTTCTTTACCACCATCATCATCATGGTCTCCATAATCATCATTATCATGTCTGTATGAAATTGTTATATGTTAAAGTAATGTTCATTTTGAAGGAACGGTGTAAGATTTTCTAAACAAGTGAAAATCCAAACAGGCAAAACTGAAGTGGCAAAGGCAGGCAGAATCCCACTCCAAGGTACGTCCATTCCTATGGTGGCTCACCGTGACAACATATGATGGTTTTAGGCTAATTTGTTGTCTCAGAGGTTCAATACCATTCACTAATTTAAGCCAATACTTTGCTCACTCTGTGCCTGTGTAAAAACTATTAGGCTCCCAACAGCTATGAATGACATAGCGATGCATGCCAATAACTCTGCAGGTGACTGTAAATTATTGGGGTAATTAGAAAATGATGAATGGAATTTGGAATGAAATCCACATAAAGATCAATGTTGACCAGAGCTCCCCTTACAATTGCACAAAGTTAAATGTCCTTATCATTCAAAATGGATAATGAAAGATTCCAGGAAAAAAAAGAACTTACCTTTGCTTTGAAGCTGTAGAAAAGACATAATCCAGCTCCATGACCTTCATGACCTGATACGCTCAGGTTCATCAGACAAGGACACTGACACTCACAGTAGACCACAGCAGATCACACCAACGCCAGTCTTTGAACCAGTCTGAAACAAACACTTCACCGAAACGCATGACACACTTTAGAATAGACCCCAGAGGGATGCCCCCTTCTGCTGCACGGCGCTCAGCTTTACCAAAATGAATCACCTAAACTCAGTCCCACAGATTACCCTTCCCCAGATGTAGGCCTTTCAAATGGTATTAAGAGATTCCAAAATCTGTGAACACGTCACCGCCCCAGCCCAGGAAGACAGATGGTTATTAAACCTTTGTGGCAGCGCACCAACTCACCCATTCCAGGAAGCAGCCCGGCACTCAGTAAGCCAAGGCCCTGGACTGCATCATCCAGCAGCTGCAAAAAATTCTCCCATACCATTTTTTAACCATAACACTTACAAAAAAAATCACATTACTAAATTGGACAAATATTTTCTTTCCCCCAATATTGGATATATTTGTTCAAACAGACCATGTACACAGGAGAAAAACAAACATTTTAATAAATTAAAATATCAGTGTATGTGCAGAATACACAAGTACATCCACTGATATATAATTGAATAACATAACTGTATGTGTTTGGTACAGTCTCGCCTCCAGTGGCACTGTAATGTATTGTTGGGTGATACTGATATAGGGGGGCCATAAGCTGGACAAGGACCCCAAAATGATAAATGGGGTCCCAACAAGGTAGGAGCAGCCTAGTCTATAGAAGAGAAATCCTGGTCCTTCTCCCTTGTAATGTAAGAATATGCCTTCCCATGTAACTAATGTATTTCAGTTGTACAAGGAATTCAATTTTTTGCACAAAGAGTCTGGGAAAATTAAAAGCCAGTATGCAGTTATGTTTGGGTCAATATTCATTGTGTTATTTATCCAAGATATCATTGTATGGGGTATGTGTTCCCCCTTAATTGATATCAGAGGAGAGGTTGACTAACCAGTAGGGGGCACTCCTACCTTTCGACCAAACAGAAAAATGAATTCATCACTGCAATAATAGAGACTATAACACTGTTAGACATGTTACCTCTCAGAACAGCAATTAAACTTAAGTCCAAACTTACAGTGGCTGTGACAGGCCCCATGTGTAATGTGTATTCATTGATGTGTCCCCTTTAAAGGCGTGTTTGGTTAAAATAGATCTCCCTCTCGACTTCAGTTGATGTCTGGCATTTGTTCTGATGCAAACAGATGCAGGTCGTCACCAAGCTGCGGCCAACGGTTGTGGTGGGTTGCGGTGAGTCAGTCACCTCACTGTAAAACTCTTTGAACTGAGATTAAATTGCTTGGCCTATGTCATTATTATTATTATTATTATTATTATTATTATTATTGTTGTTGTAGTTGTTGTTGATGATGATGATGATGATGATGATGATGATGATGATGATGATGATGATGATGATGATGATGATGAAGATGCACTGGAACACTGCATATTGATGATATTTTTCCGTCTCACACATCATGTAGTTTAGGTCTCTGTTTTGTGTTGATTCATAATTTCTTGCATATCTGTGCTCTCGTAAAGCACCGGAATTATGTTGGATGCCTCATCTAATACTGGCAGCTTGCTTACAAGTGTGCATACTGTATAATGACGTCGTATGTAAGCTAATGGCTCGAACTTTGCAGTACATACAAAAAAAAGACAAGACAAGACCATTTTCCATTGTTTGGCAAACAGGAATTTTAAAAAAAGAAAGAGAAGAGGTCTTTTGCTTTGCTGAATAACTCCAATATTTTATTTTCCACTTTTTTTCAGAACTACTTGGACATCACCCAAACGAGTTTGGGAAGCTCATGAAAATCAGTCATCTCACGTTCAATCTAACTGTGAACTTCTGTCCACAAACCGGAGAACTGTGATCGCTTAACCGTTATCTAGCGGCTAATGTTAGCTATCTTATGTCAAAGTTATTTAAACACGGAGCTGCGCCGCTGCCTTTGACATCTTTGTCTACCAATTAATTCCAATAAAATATCAAATCCATCCATCGCCGTCACCAAGAGCTAGCCGTGTGAATTTGTAGGTGTAATTCCGAAAAGGTTGAGCCTCAGTGAAACACGATTAAGAATATATCGTAGGAATGCTACGCAGAGAAATACCCCAGTATTATTGCGTAATTGGCGCCATAAACGTAGAGCTCTACTGCGTCCTTTCGTGCCTTTACGTAAGTTCCGAGTCGTATTCTGAACGACAACCTCCGTAATGTAATTTAGTGCTGCGTTTTGTAGTATGTGACATTCTGCGCGGTTTACGCAGTGCTCTTAATAATGGCGTCCGTGCCGGAGATGCGCTTGGGTTTGGGAAAATGAAGCGGAGGAGAAGTTATCTCTATTAAGCAAAAGCCGGGGTTTCCTTTATCTGGCTCTACGTCGAAAACTGCGGCGTTTCCAATAGGTTTGATTTCACATTCTTGTTCTTGGAGCCCCGAAATGATGAAGCTGAAATCGAACCAGACCCGGACCTACGATGGGGATGGCTACAAGAAACGGGCCGCCTGCTTGTGCTTTAGGAGTGAGAGTGAAGAGGAGGTAAGACCGTGGATGCGAGGGTGTGGGGTGGGAGAGGGCCTCGGGTGGTATAGATGGTAAGATTAGTTAACTGGCTTCCTGGGAATTTAAAAGGAACACAACAGTGGAAGTTGACGGTAGGGTGAGGAAAGGGGAAATAAAGGGTTAATACGGGATGAAATTGTTTGGGGGGTGAAAAACCAAATTGAGGGGCTCTAAATATTTCTGGCACCGGCGTCGTCTGCAAGTGAATAGCACAGATTGAAGCGGGGCCAACTCAATACAATGAAATGTGTCTTGCTACCTAGTCGTAGATTTCAGAAAATCCTAGTGAATTTTCCGGTTTTAGCCGGCTACGTACCTCTATGGTTATTAATGTAACGGAGTTACACAGCTGTCAGCTTGTCATCGACATTGCTAGCTAGCTATCCATCTCGCTAGTTGATAACATATGTTCGAGATTACGTTAGGTAGCTAAGTTAGTTAGCAAACTAGCAAGGGGTTAGGTCGACTCTGTGGATGTTAGGTGTGCTTGCTTGGCTAAAGTTGCCTCACTAAAGCTGTTTCGTAATGTAATTTTAAGAGTGTTAGCCACCCGTCTATCATGCTTTCGGAGCTGTGTAAGTTAGATATAGCCATAGCGTTGACGTTCAAGAAAACAGTCTCACATGAGAGAGGTCTCATACTGAGCCATGATTCTTGTTGGTACTGTTGTCCTCCTTCTAAGAAAAGTACCACTTGGGTTTTTTTTTTTTTTTTTGAACAGGCAGTCATGCGTTTGTTGTTCATAGCGCCTGAGAGGTGAAACAAGTAATCCTTTGCTTGCTTTATGATACACAAGAAAATAAATGAATATTTAACTAAGTTTGCGCATCTCTCCGAAGTACTGTTTTGTTTACGTATGTCTTGTCATGCCCCTATCCCCCAGGGACGCAGCCACAGCTACAAAACAATGAATCTACTATTCCCTAAATAGCAGTCGTCTCAACATCAGATTTCCAGTGCTGTGTTCTTGTTATGAATGCTGAGGCAGTGTTGTTTTGTCTCAGGTGGAGAAGCTTCCATAATCTCAAGGGCCTTCAGAATTGGTTCCCATATCATATGTTCGAAGCTGTAATGATACCCTTCTCCTTACTTAAGACAACAATACCGCACATTTTGTAGAGTACGGCTAAAAACTGCCTTGTATTTTCCCGTGACAAACAACTGTGTTAAAATATGAGTCATGTAACTAAAGATGAATCCTTTAATTAAATAAAGCTTTATTTCTGCGAGTGGTATTGAGTTGTAAACCAAAGATTGGTGGTTGTGATTGCATTCTAGTTTATTTTATGGACAAAAGTAATTACAGCCCAAGTACACATGAAGTCAAGCCAGCAATAACAAGGGTGTCAGTGAAAGGGGCGTTTTAAGTGTCCCAATCCATTGTCTGGATTGTATAGGTTATTAGATTGAGAAATAACATTTTTCTGATGGCTGTGGCAAAACAACCTTTATCTCCAGGTTTTGCAACCCATGTTCATGGGTGTGTCTGTCCTCCCAGGTCTTGCTGGTGAGCAGCAGTCGGCACCCGGACAAGTGGATCGTTCCTGGAGGAGGGATGGAACCTGAGGAGGAGCCAAACATGGCCGCAGTTCGGGAAGTGTGTGAAGAGGTAGGCCCTCACTGTCACTTTGCACTTATTAGCCTACTCTTCTTGGGGACTTTAGTCTGCTGTCAGCTTCCTAGGTGTTTCCTACCTGGGCATTTTTTTCCCCAAGAGTTGGCAGAAAGTCCTGTGTCTATGTGGGGGGGTTCCCCTTCATGAAGTGTGTTTGATCATCCGGCTGAGGTTGCCGTGGCCACGCGTATTGCATAAGGTGTTTGGTTGCTGTAGCAATGCTGAGGAGACAAAGAGCGGTTAAGTTGGTTTGATAAGTTCAGGTAGTGACTGATGTGTCAGTTTTAATTGCCTCTTATGAATGACTCATCCTGCCACCTGTTGTCGCTGACTGAGCAGGGCGGTGAGGGATGATCACAGTTTACCTCGATTTAAAGAGCAGTCTCTGCGTTAGTTTTGGGTAGTGGCTGTCTTAGGGCTCAGTGCCGCCTCACCACCGTCGCCCCATATACACCCCACTCCCCCCAACACGGCCCCTACCCATACAGCCCACATCATCACCTTACTCCCCCTAGCAGCCCCCACCCTTTCTCTGTCCTGGCAGGAAACAGCAGCCCACATGGTGTACCGTAGGGGGGGTCGGTAACTCTAGCCCAAAAGCTCTGTAGGGCACCAACCTGCTCTTTGCTGCAGGCCCCGCCCACCCGCGACTCACTGTCACCCATAAACAAGTAGTGCCGGGCGTTGGATTACACCAAGATGTTTTAGTAACTAAAAGGCACTAAACGGAGGTTTGCAGGCTGCCCTTTTATACACTGCCCAGACAGACAGGAGTGATATGCTGATGGTACGTTCTTGAGGTGATCTGCTGTCCTTATTTCTCTTGCTTTTTAATGCCAGGGCGTTGTGCAAGAAGATAATGAAACTGAAGGCCACGTCCATCAGCATGAACCCAAAGCCTGGTCACCAGCCATTTGCACTTGCTAGAATGTTACGAGTGGCCAATGTTAGGATCAGTGGCCCTCTCTGGTCACATTTTCACTCTTCCTACCCGTGATGATAACGCTTGTGTCCAATCAGCCTCCGGGAAGCTTCTCACCATGCGTTAAGTGTAGGACGGGAGCCAAGACAAAATATAATTTAGTTGTAAGTTGCAAACTGTGCCGTTATTGGCTCCTGCGGGATCATTTCTCGTGTTTGCACCATGGTCAGATTGATCTGATTAGCTCAGACTCGTCTAAGCGCATATTTTAAAGCTTAGAGGAATTCCTCTCAGACCGAAGGGAAAAAAAAAAAAAAAAAAAAATCCTCTTGTTTGTGTGCTGTCTGACTTTTCTTTAGGCAAAAGCAAGTCTTTGGTGATGAGTCTGGATCACTTAATAAGTGCTTTTGTGAGCCATATAGATCCAGCAATTTAAGGAAGCCTAACCTCTGTTTAAATCCTTTGAGCTATGGTAATTAAGTATTGTTTTTTTCCTCTCAAAGCAGTTTTGCTTTGTTCCACCCAAAGAAATTTTTTCCTTTGAAAATTAATTGAACATTTCAAAGCCCAGCTGTCTTTTGCATTCAGCATAACGGATGTTTAAAAAAAAAATTGTTGTCATGATCGTCCTCTTACAGTGGAATATATTGCAATCTAATGTTTATAGATGGCAGGACAATGGAGTGGAATGTGGAGTCTGTTTCCTGACTGCAGAGACAAATGTGTGAGAGATTATCACATTGTGTCTGCACAAACAGCATGCCATTAGCTTTGCTTTGGTTAAATAGAGGCTAAAGTGTAGATAGCTGGTTATTTACGTCTTCTCTGTATGTTGCTGTTATGGGCTGTCGAGCCGGCCCAGCGTGATGGTGACTCACTCAGTTCTGAGACCCTCTCAGAGATCAGTCTGCCTGGACAGTGCTGGAAGTTCCTATGCTGGAGCCAGGCCCATATCCTGACCTTGATGTGATCCTCACATAGGCTGCAGAAGGGAGGACAGGGGGGCGGGGCGGGGCGTGGCCTAGCGTAGTGTCAGGGGCGGTTGTTTGGATGGGATCACACCCCAACTCTAAATCACTGTGTTGATTCCTGGCAGGCAGACTGGTTTTTTTTTCCCCACAGAAAACCCCACTCTACCCTCCTGCTTCGCACCTCAGAAAAACACGAAGGTTCTCATGGGGCAGAGAGTTTTTCCCAGAGTCCCTAGAATGACCCATTTCTCAGCAGGCCAGACTGAAGGGGTTTTGGGCTGCTCACTAACCTGATTCCTCCCGCTTTCGCCAAGCCTCTTATTCTAAGGCTTTTTATAAGTGACTTAAATGACTGTGCATGGCAGTATGGGGAGCCCTAATGCGCATCAGTTTGGAGACCCTGCCAGACCATGCACCAAAGCAGCCATCGCCTGCTGTCTCTGCAGTAATCAGTATAAATCTTACAAAGGCATTGCATTTAAATTAGTTCAAGGAAATTAGTGCTGATCAGTTTTTCCCCAGTTTATTTTGTTTTTGTTTTTACACACCTGAGATGTCATTGCGATGGACAGCTGGCCAGGTCATGGCAGTAGAGGCTGAAGCTCTTGAAGTCTTCAAATCCAGGCTTGACGCAGCACTGGATATACTCTTGACCGTAGGTGAACGACAGGTCTACATGCACCGAATGACCTGTTAACCTCGTTATGTATTCTTTATAATCTTGCACTTAAAGGTGATTCTAGTCACACTCCAGTTTGCACAAGCCTAGGCAATGTCAGCCAGGCTAAGCCTCAGGGACCCGTGGACCGCCATCCACACAGTATAGTCAGCAGTGCAGCCGAACCGGCAGCCTGCCAACGTTGTCTAGTTGATTACTATGCCTCGGTAACGCTGGCCTTGAAGATAGACGTAATGGAGGCATGCCAGTCTGTCTCCACTCTGCTCATGTTTTATTTTGGATTTTGAGAGCCGTCCCCAGTGGGCTGTGTCTAGGAAAACTGGCCAGGAAGAGCGATGGCCACTGCGCCGTTATCGACAGACAGTGGGATGTTCTGGAAGTCGGTTTTAATGGACATCGATCCTAAAACGTTCATCGATCCTGGACCTATATCCTTTCTCTTTGTGTTCGACCTTGTTCGATCAGAGACGAGTTTGGTTTTTTTAAGCAGTTTTGTAACAGATGCTTCTAAGCTCTCTCAGGTGCAACAGATTCAGTTGGTGCTTGCCTTGTCTGTGACTCCACCCCTCATTAAACTGTAGCCTGATATGAAAATGATACGGAATCAAAATAGTTTTTCTGCCAATGTCAAAATGACCAAATGCACAGGTAGTACTGCAGAGCAAGCAACAGGTGTAATGCTCAATTTGACTGGCATGAATGTCAATGGAAAGTGATTATTATCTTCTGTAAGTTAGTTTTTTTTTTTTTTTTTTTTAATGCATGGTCCTGTGATCCACCTCAACCGATTCCATTGCCCTGTACCCGGTCCTGATCCACTCTTAAAGAGCGACCATTCTGTAGCGCTGCGTTACGCTTACTTAATGCTCTTGTTTGTTTTGTTTTTGCACCGCACCCCAGATAAAGAAAGATTGACAGGGCTCATGGATGATTTGGGTTCAAGGATGATTGGGTGTTGCATGTATACACACATACCCCTTCCTTAGAGGGTACCCAATCTGCTGTTTGACTGGCTTTCCTTAAGCCCTGCTACAGCGTGCCACTATGGCTGAATGGCTGGTGACAGCCATACGAAACTAGGCCCTCTCGCAGCTGGCTCCCCACCGGCGGCTGCGGGTTCTGTAGATGCACCCATCTTCTCCTCTTCTGTTGTGGTCTTCTGACTTAAGAGGGGGACCCAGGGGTTCACGGGCTGGATTGGGTGGGGGGCTGTGGGGTGGGATTCGGCCGTGAAGCCAAGGTTTATTAATAGAGTGAAACCGTAACCTGTAGGTGATGGTTCCGCAGCGACACCAGAGAGAACTGATCCTAGCCCCTCCCCTCTTCTCCATACCGCCCTCCCCACACACACACACACACACACACACACAAAAATCCATACACAGTGTGATGGGGGTGGCGGGGTGTTAGGGGGTCCTGGGGTCATCATGATACAAATCCGTGACCGCTCTTGGCCAGGCATTACAGTGCGTGGTTAAGTAACCCGAGCAAAAACATATGCTCACCACTCTTGCCCCCTCGCAGTTTTCGTCAGGCTATTTATTTACATCATGACTATTACAAGCTGGCATCATAGCTCATATTTTTTTTAATGTTCACTATGCATCATGGAAAAACACACCAGGCCACAGAAAGGTCTTGGGTGTAAAATAAAATTTAAAAAGAAAGTAAGAAGTTTTTTTTTTATGCTGATCACATATTAATTATTGTATTAGCTTATGAGCAAAACCCATCAAGCTGAAATCAAACCTTTTGGGTCCCACTCATTCATATTGAGTGAGATATTTATCGGGATCAAGCTATGAGACGAACTGTCTTTGTTTGGTTTTCAATGCAGGTCGCACTAAAAAAAATACAAAGCTGACATTGTCTCCATCTCACAAGGGCGTGGCTGCGCGTGTGGCATCTTCGTGTCTGTGAACGGGGAGAGATGGCTGATCGGTCGGTCCTTCCGTCCCCCCCCCCACGGCGGTCCACGTGGTCTATTTTCAAATAAAGGACTTCAGCAGGCTGTTCTCACAGATGTCCCTCAGCGAGGGGGGGGGGAGGTTTAGAAGTCATGCCGTGGACTTTGCGCCATTGAAACGCCTCTCCTACTGCCAGCCAACGCAGTTGCACTATCCAGACACTGAGAAACAGACTGGAGGTGGCACTCTAGTTTCTCAGACAGCAATATATATATTTTTTTCTGAAAGTTTCAACTGTGTGGATTGATGGGCCGGTGTAAAAGACGACAGTATGCGTTCCTACATGCCAGCGCCCCAAAACCTTCCACGACCCCTCCTGCTTGTCTTCCTCGCGCTTCCTTTGGATCATCTTCAACCGCTCACAGCCTCTCTTTGTCAGAAAGAAGAAAGGGAAAGGGGGAGGTGGGGGCGCAAAAAAAACCGGATTGAATTCAAAGCATAGAGTGGAGCTCGTGTCAGTTGCCATGGTAACAGGTGCCCCCCCAAACCCCATTGTGAAAAGCAGTTAGCTGCCACTGTAGACGTTGCTGAATCTGGACCAACCCCCAAGGATAAGTACTGTGCATGTTAACAGTGTGTTTTTTGCCCCCACACCCTCAACCCCAAGTTTACACAAAAAAAAAAAGCAAGCTTTACTTTAATGTGTAAAAAATGCAATGCTTCCCCAATTCTGGGAAAAAAAAAAAAAAATTGAAAGCTTTTAATAAAACCGCTTGAGTTCCAGGGACAAGAGTAAAGCCTGTGTTAGAATTTCACCAGGGATTTGTCTGGGCACAGTTTTATTTAAATTTTTTTTCCTAAAACAAATTCTCTCTACCCAACAGGCTGGCGTGAAGGGGACTTTAGGACGGCTTGTGGGAATTTTTGAGGTGAGAAGACTTTTCCATTTTTTTAAAAAGAAAAATCATTCAGCAATTTGTTGAAGAGATGTTGAGCTACTGGCCGAGCTTGCATTGAGGCATCACAGTGCAGCTCGGGTCTGCCAGAATTAGTCAGCTGTGAACTAAAAAGGCGTCTCCTCCACTCTGACATGCCTTCTGTGACTTCCCTCTCCAAGCCATTCTAACTCTGGAAGTCCAATATTTGTCAAAATGAATGGAAAAGGCTGCCATTTGGGTTTTACTAGCCACAGCAAATACTGTCAGAGTGTTTGGATTTCATTTCCTCACCTTCAGAATGTTTGATACTAGTCAGATATGTGTCTCCTTGGAGTCTGAAACTCATTTGATCGATGCTGTTTATCAAAGTAGTTTCAGACTCCAAATATATATATGTGTGTGTGTGTGTGTGTGTGTGTGTGTGTGTGTGTGTGTGTGTGTGTGTGTGTGTGGGTGTGGTGGGTGGGTGGGTGGGTGGGTGGGTGGGTGGGTGTGTGTGTGTGTGTGTGTATATATATATATATAATATATGAGATGTATATATACATCTCTTCACCCAGGTACTCATTTCTCCTGCACTTTTATTTTGGTACAGTGGTAGAAATGTGTTAAACAAACCTTTATGTTCAGACGATGCTTACCCTTCACTACAGTGTCGATGTTTCAGAGGTTGCTCACATTTGCCCACCTTCGGTTATGTCACGTCACAGCAGATGCTGTTTGCTGCGCTGCCATAACCAGCTAAAAATGTTTTACAAACTGTCCACTTATTCAGCAGGATGTTTACTTCCATTTATACAGCAGGTTATTTACCGAAGCAGTATCAGCTAAATTAAGCGCTCTGGTGAGAGGTACATTGGTGATGGCTTACTGGGGAATCAAGCCTATATACTCTGAGTCATAAGGCCCGCTCAAATGCACAGCTTCAAATGATCACTTTCTACTGGTCACCATAGGTTTTTTCATAGGGAAACCTGGCTAAAAAAGCAGTGCCTACAGGGCACCTGCTGTCATACACCATGAAGTCTGCAGCTACATTCAGGCAGTAGGTGATCAGATCTGAAATGCGCCCGGCCCCCTGCCTCACTTTCAAGCTTCAGAATCCCCACTTTTTCAAATCTCTAGTTGACGAGTATACCACCCAGCACTAAGCCTTTTCCCATCTGATGTTTTGTCTTTCAGAATAGAGACAGGAAGCACAGGACGTATGTCTACGTTCTCATCGTGACCGAGCTGCTGGAGGACTGGGAGGATTCTGTAAATATAGGTACATCTGCTCGCCGCCTCATGAGCACTCGATGATGAATCTCTTGGCAACTCCCCTAACGCGTTATAGAGACATTTCCTGTCTTCTTATCTCACATAATCTTGACTAGACATATTTATCAGTCATACGTGACAGTGGGACTTTCCAGTACGAATGACCTGTCTTCCCAGCGCTTGCCGTGTTTAACGTGAGCGCCGAGAGTCGTCGGGGGGGTACCTGGTCACGCAGAATGGAGACATCAGCCAAACGCATAAATAAATGTTAGAAAAAAGTGATTTAAGACCTGCTGAGTCACAGTCGCTCCAGCCCAGGTCGGGTCCAACCCTGTCATAAATCTCCCTGCAGGGACGCCTGAGCCATTTCACATTTATGTGGCTCTCCACCTTTCAAATTCAGAAAAATAAACAACAGGGCCTGATGCTACATTATATTGTGTTATATTGATATTTAGCCATTTAGTGGATGCTCATATTCAGAGCGCTTGCAAAAATGTGTAGGGCATGTGTGGCCTCAAGTAGAGGTGCCTGTGTGTGCAGGTTTTTGTTTCTTGTGACTTAATTGGCTAATTTAGTGACATGTGGTTAACTATGTTATCACATAGAAAATGAGCAATAGCTGTTGTTTAGAAAATAACTTTTAATTACACTTCATATTCATTAGTTGCAAACCAACAGAACTAAGTTTGCTAAGAATCCAACTAATATTCTACTCGAGGGAAGAGGCTAGAGTAAACCCCAGTGAACACTCTGTGGCTCTCAGTTTGAAACCAGTGTTTTGGGCAAAGAGCAGAGACGATACCAAGCTGTCAGAATAACAGCCCAGAGTAGTCATTTCGCTAACCTACAATGTGTCATTAAAGCACAACAGCAGGCACGTGTTTCCTAAAGACAGTCCATCCCTGTTGGTCAGAAGCAAGTTAAGAAATCGAGGCTCAGAGGGGGTTGCGAAAAAAAAAAAAAAGTCTGCCCGATCAGGGTTGCCAAATGTAGTTGCGCATAGCCTGTAACATCCAGCCAAGGCGGATGACCAGTATTTTTTTTTTCTGCTTCTTCCTCTTGTTGACAGGAAGAAAAAGGGAATGGTTTAAAATAGCCGACGCCAGAAGAGTGCTGCAGTGTCACAAACCTGTGCAGGCCTCATACTTCGAGGCCCTACAGCAGGGCTGCCTGACCAGCAACGGCACCCCTCTGGTGGCTACGATAGCTGGAGACCTGTCCCCTTCCTACACCATCAACCAGAGTTCTGTCTCCGGTATCAGATAACTAACGCATAACCCGCAGAAAACTCCCTGAGCTTTCTCAACCTCTCCCCCCCACCCCACCTCGACCCTGTTCTTTCTCTGAATCATCCTCCTTCACTTCACCCCCACCCCCTTCCCTTCCAGAACCTCCTGCCCACACCCCCCTTCCCCCACCCCCTCGCCCCCACACCACCCCCAACTCCTTTTTTTTAAAACGTTGAACGAAAAAGAAGGGTTTGCCTGGCCAGCCTTTAGTGTCAGAATGGATGGCACAGACTTGATGAGTGTTGGGCGAAGCTTAAGAAACACTTTGTAAATGTAAAGATTTTTTTTGTTGTTGTTGTTTTCTTTTCCTCTCCTGTTTCTTTTTATCTAATTGCATGAGACATCCTCTTCCTTATTTTTCCCTCTCCTACCCTCACACCCTGTCTTCCTCTTCCTCCCCTGCCTCCTTCCTTTCTTTCCTCCCTTCTTCCCCTTTTCCTCATCCAAAACGTGAGGTTTATTGAATGCAACTACTTTTTACTGTTGTGATGTAAATTACCGGTATGTAATTAGTGCTAAAGGTCAAGGCTTTCAAGGGTCTTTTTAAATGTCTTTTTATCTTTTTTTGTTTGTTTAGTTTCTGTGTTTTGTTTTTTTTCTTTTGTTTTTGTTTCGTCTCTTTCTCCTGTGTATTTCTCCCTTGTCCTGATTTGGAAAGTGTTGTGTCTGTATGTGAAGGGACGGACCCATGGAAAGGGGCTTGCATGAGCACTGGTATTTATTTGTCTTATGGTTTGGGTGAAGTAATCTGAAAGAATGAAATGATAAAAAAAAATGTATTTTTTTTTTCTTCATCTGCGTTTGTGAAGGTGCAACATGTAGTGGTTTGGGGGGGCGGGGCAGGCAGGGCAAGGAACAGGCTGGGGTTTGATTAAATGTTGTGGGGGCAGGTGGGAGCACAAGGTCCACCTTCGGCGGTTTTTACATCTGCCCCGCAAGGCACTGGGGACCTTCCTCCTGGGCAGTGGTCTTGAGCAGGACGGTCAAAATGGAGTCTGCTTCTATCTCAGAAGCCCCTTGTTTTCCAATTCCACAAACAGCTAAGGAGGCCTTCAATCAAACTAACCTAGAGATACCCAGTACTTTTCCAAACCAAAGGACATCAATTAGGAAACATCTTGGATGGATGATCCTGTACACCGGGTCTGGGCAACTCCATTCCTGGACAGCAGGGGGCGTATTCCGCTGTTTGCTTCCACCAGTTACCCAGCCTCAATGACCCACTTAGCTCTAACGGGTTCACACGTTGATCAGACCACAGTAACACACAGGAATCAGGAGCTCATTACTAAATGTAGCTACTATGTGAGATCAAGTGAGCTATTTAAGTAATTAAGAGCAGAAGTTGGCATGAAACCCAGAAACGGCCCTCAATGCCCACTCTTGGACAATTAAAAAAAGGTTGAAGAGTTGGAAGGTTTTGCTCAGCTTGTTGGAAAGGGATCAAGGGGTGCTGCCTGGAGGAGGTCATTGGTTTTTTTTTTTGTTTTTTTGGTTACCTGAATGTACCCCGTGCTGATGTGCCCTGTGTTTCCCGCCCTATCACGGCCATCTTGCGCTTCCGTGCTCATTATTTTACTCCGTTTATTGAATAACATCACAACGGTGCTGCCTGACGTGACTCACCAGTCCACAACCGTGCGACCGTTTTATACTGCAGTCTTTGCTTTACCCACTAAGTGTGCACTCACACACTAGCAACGGAGTCATTCTTCGATTAAAGAGAAACTTAAATTATACAATCAATGTCCCACATCCCATAATATATCCCAATGGTAAACGCTTAGAAATTGTTTTAACAGCCCAAAAAAAGAAATTATGCTTGTCTCGTTCACACTATCCATGTCATGTGATCACTTCTTTCCCACCTGCAACCCCTGATTGGCTGGACATTGCACCAAGAGTAGGGGAACAAGAAAACAAAACTGGCAGTTGTTCCGTGATTTTGCTGCTTACACCAAGCGACTAGGAGCAGTCAGGCAATGGCGTTTTCCCTCCATTGGCAGTGGCACAATTTCGCTATTTTGTTAAGCGGCTCGTGCGCTGGGTGTGTAAATGCAAGCTTAGGCGTTTGCCTGTTTGTAGACATCGATCTGTCATGATGGCTGGATGAACCGCCATTTTATTCAATGTGCTTCTCGCCCGCCACACGCAGCCACTAGCACAATCCCAACCGCCCTCCCATTGCCATTTTCATGTCATTTTATTCTTAGTCATGGCAAATGTTTACACTGTTTGTTTTCATGCAGTTCTGCTCCCTTACCCCAACCCACCCCCACCCTCAATCCTCAAATGAACACTGGACTTCTTGTTTTAAGAATAGATTATTATTTTGGAAGCACTTTTCTATTAGGTCTTAATTTTATTTTTTTCCTGTTGTAGGTATGTTTTTTTTTTTTTTTTCTCATTACTTCGGTTATTACATTTGCGTCCCCATCCAAGCACCCAATCACCTGCTCCACATAAAACAAGTACACTTTTTAAAAAAAAAAAAACAAAATGCTGTTTCTAACAAGACATGGAGCAAAAATAACCTTGAACAGTTTAGACCTTGTTTTAAAATGTAAAAAAAATGCTTTTTGAATTGTAAGTTGATGTTTTTTTTTCCTCTCTCTCTCTTTCTCTCGCATTCATAAACGTTTTTAGCCAATCTACTTCATCTGCCTTTATAGTGGCTCGATGCTGTGAAAATTGAGCTGCTGTAGATTGCAAGCAAATTTTTTTTGTCTTTTTTTTTTTTTTCTCCATGTTGATGATCCTTTTGGTTATGTACAGAGCAAGTGTATACAAATATCAAACTGCTCTTCTTTGAAATGAACGCACGCATGCACGCACGCAAACGGTACGTAAGTGAGACGCGTTATCACCCGTGGTTATTGTAATTCTTGTTTGGTCGGAGGGAAACCTTTACATGGGATTTGTTTGTCTTTTTTTTTTTTTTTTTTTTTTTTTGTAGGCTGGTGACTGGCTTGAAGTTTGTAATATGGATGTTCTTTTGGCCTTGAGGCAAGCTCTCTGTACAATGGTACCATGAGGGTGTTGGGAGTGTTTATCTCCTGAGCAGAGTCTCTTGTTTTGGAGCCAAGTGGCAAAGTCTTCCTTAAAGTCTCCGCTTACATAAAATGGATGACAATTTTTGTCAAGGATAAATGGTTTTTCAGACACCTAAATGTCCAAACCAGACACAGAGCACTTGGTTATGTCATAGCTGTCAGCACATACATCAAGACCTGTTCCCTCTGACAGCTGATGGCAGGAGAGGATGGTCAGCAAATGCAGCTGCATTGTTTTAAGCATGGACATGTAGGGTGCAGGAAACCAGTAATCCCGTTCGTACATCTCTGTTAGGACGCCTCATTTTGTCCTTGACCATGAAGTGGAATCGCTGGAGTCGTAATATTGTGAAAATGACCCTGCCCCATCCCATCCACAGTCCTTTTGAAAGGCCCCACTATAGAGCAGGGAATTTTGCCGGCAGAACTGAACGCATTGCCTGTATGTCCCCTACCCTGTTGTGCCCCAGGCCCCATAGACCCTGAATCCTGCCTGCCTGGGCTTGAACTCTTGTCAGCGTTCCCTTATCAGCACGCTCTACCCACCTCCCAGCACAGTCAGGTCTCCGCCGGTCTCACCCAGCGTACAAACCATTCAGTGTTTTCGAAATGTGCAGATTTAGGCCCAAGCAGGCTGTCACCATTTGTGACCGATAAACCTCCTCCTCCCTCAGCTTGTAAGCCACTGCCACCCCCCACATGATTCCGTTCCCCCAAAGATTCTGTGCTTCTCCTTCCCCCAAAGATTTGAGTTCTCTTCCTCTTCTGTCCGTGCCAAGCACACAAACGCACACAGTCTGTCTGTCACTGTGACAGGTTGGGAACACAGTGAATAGCTCTGCTAGGCTGGAGTGGGGTGACATCTAAGGGGCGTCTGACTACATTTCCTGTACGGGTGACACTCTTCTCTCTGCCAAACGGGGGAAAAAATGAAAATTTGCCACAATGTTGTCACGCTCAAACATCACAGCTGAGCGGAAGTAAATTTATACTCTTTTGCAGACATTCTCGCAGCAGTTTTTTTTTGTTAGTAAGTTTATTTCCTCACTTGACACCTTGAACACATTTTCTGTTCAAACCTTTGAGTCTGAATTGATTTTTTTTTTTTTCACATTGGCCAAATTAAATAGAACTCAAAGGGCTCAGCCCAGCAAACAAAGCAGAGCGGTGTCCTGCCAGCCTGCATTTGTGACAGCTTCTCTTCCCATAACCTCAGATACTCCTGATAAGAGCGAAGCAGAAGCACTGCATTTCTGACCTTGCCGGACGCATCACCTACGTATTCACATACATGTGCCCCGAAGCCAGGTTGCCAAGCGCAGTTCAAAAGTTCACCGTCCTGACTTTGTTTTTCGGCTTTGATCTCTTCGGTTGCTCGATTGCTTTCAGGCCCTAGCTGATCCCTGACATTTGTTTATAGAGACCACATTATTTGCTCAGACCTTTTTTTTTGTTTTGTTTTGTTTTGTTTTGCAAGGCACATATCAAACCGAGCCAAAATCGATTTGAAGTAGGGATGACATACAATATCTCTTTGTTAAAATATGGTCCAATATTGGCTCTCAGAACTTTTGAATTTAGGGTCTGAACTTCACTCTCTACATGCAGGATTTAAAATTTGCTGAATTCCTGTGCCCAAGAGAGCTTGCAGATTTGCTTTTGCTTAATATCTTGTACAGCCCTTGTACAGTCATGTAATTTATCTTGTAATGTAGTTAACTCTCCAATGCCAGCCTGTCGTCAGTGGTCAGGTTTGACCTTTGAACATAGAAATGGTTGGAGTTTCTATAGTTCCTGGGTGGAGAAGTACCCACCTACACTTTTTTTTTTTTTTTTTGTCTTTGCGACCAGACAGTTTTTCAGTGTCAAAGGCATATTACTACACCTGCTGCTCTTTGAACCCTATTACTTTTTACAACTCTGTTGTTGTTTGAGAACAAGGCAAGCCGTTCAAAGTCTCTGTGGCTGATAACCGCACGAATATTCCTCAACGGTGGAAAACAGGAAGGTGGTAGCAATAAAGAGTTTTATTGTAAAGAGAAGTGTGCTGGCTGATAGCATGTGCACCTCTCCACCCCCAGCCATAAAAAATGTAATATAATTTGTTGGAGGACACAAAATTAACAATCCATGTTATTTCTAATTTGTTTTAGTTTTTTTTTTTTTTTTTTCTGCTTTGTCTGCGATCTAATGATGTGAACTGATTTTGCAAGATGGGGGTGCTGCAGTGGTATAATCTATCCTCTGAAACCGCAGTCTTGTACTGTTGCTAATTTGTTACTTATTAAGGCTAGATGTGAATTGCAGGTTGTATACTCTGAGCCTGCAAATCTGTTTTATGATCTGAATAGTTTCCCCTCCTAATAAAACTGGATGTAAAGCCATTTTAATCAGATAGTGTTGACATCAAGAAGAGCCTTTGTTTTCTATTGGTTTCTTTGCTCTCGGGAAAAAGAGACAATCCAGTGTTGGGGGGAAAAAAATGTTGAGCTCTGGTCTCCTCTGGCATGTGCGAGATTTTCTCTTGATATGCAGGTTTATGATGCCAAGTGTGAAACCCCTGGATAATCAACAATGTGTAAAATGTAGCCTTGAACTTAAAAGGAGGGAAAAGGTAACTGTGGACCAGCACAGCAGTGACAGTTGTCAGGAATTCAAACTAATGACCATTTGTGCTCAAAAACTCATTTCTGTGCTGTATGGTTTCACCTGGTGTATGCTGTAGGACCCAACATTACTGGATATGATCATAGCTTTGCTGTTATGGTCCAGTGCTCTCTGTGAAGCCTTTCCCTGGGTGAAATGAATGCATCTTTTTTAACTTATTTTAAATTTGTTGTTCATATTTTCCCTTCCCATTTTCTGATTATTTTATTTACTTTGGTTTTCAGTAAGGGGTTTCAAAGTGAGACGCAAGGGCTCCTTTCAGAATGCATGTAAGGAGTTCTATCTGAATTCAGCTGCACAGAACGTTCAGCCAGGGATGATGGTGACTGTGGCGCCACCTGGTGGGCTCCTTCAAGACAGATTAGGTCAGGATGGGATTTTTTTTTTTACCTTTTTACTTCCTGTGGAACTTGTTAGCATGAATGTATCATCAATTTATGATAGTGCTTTAAACTGTCTACTCATATCAGTGCTATTTTCCACACTGTCACTTGGCTTTGTAAAACTTGATCTCTGTACAGTGTATTTGTTCCTTACCAGTTTAATCAGGCAAGGGTATGATTGAGTTAGGTTGAATTTGGGAGGGATTAACAGTGGTGTTGTGATGGAGATGTGTATTCTTTTCTCAATTTAAAATGGCATGCTCTTGTAAAAAAAAAAAAAAAAAAAAAATTGCTAAATCTGGCTGTACCCCAATCGGAGTGTTAAATCTATATATATTGTGGAAAGAAGGTCTGACCTACGTACCACTTGAACCTGATTTCCCTGGAAAGCATTTTAAAACGGGCCTTTGGCCTCAGGTTGGGACACCCGTTCCAGTTAAAAGTGACTGTGAATTCATCGAGCATGGGGAGAGGGAGAACATATCACTGGAATATATGTTTTTTTTTTTTTGTTTCCGTTTGGGAATTATGGAAAAAAAAAAAAAAAGTACGAGAAGAGACTGAAGATTGTAATATAATGTGCCAACGAATAAACACACCAGTATTTCACTAGAGTCCTGTTGTCTTATTTACCTATCGGCGCCAGCCAGACACTGCAGGAGTGTCCTTATGACCACGAGTTTGGCCACATCATCAACAGGAAACACAAGCTGACTGAGGGCCTCCTGTTCACAGGCCACAAAACATTACATTGGAGAAAATGTTTCATTATTGTGCATACTGGAATAAGCTTAGGTAAGGTACATTGATTAGGCTATGAACTAGCATACAGCCAGTTCACAGGTAAGGGGTTTTAAGAAATAGACTTGTGCCCTTCTCTATTCTCCTGGCAAAAAGGCATGTTTACATTTATAGATAATCTCATATAGTCCTAGTGATAAATTAACCTTCAAATCACAAGTGTGAGAATCCACTCCTTGATGGCCAGAGTGGTCTGGATTTTGGTGTGTTTTAGCTTGAAAGTGAACGGGTCACTGGCTGAAGAGTCCACGCTCCATGTTTCAAGGGTCTAAATTAGCTGCTGATTGAAAGGAATCGTGAAAAACCTGCAGAGAATGTAACCCTGCAAGACCTGAGCTTGACACTCCTATTGACAGTTACAAATGGTTACATGATGTCACTGAAATTAAAATCTATCTCACAGTCAAGGCCTGCCTATGACCACACCCGGCACCATCATTGATGTATTTTACAGCTGAAAAACATCTTGTTTGTTAAATGCACAATGTCTGAGGTTTGACTTAGACCTGAAGGGTCTTCTAATTGAGCGAACTGTCCTCGGCACATGGAATGACAGCAGTGGCTCAAGGCGCTTTGGAAGGCCCTGTCTAATGCCAAGCGGCACTGCACTAATTAAAACTCGTAAATTTGGATAACGTGACTCTTAAAATGTCACTGCAGCAAGTAGCAGCACTTGAAGCCAATTTGATTTAGTTGTTGGCATTCCTGTCCATTACTGCATAATTTCAAGGCCGGGTCGCTGCTTACAAGTTTCAGGACAAAAGGAAAATCCAGTGTAATGTCACACAAAGGCAGGCTGTGCACTGATCCTCCTTTTGTACTTTGTATTTTGAATGTGCCTAAAGTTGACAACTGTGCAAGTTTAAATAACTGTACTTCCCACTCACAACTGCCCTCTGTTGGTGAATCACTGCCATTACACCTCAGAAATACAAAGACTACAGGCACCCTTTCAGTGTGGGAGGCACATAATAATTGCCCAGACAGAACTGTTGTCAGTTAGGAGACCCACAATTAAGGTTAATTATCAGTCCATTTTCACAAACATTCCAACATGCAAAACGACAGTAAAATATTGGTTTGTATTTTACAGTACATTTGCTTGATTGATGCAAATGTACGCATTACACTTAACATATCCATTTAGACAGTGGAATGTTTATCAAAAAAGCAATTAAAGGTTGGTCACCTTGCTCCAGCACATTTAAAATAACATATCTAGCTTTGTGACTACCCCCAACGGGTCATTCTGTGATGAGTGAAAGGCTGGGTAACCCTACATCAGGGATTTCACTTTCAAGGCATATGGTAGGTATTTTTTTTCCAACTGGACAAGCAGTTCCAAAAACATGGACATTTGAAATCTGCTGTTTATTTTAAGGGTGGAAAATGCACCCAAATTGGCCAAATGAAATAAAGTTTCTATTATAAATCTGTATGAAAATAAACCTAAATTCAGTAAACTATGAATTTTGATTGTTTTTATGGAGTATTCTGATTCTGCTGAAAATACTGCCCTACCAGACGAGTGAAGATTTTTAGTGAATCAACAATGAAAATTTCTTGTGAGTATAAACAATGAAACAACACCCTGTAATTAAACTGATTCAGATATCCAGTTAACAACTGTCTTTCTGAGTTTCATACAGGAAAGGATTTCACCATAAGTGAGGTGTGTTTTATGGAACTTTAATTTACAAAAAAACGCACATTTGAACATGGCTTCCAACAGCTGATTCACTGAGGTGGCTGTCCTCCACGCCCACGTCCAAACCCGCCTCTCTGTAGCACAAAACACACCACAAACAGTCAGCATCGCACACACACTCGCATACAAAAGCCACAAAACAAATCTCACACTACATCCAAAATACAAACCACACACAGTTGTGTAGATGACGTTCAGATGCAACACAAATAGATTATGCCCATTTTTATGCCACCAGACAATATTAATGTATTTTAATAAGATTTTACCAATTAAATGAAAGGTTTAGTTGAGCACTGTGTGCAGAGTGATACAATACTAAACAGACACAGGGTCCATAGATTCTGTGGCTGCTGATTCTATTCTCAGCTCTGTCTCGTTCAGCACACTCTCCACCCAGCCCCTCAGATAGAAGGAATCCCTGCAGTAACGTTTGTTTGAAAGGGTCAGCTGGATTTTTACTGGCTGCTTCACGCTAGATGGAAGGCCGGAGATTTTAAGCCTCTAAAATACTACAAATATGCCAAGTATGTCCAAGTAGCATGCGCTGGCCTCATCGTTCCAAACAAGCACACACAGGCAGTGTTAGATCTAACGCAGGCGATTTTCAACGCGCAGGGAGATGAAAGGGCCGCGTGAGGTTACTTACGAACTGGAACTCCGTAGCGGCCCCAGCACCCGCCTCGGCCTTCTTGTCACCACCAGCTGAAAGGAGAAAGCGGTAGACACCACTGAGGACTCAAACCCTAAAAAACCTCCACAAGCACAACCGTAAAACTCTAGGAGTTACGGCTCTGCAAATCCGCTTGGTCCTCTTGAACCCTGCGTCACCTTTGGCTTCAAAGACTTCATTATTTCCTGCTTATATCATACCCAATGTACGCTACTGTGCCTCTAAAGGCATCTAATGACAGCAGCAGGCTTTTGACGAACATCGGTTCAACAGAGTGTTGAGTAACTTCCAGGCATGCTTTACTCTCACACAGGGAAGCAGCACCCCCTGGTGGCGAAACAATGACATGGCAGGGACTTACCTGGTGCTCCTGAGCGCCTGTATGCCTCTCTGTCAGATTCACCTCGGGGCATGCGAGCCGGCCTGTCCCCCTCCATGCCTGTGACAGAGGGACACTCATCACAAACAAACATACTTCCACCTGACTGATCAACAGTGCCAGAATAAATATGAAATGATCATTCTTTGTGACATAAGTGTTTCTGACATAAGGTGGTGTCTAACTTCACTGAAAAATTAACAATGAACACAACACAGGCACACTAGGACCAGGGCTAAAAATCACTGGTGTAGACACATACAAACATAGTTTATACTTCACACAACTTAGTAATTTATCACCACTAGGGCCTAGCTGATACAGGATTTATGGGCCTGAATGTGATGCTCATAATCGGGGAGCAAAAGAAACTCTTTACTGATATACCTGTGGATAAGAACCTTTTCCTGCATGCTCCTGAGAAACACATTTTCTGACATACATCCCTCAGATTTACCTCTCAGTGAATTACAATTGCGGCTCTTAACAAGCAACAATTATCCGTCAGTTCATTGTCAGCTGCAAAGCTATTTATTTAAACCTCAAGACCACAGAGCTGCATTAGCATTGGAACAGCTGCTTCCTATCTGATGGATCAGAAGTAGCTGTTCCTGTCCTAATGCAGGTCAGTGGTCCTGAGGTACATTACAAATGACCCAATGAGTTTGTAACACGATAACCCCCCTCACTGTGAGTAGCCACGAGTGAAAGACGTATCCTGATACAAAGAAAGGTGGAGCTATGATCATCTGTCAACCACAGGCTCGAATAAACCAGTAAAAAGGTTTTTCTCTTTACAACAAAACGCAATGGCTGGTCTGAATCAGAGAGTTACTGGTGTGTCAGTAGCTCCACCCATCATCGGAATGACTGTACTGCATTGTCCAATCAGCAGCTGCAAGCATGGTGGTGCATGGACCCACCTTTGGGCCTGGGCCTGGATGTCTCGGGCGCATCTGCCGGCGCAGGGTGGCGGGCACAATTTCGGGGGGCAGGTGCAGGAAGTCCCTGAGGTACTGGATGCCCTCGTTGGTGAGGTACCAGTAGAAATGGCGCCAGGCAAACTGCTCCTTGACGTACCCACAGGACTTCAGAGACTAGCGGACGGCAGGGCAGACAAGACAATGGAGCTTCAACCAAAAGAACCTCCCAAAGCTTCAGCACTGTTTAACTTAATGGGTTGAGCAAACAAGGCCATATCTGTATCTGACATATCACCTTGAACTTCAGCTACACATGTCACATCCTACAGTTTGAAAACGATGAGGCACAATCTAGTTGCAGCCAGCTACATGGTTAAACCTGGCATTCTCAAATCAATGCTGTAGCCCCTTCATTTTATAAACGTAAACCAATTCTCCACTTTTCAGCTTCCTGCTAGGACAACAGGCTTTTGTGTCAGCTTACACTTTGTTTGTTTACACATTTTGGTACATGTTTTCAGTACCTGATTTCACTCATTTCAAATTAACAAAAATTGAACAATTATTCTAACAAACCACATGATGTCAAGAATGCCAAGTCTAAAACAAAATCAAAAAGCAAGCACACACCCTTTCTTTGCAAAACAGAAGAATACAACAAGGTTTCAAACCCATGTTTGGTATTGCCTTAGGTCCCAAGTTCCTAGGCTGAGGTTTGACTTCTATGAACAGAGCTGGCTGGTTTTCTGAACCGCTTTAAGGAAAACGAGTCTGAGGGCCTAACCCAGAAGCAGCAGCTCCGGCTCTCAGAAAACCACTGGGTCTACAGAAAGAGAGAGGAAACTGCTCGATCCAAATTAAGGCAACCAGAGACCGTGAAGCCGACAGGCCTTCCCAGAATTCCGTCTGTCTCAGGAGCTGCTAAAAAAGAGCTTGGTCAGTCCGTCTCGGAGGAATACACAGCTGATCGTGTTGAAAGCTGTCCGCACTTCAGTACATTTCCTGAGAAACCCCAAAAGCAGCAGTGCCTGCTGAAAGGAATACAGCATGTCCTTCAGAACAACTGATCAGTCCCAGAACAACTGCTAATTTAGCCTGTAGCATAGTTACCAAGAATGTCACTTTACTGATATGACATACTTCTTTACTACTCTGACATTCTAATTGTATTACATCAAAGTGTGCTGGAAGTAAAAAGTTTAATCCTACCATTTGTACTGTACGTTGCTATTATTTCACTACTGCAAGAATCCATTTGGATGTGGCCATCTTTCACACATTAATTAATGTGTAGTATTTCACTGTCTCAATCGTCACCTGGTTAAGCTGCAAAAACACACCCCCTGCAAAAGTCAAAGGCCCAGGTAATGAGACATCGCCCCGGACGGGCTCTCGCTCACCTGCATGGCCTTCATGACATGTAGGTTGGGCACGTTCTTATCCGCCAGTTCGGGGTGCTTTGCCAGGTGAACGTCCTTCTTGGCCACCATCACGCCCTCCTTAAACAGGAGCTCGTAGATGGCAATGCGGTTTTTCTTCGGCATCAGCATCTGGCACCACAAAAATGGACACAAGGCATAAATTTGTGTTAGTGTCTTTCTCTCACACAGTCACCATATATACATCAGCGGCCTTCATTTCTGGCCATGGGGGGTTCACTGTATACAGCTTTTGTTTTCAAATGATATTTCAGAACCCATTCAGACCAAACATACATAGTGAGATGACAAGCCACAGTGCAAAACTGAATTATTTACAAAGTAAAAAGAGAGACTAATATAAAGTAGTATAGGCTGTGGCCCACAGGAGACTAAAGTTCACTCGAGTATATAAATGGGAGGTCATATTGGGTCACAACAGCTAGCTGGGTTTTCAGAATGTATATCAGTTTTAGGCTTGAGCATATTTTTTCCCCCACTGAAACCTTTAACTCAAGGCAAACTGTATTTGCGAAAACTGATTTTGCTAACAGCTAGTGGTAAGCAAACCACGACCAATATTCCAGGCTAGAAGAGGGAAAGGTGCAGGTTTATTTCCTCATCCAGCACAAAACGAAGATCATGATTAACTGAATTAAGTGTTTCAGTTCTGGTTTGAGCTAAACCCTTTCAAACTTAATCACGCCTAAGTAAATGTGATGGATTAACTAACATTAGCTTGCTACAAATATGAAGCTACCTGAACTGAATCGGGATAAAAAGGTGTCTATTTCCTATTGGTTTTATGATTAAGGAAAATGTTCTATACGGGCATACCGGTGACAAAATCGTTCTCTGATCATATATTTTAGATATAAGTGATGTATTTTATTTAAAGAGACTTGGAGAGTAATACATTAGCTTTAGCAATGTTAACGATGTGTTGCATCAGCGGTATACCTAGAATTCGATTTGCTAACGTTAGCTGTAGCCATCAAGCTGACATTAAACTGTTCCATCAATATCACACAACGGACGTGGTGAGAAATGACTGCGAAGGTACATTTTGGAAGAGTAGTTGGAGTGTTTTGGGACGGTTATAGCTGTGGCAACGTTAAGATGTTTGAGATATAAAGCAGATACGTCTTCAGACAAATCCCCTACCTTTACTGTCTTGAATTTGAGACCGGAGGGGAAAGGAGGTTCATGCGCGTGCGGCCCGGCTTTTCAACAGGAAATGACGTTCGGCGTATTCCTGTTTCATTTTCAGCGCGGCGCCATAATGTTGTACGGCACAGACCAGAGGAATATCGGGGAAAAGGCAAACAGGATGAAAACGTACTGCAAATGGTTTTTTTTTCTATAGGCCTGTTTTGTACACGTGTGTTTCTAGCACATGTGCAGAGAACACTGTACTCATCTGGAAAATACTGAAAATTAAATGATGTGAATAATTATATAGTCTATATAAAATTTTAAGTTTGGGGTGACTCCCAGCTAAATGTCACCAAACCTATCTGGGTATAGACTCTGCCTGCCACAACAATGGGGTCAAGAACCTTCAAAAACAATAGAAATGATGTGGATTTGACACAGAGAACAAACAGATACAATTTTTGCAAGTGAACATGTGCAATTCCTCAACTACATTTGTGAACGAATTGGTATGGGGCATTAGTATCAAATCCCAGGGAAATCAAGCCAAGCGTTAAAACACGTCAGTCGACTAATCAATGTCTTTATTAAAGTCCGCAGTTGGTCGTTTAGTTTAGTCAGATGTTTTGCTTCAGGGCTTGAACAAAAGCCTGCTTCACAAGTATGAGGTGTGTGCTAATATTGTTTTTATCATTGTTATTGTTTATCATCATATTGTTTCAATCATTTATCAATTGATTGGTTAATTATTTAGTCCACTGAGTGTTCAGAAGTACAATACATATGTGCAGCCAGGAAAGGTAATCACAGCAAGGGCTAATTCAATTTTATATAGTTGTTAAAAAACCACATCCCTTTCGTGTTTTACTTATTTCTGGTCAATGTGAACGCAAAATCAATGACTCATTGAAGGGGGGGGTACATAAAGGTGATTTTGTGAAAAGGTGATTTTAAAAAGAGGTTACTTTGTTAACATATGTCATTTAATCCAGTACAAAGTGTAAATTAAAGACACTCTGTAGTGAGTCCTGTTCTCACCACACGGTCTCATTTTGCCGTGAAGCGGGTGGTTTTCATGTAGCATTTATTTGGGTCAGCCTTAGCCCCACTTCAGCTCATGACTGTAATCAGGAGCAATCTGTTAACAGAGCTACTCATCTCCTGCTGAAGGCTACACAAAAGGACAACGACTTCCCCCAACCAGCTGTGTCCAGTTCTTTCAAGCACATGTTGAGCAGAGTCTCTATTTATATCTGTGTCTTTTCTTGAACAGCTTGTCTAAACACACAGATAAAAAAAAAATTGTTGGTGTTTTGTTGAATGGAAATACTTGTGGACTATTGTCAAGGAATCATTCAGTGTGTTTACTGAAAATCTTACTGTCCTTCTCACCTGCAATCTTTTTAGAACCTGAGTGAAAAGGAAGCATTGCTCTTTTGTTACACAGTTGTACTTTATTGAAAGAGTTAGCGAGCATCGAAAGGGTTTGCAAACATTATAAAAATCTTAATTTACTGTATGTGAAAGAACCACAACCCTCCCAGTGCACAAACCTGTAGAGTTTTTTTTTCATAATTTTTGCATCTTTCAGCGACAGAGCTACAGGAACTCTGCTCATTTGTACTTCAGTGTCTTTTCTCTTCTCACTTGAATGAAAAAAATGGCTATTTGTACAATGGATCTGTTTCAGGAACCTTATAAGGAGAGTCAGTTAATTTCACAGAGCACAGTTTGGAACAGTCATCATGCCTGTGAGAACTTGCAGCATCTCAAATTTTTGTTGTTGCCAAGAGCCCTCCTTCATGCTGAGGGTACAGGGTGTCTTCCTTCAATTTGTTACCATGATTTCTTTGGCTCTGATAACAGCAGCTTGTCAGGTGTATGTATTGATCACTGCTTGGAAACGAAAGGCCTGTGGCGAGCAATTCTCCTCATATTTTTTGAAAGGGAAGTTGCTTGTATCTCGACCTCATCCATGGATCTGGCTGGGTTACCAGACTGTGATTAAAGATAAAATTTATTTCATTGCTCCAGTATGACCAATACCTTTTTTTTTCACAAAAGTCATTTACTTTTCTTAATGTTACTATGTAGGCCTGAATTATAAATTGACAAACAGACCGCGAAGACACTAACTTTGCAGTAACCCCTCTTTAAAAGGGACAGTCATACAGATTTCCAATATTCTGCCCAAAAGGGAAGGGTTGCACTTGGTGAACCAACAGAAAGTCTAACAGTTTCTTGTCAATGAGGACAAGTCCAATAACAGGTAGAAGAATGAAGTATTACACTACCCACACAACTGGGGACTTGGCAGATTGTTTAAGTGATTTCTGACTGACTTGTTTTTAAACAGCAGCAATTTACTGTACTGTGATAACACCTTTCCCTGTGGACTCTTGCTAAACACTTCCAGCGGATGTGACACAAATATATATGCCTCTATTTCATCCTAAAACAAATGTTTGGAGTATAATAATGACTTAAGTTGCTGTGGATCCAAATAGTTCTCTTATCATCATCTTTAACAGTATTCTCAACCAGGGCTTTTGATAATGAAAGGAGGAAATAGTCATCCCTCAGTGAATGGCAGTTGTATTCTAATGCGCATGAGTTGAGTAGTGATATTAGTTTATGTACACAAAATTGCTAAGCCCTGTGACAGAATCCTGTTTGCAAATGAACACCATTAATATTCATAAATGCTAATGTGAACTGCAGCAACAGAATAAATGCAGACACACCAGCTAACTGAACATCATCATTATGAATTCATTTTATCTGGGGAGAAATATTGTATACCTCTATCCCGCACAGAATGTTAACCAATACCCAAATAAATGAAAATAGTCCAATTATTTGGAATATACTGGTACACATCACTGAAACCATAATAAAAGTAATTATCAATGAAATTGTATTCATGATAATAAAAGATTGCATTAAAACATTATTTTTGCCAGGCCATTTGGTATTTATTTTGCCTACATAGCTTGAACTTCTTTCTCAAACCACTTCTGTTTGGTCAATGGTTTTTGTTTTTGTGTTAAGGAGGAACATTTAGCAGTATTGGTCTCACGTCTCCATGGCAAACAGTTCAATAGTTATGACCTGTTAAATCTGCATACTTTTCTCCTTGATCTGCAGTGTCATCATTTGGATAATTTCTTACAGGTTACCATGAGACACATTCTAAACAATATTATAAAGTTCATGATGATTGGTGATTTCTAAGTGAGTTTAAGGGAAGCTTAAATTTGATTGGCTGATGAAGGCCATCTTATTTGAGCAAATATATTTTTCTTATAGCTTACATTTTTTATATAGACTTTTGCAGAAACTTTGACCATGAAAATGCATACAACATGTAACCATGTTGGGCAATTGCTTTAGGAGTTGTGGACCACTTGTTTGCCATGGTGTCACCTATTGGCAGGTTTAGCTGCACCAAATCTGGTCAGCTTAAACCTAATATAGATGTCAGTTATAAACCTTTCTGATTATTGAACATACTGTTCAGAACTTTTATTTTTATTAATCTGGGATGTTAGAGCTTCATGAATACATGCTGTAGGCTATACCAAACCATCTGGGAGGATATGGATTTAAAGACTTCATAAACACAATCAAAGTGTCAGGAAATGTAATATTGTACATCAGTTTGCTACAGCAACACCATCTTGTCAAAAGGTATTTTTTTCCTAACTTGAGTATTGGATGACTTTAGGAACCTAACTACCAAGTATGGATTGAGTACGGTATGCAGTTTTACTGTGCAAACTCAGTACAGTAATATCAATAGAAAAATTTAAAAAGTGAGAACAAACACATTATGGTTCCCGCAGCTTTGCTTCTTGGACCCCTGAACATCGGAACAAACATAACCGCGTTCCCGCAGCATCGCTGCTTGGCAGCATGATCACATGATCATGTCAAGCCTCGTGGGATGAACTAAATGAAATAGTGAGTCATTTCAATGTACTGATGCAGACTATTCATTCCCAGCGAATGCGGGCTATTATTTTTAACAATTGATTCAAGCTATTAAAAATTATGCATTCTGTAAATTCCTAACGCCTCTTCCAGTTAATGAAAGCAATTTCATGAGCCAGGAAAGCAGTTTTTAACATATTCTTTTGAATATTTTTGAATATGCCGTATTATCAAACGATCAATTAATATTTATACATATATGTATTTGTGTTTGCGTTGTTCATGTCGCTGCGTCCATCTCTGCGGTCGAAAAATTGGCAGACGGTCACAAGTCTATAGGACGTTGCGTCCTCTATCTGCGAGAATTACTGTGCAATTGAGCCAGGGCGTTTTGGTAACCTAATACATCCGTGACTTACATCACTGAGCAGTTTGGGTTACAACTGTTCTACTACTGTTTTCCTCTCTGGTCTTCGAGAGTGGTTCCTTCAGTGATCTGGTTAAGTTCGTCATCGTGAATATGTAACAGCAGTGTTCCGTAGGACAGCCCCCACACCCCCTCCCAATATGCTTAATGTGCCTAGTTGCTCCGTAGCTCCCTCTTGCTGTGTGCGTCGTGATCTCGCCGATGCGGAGAGACGCTCGCAGAAGCAGGGTCACCTTCTGTCATTGCAACAAAACGCAGAATTGTTTACAATATACCGTGTTGCTGGATTACTGCATCTCGCGCCGGGTAGGTCAACACTGCAGTCCCACTGACACGGTGTTTTCATGTTGATTATTTGTTCTATGTAATTGGTTTATTTTAACGCGGTGTCATAGTGTAGCGTTCGTTGAATGCTGTTACCACAGCTCACCTGTTTATTTGGTTCTTAATCGCACTTCGTCCAGTGCAAATCATTGCGTAAAAGTGTAAAGTTTGGGATTATGTTGAACTCTTTGGCTGCACATTGGTCACGTTCATGGTCATGGCTTTAAAATGTGTAATTCGGAACCATTCCCTTCCGACATACTGTCCTCTTTTTGACTTCTTTTGGTTGTTTGTGTGTAGGTTAATGGAGACTTGTCCAATTGGTATCTATAGAATGCAGTTCTGTATCGAATGGTCCTGGTGTAACTGAACGTATACAAATAGGCTGTTGTATTGTGTAATGCTAATAGTGTTGTATATTTGCATGTTAAATTGGAATTGTGTGATCACAGTTTTGTTGTTTTTTTTTCGTGGGGGAGGGTATTTCTAAATTCCCAACATATACTATGGTATCAGTAGCCTACATTTATACATTTACATGTTTTATCGATTTTACTAATGGGTGACCTTTAGAGTGAGGACTTTCTACTTAAATTCAAGTGGCACTGTGATGTTTGAAGTAATTCTCCATATTAATTTAAGTAAAAGGGAAAATGTGTTTCGGGGCATACCCTTAATTAGACCAAAACACAATGGGAAACGGTGGTGGAGTAGAATTTCATTCACATGAAAATCCACATTCGTCATTACGGCACGTCCCCTGTGTAAATACTGTGGACAAGACTGTGAGATAGCAGCCTGCTATTTGAGATTACAGCAGCCTCATCCTTTCTCAGTGACACAAACAAACCTACGCGGGTGGGTGAGTGAGCACGATTGCTTGTAGATGGGTTGTCCAGTCATCGCAGTATCAAAGGTACAGTCGGTTATGTCGGTACATGTTTTGCATGTCAATCAGGTTCTAACGCCCTCGGAATTACCGTCCTGATTGTTGCACGAATCAGATGTTATGGTGAACGGCGTGTTGATGACGTTGTTCAGATTATGTAATAACCAAATAGTAATATTATACTATAGTAAGCAACGTTAGAATCAGCAAGCCCCATTCCAATGAAAAAATACTGAGACCAGTTTGACAATGGAAGCTTTTTTTAAATCAAATTTTTACTACTGTAAAGTCATGTGCTTTATACAAATAAATAAATAAGATTAAATAAGATTAATTCACAAGTAGCACAGGCCAATGTGTCACAGGAGTTTCAGTCGATGTCCTTAAAGAAAACTGCACTACTATGGACTGAATTTTATTTGTTTCTTTCAATTGGTTTCATAATTGCTGCTCTCACTTCCCAAATTTAAGGATTGAATTCTCATAAGCAGAGGCATTGCTCCATTAAGGGTAACTGTATTCCTAAGACAGTAGTCTGTAAATTCTATATTTTGGGGAAAATGTAGCGGATTGTCTTTCATCTTCTAAGTTTAGAAAGAAAGTGTAATTATGAATTGTTTTGCACAGACATACTGTACATACTTGGACCCATAAAACTACACACAAAAAAACTACATTTGGCAGTTCTTTCTTCCAGGGCGAATGACATGCCCACTCTTAGTACATAATGCAGTTGATAAAATAAGGTCACTTATCAACTGCATCACTTCAAGAGCAAAAATCTATTTGTTTTGTGAACCTGGAAGCTCTCATTTGCGGAATAAATTTGTAGGTTGGATCGTAAAGCCGTCATGAGCATGGTGATCGGGGGATATCGTATCCTTTTCCCAGTCAGGAAAAAAAAAAACACTTAATTGGAGTGCGCTTACAAGATGACCACAGTGTCCGCGGGGTGACTCTATTGTGCCTGCCATCGCTACGCTCGGGCGAACAGATGGAAAGGGGATCGGTGGATGGCAGGGTGCATGAAATTCTGTCTGTTCCCCCGAGGTTCAGTCGAGGCAATGTTTTTAAAAGCCATCTCTCAAGGGCCTTGGGGAGGCTGCGCTGTAGATTGAGAACATCCTTGGACTATACCCTAACAGTACTAAAGAGATTGGGAGGCGGGGGAGAGAGAAAGTTAATCAGGTTATGTAACCGTATGATGTCTTCAAGGGTGGGTATAGCAACATTGTGCAAAGAAAGTTGTGACATTGGGTGAATTAAGGACATACATTTCATATGTATCAAGAAATCTTCATTCTAACTTTTGTGTGGTTTTAGTAGCCTGGACTTTGTAAATAGGTATCTGTTCTGGTGTTTCCATTTAGAAAAAAAGGTGGCAAAGATATAAAACATCCTGTGACCAGGCTATGTTTTTCATTAATTAGCAGTGATACATATCAAATAAAAATGATTTTATTATCACACTTGATGAAGACGTATTGGGTAAATTTCTTAAGGCTAAGATATCAGTGAAACCCTAAAATCACATTTGCAGTGATGTTTATCTGAGTAATACTCTGTTGAGCCTTCACATATCTGTGTTATATTTAAGCTAGAGCAAACGCTCTATATTATATGGAGATTGCAAGCTTTCTCTCAGAACATACTGTTACTTTTCTCAGGCTTCATCTTTGAATTATTTAGTCAACTACACTGTAACTCTTAGTTTTGTTGTTGTAACTGAATTTTGACATGCAACTTTCTCCCTCTTGTTTTTCTCATTGCTCTCCCTCTTTCTCGCTCACTCACTCATTCTCTTCTACCTGACTAACTCCTCCAAAAGGATATATTCTTGCCTCATTTTGTTTCTACTAGCCACAGACATGTGTCTATAAAGTGGCCATTTGAGGAGCTCACTGATGTAAGTATTTGAAGTGTCTCTCTGGATTTTATTTTCTTTAACACATGCAGAGCTATGGCTGAAGGTTCTTCTGCACACTGCTTGCAGTTTGGTGCTGTCCAGGGTGCTGAAACTGGTCTTTGGCCTCACCTGCCTTTCTGGATTATGTGTTGCCAGGAAGGAGCACAGTTAGGTTGCTGCTGCATTGGGGGAAAGGTGAGGGGTGGGGGTAATCCAGTTGGAACATGGAGAAGGAAATAGCAACATCACTTCCTGTCACCATACAGCCTCACCACACTGGTTGGATTACCTGTAAAAAAAAAAAAAAGTACACCCAAAGCACATTCATGGTGTTAGTGGTGTTATGGTCTTAGAATGGTTTAAATTCAGCATTCAGTACACTCTGTAGCTGTCCAGGATGAGAGTTAGCTGCCCATGTTAAATATATAGTGGATTTCAAAGACATAGTTAGAAAAGAAGGAATGAACCATTGCCTCTGGAGTCAGCTCCCTTATCTGGGTATGTTTGTCGCTAGTGAGGGTTGTTTGTTGTTCGCATCCATCAGCAGACCCATGTTTCCCATAATTATGCATTATATGCTGTTAGAGGGGCTCAATGTTTTATGGTATGTTGCAGAGCTGGGGTCAGGTGTAGGCACATGAGGTCAATTCAGGAAATGAATCGAAATTCAGTTGCTCTTACTGATTAATGATTTACTCATTATGGACATCTTTCGATTCGTGAATTGAATTTCAAATTATTTTCCAATCTGACTGAATGGAAATGGAACAAACCACTCCCTCCAACACCCTGACCACAACATACCATACATTCTGGCAAAGGTAGCAAGAGTGTCACGAAAGATTAAAGATGTCTCTCAGGATTTCCTATGAAACATTAAACAAATCTAACAGGAAGTTTTCACAGCAGTTAATAACCAGCTTTCCACTGAGTGGTTGAGCAGATTATCCTGATGAGTGTACCACTTGCCCTGGAATCTGGTTTTTTCCCCTTATACTGCATGCACCCCATCAGTTTTATTTACCTGCTTTATGGATTATGATCACTTTAATAATATGCTTCACTTGTCTCTGTTTGTCAGTTCAGAGTTGGCTGTGTTTGAGATTTCATGGGAACAGAGTGTTCCCCTTCAACCTCTGATTGTTTCCGTCGCCGTGGTAATTGCCAAAGGGGGATGGAATTTGTTCTCGTTCTCCTGTATCCGGAGGAGCAAATTCAGTGGGCAGAGATGTCAAGCATAATTACAGAGGGGGCAAGTAAAAAGATTTGAGTGATTCATTTGGACTTCTTTTCATTTGATCCACACTCTCTCTGACACCCTGCTTTGTTAAACAATTAATAATCAGACGCATCTTAATAATTAACAAACAAGGCTGCTGGGATGACAGGTGTAGTCACTCTCTGCATGCACTGTTATTGTGTCATGAAATGTGATCCCGTGCCTAAATGGTCACAAGTGTTCTAGAACCATTACATCACCGTTACAATGTAACCCGCAGAGTGGGGATGATCCCTCAGTCTCTTTAATCTCGTGCACATTGTTTTGCAATGAGGAGACCAGGCAGTGATTGGATTTTCCTCCTTCTGGGGTCAGCCACTGTTCTGCAGCACATCCATCTTGTGTCAGTGGGTCCGAAGGTGCCGTAAGAGGATTTTACTAATGTGTTAAGGAATCTTTACCCTTGTAAGTGTGTTGTCTTGATTTTGACTTGCCAGACGTTTCTTGACAATGCAGGGTGTGTCTGACTGTTGGCTGCAATTGGTGGTTCTGGAGCGGGGAGGGACGGCTTTTCATTCTGATTGGCTGTTCTCAGACCCAGATATTGACAATTACACAAGCTAAAGAAGCTTGTTATGTCATAAATATGGGCCTGGTTGTTGTCTTTCTCCAATGTGACATAAATCTACCTGACAACTGGGGAAGTGCTTTGCAAATAGACCAGTGGCTATTTACAGCTTTTCTGATTTACTTCTTTTCTGCTGTTATTTTAACAAATCGCAAGACTTGTGAGGGAGGAGCCATAAATGATGAATCACCTCAGCCAATCAAATCTACCATCACAAATCCTTTGGATTGCAGGAAGCAAAGGCCAGAAAAGTCAGCAAAGCTATCCATACTCTCTATCAGCATCTGAAGCCAGTTCTTCACAGAGCGATTTTTAAAGGTAGCAGCCTGCAGTAGTCGTGAAGTCATTGCAATGAGATGGTTGTTTGAATCCATCATGGCCGCCCATGCCCTTGAGTATTATTTCATAGCACTGTGTTCTCTGCGGATGACCTTGTTTGAGGTCACATGTACACATGTGACCCTGTTAATCTGCAGGGCAGCGTGCGGGGAAAATGACATGTCTGAGTGCTTCCCTTAAGGGGAGCTCAGCGGAGAACCCTCCAGGAGCAGAACTGTATTCACGGATACTGCAGCCTCACCACTCCTCCTCTATGCTGCCCACGTATAACTCACCATTCCTCCAATTGTTTACATTAAAAACCTCTCTAGAATAAGTAAGGTATGAATAATTTAAGTGCTGAAAGCTAATATGGGGGCTAAACTAGGATTAACACAAGGCCCCAGCATACTGTGTTGTTTGTATAAAACACAGCCATTAAGATACTCTGCAGTCTACGATACATTATGCATCTTCATTGTGTGGATGTTTGCAAACAGCTGGGGAGGAGGAGAGAAGGCAACGGTTTTGTTCAAGGAAGAACAACTTATGTCTGCAGTTCCCTCATCTGCATCAGTGACTAGGAAGCAGGCTTAATCCTCTGGGAGAGTTAGGTGGACTCTCTATGGAAGCCCTCCTTGGACATAAAGAGCGCAGTCTCTAAGGTAGGTGTGTGCATATGCTTGAGTCGCTGCCTTCCAGTTTAGATAAATGAGCCACTGATTGCCCCTTATAGATGAATGCTCACACTGAGCCACTAGCCTTAGTCACATCTGCCGTTCCCTATCCAAATCAGGCAAAGGAATCCATGAGGCGAAATTGATATTTACACAGCTTATTTGGTATATATTGTACACAATGATGCCCATTGAGTTGCACACAAGTGTTACCGTAGCATTTCCCCAGTAGCTGTTCTGTGCCTGGAGTCTGTGTTGGTGGAGGAGATTTCTCAGAAAGAATCTGTAGGTCCAGCTGTCTTTCGCTCTGTGGATTGGAAAAGAGGCGGTTGACATTTTGAAGCGGAATTGAGGAGGAAGTGGTTTTGAAATGAGACTAATCCAGACAAGCGGCAGGACCCCTTCAGAATAATTACCCACAAGGCTCCTTGGGATGTTTTGTGGTTTCCCTGTATCGGTCTATTTAATCTTGAGGAAATGAATAGTGTCGGTACATGGTTCTTTGCTCTAACTGCTGAACCCATTTTATTTTTTGATTATCATCACTGTGGCATTTACCACATGGCTGACATTAATGCAGAAGGAAGTTTGGTGTTTGGCTAGAACATATAAACAGTCTTTGAAAATGATAGCTATCAATTCTGAATTTGTGTTTGGTGAGAGAGAGGAGCTACCATGTCTTTCTTCTTGATTGGCTGCTCCTCCAGACAGTTAGACACACGTTTCAGAAATCCATGCTCACTTGGGCCACAGTAATACACATTATGGAGGAAATATTTTCCGGTTCTCTTCAGGAATGCTCACATTCAGACACTATCAGAGTGAGCACTGCAAGCATGGTGGGCAATTCAGAAAGCCAAAGCTGTGATGACACCCTGGCTTCCACTCAGGCCCCTGGCAACTCCAGTTGGAGCTTTCCAATTGGCTAAATGCTGTGACATCATCAACTTCCCACCTATCACTTTGATATTCATGGTGGAGCCATGAAAACAAATTCATCCAATTAAAATGGTCTCTCCAAAGAAGATCCAATTCTAGAAGAGCCAAACTATTTATGACAAGCCATTTCTGTTTGAGCAGCAGAAGCTAGAAGATGACGCACCAAACCACAACAATTTCTACATCAGGTCAGATTGACATAAGGCTACAATTAGAATTATATGTAACATTAAAGTTTTAATGTTATTGCGACATCTAATGAGCATTTCTTTTCTTCTAAGTGGTGTTTCATGGAAACTCACACAACAACAACCTGACAACATTTTTTAAAACAATAGTTAAAAATAAATAAGCAATGTTTTCTGAACTTGGCTGAAACAATTATGGAATCTTCAATGGAAATGTTGTATAAAATGACAGTCCAACTGGATAGATTTAATATCTCAGGAGCATTTTCACAGAGACATTAAAAATATTGAGGGAACCTTGTAAGAACAATATTTTATCCTTCTTAGGAATGGGTTCCCTGCTTGTTTTACAGACAGCTCTGGGTAGAAATGATAAGGTGAGATCTCTGACAGTGTGCATCCTCACTCTGTACACATATGCAGTGTTTCTGCTTGATGCCTCCCCAGCCATGCAGGGCAGATTATGGCAGCGCTCTCACACTGGTCTGCTGCCAGTTCGCATGGGATCTGGCACGGATATTTGGCAGAAGAGTCACTGTAATGCAAAATCGATAGAAAAACTTGAGCTCGACATGGTAAAGGGCCTTTTAATTTGCTTTAATGAGACAGTGAAATCTTTCTCTCCCAGTCTAGAGACAGGGCCCCGAATTGACAGCGAGGTTTTATCACATTTTTCCATCAAATGACTGCAGCTGTTATTCAGTCTTGGCTGTCCCACCGCCCCCATTTCCCCTCGGGGCAAAGGTGTTGGAAGTTTCCATTCAAATCAAACGCATTGAAGTCAATGGGGAATTGATCTCATATGGATTGGCCTGGAACCGCGTCCGTTGCTCTGGGATACAAATGCATTTGTAGCCACTTCATACAGTCTCACTTGAACCCTTTTCACATCTTGAACACAGTTCTGTAGATTCAGTATGCACAACTGCCGCAGAGCCAAGTCTCCATTCCATGAAAGGAAGCATCCAGGAAGTGTTGTCGATGGGATCCACAAGCATTTGCAAAACCAGCCGGGAGCCATTGATTTGATATTTGGTGTTGTGGAGAGTGCACTGTCCTTAGAATATATCTTTTAAAATACATAGCTTTAAAATAATGTAAGGTTCCATTTAGATACAATGGTTAATGATGATTGTCTGGTTAACTATTGATATTTTTGCTACAAGTTGCTTTTAGATCAGTCTTTTGCATGACCTTACAAAATGCTATGTTGTTGATGAAAAAGTTCTCGATGCATGGCTCTTAGCTTTCTGTAAAAACCTTATTTCCATCTACACCACGCAAAAGCAAGGTTGCAAGGTCAGAATGTGTAATACTGGAACAAATTAAAAGTTCCCAGGGTTAATGTTTTTAGATTGGAGGATTAATGAATTGCTTTGTCCTGCTCACCCTTTGCCATGAAGTCCCTTTAAATTACTTTCCAAGTTTCTCTATGACATTAACCTTTGTTGTGAAGAAACTTGGTATAAGGAGAAACACAGGTTTGGACTGACCTGATTTTCCCTAGTACAGTGGCTAAGCTAAGTGTAGCTATCCAGGTCCAGTTTACCAGTGACATGCAAGAATCAGTGCTCAGCACTACAAGCTTAGAGTCTATGGTGCATGTTCAAGTGAAGATTGTAACTGGACCAGAACTGTGTCCTGATTTTTTAGCTCATTAGTCTGGTCCCATTGGGTTTCACTGACAAAAGGGAAAACTATAAACCTCATTTTGGAAACCACCCTTTCATAGAAACCAGTGAGTGTCAAACCTCAGATAACGTTGACGGGAATCAACGTCATTTTCAATGTAAGCTGTTAACCTATGCTCGGAACTTTACCCTGTCTGGTTAAAGCACCAGATGACACCGCGTTGTCCCAACAGCAGAGACACGTGGCTCGTTTGTCAAACCGCGCAGGGAAAATATGGCACCCGTTCACAGCTGAGTCGCTCCGAGGAGGAGCAATTACCGGTAATTGTTTTGTATTATGAGGAGAGAGACAACCTCGCCTGAGATGACAACAGTAAGCCTTTGTTTAATGTTGTAAGAGAACATTTTCACTGATGGGGAGAGACATGTGGGCGTGGCCCACACTTAGTGACTGCTGGTGGGGCATGAGGAGAGATGAGGGGGGCACTGTTTATTGGATAATCAGCCCCAGGAGAAACCATAGCCAAAGGTGTGCAGCTGTACAGAGTGGGTGGGTGTGTGTGTGTATATATATATGTGTGTCTGAGGGTGCGTGTTTGTTTGTGTGCTTATGTATGAGTGTGATTGTGTATGAGAGTGTGTGTGTATAGGAGTGAGATGTTTGCTTGTGTGTGTCTGACTTACCTGCATATGTAAGCATGTGTTTAAGTGTGGGTCTGTGTGTATATGTGCATGAATGTGCATGCGTGTGTGTGGGAGAGTGTTTGTGAGTGTATGTGTGTATGTGCTTGAGTGTGTGTCTGTGTGTATATGCTTGTGTATGTGTGTGTGGGTGTATGAGTGTGTATGTGCTTGAATGTGTATGTGTGTGTATATGCTTGTGTATGGGTGTGGGTGCACGCTCACATGTGTGTGTGTTTGTGTGACTGGGTGTGTGAGGCTGACTGAAGGCTCACTGCTGTGTAGGGAGCAGTGAGGGGAGGGGGGTTGTAAAGGCCGCACACGGAAAAGGAGGGCGGAGAGCAGTGGGGAGGCGGGTCGCCACCCTGGCATCCCTGGGAGTCGATCAGGAGCGGCAGCCCCCAAGCGCGTGACAGGTGCTGTGAGCCGAGAGACGAGTGTTTATCACAACACCGCGACGGGAGAGAAAGGGCGCGGGACCCCCGAGGGTGCCACAGAGGCCTGACAGCGCGCGAAAGCGTGGGGTGCACGATGGCGCTGTGCAGAGGGGCGGGGGGGGGGGTAGCAGGGTGCAGACGAGGCTGGGGGCAGTGCGCAGTGCGTTATGATTTTTATTTATTTTTTTTTTTATGAGTTCTGAAAATGCTGTCAGTTTTTATGATTTTATTTGTTTTGTTTTATATTAAATAATGGTCAATGGTAAAACCGGCTTATTCTGATGATGAAGCAGGAGAACGAGGAATTCCTTCTTGGTGGGGGGTCAGAGAGAAAAAGAAAAAAGCACAATTGATTAATAACACTGTGCTTATGACTGACATTAATTATTCTGTTCTCAATTTTCCACAAATGAATTTTCATTATTTATGCTCTGGTTTTGCCTCTCATAAGCCATGGGTTAATTAGACATGCTCTAGCGGTGACCAGCTCAGAATACATTAGATTTGCTGCAGCAAAAATAAATAAATAAAATAATAATTAATAGATTCATATTTGGCTACATATTATTTTAACAATGGTAATGTGCATTCGGCAGGGCAGGGTGATCATAGCCGTCAAAGCCCACAGTGTCTGTTGGTTCTGCTGCCATCTGTCTCAGTTGTGCAATTAAAGTTATGGTCTGAACAAGCTGTCATAACTCCTGGCAGCACTAGATTTAAATCAACTGCTACAACTTCAAGGTAACTCGACAAGACAGCAGTTCTCAAGACAGTCGTCTTTCCCCACTGATTTCATTCCTTGCACTGCTGATGTTGGCAAGTCAGTGTGTTCCCAACTTAATTGATTTATACATTTTAGCAACTTTTTATTGGGTTTTTTTATCTCCAGCCATACAAGCTTACATGTATGCCCTCTGAAAGATGGGAGACCAACAGCCAATCAGAAGTGTGCCAGCCAAGCTTCACTGTGGCAGATGACTACGTAATGGGTGCAGATACACAATCAACCAGAGGAGGTGCTGTGGAGCAAGTAATATCCTGCTGACAATTATTGTCTCCCCCTGGGCTAACAGTTGATCTCTTGGCTACTCTAGGCCCTGATATCAACTATAACATCTGCCAAATGCTACATTTGTAGCGAGAGGATGACTGCAGCTTTTGATTGTGGGCCAGCATTTTTTTATATCTCTGTGCAACACCAACAAATTGTCCTCTGCTGTCACTCCTACATAGGCAAATTATCTTGGAGGAGTTGCAGATAAGGAAAATTGTGGTCTTGGAGCCGAGACAGTCAGATCTTGAGAGATTGTTCTGAGGAAATTCCTGCCTTGTGCCCAGGATACACTACATAATTTCACGCTGATGCTGGCACGATCATGCCGTCCTGGACAAGCGCCCCAAGGTTCTCCAGACCGCTTTAAGACATCAGACAGAGTGAAACTCTGACATCTCAGAAATTTTCATTGCGGCTTGTGAAGCGTGAGAAGCACTATGAGACAATTGATACACACAAGTAGCACAGATCAGTGACTCAGTGTTAGCATTTTTTCCCTTACAATACAGTAGGAAACATAAGGCTGGGACTCTAGGACTCGTGTCACACAGTATGTGCATTAAACTGTACAGCAATTAACTGTAGCAGTCATGTCCATAACCGTTGACTTTGGCACGTTTTTCAGAGGGAAACATGCAGACATTTTTGACACATGCCACATTTGAATCACTGGTTACCATTGCCACCTTCACCTAAGACCCCCTTGAATTGTGTTGATTAACTGTGATTGACTAGAAAATATTGGATATGTCACTAAAAAAGCAGCTGGTGAAAATTGTTTTTTTTTTCTCTCTGTAGCGCTACTGTATGTCTGTTTTTCCATGGTACACAGAGGAGATGCCGAAAGGTCAACTTTGTTTTGAGCGGCCCCCACTCCCTGCCCCCTGCCTTGCGTGCTGTTCGGCGAGGTCTGCCAGGTGTCTGGCCTGCATGCCCTGCTTCTGCTCATTAGAGCCCAGAGAACCACCTGCTTACCCACCTCCAGCCTAGAGAACTACCCTGCTTACCTGCCTCTGCTCCTCACAGCCCCAGCCCAAAGAACCACCCCTCTTACCTGTATCCAGCTCAGAGAACTGCCCTGCTTACCTGCCTCTGCCACAGCGGGCAGCTGGAGGGGAAACAGGCGAATGTGCTGTTAGGGCTTTGATAACAACCAAAACATACAAATACTCAAGTGTAATGGACCGTTAATCCATCCTTATATTTAATTAGCCTGTGACGATGATCCACCCACTGGAGGTTGCTCTGAAGCAGATCTGAAGGCTACATTATGTATGCATGTGTGCATGTCTGTGTGTATGTGTAGCGTGTTTTATTAGAGCATGCTAATCAGTCAGATTAGTCTCCAGTTAACAAATCATTCTATTCTCTGGTGATATTCAGAAAAAAAAAATGTTTATATTTACATTTAAATTCAGGCATTTAGCAGATAATCCTCTCCAGACGTTCTCCATTACAGTCCACATACACAGCTGGGTTTTGTATTGAATCAGCTCCGTTTGAGTGTCTTGCTCGAGGATGGGATGACAGCGCCCCACCTGTTGTATTTTTATATTACCGTTAAAACCCTCTGTACTGCAGCTCTTACATTACTTTTGTATTTCCATTAAAATGATCAGTAAAATCTAAGTGTGAGATCATCATGTTCATCATCATCATCATTATCATCACCATCGTAAACATTTGTGGATTAACAGAATATCTTTGGGTATAATAGGGAATTTTCCTTAAGTCTTACATTGATTCATAATGAATATCTGTGCATGATAACAATTTGACCCCTCTTCACTCTCGTTTAACACCTTGGTAAATTCAATAACAAGGGCATGCATACTCCTTGACGGAGGACGAAAGCAGGACGTGTGAGCGGATGTGGACAAGATTTATGTTTCTCAGAGTTAATGAATTCGTCTGAGCTGAGTTTGTCTGCTGTTGCGGGCCCTTGAGGGTGAGCGGCTGAGGGCTCTCACCACTATCCTCTCTCGGTGTCGCGACCTGCTTTGGGTGGTTCCTCTGCTCTTCACCTGCAGATTTATGGCAGATGTGTTAACACACTGGGGCAGAGATTGTGTGATAAATCCACCAGCAGTGAGAAGACAGCTACCTTGTCTTGCTACCAAAAGGTGGGCTTTTATCATAGCTTTGTTGAAAGTACATTCCACTACCTGTAAAACACTGACACCATTTTACCCACAATGCTTTTTTTCCACATGTGACAAAGGGTTAGGGCTGGAGGTGTGGCAATACTGGTAACTTGTATCACTATTTTCTCCAGAGCCAAGTTGTACAGTATGGCCTCCATTCAATGGTAATAAGACAAATCATTGTTTAACATCAAGTGCCTTTGTCTCTAGTGAACTTACTCAACTCAAACTGAGTCAAAATGCTGAGAAATTTGGCTGGCGTCTTGGCCTTGTTTTCCAGTGCAGGAGAATACATTCTCGTTATCTACTGAAGTTTTGATTGGCTGTAATGAACTGTAGGTCTTTTAATTGGAGAGATTTGAGGGAACACCAGGGAAGCTGGTGTTCAGGCAGAGCTTTGCGGTAATTAGCCTGCAGCTGAGTTGCAGCTTTGTTAGCGTCGTTCAAAAGGTGTGACAATGGCCTGTCAAGTCTGCTTTGCATTACTCGCTCTTAACATCGCATTGGGGAAGGTCATACGTAGGTGGCAAGGACTTTATGAAAAGAACAGTGTACACTTGAATGCCTCAATTTTGAACCTTTGTTTTTAATGAGCAGGATGGGACATGACAGTACTTGAAAGATTAATTGGATCTTCACTTATATTTCTACAAGAATATTAGAAGCTTTTTGTCGCTACACTTTTGCAAATATAAAACATGTCTGCACATGCAGCATCTATCAGTGTTGAAAGTAGTGACAGAAATACATGGTTTGGTGATAAATCATGTGGAAAATGAATAAATGGACATAATAATTCTCTGTGGGAGGGCAAGTATGCAAGTTCTGTCAAATAAGGGGTGACAGAAATCATCACATGAAACGACTGGAAGCAAAGTCTGTATTGTAGTAATAAAATGTGCATAAATATCTTCACCTTAATAGGTAAGTTTGGCACAATCACTAAAAATCACATATTTCAAGTTCATAACACATCGAGCAAAATAATATTTTCTGATTGGGTGGGCCTAGTTGCCAGCCACACACAGACCCATGCACACAAACACAAAGACACACAGATATGCACACCAACAAACACACGCACACACACATGCATTTTCATACTGTCCATATCAATTGTCTTCTTTTCACAACATCTGATATTTGTTCATTTAATCTCAAGTCTTTAATTAGTTGGAGGAACAGAGAGAGAGAAAGAGAGAAAAACAGAGAGGTAAGGGAGGATTGAGAGAGCAAGAGAAAACTGCAGTGATGAAGCAAAAAAAGGAGAGAAAGGTGAGAGAGAGGGAAACAGCCAGAGGGCATGTAGCGGGACAGAGAAGACAGGAGCCTGTGACAGTCTGGTAGAGCCCCTGAACTGAGAGAAAACTGCCGTGAGAACGGAGAGGAAGAGACTGAGAAGTCAGTCAGACAAGGTTTATAGGAATCACTTTGACAGAAAGATAGAGGTGGCGACACACTGGATTCTGCCTGTCTGGAGTAGCACCTCTTGCTGTTTCAGTTGTGTCTTTCTTATGAGTTGAGTGTTTCTGAAATATATCAGCTTTCCTTTTTGGCAGTTACTGCAATCATTTGGCAGTATGTTTTTCATCCTCCCTATTAAATTGTAGGATTTTACTTTTTAATGGAGCTGTTGCTAGCATTCTGCTCTGTCCTCATTCCTCTTATCTCATAGGATTCTTAATCATTATAGATAACAGCATAAGAGGTTGCCATCGGTTACAATTGTCCTCAGCTTTGTGTCTTCCACCATATTAAATGTGTTTATTTTAGTGGTCGCCATTTGCTTTGGGAACAAACAGTGTCTGTGAGTTTATATCATGTTATATCACATGTACATTTTGCTGGAGCTGTTACAATATTTTGCTTGAGGTGCAGACGAGATCCGTTGTGCCAAGGACTTGATCACGTGACTCAAAAACTGTAACATCTGCTTAAAATATATCACCCTCTGCGTGCACTGACAGCATGCATCTGGTCTGCTGTCACTTGTGTACTGAGAGTGCGCTGGATCATGTTTGCCATTTCTCATTCAGCATTAGTTCAGGGATTCTTGATAGACTTTCATCATCAGTCCTGCAGAGAATACTCTAGCAGTAATAAAAAAAAAACAGGCCGGAGGCAGCGAGAGAGAAAATGTGCAATCTTGATGTTGCATGAAGGACATTCTCAAGAAGGTGTTTTTTTTGTGGTTATCGACTGTGTCAGCTGGTTTTATCGAGTGACAGTGAGCAGTAGACCTAAGGGAAAGCAAAAGTTTGCATGAGGCTTTTGCTGAACCTTTGACCTCGATTTCTCGATTCAATACACAGCGGTGCATAAATAGATTATGGGATATTCCTTGTGTACAAACTTCCACGCGCTGTGAGAGGGTCCAGACAAAGACGAATGAATAATATAGTGAGGATGTTTTCTTCTGGGAGGTCTGCATGGGGAGCAGGACAACTGATGAGAAGTCGTCACGGAGATAATGCACCAAACCAGAGGCGCCGTAAATATTGAATATTTCATAAAGTGAGTCTGAGCCTGCCCATGCTGAGGATTCCAGCACCCGTCCTAGGATGCGTGGGATGAATGCGGAGTGAAAACCAGGGTCCAACAATGTTTTCACGGGCCGTGTGATCTCCCTCACTGGAGTCTCTCTTGGCATTCTGTCTAATTCGGCATGCAGGGCAGTGGGGAAGACAAGGCCCTATGCTTGTGTGAGCTGACTGCACGACTGCCCATGACAACACTGTTTTCTGGGAGGTTTCTCTTTCCATGACCCCATCAAAAACATGATAACTGTACTGCTGTATTGCAGCTTCCACCTGGCTCCACACACCCTGTGGAGGCTCCAGTCAAGAGGAGCCCTAATGGCTCTGTTTCTTATATAGTCCTCTTTAAACCACAACTGTGCTTTTATTGTTCAAGTAGAGCCTGGTATGTAATAAAGGCATTAAAATTTTTAAGTGCCTTGGTTCTTTTGTTCTTGATAAACACTCTACCACAACACACCTTTCAGTTCTTTGACTTTATTACTTGACCCAGTGCACAGAAAACCCTCCTCTTCATTTCCTTTGTATTCAGCAGCAGTCAGATATTGAAACAGAACTGGCTCTGTTGGTTGTTAGTCAGCAGCACATCAATTTAAGCAATCGATTGCACAGTTAAGTCACCTCACCTGGTTTCTGGGGTCTAAATTGGTTGCTGCAGAAGTGGAAAAGAACAGGCCCTTTGGCTCTCCAGGGCTAGATTTGGGAACCACTGTGACAGATTAAGAGGGGTCTAACTGTGCAGATGGAGGAAGGAGGACCATCATGAGCAGGCTGAGGCTGATGATGGAGGAGTATCGTTTCATTGAGCCAAAAATGGGAGGAGCTACCATAGAGCAGCAGTGACTCAATAATTTGGAAATTACTGCATTGGCTGTGGGGAGAAAAACGTTTTAGATTGGCTCAAACAAGCCAATGAGTGACTCTGCTGAGTGTAGCCCCACCCTTCTGAGACCTCATCCCAGCCAATCAGTGAGGTGAAGCATAATACCTCATGGAGCATGTCTGAAGTTCTGTGCCTGGCTCTGGCGAATGGGATGCCGCAGGTATTCACATGCCTGGTGCCCTGTTGTTGATTGTGACCTGAGACTGAGGTCCAGGCCATGGAGCTCCAGCCATGTTGTGAGGACCTTTAGCTGGGGTGCCATGGAGAAGAGCTCCCGATGTATCTCCCACACACACCATCTGTTACTGAGATCCCCAAAGGCATCCAAAAATCAACACAGATTGATGACATGTTTGTTTCTCTCTTTTTCTGCCTCTTTCTCTCCCCCTCTCTTTCCCATTCTTTCTCCCCCCACCCCTTCTGTCTGTGTTTGTCTCTCTCTCAGGTGAGCTCCATTAGGTTTGGCGAAACTCTGCTGTTCCCAGCGTTTATGGAAACCTGATTCTTTTGCGGGCGGAGAAGGTAAGCTGACATGTCTCCTGTGCCCCTGCATGGTTTGATAAATGAGGGGAGGATGGAGGTGCATATGTGTGTGTATGTGTGTGTGTGTGTGTGTGTGCATTTGCATGTGTGTGGGTTGCCATGCCTGAAGGCTCAGCAGAACTTCATGGCATGAAGATCAATCACCCCCTTTGGTTCAGAGAGCCCCATTCAGCATTCAGAACAGGGCAATCTGTGATATGAATCTTTAACGAGACGAGGGGCCTCATGTTCGGGCTAATCGTGTGTCTGTCAAGCTGCTTTGCGCATATTTGATGAGGGGATTCCCGCCCCAGGGAATTCTGGGAGTTCCCACAGAAGAGGAATGGTAAGACTGGAAGGCCTTTTTGCAGGGCTGCTAAGACAAAAGTTTTGATTGGAGCCCAGCAGAGTAAGGATATATAATCAACTTGAGGTGAACCAATCAAAACACTTTTGCCCTCCAAAGTGAAGCCTTTTCATTGGTTCTAATGAAGCAAGGTACTGTTGGCACTCGATAACTCCACCCATTAAAGTGGTGGGTAAACCTTTGCAATATTCACCCGGAGCGCTTGAACTGAGCTGCAGGGTGATGGTAGCTTTCCCGTGCTATCACCCTGGTCTACACACATGACTGTACCAGCGCTGATCCTGTCCCAATTCTAGTGCAGAACAGTACCCTGGCACAGCCACTTCCAAGGGAGATTAATGAAGTGTGGCGTTTGATCATTCTTAATCTTGTGTAATGAAGTCTGCTGTTAACAGAGACTTTGCTTCTCTGGGGTAAATGAGTTTTCACCGTTTGATCAACATGGACAGCTGTTTATTAGGGAGGTGCTCATCGGCTGCTGTGCTCCCTATCGCCATGCAATCCTTTCACCAAGAGAGAGGAAGGAGGAAGGTACACAAATTTGAGACTTAACTTTTATAGACAAAGACCTTTTGCATTCCAAGAAGATTTGAAGGTTTTAATGCTGAACAAGGCTAAGCATTTGGTCAGGAGACCCTTGCTGGAGTCTCAGTTCGGAACGCAGAATGCACCCCTCCAGAGTTTGATTTCTGAGATCACTGCTGTAGAGTTTACATCATGCAAGGCCCACATGGCACATGACTCCCATAAGGAGGGACAACCTTTAAACTCTTGATCCATGCAGGAGAGGAGACAATGAGCCTTTGATACCAGCCATTGCTCCTCCGGCATGTATTCAAAGTGCTGTTATAAAATAGGTATCAATATCTACGTATAGAAAGGCAACCCCTCCCCCAACCCTTGAGCTAAATTAAGGCACACAGCCTCAACTGTAACTGGCCTATATATAAGCAGAACACCAGCATATAAATAGTGCTCGAAGGTAATAGTTCAATTGGATCTTCACAGCCAGTGAGTGCCTCAGTCCCTTAGTTTTAATGGGGCCTCTCTTTCACCCGAAGTCATATATTTGGACTTGTTTCTAGTCAGAGCTGGGAGTCTTTGCACACTCAGCATTCTGGGAAATAAATAAATAAGACAAAACTCGCAGCAGTACGGGGCGTTCCCGGTCCCACGCTGCGGCCCGCCTGAATGTGCGAGCGCAGAGGGGAGGCGTGACGCGAGGCTCCCCGGTTCTTTATTACTCCGCAGCGCCAGGCGTGTTCGCGGCATCGATCATCGCCATCGATCGAGGGTTCTCTGGGGGAGGCGAGGGGATGGAGGGTGAGGTTCAGGGGAAGGGGGGGGGTCATTCGCAGCGGGGCTGAACTGACACAAGGAGAATGGACGAGCTACTCCTATAAATTAATGGCCCAGTCCTCAAACAATTAGCATTAGGGATTCAGATTGCTTTTTAAGGACTGCTTTCCCATTTTACAGCTTAAAGTGGACTATTCAGAGGAGTTGTCGCTTGCACCCTGCAAAAACAGCAATACCATAGCACACTTATAATGTTCGACATAAGCAGACATCCATGCATCCCTTACACTGCTCATAACAATCAGTCTGACTTCTCTTTGATCCCACTCTACAGTCTTCAATAATCCCTTTCTGCAGCACGCAACTACAGCATATGAAAAGCCAAGAGTGGTTCTATAAATGGCTGTGGCTCTATAAGTGTTGTAGGTCTATAAACAATTAACAATGCTAACAGCAGATGTTGAGTGGGTGTTATGTAGACTGTGCTATAAATAAGTGTTACGCAGCCCCTATGTAAGCAACATTGAAGATGTCAAGATGTATTCAAATGCTGTGAGGGTTTTTTTTTTCCCTGAGCAAATATTTTGGTTCAGGTTCTATCAGCCTAGATAGATATTAATTTTGATATTTGCTTGTCTGATTAAATACTAGAACTAACTCCACTCACCCAGTGTTTATCCTAAGCGTACGATATGTTAAGAAGTATATTACACAGTATCGTGTCTCCCCGTTTTCATTGATAATTATAGTTTATTTCAGAGCGCATCCTGAGCGTGCCCTAGTATTTGCATGTCACAGTTCGAGAGGCAGAGAGAAGGCGGAAAATGAGGCTGGGTGGTGGAGGCTGCCCTCTCGAAATTAGGCTGCGCGTAGCGTGGGCCGCGGCGGCGTGAGGAGCATAATCAGCTGATTGTCTCTCTTTTAAGGAGCTGCATCAGTATTCTGTCAGCATGGAGCAGCTAGGCAGCAAGGAGGCCCGGCCGCCTCTTCACAAATGAGATCTATAGAAATATACTGCCACACATTCACATACCAACATAAGGGAAAATGTATTTTGTTATTTCAATATATGTTGAACAAAAAAAAAACTATTGTGGTAAATAGATGTATTATTATTTTCCCCAAAAAATGTATAATATCTTAGAGTAAATTCCATTTTTGGTGTCTGGCTTTTTTTCGTAAACCCTGCCTCAGATTGGCGGCCATATCTCTTAGAGAAGTTGCTGGAGATGCAGAAGTGAAACGCTGGTGCTTGGTGCAGTTACCTCCTCTACCTCTCTGTTGAACTTTGCTATTCTTCATGTGTTTATTTTACTCGCCTCATTAAAGCGAAGGTAGCTTGAATTGGAGGTTGCAACAGTTCTACAGTATTTTTTGCTACCGCTGTTTTTTGAGAAAGTTGCTGTCTTATCCACAGTGTGTTTGTTAGCATTTGATGTCATGGCCGATGTGAAGGCTGCTGTAGGAATGTGCCATGACTCCTCGGGTCAGCCATGTCGGTGCAGTAGTGGTCACTGACTGCGTACAGGCCGAACTACACGTGCACCCCCCACCACCACCCACATCACACATCACCTGAGGGCTGAGTTACATAACCACTGCAGCACTCTGGACACTGTCACACTTTGACATGGAGTGCTGCCAGTGTGTGTGTGTGCGCACATATGAGAGAGAGATATGTTTTTGTAAGGATGTGAGGGCTTTAAGTATTTGTTAGAATGGCAGTTTTGATGAGTACAAATGTGTGAGTGTGCATGCATGTGCCATAGTGAGAGTGTGTGCGTGTGTGTGTGTGTGTGTGTGTGTGTGTGTGTGTGTGTGTGTGTGAGAGAGAGAGAGAAGTTACTGTTGTATGCTTGTGTGTTTGTGTGTGTGTGTGTGTGTGCGTGTGTGTGTTTGTGTGCATGTCTATGACTGAGTGAGATCTGCGTTTTGTGTGTGTGTGTGTTTGTGTGTTTGAGTGATTGAATGAGATCCTTGCTGTATGTGTGTGGTGGGAGCAGATTTCTCCAGTGTAATGTTCTCATTTATCTCAGTATATTATACGTAGTGCTGCCTCACACCTTCGGGGATATTCATTAAAATGTGTAGCTGTTCGATCACTTACTGCAAGGCCTTTTAAAGAGCAGGCCTGTGAGTTATGCAAAGTTCTCTGCGTGTGGACTTAGATTTTACAAGTCAGAACATGTCTGTTCTTCTCACAGACTCTTCTGTAACGATGCCTCCAGAGTTCTGTGCTCTCGTTCAGTACGCACCCTCCTCTCGCTCTGAGTGGTCCGTCCAGTTCTCGGTAAAGCGTTAAGCATCAACAGTTGAACTTTTTACAGAGGTTACATTAGACTGTTGGGTATCACTCACACTCGGGAGTTTAAATGTACTCTGTCAATGTTAATTAAACTCTTAATAGGGTGTTAGTGAGTCTGATAGTTATCATAGTCTAGACCACTCTGAGGTAGAGGGGTGGAGTGGAGGGGTCCGTGGGTGTTTGCTTCTGTTGTTCAGTATGATTTGACCTTAGAGAAGAGCTCAGCATTCAAATTCATGAAGATCCAGCTGTATCTATTTATAGCTATATATATTTAGCATCAGGGGAATAAATTATCCAGGACAATCCCAGAAAATGTAGACAAGATGGGAGCCATACTGTCCTTTAACACTGAAAGATTTGCTGTGTGATATTGCAGCTGGACCTCTGTGAAATCAGTATAAGGTGTGAAGTCATTTGACAGCATTGGTTCTATAATCAGGGCATGTGACTGTCCTGACTTGCTACAAACTACAGCACCCACAATGCACCACCTGTACCTGCTGTAGATACAGAGCAGGCAGTACCACTGAGGGCTGTTTGTGAGAGTGAGGCTCAAGCTGTCGTCTCAGTTAAGGCGTGTAATCTGGATCTTCGTTACAGCAGGCTGAATGCAGATCGGAAACTGTGCCGAGGAAGGAGGTTGTGAAACACGATTCATCTCCAACAGCCTGGAGCCTTCCTCCAGTCACACGCCAGCCTCCTCACACACACACACACATACACACACACACACACCTGCTGCCAAACACACACGCACACCTGCCACCATACACACGCAAAGGCACATATATGCCAGCCTTCACACACACACACACACACACACTATGCTCTATGCACTCACATCAATCTCCACACACACTTGCACATAAAAGTCTGCTGCTACACACATATATGCACATACACACAATTGCACTCAAAACCCAACTCTTCCATGATAACACCATGGTACAGAGCAGAACGCCACCCATTGGTCAGGGTTAGCACTACACCCTCCCCCAACCGCATGGGGGGCCACAATGGGTAAACCATCTTGGGTGAGCTCTGACTGAAGATCCCCTCCATTTGTTTGCAGCTGCTCACATTTATGTTGTCAGTCAAGTGCCAGTCAAGGGGGGATGGGGGGTGCAGGCCTGATGTGTTTTATGTTGTCATGGCAACCCCATGATTGGATGGGTGGCTGAGAGAATTGGGGCGGAGCAGTAGAATCCATTATGGGGGGGGGGGTACAGAATGTGTGTGTGTTTCTGTGTGTGTGCACATGTGTGTGCGTGCATGGGAGTATGTGTGTGTGTGCATGTGTGTGTGTGGATGCGTGGGAGTGAGGGGGGGAGAGAACGAGAGAAATGGAGAAGACACAGATAGAGGGAAACATGGGGTAAAATGAGAAAGAGGGTAAAGAAGAGAGAGAGACAGAGTGGAGAGGAAGCAGAACTGTTCACCATTGGATTCCTACATTTGAGAGAGGTTTTGTCAGTCGCTCAGGTATATTGGAAACAGCTGTTAACTTTTGCTGCATTTTCCCATCATGTAAGCTCGGATCTGCTCACCTTGGGTTTTCCCTTATATCTTGAACCCTTAATTTTAAAAAACAATCACAGAACATGTAAACTAATACAGCAGTGAATTACTTCCAATGGATCAAAGACCAAGCCCTGAAATTTGATCAATCTTTTCTTGATAAAATTAAAGTTGAAACAGAATGGAATTTATTTGCATACTATGGTGAGTCACATTTTATATGACGATCATACGTATACATGATATCTATATATATGTATATATGCCTCTTTTCATTTATTTTTATTTCCCAGACTTCTTTGTGTATATTAGCTTCAGACAGGATATGACATCACTGTCATTATCATGCTTTCCACACACTGAACGAGGCTCCGTCGTCCTGCATGTCTGGAGCTCCCAGGCACAGGGGTGGGGGGTTGGGGGGGGTGTTATTTCTAGCCTTATTATCTATTAAAGCTGCTTACTGTAATATGTCTGCTGACCCAGAGGTAAGGTATTGTTGCATTGTTTACCTGTATCAGTGGAGGCAGCTGGAGGCAGGACTGCCTTTCTCAGGAGAGAGAGTGAGAGAGAGAAAAAAAACAGCAGCAAACAGTTTTATAAACTGAAACGGTGTGATGCTGAATATTGGGTATATTCACAGCATGCTGTTACTATGACTCCTGACAGGGTATGTGTGCGGTGCGATTCCAGTTTCCAAATACGTCCCTCGCTGGTCACAGCTTTGGCATCCTCACAAACGCGTCTCGAAGGTTCGTGCAGAATGTTGCAGACATTATTATGGCGGATGTACGAAAGCTTTGGAGGCGAATTTCAGCAGAACAGTTTGTGTCTTGCGCGCACGCACACGCACCCGAGGTATCTCCTGTCACATCTGTTCTTTCAATGTGCCGCTTCGCCTCCATGCTCCATTTAGGCTACAAGCTGTGCTAGCTCCCCGTTTCAGATCTCCATCTTGCTGGAGCTCGGACAAAAATCGTTTATAATTAGAGACTAACTGGGTCTTTCTGACCCACCAAATGTAACCCTTAAAACCCCGCCTATTCCCTATCCGACAAGCCATGGAACTGGTGGGTAGTTTTTGCCGTGCATCTGGTTGCACCATTACCTTTGGCGGGCCAAGGCTGCCTGCAATCTGATTGGTGCCAAAAGATATCTGAGGGTGGATTTGATTGGCTAGGGCATTACACCAACGCACTCTGTTTGTGGCTGAACATTAGTTTATTTGCATAGCACATTCCCCTAGATTGGGCACAGTCATTTCACATCTGAGAGTAAAGTTAGCCACTCATAGTGATGAGCCTCACCAGTGAGTATCGTTTTTTTTTCAGCTCCTTGACAGGTTTCACCCAAGGATTGTGTGAAGACCAATCCTTTTTGCACAGATGTTTTACTGACATTAATATGTGTCCTTAATGATTCCTCTGTCTGCTTCGCGGCTGGTTTGTCACTTAGTTTCGCTGCTTGAAAAGGGGGGGGGGGGTCTTCATAATGAGCTGAAGGCTGAACAGCTGTTATGATGGGAGGCCTTTTACTCTACTCTGTCTTCGCCAACAAAAGCTCTGCTACATTCAGCTTGTGGAAATGTTTGGCTCTCCAGCATTTAATGCCGAAGTACTTTTCCCCATATTGTATTTGCAAAATATGCGGTGTTAGAGCTATTCTCATTCTTGATATGTTTGTGCATTTTTGCCTGTGAACATGGCTAAAAGAAACCCAAAGAAATTTTACAGCTGTAAGTTACCTGAGTAAGCTGCATATATACGCACACATACATGGCCCGCAGTGTAGTATAGTGGTTAGGGAGCTGGCTGTAGATTCAGTTCTCAACTAAAGAACATTTGTTGTACCTGTAGGCAAGGTATTTCATCTGAATTTCTGCAGTAAATATTCAGCTATATAAATGGATACAGTGTAACTTGTAAACTGTAAGTTGCTCTGGATAACAGCATCTGCCAAATGCCTTGGTGCAATATAACATATTCATTCTGTCCTCAGTCACGCGTATATTGTTGTTCCAGTCAGTTATGTGTGCACATGCCCGTGGAACCCCTGGGTGATGATGTCATAAGGAGAGAGACAGGAGCGTGCTCAGTCACTTTATTCCAAAGCTGCTTTTGGCCCCGAGGGCCTTAATGAGATCAGATCGTCCAATACAGAGTGAGCTCAGGCCTGCTAAGCCTACAGCATGTGGCTAGGGTCAATTCTGGGGCTGAGACAAATGTACAGGCTCATTAAAGTAATTACATCAGCAGTTCCAGGTTCCAGCAGCCAGCACGGTGGGTAGGTGGGAGGGGGGAGGAGCCTTATCCGCTGTGTGATGTCACAAACACGCCTGGGTTCCACCAAGCCGCTTCTGGCTTGGGTCCCTGGCCAGCTCCACTCTAGCTTTGACGTAGCCTGTGGTGGCTTCCGGTCCACAGACTCTGATAGGCTGATTGCTATGGCTCTGGCTTGTTTGTCACTCCAGTGTTGTAAAACAAACTTACAGGGATGTGCTTATCGAATTAATCAGTTGCCAATTACTGGCGCTGACGAAACCCACAATAGAGTGCAAGATGATAAACTTGCCAACCAAATCCACTATCAGAGATCTGCTGGCATCAGTCAAAATGCAGGAGGATGCCATGGACAGGGAAGTGAATGCAGTTACCCAGACCCTCTGTTAGAAACTGAGCATCTAGATGTAATGCATGAGCACAGCGCCAGGAGTCATAGGCTATTCACTCTAACCGAATACTCAGCTCTTATGTTTCTCTCACACTCCTTCCTCACAAGGAGGTTCTGGTTGGCAACAGGATTTCACAGCGCTGTACTACCTCACTGTCACCCTCGTTGTCCATGGGAACAATCCTTAATAACGTTTCTTGAGATATCAACTCGGACTGCTCCAGTGTCAGCGGTTTGTATGACCGAACAATCAATGTGGAAAAAACACAGAGCTGAGCATCCATTGTAATCGGGTTTGTATGAGCCAAATAGTGAATAGACAGCTTGATATTAATTATTCTTGCTCTTAAGGTTTCAACTAAATGAATTAAGGCTTATAGTCTAAATTATTATATGATGTGAAGTTCATTGACTTCAGACACCCCATCCTGGAATGTCTTGATAGATTCCTTAGCTTTTGTGGCTTCGGCATCTTGCAATCTGGTTTGCACCAGAAAATAATTGGGGGTGGAATTGATTGACTGGGGTAGGTTACCATGTCATGAACCTACCCCCAAACCTCTTATGCCCACATTCGCAAGACCACGATTCATCCTCAGGTGTAATAACAGACCATAATAACTAAGTAATAACTGTTTTGTTAGCACAGCACATCCTCAGAATCTGAGCAAAATCATACCCCCACAGATTGAGAGGCTAGTAGTAATTGGCCTGACAAGTAAGGTTATATATAAACAACCTCTGACCTGCATCATCTACAGTCAATTGTGGAGAAAACAGACACACATACATGCAGAGCGCTGTATGCAACCAGAGCCAATATGGCAGAGGAAGACGTATGGAGAGAAACATTTGCTGTGTGATTAGACGTGTGAGTGATTCTAATGCATTTCTACCTTCATATAGCGGGGTTCTGCATAATGAGGTGGGTTTTAATGAGGCCTGGATGCCATAAGTGTAAACCCCCCACAACCTGCCCTCTCCCACACCCCCTGGGAATTGTGGGAAGGCCTCCCACCCACACACACGCTGTCGCTACAGAAACGGCGATCGGCATGCCGTGGATTTCCATTCTCAGTCTGCTCCCGTACCCAACATTTGTTCAGGAAGGAGAAAAAAAATATGAGTAAATCCAAAAATATGGAGGTGTGGGCTCCCACCAAATGCCTTTTTTGGCTGGTTGTTTGCTTTGGGACGGTTTCAGCTGAATGGTAGCTGGTTCATTATGCTGTACAATTTGTCTGAGTGCTAAAAGATCGTTGTGTTAACTTCGGCAATCACATGGCATTTCTGTCAACTGATATCATGATACCGCCTCACTCCAGCTCAAATATGAACTGGCATTTATGAACCGGCAAACAATTTCCATTTGAGGTTGAATGGACTATATGCTGGGGAACAGTATTCCTTCATAGAATCCTTACATACTATTTCCCTGGAACAAATATGCTTAAAATGGCAAGAGTCAAGCCATGATAAGATTCAATTTGTATCAGTACAGCGCATTCCTCTCATGATAAATTTCTAGTATTGAGGTCAGTGCAAGAACTGCTGTTAAACATTAACCGCACAATCACTGTCAGAATTCAAAGAATGCAGAAGACTTTTACAAGTTTTCCAAAAATATTGCCTTACAGTAAATGCTAAAACATTACCAGTGACCGTAGCTGCAAATTCTTAGCATCTCCATTACATCCAGTTGCAGATTAATTTTTATTTTATTTTAAATAAGGTAGATGGTATCAATATTTACAGTGGGCAGTATTTTTAAAGAATGAATGTTTCTTTATCTGTTTTAATCTTCCCTTTCAGCACCTGTTCTCCATGTACCTCATGCTAAATAATCTACCTTTCTACATACTTAAATATGTGCTAGCATAGTGTATGTTTTTTTTCCTGTGATTGCCACTTCAGATGTCAAAGACTTGGTCTTAATGTGAATCTTAATGATGGTAAATGACCTTCGTTTGCTGAAGTTCAAATCCACCCTTATGCTCCAGCTAGGGGTGAGGAAAACAGGAAAAAAATATCAAAACAGTGGTGCGGTTTTGTAAATGTGTTTCTAATGGTCAAATGGAAATATAATACCCAATACACTGAGACAATCACAATATGCATAGAATCGCAATACTGTCATATCATGGCAATGTGGTATCATAGCAACCCTGCCAGCTCTCAATCCTAGTTAGTACCGTTGCTACTGAGGCCAGGTTTGGTGGGGACCTATGACCTCAGGTAGTTGACTCAAGGTTAAAATGCTAACCCCCAGCCAATGTGTCCATCTCCCCTCGTGCACGGAGACGCCTGGGACCCCCAAGGGGGGTGGCATCACTCATTTTAAGGCTTTAAGTTTTCATTATCTCCCAAACCACTCTGCCCTTCTCCGTGACCCCATTCCAGCAGATAGCAATGCAAGCCTTCCCCTCTAATTTCCCAAACCCGGGGACGGTTCAGTGACGGGACTGTAATAACCGCCGGTCTCCCCACATCAAAGGCTTCTGGACTGCAGCTCAGCACCTGCAGCGACCGAGCTTCTCGCCTTTTTGTCTCTTCCATTTCCGTACTCGAAATGTCACATTGGGAAACGGCATGTAACAGCCTGCTCCAGTCGGTTTTGTTCCCATGAGTCTGTGTTCACGCTGGGAACACTGTGTTTTCTGACACGCACACCACCCAGAAATGAGCAGCCAACATTCTCAGATCAAACAGTAATGAATAAAGCTCAGAATACTTCCACTGTGCTGTAGCTGCTGGCAGTTTGAATTTGAATCATGTAGACCTCAGAACTAGGATTAAATACCATAAATCCCTCCAATTATGTGTGACATAGGTTGGATTTTATTAAAATGAAATAAAAGTCCTTGGAAGTAGGATTTCACGGATTCCCATACTGGCATCAGCCGTACTCTGTTCAGATGCCCACACTTGGTGTTAGAAAGTGCACTGACACTTAATGGGTGTTAGTGTGCAATTCTATATGTTCCAAACTGTAAGTCACTCCAGCGTTTTCTCTGTGACTAAAGCCACTGTGATATTTTACTCTAATACAGAGAAGAGTGAACGTATTATTTATTTAAAAAAATAAACACTTGGTTTTTTGAAATATGTTTAGGAGCAGTCATCTGATCACTGTACAGTAGCATTGTTTCTGGAAATGAAAATATTGTTAAAAGTACTTGTGTCACTGCTCGGTATTGGCAGATAAGTGTACCTTTGTCCTAAATATTAGTACACGGTAGGAAACATATGGGTGTTCTCATACATTGTGTAACAGATTTCAGTACTTCACCATGACAGGATGAGATTTGCGTTCTGGTTTGCTTTGGTCATCTGCACTGGCATTGGAGGAGGCCTCAGAGTGAACCTGCTGTGGAATTCTTATGGACACCGTTTGGAATGTCTGTCAGCAGTAGGTTCAATGCAATAAAGTTTTTTGACCTTTGAAACATGGACAAGGAGCATATTGGGTAACAGTTATTGCTGTGTGCATTGTAAATGTGTGACTGTGAACTAGGACCTGATGATAAACATTCAACACATAAGCTGGGATGGAAATACCACAAAGTTTCGATTGTCACTTTCGTAACAAGTTTCCACTTGGTTCCACATCTCTAGCCATGTTCAAGTATATTAATATTTTATGACAATCAAAGAACCCTTATCATTACTCGGGTCATATATATTAAACTATGAGGATTATAGTTGCAGGCTTATCACAGAGACATGCCATGTCAATTAGTCAATCCAGCTGAACGTCCCACACCTCCTTTTATAATGAATTACCACAGAGAACTTCACAGAGATTCGGTGATAAACTCAGGGATCTACAGAAACTGTAAAAGTTAACCCCTTTGGCTGCTATCCCACCCTCCTTATGTGTATGTCTGCAGATACTGTGTTTGAGGATTGTGATCTTAGGGGCTTGCTGACTAAATAAAAGACAAATCCTCAGTACAACATATATCCTTTTTAGAATACAAATTTTTGAAACTCATGCAAGAGTTTCCAGAGGTTCATCGTTTTGTTTTGTTGCCAGTTCTGCTCTTGATTTCAGAATATAATTCAAAAAGTTTTGAAGACACCAGCCCAGAATTAAAAATGGAATTGAGCTTTATCAGGAATTAGTATTTCTCAGTTTAATTGTGGTCACATGTGAACTTGACTTAATACATCTTAAGATATTTGTTTGATTGAAGACACACATTATTTGTAATTGTGGACAGACAGCACAGCAGCTCTCAGGTCCATAATTTGAAGGCTGGACCGCAGTGTCCCCCCCCCCCACCCCCACCCTGCTAAGCAGCTTGCACTAATATAGCAGAAGCACATCCTCCGGCCTAATCTGCTGATAAGCAAAGCACAAGGACACTCTCAAACAGAGGTCTCAAACTCTGCCACAGAGAGCTGCGAGTGTGCGCAGGTTTGTCATTCCAACCAATGACTGCCTTAATGTGCTCCATTACGCATTGTCAGTTAGAGCACGGAGCGTAGGCCAATCTTGCTGTTCAGATGATAAAATAAATGCAGTGCATTATGTGCAGAACAATATAACTCATTTAGAAGCTGAGGGTAGGCTGGGGTACAGGAAGGAGGGGACCCTCAGCTATTGTGGATGAAGTCTTTGGAGGTCCCTGCTGTTCCTCTTTATTAATTTAATTAATAAAGCACTGGGTTTGAGACTAAAATAGAAATACAATGCTGCCCTCCAGCTCCGACAGCCAAAATTCCTGCAGGTGGATTTATATCTCTACATCATGTGGAACAAACCAAGCATCTCCTCATCCAATCAAGTCAATGTGACTAAGGAATTTAGCAGACTCAGAGTTCCAACAACCCACTACCAGCTTGTTCCCCTGTGCCTCAGTGGACCTGAGTGAGTGGTGCACCACCTGGGTAACTCACACCTCCCTAACCGGCAGATCCGGATGACTGGTAGTAATGGCATGGCTCCCGATTTCTTCAGGAAAATGTCCAGAAAGAGAAAACAGAACAGTGACAACAGCTGGGGGAAAAGCACATTGATTGAAATTGAACACGCATGAAGAATATTCATAACCGATAATTAGTGCCCTAGAATTAAATTACTGCATATGAACTTTTCTCACATTAACCTTCCTGTTATAAATAGGAACTAGCACTTCCTGTCAGTTCCATCTATCAAGGTTTTTTGGCATCTTTGGATTGGGTAATGCAAAAACACACTTTAAACACATCAATGTGTAGTTTATAACCATTAGTAATCTGTTTATTAGTCATTACATGTGACATGCTAATGTGTTTGTAAACGTTTAAGGTCATAGTTCACCTGGAAGGCTGATCTCAGCGCTGGATCAGTTACTAGTTGTGGCTACAAAGAAAACATTTCCTCAAGTCACAGACAGCGTAATTTAGTAATGTCCCTGAACACATGACCATAGGGCACATACTGATTAATAATGATCGGAAAGTACTCGTCATCATTTTTAAAGAAGGGGTTTTGATTAATCTAAAATGTTACCCGTTTTTTTCTTCTCGTAATCTTTTGTATGTTTATATGCAGAGAAGGTTATTAATTGTAATTCCCAAGTTCATTGTGTCACCACCTCAGATCTGGATATGCCCCGGTACTTGTAGCGGTATTTTCCTCTTTGAAGATCTTTTAGTCAACTGCTGCATCTTCATCCCTCCCTTTCTCTCTCTCTCAATCTCTCTCTCTCTCTCTTTCTCCTTCTCTTTCTCTCTTGCTATTTCTCCCTCTTTCTCTCTCTTCTCTCTCTCTCTCTCTCTCTCTCTCTCTCTCTCTCTCTCTCTCCTTCTCTCTCTCGCTCTTGCTATTCTCTCCCTCTCTCTCTCTCTCTCTCTCTCTTTCTCCTTCTCTGTCTCTCTCTCACTTTCTCCCCCTCTCTCTCCCTCTCTCTCCCTCTCTCTCTCTCGCCCTTGCCTGTGGGAGTTTCTCCAGTGTGAAGTGGCTAACATTCAGAGATAACACAGTCTCTTAGCCCTGAGAATAACACAGTGGTGGGGGGCTTTTTCCATCATCTTTCTCTCTGAACCCCCCCAAACTCCCTCTGGAGGGGGCAAAACCATAAGAGGAGAGACCCCTCGAACAAATTACATATACCGCCTCTGGACATTTTTTATTATGAAAAAGGAGTCAAAAGGGAACCTATAATGATAAACATATTTTACAATTCACCTGACAACATTAGAAATTTGTTTGTTTGTGCATGGAGTTTAATACATGCAGCAAAACCATGAAAATGTATGCAGTTTAAATATGTTTTGATGAATTTTGTTTCCATAAGGGCATTCTGCTCCGAAGCTTCTGAAGTGAGCCGTACTCTCTGACATGGAGGACAGGGCTGGCTGGGGGGACTCAGAGGCCTGTCCGCTAAAGGTCAATAAAACCCAGCCATAAAATAAAACGGCTTTATTTGCAGTCACCGAGGCACCCGGGCCCTGGGTTTGATTTGAATGTCTGGACAGCAGCCATTTGAGCATCCTGACAGCGACACTTCATTTCGCAGAGCACGTGCAAACATAATGCCCATCTTCATGGCTCAGAAAGTGTGCAGGGTTACAGAGCATGGTCTCACGTGGTTTTTAAAGGCCCACTTGGCACGTCTGAAAAAAGTTTCTTACCTTAAATTACATCCTGTTGCTTAAAAATGTCCCTCAATGATCCAAGTGCAAAAAGTTGGCATGTCAGTGAAAATATGAACAAATTCGATCTTAAAGGTAACTTTTCTGAAAGCCTCTGAAAACTTTTTTCTACATGCCATGACATACATTCTAGCGCATATTACTGAAGTGACATAGCTGTCCTGTTCAAGTCACTGAGCAAATGAAGGTGTGTTACTTTCCTAAATAGCTCATAGAAGTCTTGCTTTACCATTGCCACTTGCATTTTCATAAAGTCTGGAGGAGGAAAGCATGAGTAAATGAGTGGTTGAGTATTTACGTAAACCTGGAGGAGATCAGTTTTGAGTCAGGACTGGGATTTAAGTGCTCGGTTAAGTGGACTTTAATCAGGCCATGAAATATGCATGGATGACTAACGGCTGCTGTTCGAGAGTGGTTGTCTGTAATGAAGGGCAGGTAGGAGGTTTGTTGTGCTCGGTTTGGAAAGGGAAGAAGATACTTTTCGGACACTTCTGGTTACGAACTTCCAACTTACGGACAGCTCATACCTAAGAACAGACTGCCATAAAGCCTATTATATTAAACATTTGAGTTAAATACAATGGTTCGTAATAAAAAATGCACGCACTACTTTGTACTGTATTATTGTGTTTAAGATGTTTTGTGATTTGGAAGTTTTTCTTAAGTGTGTTATATGCATAGAAAGGTAAAATGTATAGTATATACTAAGACCAACATTTGACTAACTGACGCTAAATACGAACAGTATGTACTTGTTCCAGCTTACATACAAATTAAGTATAGACTCAGGAGCGGATCTCATTCGGAATCCAGGGACAGGCTGTATTTTAGGTGTGGGGGTCATACTCTTTTCTCAGATCTGTATGTCAGCTTTGATTTTGCCCTCACGTTTCGTGCCAGTGAGTGGCCCAAAGGCCTCATCCTTCCAGCAAATCAACACAACAACCCCCTCGGCGCTCACCTTCCAAAGACAAATAAAAAACCTGTCATTTCACCATCGATTGCTTCTGCTTTATTGCTACCTGGTGCCCGCAAATAGATCCCCACATGCCACTGCTGGTAGACTTCCTCCATACCCAGTGTGAACCCCTAAGGAATTTTCTTTTGACCTTGAGGAAGATGATGTAGACACCAAACATCAAAAACATCGGTCTTCCTGTTCATTAAAAGTGTCTGACTTTCAGAGCTCTGAGCTCACCAGCTTTTCGTTTTTTTTTGGGGCTGACCCCTGTGAAGTTATCTGGGAAGGATGCCTTTTTTTGAGTTTATCTGCCCTGGTGGTTGGGCATATTTTTACTCCTTTTTTAATATCTGGGCTGAAATGAAGGTATTTTTGTAGGTCAGTGTTGGGGACGGCTCATATCGAATTGTATCCCTGCTACATGCTTGCAAATGCTTTGTTAGTAAGGGTGTATTTGAGGCTAAGATTAGTGTAGCCTAACTCAGCTCTTAACAGAGTTCATGTGAGTCTGGCAGGGGCACTCCACTCCAGCCAAGCTGGATAAATTCTTGCCTTTTTTCCAGAATGCAGAGCCCTCTGTCCCCATAACTGGAGACTGGTTTCCTTGTCCCACGGCACCTCCAGATGAACTCAGGAGTGTCTGCCAAGGAGCGGGCCCTCAGGCATGCCTTTGGCTAAATATTAATGGCCAGGCGCTTCTCTGAAGGCGGATGTCAAAGTCCAGTGTGGACGTGGTAATGCAAATGCCCTGTGGTGATGAGAGGAAGGGAGGAAGGGAAGGAGGGAGGGGGGTGAGAGGGCGTGTCCAGGTGTTAGGTTCACCTCAAACATGCGAGCACCGTTCCTGGTTACCTGTCGCTCTGTGACAAGCTCGCGCTTTGACAGGACTATCCTTGCGGGAGACCAACACTGAGGAACAGACGGACAGACGGACGGACCCTCGCTCGGTCTGGTCGGCTCACGTGAGACCGCACATCTCAACCCTTCTGTAGGTTGCACCAGGTGCCGTGCTCTTATCTCTTCCTTTAAACAGTTAAAAGGTTGGGATTGTTTTCACCGTGGGCTTTTTGTGAAGAGTGAATTGTGAAGTGTGGTGCGCTGGGGATGCATAGGACTGCCATTTAGATCCCATAGTTGACAGTTCTGGAGTAATGATGCATTAGAGGCTAAAGGCTCTGTTTTAATGGTCCAAACTCATGGCAAAACTGTCAAAATAGACTGTGTTACCTTGAATAATTGCTGTTGTGTTTATTTCAAAACTGCATGGCGTTAGTTTCACCCAGGTGGAAGCTACATTCCAAATCGCTAATAAAATGAATCGCTCCCTGACACGGATATGGCACAAACCTGGGTTTTCAAATAAATGATGCAAAAAGTATTGAATATAATATGGTCTTTTATATCACTTTGCCATGCGTTCTGGCTGTCCAAATGGATCTCTAAGAGGTGTATAGGTTTCATGGGCTGACTGTTATATGGTGGAAGAAAAGGGTTGAGATCGATTCCATTTAAATTCAGTCAGTTCAGGAAATTAATGGATATTTATTTTATGGATTTCACATAACGTCCTTTGTTAATTTTTCTGTCATTGAAAAGAATTTCAATTAATTTCCTGAACTGAATGAATGAAAATTGACCCTGACTCGCTTAGTTGCCTTGTGTCCGGGGTGTCTCAATTGTGTTCTTAGAACAAACGCCCAATTGCCCGCGTTTTGTTATTGGCTACGCCCTCCGGGGTGGAAAGCTCTCTGTCTTGGATGTCAGTCTTAACCAGCTGAGATAGCTGTGAAATGAAGATCCGTTTTCTCCCCGGGAAAAACTGCTTTCCCTGTCAGTTACCTCCCAGTCACCTTTGCTGCATGGCTTGTTTGGTCTAATCAAATTGGACATTGATTCAGCAGCCAAAGGCAACACAAGTTGATAAGGATTCCAGCAGGGGAGCAGCGGAAGACCAATCATGGGTCACTGATTATCCAAAGCTCCTTTGGTAGAATTTCTCAAAAGAGAAGTGAGAAAAAAGCACACCTTTTCACACCAACGAGCCAAACTCTCAAATAAGAAATGGAAACTAGGCCCACAGGTGGAGCAGGTATTTGGGCATTGTTGTGTGTCTATGGTGATAGGGGCAGCATGCTGAGCTTAAGAGGGGCAGAGACTGGGCTCTATGAGTCACTCAAACCACACTGTCCTTCAATGTTTAAGATGAAGCATTACGTTCCTTTCAGGGTGACTTTTGTAGAACAGAGTCCATATTTTCCTATTCCTCTCAGCATGTGAGGGATACAGCACTCTGTTATAATCATGGTGAATGGGGTGCAGGTCACTGTGATAAACCAGCCAACTTTCATAACATATGCAATGTATCATGTAACTACATATAATGTACTTAATAATGATAACTACTGAGGGTGGCAATTTAAACCAATTCAAACATAAATGAGACACTGGGAAGGTTGGTGACTAGGGAGTGAAGAGTGTATATCAGGTGCGTCAAACTTCCACAGACAACCTTGTGAAAGTCTGACCGGTGTTTAGTCTGCCCTGGATGTCCCTGGTGTGAAAATTGCTACCACAGTAAGAACTGCTACCCAGACAGCGGGGCAAGAGTGTCTTAGTGTCTTTGAGATCTTTAGGATCCAAAAAGGAGGTGCGGAGACGTTCCTCTGGGGTTTTGGGGAGCGTTGTCTGGCACCCCGTCCCAGCTCTGGCTGTGGCTCAGGTGGGCAGGTCAGGTGGCAGAGACACCTGAATTATTAATGATGCTGCTCTATGTTTAGAGTTCAGAGACGGGCCCGTCTGGCCTGACCAGGAAGAGCACTGCGGTGGAACAGGCCGTCCTGTGGTTCACCTGGACCACACCACAGTGTCTCAATGAATAATAATAATAATTATCATCATCATCATCATTATCATTATCGTCATTTTTATTTACCGTTTCTTGCAGGTTCACAGTTATGTTTATGTAAAATTATGTTTGTGTATATGTTGTTGAGTGTGTTTCTGTTGTTTGTGTGCATGTGCATGCACGTTTGTGAGTGTGTGTGTGTGTGTGTGTGTGTGTGTGTGTGTGGTTGTTTTTCTGCGTGTGATGCATGCTGGTTAGTAAGCATCATTGCACTGAGTGATGAGTCAAACAGACAGACTCTGCACTGTAGATCCTTGCTGGGGGAGGTAATGGGTGCAGAGGATGGGGGTGATGGGGGAGTAGCTCTGGACTGCGGGTTCCCATGCTCGTATTTCATTCACTGCAAATCGACCACCAACTTTTTTCAAATGTACTCCTTTTTGTCGACTAGCCTAACAGTATTCATAAGCTGTGCTAATTGCTGAAAACATTCGCTATCAGTTCAGTAGAGTGCAGACAAGCACACGCTCCTCTCTGAAAGACATGACGTCAAGCCACCACAGAACAGAGAACATAGCATGTGCAGGTTTGCGAAGGCAGACTGTGCCCACATGTTTGACCTGCGGGGGTCACTGGTGAGCAGTGACACACAGACATCCCTGCTGACTGAACCCCACCCTCTCTGGGTCAGAATCTCCTCTCAGGGGCTTCCAACCCTAGTCAGCGCTGACATACCATACGAGACAGTGAGGAAAGAGTCAAATTTTATGATGCAGCATTACATTTTTGGGACAGGTGAACAGGTCTTTTCAGCTTTGCATGCTAGATGAAACCCTTATTTGCACTGATGATCATTGGATACTTGATACGGCAAACTTAAATGAGTGGCCAGTTTGACAAGCTGTGTGCACACTCAGGAAGCTACAATACCGAAAGGAAATTTCAGCGCTGCTGCTGCATTTTCCCTGTTCTGCTCGATGGGGCGTATCCTATGTAGTTATTATTTTAATTAAATCTGTCTTTTCACAGGATATAGAGTGAAAAGTGATGTATTTCAGCCAATGTTCCCCCAATGTATTTGAGGGTGCCTGTGTTACAGAGTAGTCCTGGAGAGTGCAGGTGCTGGTAGGGGTAAGGGAGGGGGGTAGGAGGGGGGCATGGGGTGCAGTTTTGGACACTGTCATCAGCCCTCTCCAAAACATCTACCTCATGGCATTAATCCTCCCTCCTTATCTATCCTTAAATAAAGGCTAAGGAATGGGAGGGGAATGGGAGAGCTGCGAGTCAGGGAGAGATTAAATTTAGAACAACTCTCTACAATCTCATTAACAATAATAGGTTTACTCATATGTTGTGGTTCTCATTTACCTAGCATTAGGCACTTAAATGCTGTGTTGGACACGACATTCTTATTTAGAGTTAATGACAGGGGCTTCTGTACCTGTTTTTTGTTCAGGTTGTTTGAGTCTCAGGTAGCACATGAAATGATGTTACCTGGAAAAGGTTGGGGCCTTTTCCATGTCTGAGGAACTCCAAAGTGGAATTACAATAAATACAATGACAATGACAAGTCTATTGGGCCTGTGTTTAAACAGTTAATTCAACTGCATGGTCTCACTTTCATTTTTATATTTCTTCATGTTTGCAGCTAAATTTATTGATGTGGATAATTTCACATTGTGTTCCAAGAGAACAAAGAGAACGCTTTGGCTAAGTGTGACGTTTCAAGCATTCTTTGGCAGGATCCCTGCTAACTCTTAAGGCCAGCTCAAATAAACAGGATGACATGAGGAATTCTGAGCTTTTTCTGCACAGATTTAGACCTTCAGTCTATGAGATTCAGAATGGGTTAAAACATGAGATCCACTATCAACTGTCATACAAGCAGTGATTTGTAATAAAAAAACTGGTTAGCCTTCATTTTTACGTCACCCATACAGCCCTTAGTAGCATTCGAACATTTTTTGTCTTTTTGGGAAATCTCTCTCGTCTTGTAACAGGCTGCTCCCACAGATCTGACACAGGCATGGGATTGACTCTACTTCTTATCTGAAGTATTGAGCAACAAACCAGCTTTCCAAGGACCCACCCTGAATGGGATATTTTAAACTCAGGTGACTCACACTGTTCTTTTCACCAGTGTCTATGTTAGTGGTGGGTGATTGGCTATTCTACTTTCATTCATGCTTATCGATCCTTGAATCGGACTAAAGGCTCTGTAAGGATTGAATCCATTCATTTGTCCGTTCATATGTTCGTTTATAAATTCGTTCATTGGTCCTTTTCTTAAGGGTTACTGCAGCAGCCTTTGTGTTTTCACTCTTTCCACCCTTTTCGTTGCAAACTGAGATATCATGCCCATGTTTTCTCAGCGACGGAGAGAGACGTGATCGTTGGGGATGCGTTTTCAGAAACCACATCGATATGTGACTGGCTGAGAACCACACTGCTGTGAATAGCGTTCCACAGAGACCTGGGACTCAAGGGAAGGGAGGGCTTTTTTTATTCACATCTGACAGGATTCAGGAAGATGCAGACAGGCTTTAAGCACGTACCACACGTACAGACACACTCACACACACACATACACAAGTGCACACACACTCACTCCTACACCTACACATGACTACAAAGAAACCAAAATTTTTTGGGACTTAAAAGAGCCACCAAGTGCCCCCACCTCTGTTTTTGTGCTAAACAGCTGCATATTCACATGCACATGTTAGTCTTCAGAATAAACAGCAGATACTCACCATCCTCTCCAATCACTTAAAGGAACAGCCTGTGGGTCAGTAGTGTTTGTGTGCTGCGTGTTTATTTTCACTGTCTGCCCCTCTTTCCCTTGGTCTGGTACTGCATTTTTAAAGCACTGCATTTTGATGATAGCGAAGAATTAGATGAAGAAGAAGCTGATGTTAATGATGATGATGATGAATATTATCATTTTGATGGAGAACATTACCTGCGTGCACCAACAGCGTTGTGTTCCAGCAGTTTCCCAGAGCCACAATCCAAACTGAATACAAGAGTCTATCAGCAGTCCTGGGCTCATGATCAGTGTGACTTGATTAAGGAATTGGAAGAGTAGAGGTAAGAGCTTTCAGCTCTGGGAAGGCAGGGAAGGGCACTTTCACTGTACCCTCTGCCAGGCACCGAGCAGCACACATCGCCACCCATTTAAATGGATGCGATTTGGTATGTACGCTATGCTGCGCCGGATGAAGGTGAATTAAAATTTTAAATAAGAGGAGAGGTTAAGGCTGTCTGAAAGTCAGCCGGGCCATGCTAGCTCACCGTCCTTCGCTTGTGGAGCTCCTCTCGAAACGAGCGTTGGCGCGGGGGAATTGGCAGTCAGGCGGGTGGGGTCCTTGCGCATGCTGGTGTCAGGTTAGGTTAACCTCAGCGCGTGACTGTCTGAGAGAAACCGACGGCAACGTTAACAGGCCTGTAAATAAGGCCCAGACACAGCAAGGGGGACATCTGCATGGGCCGGCCGCCACATCAGACAGCCACCTAGGCATTCGAACCCCTCAGCGGGGAATAAATACGCTCTACATGCATATTAATAGCCTGCTCTCGTCGATAAAAACTGCCATTCTCAGGTTTCTAAGTGCTCCATGTCCTCTTTCCTGCAGTGAAATAATAGGGATTTATTTCAAAAGTAAGATGGCGGGCCAGTGATTTTACCTCACCCTCATGCATGCAGGGTCACACATAATTCCAAACGTGCCATATTGTCATCATTTGTTTTAAATATTGTCTTTGTCCTTTGTTGGCCATAGACACTGGCCTTAATTTCAATCAACATTTTACTTTTAAAACAACATCAATCAATAATTCTGTCAATTTATTTCCCAAAGACAGTGTGGTCCTCTCAACAACTGCCGGTACTGTCTTGTGTTTGTTGGAAATAACAATCGAAGTTGATTGTGAGTTGAAGGCAAGAATGTTGACTGATTGAATGGCGCTGACATCCTCTTGTAAGAAAGATGTTTCTTTCAATGGTGGTATAAGGGCTGTGGCTTTTGGCCTGCAGGTAAAGGCAAGTTGCAAAAGTTTTCAAAACGGTAGAGTCCACACACCTTCCTCCAAGGCCTACATCTGAAATAAATCTGTATATGAGAACTGACAGGAAATCACGGGACTTACAAACACTTCACCTTTACAGTGTAAGATCCCTGTCTTAGAGCGGAATGCCATTTTGTCTTACTTTGGCACAGTGTGCTCTCCTAAACAAGCTTGGGGCCTGAAAGCAGTAAAGTTAGACGGTGGCGCTGTTGGTTTTCGCCTCCCCAGGAAATTCTCGCCGGGGGTGAAACGTCTCTCATCAGTGAGGTTTTCTGAGTCTCTGAGCCTCAGACGAGGCCCCTCAGAGTACCAGGGAGATTCCCGCTGGGGACAGCTGAGAATTGAAAATCTTTTTTAAGTTCTGCATGTGGGTGTTTTTTCTTTCCAATACTTACACTGCGGTTGCTCTCTTAAAGTAATGAGAGCAGCTGGTCTTAAAGCTGCCGATTCCTTGTTCGTTTTCCATCTAACCATAACTCGCTCGGTACAAATTCTGGATATGTAAACAAAGTTTGCGGGTAGCAGTGCACAATGGCCCAAGCCAAGAACTTGACCTGTCAGGAAAACATATTGGCACCAGAAGTCAATTTTTGACTTGCACCAAAAACAATTTCCCAGTTGCCTTAAGACACATTTTTGTATATATTACAGATGTGATGTAGCCATCTTGCTCATAAAGATATTTATAAATATGGTGCATATTTGAACTCTCACATCACCTCCCTCTGCATATTTTATGAGTATTTATTCGGGTAAAATCAGGAAGTAAGATTGGCTGAGTTGTCCTTCCAAAGTCGACAAATCCATTTGTTAGTGGACTCATCCCACCTTTTGTCATCAAACACAGTTTCCCTCCCGCAGTAACACAATCGGGGTAAGGAAAGGGTCTGCGCTGTTTTGTGTGTCACCCAGTGGCTGTCTATTTCTGTCCCTGTCACCCCCGCTGGAGCAGGCAGGCAGGCAGTCCGCCTGGCCGGAGGGGAGGGAGGTCGGCTCAGGTGGCAAACAGCAGCTCCCAGCCTGGACAAGCTGTGCGGAGCACAGTCACAGATTGTACAGGAGTCGGGGCAAACCTGTCTCCTGACAAACGATAAGGGACGCTATATTAATATTGAATACTGAAGCACCAGGGTCATAGATGTCAAATTCTAAAATGTTTTTTTTTTTTTTTTTTTCATAAAATATGTCAGATTTAATTAGTGTGTGTGTATCAGGGGAATGAGACATCAGGTGACATCCAGGCCTAGTCCAGTACTGGTCTATTACACAACACAGATCAAGTAGCAGCCAATAGGTCTGTCTGTTTTAGTATTAGATAAAGGGAATCTGTTTGAAATGTATAAAATTCTCAGACAAGCATTTTTAATTGTGCATGGTAAATTTATAATATTGGTCCAGTTTAGGTGTGCAGTTGTTCATGTGTGTTAATAGGCCAGGACTATGGTCTGAAATGGCCTTTGAATTATTCTGCTCGAGTCCTAGATGGCAACTTGCTGCCATGCCTTAGAGCAAAGTACTTCACCTCAGTTACTCCAGCCGTTATCTGTGTATAAATGAGGTGTAGGGCGTGTAAGATGTTATATTGTATGATATGTCGCCGTAGGTGAGGAAAGGAGATTAAACAGAGCCAGTTTTTCCATGAGGTTATTTTATTTATTTATTTATTTTTTCGTTTTTAAAACTCATCCATGCCCCTGGCTTAAGGAGCCAGTGTTTGAGCCTCTGTACCTGGAGCTCGCTGGGTAATGATCGTCTCCTTGTTGTTGTGGAATATTCTCCCACAATGCCCTGCTGCAGAGCTGCTCTTCCACTTCTCTGGTTCATGAATCGACAGATCTGAGTCATCGCCTGCCCGCACAAAATGTTCAAATCAGACAGACAGCTGCCTGTCTGTCTCCGCCACTCCTCTTAAAATGGATCGTAAGCCTTAATAATCGACAAGGAACCATCACAGAATATATCATATAGATCAATTATACATATACATATTATAGAATAGATGTTATATGGATGTGAAGATGCATGGATATAGAAGTGTTCTGTATCAATTATAAAGAATGGAATTTGTATCATCAGTTGTAGTTCGTATGTGTACAGTTTAGCAAAAAAAAACTCAATATCTTTTGAGACATACTTTCTTACATTACATTATAGGCATTTGGCAGACGCTCTTATCCAGAGTGACTTACAACACAAAGTGCATTTCTTTAAGGACAAGGGTGTTAAAGTGCTAGAGGCGGTAAAAGTCTCAAGAGCCAGGAGGGTTAGCATAGACTAAACCCTATGGATGACCTGCTGAAGAAACAAAACATACCTTTATGCAGACAGTATTTTTTATTGGCCTTTATTCAACCAATACAGAATCTTTTTGAGTATTTTTTATGAATACTTTTGTACTGAAATGTATTGGATTGAATGGCAACATCAAATTTTTTTGATTGAAACATTGCTTAAAAATGAATTCTATACATACTATACATATATGTCAACTATACATTTTTCCATTTTATACATGTGTCAGGGTTTAGTCAGCATTTGTTTAGCACAACACAGAGAAGGTGAGTTTTGGTGCATTTGCCTCAACTTAGCTTTGACGCACTTCATGATGCAGGCTAATCTAAATAAAAATAACTACAAGAACAGAACACAAAACTGTGGGCTCACTAAGCTCTGTAAGTAGCTTAGTCACTGACAATGACGATGTTCTGAAATCATATTGAGAGCAAAATCAAAGCCATTTCCCACAAATAAGAGCAAAAATCCACCATTCAGTTGTTACATAAACCATTGATATTCGACCTTTTGATCTTCCCACATTAGTTTTTATGTGTACAGGTTGTTGACATCTTCCACCACTAAACAGTCTCCACAAAAAATTCTCTTCAACTTTTTCTATCAAACTAGTAGATTTTAGCACATGTGATTTGTGGATGGAGCTATTCCACACAGGTCATACAGAGCAAAACTGAAAATCATACCTGGAGTTTATATATAATGTAAGACATTTAGTTACTCATAGAGCATAGCTACTCATTTTATACATTTAGTTAGTGCATACTGATGCATTTCGCACAAACCTGAGCTCTTATGATCCTGATAAATCATGACAACATATGAAAATGGATGGTGCCATTTCCAAGAATGGTGTCCTGCCAGCTGATTGGTTCTGGCAAGTTTTAGGTAGTGTTGTCATGTTACAGGTCTGTGATTGAGTCAGATTGTTGTGCCACCCAAAATTTTAGTCCCATTCAATTCAAGTTCATGTATTTCACCAGGAGTAAGTGAAACTGGTGTATTAGCAGAACACATCTCCTGAATTTGAGCAGACTTACATCAGCATCAGTGTCAGTCTGGTCAGGGTACTGTCAGATACCTCTCTAAGTCTGGACCTTTTCTCTACCTTCCATGTCAAGTCAATATTTAAATATTTTTGGATAATATCTCAGTGGCAGTTCTACCAGCACTGCACAAGGTAGTCATTAAAACTGGCGAGATATTACAGCCTGCCCTCTGTTCCTTTTCTCTCATCTTTTTCGCTTTCTCTCACCCACTCTCTTCCCTCCTTCACATCTCCACTCCTCTGCTAGATCGTATATCAAGCCCTATCGACCCTCCTCCACAGATTGCCTTCAGTGCTGCATGTGAGGTCACCCGAGGCAGCCTGGGTCTTCTCTCTCCTCTCCCTCTCTCTCCCCCCCTCCCTCCCTCCCTCCCCCTCTGTCTCTCACTTGCTGTCACTCTCTCCCCTCCTCGCGCTGTGGGGTCTCCCTGCCAGTCCGCAGCCTCCAGCTGCTCACAGCACCGTTTACACGCAGCGGGCTCTCCTGCTGCTGCAGCTTATGCTGGACCTGACAGGCGTGACACCCCCACCCCCCCCCCACACACATAGTACACACATACAAACACACACACACTCATACATGCATGCACAGAGGTATGCATACACACACATGTATGTAGAGACTCATACACACACACCTACACACACTTGTACAGACTCACACATTTACATGCACGCCGTTGTACACACACACGTACGCACACTCTTATAACACACACATGCATGTAGAGACTTACACATGATACATTAAAAGACTTATATGCACAGACATGTCAAGGACAAACATACAAACAAAACCACACACGTACAAACATACACATACACTTGTAGAGACACACAGACATGCATGCAGACTTATACACACACACACTCACATGCACACATACAGAGGAAATCAGCCCCTTACTTTCTCCAAACTGACCAATCAGCACGCAGTCATGTGCAGTCACTCTACCACTATGAGTAGAATCCCAAACTCCCTCTTAGCAATGCCAGCCCCTCCACTGTATCTATCTCACACCCTCATTTCTCTCTCTCTCTCCCTCCCTCCCTCTCTCTGCTCCTCTCTCCCTCCCTCCCTCCCTCTCTCTCTAGCTTCTCTCTCTCCAGATCTCCCTCCCATCCTGCTCTGTATAAACCATTCAAGTGGAACATTATGGGATTATCCCTCTGCCATTGAGAAACACACACACAGACACACACACACACACACACAAATGCACTCTGCGCAGAGACGCAGCAGCTAGAGCACCAGCAGCAATAAGCCCAGCGTTTCCCACCAAACCCCGTGCAGACACGTTCGCAGGAGGGAACGCGTACGCGAGTTTCGCTTCGACGCACGGCGGGTCTGATGGAGGACGCTGGGTAAGTGAACGAAATGTGGCGCTTTGTTTTGAGCCGTGCTGAATCTCTGGGAGGAGCCTGGATCTCCCCATGACTCTGTTATTGTTTTGATTTGGGGTGTTTTATAAGGCGTCTTCCTTTTCCTTAGATTATGCTCGTATCAGCTGATCGTTCATTCAGCAGTGTCTGCCCATGCAAGATTTTGTGTTTGCATGTGTGTGTGTGTGTGAGTCTCTACATGCATGCATGTATGAGTGTGTGTGTGCGTGTGTGTGTGGGTATGTGTGTGTGTATGTGTGCACATGTGTATGTGTGTGTGTTTGCATGTGTGTGAGTGTGTGTGTAGGTGTGTGTGAGTCTCTACATGCATGCATGTATGAGTGGGTGTGCGTGTGTGTGTGTGTGTGTGAGAGAGAGAGAGAGAGAGAGAGAGAGAGAGAGAGAGGGCATGTGCACGTTTTGTGTGAGTATGTGTGAGAGTGCGTATTTGTATGCAACAAGATAGATTAATAGCCTGATTGTATTTACAGGACGGTGTTTGTTAGATTAACTAATGGACTGAGAATGTCCATTGAATGTGATTGAATCTTTCTTTAGCATCATATATCTCAATAAATATATGTTTAACATAGATGCAGAATAACAGAGAGAGCAATGTTTGGAAATGATTGTACTTTTTTAAATTTGACTTCACGTAGATAGGCTAGGATGAGTATTCCAGTATTATTGGACCAAGAAGATAGATCTCGCAAAGCAGAAGACAATGGTGGAATAGTATAGTGCACAGAGTGGTGTAATGTCAGCAAGCTCAAAATGCTCTTTTGAATTTCGCTCTGTGACATTAACCCCCCCCTACACACACACACACACACTCACACACACACACAAACACATCATGGATCGGTGGGGTGTGTTACGTGCCACCAGGCTCAGCTTATTACGCCATGATCCCAAAACACCCTATCACTCCAACGGCTGTCCTTTCCTCTTTTGTTCTTTTTGGGTCGGCAGTTTTACCCACTGTTTACCCGTCTCCACAGCTCTTTTGTCTGAGGCGTGTATCCTGTCCCCCTGGCTCAGACTGACCCAAATACCCATGCACCATGCTGCCCCTCCCCCCGGCACCCCCATGCCTCCCCTAAAGTCACACACTCTTTTGTTTGCGCCAACACGGAGTACGACATGCTCTCGGCGGGGCTTTTTGGTTTGACCAGTCAGTTGTACTATCTTTACAAGTTGAAAATGGTCAATATTCAAGTTGTCTTTACTTTACATATTCTTAATGGGCTAAGAAAATACTACCCATTCCCGGGGTATTAGCAGCTTTGTTTGTGTGCACCACAATCATCTGGCAAGTTTCAGCTTTGAGAGGTATCATTTGCTACGTCTGGATGTGTCCATGACACATAAGGTAGCAAAGCGATGGTCGGACTTGATGCACAGACAAATGTTCTCATTTCAGAGCAAAGATACTTTGCAAATGATATTCATATAGCTTCTAAACACAGCTCCGTGTATGCTACATATAGGAGAGAAAAATTAAGTGCAGAGAGTTATTTTTTTATTGTGTATCTCTTGTTCTGCTGAGTAGTTAAAGGATTGCCTTAAACTGTCTTTGGTAATTTGTTATGTTTGTATTTTATGTTCTTGGACAAGTATAATGCAAGCAGTGTTATATATTGACATGTGATAATAAAATTAAGCTTATTTCAAGTATAAATTTAATATTATATTATTATTATATTTATTATAAATAATTTCAGCTGTTATTGCACATAACTTATACACATATTCACACATAAACACACATTCTATAAATAATACAACATGTACACTCATGAGCTGCTTCATACACACTTATAGCCACACAATCGCTTGCCACCATTTGTCTTTTTTGTGGGGGAGCAACCTGATGTCCACATACGGCAACGTAAAATCGTCAGTTCTTTTAAATGAGTAGCATATGAGGCAACCTGAAAGTAGGTTGATGAAGAGTCCTGCTTTACTCCCCTTCCCTCCCCCCCCTTTGCTAGAGCTCAGGTGGATTTGCAAGCCATCATTTTGGAGCTTGGCATCAACTTAGCTGGCCCTATGGAAAGGCAGACTGCTTAGCAGGTGAGGTGTGGAGTGATTGGAGTTGGAGTCTGACTGACAGATTTATTGACCAATCACATTTCTGGACCAGAATACAGTGAGCCAAGGACAGCAGGAGACGCATAAGAAGAGGGTGTTAGCTGCTTGCAGCCTGGCTCAGCCTGCAGCCAGGTTTGGACCACATTCTCTGGTTGCGGTTATAAATAGCAAAAACATTCCTTATTGACTTACTTCAGGAATCTTCCTTTTGAATTTTAATTTTGAGATCATGAATGAATGTCTATTCATTGACTTCCTTGGAGGAACTGGAATGTTAACGTTTCCAACAAAGACACATGCACTATATAGTCTTGGCATGCTCAGTGCTGGTATTTCATGCAGAACGTCTGCCCTGCTGTGTTCTGTCTGCCGCTCATGAGTTCACTGGGCTGCAATCAGTGACAGTGAGGTCATGAGTAGCATGCATAGAACCAGCAAATGTGTTGATACACAGCATTTTCATGCATTTCTAGGAAAGCACCACATTCACATGATAAGAGCTCCTGCTGCAAAGTTTTTTGCCTTAATGCAGCTTTTGACCATGACCTATGACACAGAATCTCATGCAAAAAAAACAACAACAAAAAAGTGTCTACCCAGAAATGTTGAAAAAAAAAGGCATCTTAAAAGCTCAAGACCTGATTTAACCCTTTGCCTTGTATTTCTAAAAAGTTTCTTCCTTTATGACGTACACGTTTCACCCTGACCATTTTGGTTGCGTGAGATCTGTATCACATGCATTATTGATGGAACTCATTTTATTTTACTTTTTTTCCTGCACAGCACACAGGCCACAGAAACTTCTAATGGAGTTTCAGGACATTTGATAAAGGGCAATGGCGGCAGAGCGAGCGATTGGTTCATAGTTTTGTGCGGGGGAGGCTGTTTGGCCAAAGTAATGAAAATCCACTCAGCTCACATCCGCCCTCATGTACAAATGGCCTTGTTCCTCAAGCGCTGTAAATCCTACTCATTTACTTTTACTGTTTCCCATGTAGCTACTCAGGTGCGACTGCTGTGATTGGTCCAAACCCTACAGCCCACATCTGAAAACATGGCAGCAGGTGTAGTTGCAGGGGTGATGTCTGTTAGGCTAAGCGATGGGGCCACACAGGCTTTTGGTGGTAATCCAGAAAGCAATATGACTTTGTGCTTCTGTGCAGGGAGTCAGTCATTAAAAGGGATCCCAGGGGTTTAATATCCCAGATTTTGAGTTGGTTTGTAGAGCTGAATGAATTTCCACAGCCCTGAGAGCTTTTCAGGAGGTAAAATCTATTGAAAAATCCCATGAGGCATTGCACAGAGCAAAGCTTTTAGCATTTTGTGCAACATGCAGGCAGACATTGGTCTTCCCTTTCATCTCTTGTACATGACCTTGGTGCAGAATGGTACATATTGTTTTTTTAATTGCTGTATCTATGAAACACATTTTTCGCTCCATCAAAACTGACATGTCTCTGGCACATATGACTCTAATTCATATTCAGTGGTCCATGAGCTTACAGACACAGTACAGTACCTTTTTTTGAGTGAAATTAAGGAATTACAGTAAGAATGCCTTTAACCATGTCTGGTTATTATACAACTGAACAACCTGAACCCCTTTCTAGATGAAATAAAAACAAATGTAACTGCATGAACATTGTTACATTAATTATAACTACAAAATCTGCAGAGTCCAGTAAATCTTAGCTCTGAATGTGTTATTGGAATATAAAACTCATAGTTATGTAGTTATGTTTGCCATCCTCCTGGGTACCCCCTTCAAACATTCAGATCAGAATAGATAAAAAAAATACACATTTGCTGATATATAAATAAGAGTGGTTTTTAGATATTGCAATACGCATATGAAAATACAATTGAAAATACAACTGTGTGAAATATGTTTAACACAATATTTTTAAATGATGCATTATTTACAATATATTTTAATGTATGCCCCATTTCCATACAGGCTACATAACAGATTTGCATTCAGCAGCCTTCAGGAGTAAAAAGACGCAGAATGGAGACACAGCAGGGCCAGGAGACCATGGTCTAACTGGATGCTGTTTGTAAAATCGCTTACCTTAGATTTATATGTCCTTCAGGTTGGCTGTAACTGGACCCTGGTGAGAAAAAAAACTCAGCAGTGTGTGTGTGTGTGTGTGTGTGTGTGTGTGTGTGTGTGTGTGTGTGTGTGTGTGTGTGTGTGTGTGTGTGTGTGTTCGCATTTGGGATCAATAAAGGGAGAGGGGGAGAGGGAGTAGCTTGTGTTTTCCACCCCAGACCAGGGACCTTAGTGTAAGGGTAGGAATTGAGGAGGCCGGGCCATGTACTCCAGCTCTGTATGTGACTGTGTTACACGGGGCTGCAAATGCCAGCGGTGTTTATTTTACAGACTCGCCCAGCACTTCCTTGTCTCTGACATTTACTTAATGGAGAACAGCTTGTATTTATTTCTGTGTAGCGGAGACTCTTCATGAAGGAGCCATGTGGTTTGTAATAAACTGCCTCTAGTTGTGCGAGCGAATATGCTCTGTTGTGATGATCTGTTAATCAAATGGTGCGATCAGATATGTCAATCGAACAGTTGATCAAACCAATGCAGTACTGAGCGAATGCCATGCCTTGAGTGTCTATGGGGAGATAAAAGGCTGACTAGCTATGCCAGGGGTCTTGAACACCAGTCCTGAAGGGCTTCAGTGTCTTCTTGCTGTTAGGGTGTTTTAGCACTCATGCTGTGATGTAAGTCACTGATTGGCTAAAGAGCCTGTGCAACTGCATCCAAAACCTTAACTGGCCGCAGACTGAAGGGAAACCACAAAAAACCTGCAGCCGTCCAGGAGGAGCGATTAATTGCACTCTGACTGTGCAAATGAGTGAAGAAACTTTCCTGGCTAGCACGTTAGCAGAAATCGTTAGCAGAAGACTCCCGCTTGGCTCAGCTCGTTAGTGGTGGGCTTCTCCTAATCTATGAGCACAGATACCACAGCGGGTTTTATGTCATGCAATTCAGTTAAGATTAGTGTGACCTTTGTGCCATGCGGCAGATAGCTAAATGCGGTTTGCTTAAGAGGAGCGGAGGACAGTTCAGCGGGCAGCTTGGCCGTAACCTTTTCACGGGAGGCATTGATTAACGAGGCCACACTTCGCCCTTGCTCCTCATCTGGTGGGAAAATCATTGCAGGATGTATTTGGTGGTTCAGGGCTCCCACCCCCATCCTCCTCCTCCTCCACCCCCACTGTCAGGCCGTATTTGGCCCCTGCGAAAACACCGGTGACGTTTCCATCCGGATGATTCAGCGGCTGACTCGTCAGTTTGGCCCCCGCCTAAACACCCCCACACACACACACACACACACAATCCCCAGAGAGTCGCAGTTTGTCAGACGGGGTACGAAATGTTCCAGAGCTAAATTACAGCCGCCACCGCCGACGCGCTAGTCCGTCTCGGAGGGCCCAGGTAAGAATTTCCATCAAGGTGAAAGCGCAGCGCCAGAGCCAAAGAACGGAGCCTGCTGCTGATTGGCCAAAAGGGTCGAAGTGAGAGGAGGAGGGAGGAGCGTCGCAGGGAGCCGACAAAGGCTGACTCACCGCTGTGGTTCTCACGGGTCAGGTTCCGCACAGGACTACAAACGGTGTTTCAAGCTGCAGCATCAACTGCGATGCAAATTAATGCAGATTCAATTTTAAACCCTGCGCTGCCTCATGCATTCGCATTTTGTTGTGGTGAAGGATTTTGCCTCAAGTTCATGCAAGTTGCATTCGCTGTCATAAACACAAAGCTTATCTGAGAACAGCTTTCACACCCCTATGAATAACCCCCCCCCCCCCCACTGTTGTAACAGGTTTCTGTACAAGAAACACAGCCTGAGGTTTTTGAAGATCTTAGGCCACCTGCCATAAAATATGACTTGATGTCTCCATCATTAAAGATTAGCTTTGAAACACCTTACACATCTCATATATGCATGTCTGACATGGATAAAAAAAAAACATATTTTATGACTTAAAGCAGATTGCCTGGGGCTTACTCTTGGAGGCTGCCATTTAACAATGCAGCCAGACGCACAGTAACTACCCCCCACTCCACCCCCCCACCCCCCAGCTGACGCTGAACATTACCATAACGTTTCCGTGGCGTTACATAACAGGATTACGCTTCAGCGGCAGCGGAATTCTAAGAATGACATGTGTTATAAGGGTCTGAAGTCTGCGTAAGAAGGTGACTCCAGGTCAGGTTTACACTGCGGGCTCCCGTTAGCTTCATTCCACCTCTGTGGTCAGCATTCAATCAAATGCACCGTGTCACTTTAAGGACGTCCGCTGTTCAATCAATCCAACTCTTATGCTCATGAAGATCTGCCACCTAAAACCAACAAAAAAGGAGAATTCGCAAAAGCAATCAAACATAGCTGTGCATGGCCCAATGTGGAGACTAAAGTCATGGTACAATAACAGCCACCCTGTTGAAAGGCCTGACAGTCGTTTTAAAGGATTTTTTCAGTCCTGAAGGCAGTCCTGAAGACCTGTTAATGAGGTGATTCACCTAGACAGGAGCTACATTAGTCATAAGACCAAAATAGACTGCATGTCAATTAGGACACAATTAAATGTTAGAGCCATAGAGTCAGTTCCATTTCATTACAATGGGTGAAAAAATATAATTGAACTATTACCCAGCCGAAACATATGTAATATCTTATTACACTGCTGAACAAAGGGCCGGAAACTATAACAGAGCCCTTAAGACTCACCAGATATTCATTTCCTGCATAGTTTTTAAAGGATCTTTTCTTTTAAATGACATCATCCAAGAGAGTTTTGTATAACGCTGATAGCGCATAATCATATAGGCACAAGGCAGTAATATATTATAGAAAGAGATAACCAAAACTTTTATTGATTCTGTATCAGATGTTGTCACAGTAATTGAATCGTAACCCTGGAACACTATACATAAATACATTGTGAATTATGAAAAGGATATTGGATGCACCTAAAAGAACATTCAATTTGATGTGCATTTGTCGTGGGGATATCTTAAGTGTTCTTGCTTCAGCAGTCACAGTGTTTTATTGTATATAAAGTTCCCTACAAACGTATGAGCTCTGTGCGTCTTACATCGGCCATGTCTTCACTATTTCAGTGCTGCATTTATGATGAATTTTTTTTTTAACAATTGTTGTTTATTCATTTAGTCATCCTTATTGTCTGAGGATTGTCTTAGGAACAATATTCATGGGAATATCAGGAAAAATAGGGAAAAGTAGACCATTTTCCCTGATATTCCCATGAATATTGCTCCTCAGACAATCACAAACTCGTACTCTTAGCCCATTGGATAGAAAATGTTGACTAAGCCTTTAAAAGGTTTGGTGCTCAAAATACATTGTTTATGGCACACTTTGCACAGAGGTGTAAGCCCAGTAAAATACGCTCTTCTTCGCCTCTCTATGACATACGTAGGGAATAACACAGACTTCTTGGTTGTACCAAAGACCTAACAGCCAGAGAATGTCACCAGGAGTGTTTGCTTGGGCTATCAAGGCAGAGGCCCTGCAGCGGGGTGTTGACAGGTTTATTGCATCTAACGAGACATGATTCCAGGTGAATGTACTGCTTAGCAGAAATAATACCTATCTGTGTAGCACTGCTAACGTAGGCCTGAAACCTGTTAGCAGAAGCATGCTGAGCAGAGAGAAAACAATCCACTCTGTCACTGCACTACAGAGACACCATGACAGGACATCTCTCTAGATCTGGAGCATCATCTTTGCCCCAGCGTCTTTCGCATGCATGAAAAGTGAAAACAATGTCCTTTTCTCTGTTCCCAGGCCCCTGGGCCTGACAGGCTTTACCTATGCCATTATTAGCATTGTCACCAAAGTCCTCATAGCAGATCGTTCACATCAGTGGTTGCAGTGGGACATTCGCTCCGTTGGAATGTCATGCGCTCATTTGTTGTGCCTGAGAGTAGAACTGAAGGGCAGGGGTTCAAGGAAGGGTGATCCACCCACATTTCCTAATCCACATTAACACATATGCTAGCCTTTTTTATTGTGCAAGCCTTGTGGTCACTGGCAGACAGTCCTTTACGCCTCATGTCTTGCATGTAACGTAGTCATGTCAATGAAACGTTGCGTGGCAGTCAGCTCGCTAGTCTGGCTTTGGAGGCAAATAATGTTACCATATTTGAACAGTCAAAACAATGGATACTCTAGACAAATTTTGGTGGAACTTTTGTACCACTATTTTATTTTTATTAATGTATTTCCTTTACAATTCTTTATTTATGCTGTACACGATTAATGATGCTGCAGGTTACAAAACAATGTCCAACTTTCCAATATCAAAGCTACTTCTCAATGTTTCAAAACACCTGTACAGACTTTTTTTTTTTTTGTGGTGAAAAAGGGAATGTGTCCAGGAACAATCAGCTGTATACCAAGGGCAAGTCCCAGTCACGCGGTTTACCTCTTGCCAAGCCTGTGACGGTGGAAACAATGATGTGAGGTCACCTTACCCACACAAACAAAGGGCATCCCTCTGCAGGAAGTGACTCAGCTCCTGCCACACGCACACCATGTGTCACTGCAGACCTCCCACCTGAGCTGCAGCATTCAGGTATGTTAGGTGTTTGATGTCCAGGCGAGGTTCAGCGTAATGCACTTTAACTTAAGGCAGCATATAAGAAGGAAAGCAGCACAGGTACAGACTTTGATTCCACAGTATTGCTTTCAGTCAGATAGCACTCGTTGATCCTCTTCCATTAGCTGGCCAGAGTTCAGCCAGGCTTATCGAAGTGCTCTATTAAGAAGCATTTAGGCTGCTGATGAGATAGGATTCATGACAACACAACCACATTTTACCATAACCGGCTAATACAGACAATGCCAAGTTTCAGTGCCAAATCATCTGTAAAACGAAACAAGCGAAAGCAGTTGCTAAGTTTCAGTTTGGGTCCAATAGATTGATACGTATGCAACCGTATTAAACCCTACTTGCTGTCTACCAAGTGAACAGACTCAGATACCAGATGACTCCCGACTGATTCTGGGACAATGCCAGCACAGCCGGCTAAGTGTTGGAAATGGATGGACGCAAATGACTTGATACTGGCCCGATTACTGCCGTTGGCTGGATGTGAGCCACTACCATCTTTCCATGTGTGTGTGGAACATGTCTTCTGGGTGACGTGGGCCAGATCTGGGCCACGAGAAATGTGCTGTCTGTGGAGGAGATTCTGTACAAAATGGTTATGTGTGGATCATGCAGCTTAGTCAGGCCATAGAGTACATTAGTTGTAGATAGTAAGCAGATAAAGCTGGATCGCCCAGCTAAGAGTGGAACAGGGTCTGCTTTAAAACCATGGATGCATCCATTCATTTAAATAGCTACAGAGAGACAATCAGATCAACCCAGTATCAACACTTCCAGATAAATATGCATAACACAACACAACTAGCCTAGATTGCTAGCTAACTACCAGTAATAGTTGGTCAGTATTGGGTATTTTACTGAGCTGCTCTGAATACCCTGTGGTGTGCAGGTATTTTATTATTTATAAATGACGGAAGTTTCTAATTTTGTCAAGCTTGATAGATACATCATGACAGATAGAGATATCTAGCAGGCCAGTTCTTTGTACAGGACATCAGTGAAGGTTTTAGTAGTTTTGTAATAATACTATTCTTGATTTCTCTTTGGCCTCCTGTCTAGTCTGCCACAGCTTTTTCAGCATCAGAATAATAAATGTGACCATCTGCTTAGTGAATGGATTGCTTCAGTTCTTCTTCTCATATTCAGTTTAGATTGCAAAGGTAAATGTAAACATGCATTTTAACCTTCTCTGTAGCTTTGTCTATAGCTAGGTCACTAATGATTATGTCTTTAAATGCTATCCCCCGTTTACTCAAAGACCAGTGATATCTTTCATAGTCAGGACTGTCACAATCTGTGCTGTATTTTGAAAACTTGCTGAGCAAAAACCCTGGGGCTACCAAAAAAAAAATCAATGTTTTTAAATTTTTTTTTTGTCCCATCAATTTTTGTTTTGAGGGAATTTGAAGCAAGTATGGATCGATGCTGTTTTCCAATTTTCTGGTTCTTTTTGAGTCTTGATCTGCTAACAAACAAAGGGAGCGCTTGCTCTGTGACTGCAAGGACTGTGCAGGTCCTGATGCTGGACCCTTTGCAGATGGATGGTGTTTATGATGTGGAGCAGCATGCGATGTAGACATTTTGGGTCATGTAATTTATCAAGGACAGATCCTGTGTACTCCTGACTGCTTGTCCTCCTCTTCTTTTTCTCTTTCTTACTCTCTCTCTCTCACACACACACACACACACACACACACACACACACACACACGCATATCTATGAGCAGTTATGAAGTGCTTTATGTAATTGTATAATGGCTTGTAAAAGCGTCTTCAGTGTTTTAATAAATGTACATCAAAGGTCAAGGGTCTTTTTGTTTTACTCTTTCATTCTTCATTCTTCAAAATATTTTTCTTTTTGCTGATTTCTTTCTTATGTTTGTCTTGGATTGTGTTTGGTTCTTTTTAAGTTTTGTTTTTCTTTTTTTTTACTGTTTTTGTTGGCAGTGAAAGACAGCGTTAAATGTTTTCAGGAATGTTACTATGAACTGATTGGTTAATAAAAAACAAGGCTGTCTAATTGAAAACATCTCTTTCTGCATTTGTCTCTTTATCTCAGTGCATGAAGATTCCAGTGGTGCTGCTGACACGTCCAGCTCCCTCCTCACTCGGCCACTTCCAGCACCATGTCGGGCTCATACGATGAAACGGCTGGCGTAGACGATGCCACAGACAGCTTCTGGGAGGTAAAAACAAAAAACTTCATCTGTCTGAGACTGCAAAGCCCAAAAAATAGGATCAGCTTTCCTGGTAAAAGAAACCTATCACACACTAATGAAAATGGTGGGAGAAACTCACTTTTCTGGTTGTATGACTAGTGGACTAGCTAGATGGCGACCAACGTTGATGTCTCTACTACTTCAGGAGTCATTAATGATGTCATAATGAGGGCATTTAGTCATTTTGATTGGTTCTTCCCATTATCATATTGAGCAGTAGCATTCATAGCCTAAATCAGGCAATAATTTCAAACATTGACAGATACACTGTCTGTAGATGGTCATTCCTCAACCACTTGAGCCACTGGAGATTGCGTTGTTTTTTTTGTTCTTAGCATTTATTTGCAACATGAAAGCAATTGATTGTGCGGTTAAATTTGGTCTGAAATGGTTGTGGCCTGGAAAAGGCTGCAGAAAAGGCTCATCAGGGACCATGACCAGGAGTTAGCACAGCATGAGAGCTGGAAGCATGGCAAATTTAGCTGAAACGGAGACAATTACGCAGCCTGTTTTGTTTTGTGTTGCTGTTGATATGGGGATTGTCCCAGGTGGGGCCACCTGACGCCAAAACCTGAGAGCCAGCGGGGCCTGTGGCAGTGTTTGTTTTGCCTGGACCTGACATGCGTGACAAAGGTGTGACACAGGTGTGCGTCTCTGCAGGAAGGCCAGACAGTGCTAGTAGTTTTGTTGAATTGGTTGGGGCAATGAGGTTAGGAGCATGGATAGGTACCCTGTGAGCCAGAGAAACCCCAACAACCCCTGCCCCACACTGGGGTCTGACCCTGTCTCATTTTCAGCCCAGGGTTCCAGGCACCTGCCTGTCCCTTTGTATCCCATCAGCTGCTGGGCACAGAGAACCTGCCGCTCCGGCCCCATTAGTCAGTGGGAGAGGATTATAGTTATGACAGGATCAACCCGCCCCCCCCCCACTCCCCCTCTTCTGAACACAGCACTGTCCTCCCCAAGCCACGGCCATTACGTAACTCCACATGAACCAACACGCAGCCACCCTCCCCCACCCCATCCTACCACTCTAGCCATGCAGCATTAACTCACGCCCCCTGCAGGCTTGGAGGAGGAGCCACAGTCCAGGTTCTGACTTTTTTAAGGTGGCACCATGCAGACTTTCGTAAGGTGGCATGAGATATATGAGAGTCCCTAGATGAGTCTATATATTGACATCATCGGATCTCTCAGATGTTTAAAAGCTTTTGTTCACTTTCTGTGCACCATGCATCACAGAGAGACCTGACCTGTCCTTTGGTGGGTTTCATTTATCTCTGTGAATGGTTCACTGCCTGTTATACAGAAGCCACCAAAATGCAATTAGGGACAACATAATAATGGTAATTTATTAATGGCAACAAACATCAACAAAGAAATTCATTTTGTTTTCTGTTTTATAAAAAGATGAATAGATGGAGGACCACCTTTGTATTTTCTGGTGTATGTTTTCAGTCATGATACTGCTGCTGCCTCTCAGATGTAACAATAATTTGACTGTTTTCTATGTGATATCATTTATCATCTATTATCACATGTCGGATAAGTTTGCATATTGTATCATTTAGGTTTAAAGCAGACTGTCAGTTAGACAAGTGTTTCCTTCCTGTTATGGTGTTAGGTGGGAAAATTGCGCTAATTGTTTAACATCTGATTCTGGTTCCTGTCAGTTTTAATTTGAGCAATCAGGCCAGCCAGCAGACTGTGAACTTGTTTGTTACATTTCACATTTATCAAATTATTTACTCTGGAGAGGAGAGGGTAATCTGGAAACTTTCAAATGCTGCAGTGGTTTAAGATAGGAACTCTAGGTTAGTGTAGACTCTGACCTGTTACATTTATTAACAGGGAATGGTAGATAAAAGCATAGTGGCATTACTTCGATTCCTGGAATTAAGTGTGATGTCACTTCCTGCCATTTTAGGACAGAAACGTCATATAACAATTACATTGCGGCTCCTAGGGGATTTTTTTACATCCTGTGGAAATGAATGGGCAAAATCCCATAGGATTTCCTGACTTACATGTGTTTCCTCTGCCCTCCCTCAGGTGGGGAACTACAAGCGTGTGGTGAAGAGGATCGACGACGGCCATCGGCTGTGCAATGATCTCATGAACTGCCTCCACGAGCGGGCCAAGATCGAGAAGTCCTACAGCCAGCAGCTCACTGACTGGTCCAAGAGATGGAGACAGCTGATCGAGAAAGGTGGGGCTCACCTGGCTGACCGCTCAGCACGGGAATGCTCGGCGTCAGGGTCATAACGTCTCACCCTGCATTAGCTGATAATTAAACGCATTGCCAATCCAAATTCATTTCAGCAACCCTGGGGGAGAAATGGATGTAAACGATGTCTTTACTGTAAAAATAATACCTTCAGATGTTACTTTGTTTTGGCCTGTAAGCCTTATTTGGCTGTGATTCTTCTACCCAGCCCGTTAACACTGCTTCATGAGGCTTTGGTATCTATGAGGTGGCAGCAGCGCATTGTTTGTCCTCCAGTTGTATTTCTGTCTAATGAAATGTGGTGGGTTGTGAAGGTCAGAAATATTAATTCCTGTGAAAGTGTAATGATTTCAAGCTGTGAGGCAAATTATGAAAACTGCATGAAGTTCTGAATATTTTCACATGGCCCTGCATAGGTACAGACAGTCCACAGTTTCAGTGAGGCCAAATAAATCACCTGCTCATAGTCATCAATCACCCAAATCCACAACAGCACACCTGACAAGCCTTGGCATCCCTTACCTGTCTGTCTGTCTGTCCGTCTGAATGTCTGTGTGTCTTGCTTGTTCACCCCTGAAGGGCCCCAGTATGGCTCCGTGGAGCGTGCATGGTTGGCGGTGATGACAGAGGCGGACAAGGTGAGCGAGCTGCACCAGGATGTGAAGAACGGCCTGTTGAACGAGGACCTGGAGAAGGTGAAGAACTGGCAGAAGGACTCCTACCACAAGCAGATGATGGGTGGCTTCAAGGAGACCAAAGAGGCCGACGAGGGCTTCAAGAAGGCTCAGAAGCCCTGGGCCAAGAAGCTCAAAGAGGTGAGCGACAGGAGGCAAGGCCTGCATGAGCTCCACTGGTGTTTTCACCCTCCTGTAACCAACACAAGTACCGGGACCCGGACCTTTATTCGTTGAAAGACAGGTTTATAGCATTTGCCGCTTCTGTTGAGGAAAACAGGGGCGATAAAGCCTCGTAAATGGGTCGCCCGAGGCATCGGAGGCGGAGCGCAGGGTATAAGTCAATTTTGGCTGCGAAGAGGTAGAGCTCGGTGGCTGTGAGTGCCAGACTTTGGATTGGGAGGCTATTGGAGTTGAGCCTAATTGGGTTTACTGAAGTGATCTGCAGATAGCCCTGATACACAGAGCGTAATGCAGTTCCTATAGACTCCGCTTGATCTAATAAAGGCAGTGAGTCAAACAACCTCTGAGGCAAACAGAGACGCGCCACGTTCTGCAGAGTCGTCCTTGGGGTGACGTCGCCGTACAGAAGTGTTTTTTTTTTTGTTGTTGTTGAACAGCCCGATGCGTTTTGCCTTGTGAATCAGGATCCACCCCCATAAAATCAACTTTGGGCACCACAAAAGCAGTAGAGCGGACTTTATAAAGGAAATCATTTTCGCATGAAGGTCACACCTGATCATAAGGATTAAAATAAAAGGATCAATATCATGATACAAAAGACTATAAGAATACATGGGCATATATTGATGAAAGCAGGCCCTTCATACTCGTAAGCTCTGAATTAACCTAAAGAACATCCTGTAATATGTGAAGCCTGGGCTCAAAAACCCCAGCAGTGACCACAGAGCTGAATCCAGACCTGCACTTAAGCTCATTCTCCATGCAAGTGTCTCACTCCCACAATGAGTAATCATGTAGAAAATGTACTCAAGCCCAGGCCTGGATTTGACCCTTAGTCCTTTAAAGGGCATATACATATTATTTTAGAATAAAAAGCAAACTTTCCAAAGGATGTACCAGTAATATATAAAAGTCTCAAAGAATGTTATGTCATAATGCAAATGATGACATAATCATCATTTGATTCAACTGTGTGTGCCCTGTGTAAGCTCTTTTTATTGTGTCCCAAGAGCGGTGGTATTGGTTTGGTATTATCATGAGTTGACATTTTCTGACCTAATGGTGGCGCCGCTTTTCTCCACAGATGGAGACGGCTAAGAAAACATACCACATGGCCTGCAAGGAGGAGAAGCTGGCAGCCACCAGGGAGGCCAATGGTAAGGCTGACGCTTCCGTCACCGCGGACCAACAGAAGAAGCTCCACGAGAAGGTGGACAAGTGCAAACAGGACTCGCAGAAGGTGAGAAAGTATGAGAGGGAGGAGAGAGAGAGAAAGAGAGAGACAGAACATCCACAATACATCCACTTGCGTACATGGACTCAATATTCATGGACACACACACAGAAACACAATTTCTCACATTAAGCTGGGACTGTTTTTCACATTCACATATACACACCTTCTTTCAAATTTATCACACTCACCCTTGTTACTGGTGTACACATTTTATCTCATATTATTAAAAAGATTTATTTTTATTGTTAATATATTTTTTCCATTTTTATGTTAATATGCTCCTTTTAACACAGCTGAAAAATTTTCGTCATGCCAATCAAGCATACTGAATTGAATTGAGAGAGCGAGTGAGGGAGAGAGAGAGAGAGGGGGAGAGAGGGAGAGAGAGAGAGAGAGAGGGGGAGAGAGAGGGAGAGAGTGGACCAGCAGTCCATTCTGCTGTTTCTGGGGTGCTGGGACCTCCACAGGCCACATGTTCCTCATTGGTTTCAATCCTCGAACCCCAAGAGTAATTAAGCCGTGAAAACCAAATCAGCAGACTTTTTTAAAGCAACCGCTGCTGTCAGATTTAATGCGATGCATGACAGATTATCCTGCAGGGAGGACATCCCCCTCTGCTTTTGTGGGATCCTGATGAAGAGTTAAGAGTTGTGCAGATTAAAAGATGGCTTGTCAAGACTAAGGTGCTTATGGGACATGTTTCATACATAGTTATGGGCATTCAGTCAGGCCGGAGACCCTGTCTTCATTCACGGCCAGCCTGTGGCCTGCAGTGTTTTCATTCTAAAACCTGACATCAAATTCCATGTATTTTCATCAATCGACCAATTTTATTCTTGTATAGCACTCTTAATTCAAAGGCAGCTTCAGGGAACTGCACAGCTAAAAAAAAGTTAATGAAGTAAAAAGCAAGGAAAAGTTCAGACATATACATCAAGATCATTTTAAAGCTGTACTCTACTTGAAGAACTCTGAATGTTGTTGGCAGAAGAAGTGCTTTTCAGAATCTTTCCTTGTCAGCAAAGACTTCAGGTATGAGTGATTTCCAAAGTTAACTTTTTGGTTTCATTTTAGGTTAAGGAATTGCTGACTTGTGAATAACACCTCTATCTACATGTGTTATTCTAGAAGGCGTGGAAATGTGGACTATTGACCTTGGTGAATCGATGTATATAATCTGTACATCTCCCTCTGAATCTTTTGTTTTCACATACTTAAAGCAAACAGAAAACAGAACCCATTTAGATTTGGCAGAACCCAAAAGGTTTTTATATGTAGCTGTAGCTAACTTTTTAGTAGTTCTAGTATAAAAAAATCGGATTATATTACAGAACAAAGGCGAAAATGGAGAAACAAGTCTTTGGATGTCCTTGAAGAAAAGGCCAGCACCTCAATAAAGTAATTTAAATAAAAATAATGTTCAAAGTACACAATATGATATTGCAGTCATTTAGCAGACACTATAAGATCGTAGGCTCACCTGCTTTACATAAGCAGCAGTTGCAGACATGGCTAAGAACAGTCTCAGACATGTGAGCATATATGCATGTAACATCACAAGGTCACTAATGCAAGTTAACTGTGAAAACCAGAGCCAAAGCTCAAAAGAAAGGTGAGAAATAGTGCCTTGACTGGCATTGTGGCTGTGGTTAACAGTTTAAGGGCTCAATTTAGAAAAGGGAAGGAACAGGCTTAGACACAGCTGCGTTTTGTTCACGGGTTACTACGGTAACTGTCTGTGTCTGTTGTGAAGTTTAATGACATTGGCGAGCACTGGGCCTGTCTGACTGTGAGGGCCCTCTCTCCTTATGTGATATGTCATTCTTTAATTGCCGCATGGCAGGCTGTGCTCGAGAGCCTTCCTTTGTGATGTCACAGTGTTGCCCTTGGCCTAGTTACCACAAAGGAAGCTGAGAGCTTGCTAGTGGATTCCCATTGCCACGGCAGCACAATTATCCATAAAAAACCTTAATATTTGACAGGAAAAATTGTGGCCGCTTTACCTTGGGAAAGTCCCCTTACTACAAGGCGGACTGGTTAAGTGTTATAAATGGAGCTCTGCCTTCTATGCGCTAGGAAACCTGACACTCATCATAATGCAGCAAAGAATCAACTGCATGAATTATAATCAAACAGATTTCACAACAAGGTCTGTCATCTGTGTCATTTTCTCTGGCTAAGTTCATCTGCTAAATGTCTAATATTTAATAAAAATGTAATATACTGTTGATAGACATGGGGCTAGTTTATATTTTAGGTGATTGGCTTTGCGTATGAATAGGAAGGGTTTTTTTTTTGTAGGGCACCCATTTTTTTAGGTATGCTGAGAAAGCAGAATTATTCCTGACTGTCTGGACTGCATACACCTATTCTTGCCATAGAGGACTTTTGTAAAAGAGTGGATTAAGAATGACTGCAGGGGTCCATAAGACCAGACAAAAGTCAGCTTGGTAAATTTCCTTGAGGGTTTTTAAGAACAGGTCGGAAAATGAGAATGAGAAAAATCCGGAAAAACAGCCCCCTCCCAGCCTGACTCTGGTCTATGGTGTCCAGCACTGGGCAAGGTCTGTACCAGTTGTTACATCTTCCATTTTAAAATTTAAATCATCGTAAGTTGTCAGAAAGCAGCCCCACCCATCCTCAAAATCGTTAACCAAGTAGCCTCTCTCATTAGGCTACTGTTTCCATTATGGCATAACGCCACCCACCTTTAAGGATGTTCTTTTATCAGTTGCCAGCTACCAATTCTGACTGATTGCCATCTTGTGTAGGCAGGGTTCCAACTTTGAGTGGCTAGCAGGGGCAGTAAAAATTCTCTGGTAGTTCATCCATTATAAATGTAGCCATACTGTAGGCAAGCTTTTCTGGGCCAACCAAATCCACCCTTAGACTTCTGAGGGCACCGGTCATCTTGCAGGCAGCCTATTACCAAACAATAAATGCCTGTTATCCATACAGTCAAATAGATATCTGGAGATAAATTGGCTGATGCGTATGGGTGGGGAAGGGGTCAAGGGTCAGGAGTGTGATGTCATAATGCAGGTGACATAATGCCCACAGGCCAAGGAGAAGTATGAGAAGTCCTTGGAGGAGCTGGGAAAGTGCACGCCCCAGTACATGGAGAACATGGAGCAGGTGTTCGACCTGTGCCAGCAGATGGAGGTGAAGAGGCTCACCTTCCTCAAGGAGGTGCTGCTGGACATCAAACGGCACCTCAACCTCACCGAGAACCAAAGGTCAGTCACCCCCCAGGCCATTTGGCAAAAAGGTCCAATACACACATACAGAGATTTCTTGCTCTTTATATTTCAGTGCAGGTAGTATTTTTGGTGATATCCAGGATGTAATGGTCCAAACATGTCTGCCATTTATTTCATTTACAGAGGTGTGTTGCATCTGGAAAACTGAGCATTTTAAGTATATCGAGTCCGGTCCCGAAATTGTTGTGCTTCTTGATACAACCACACATGGGAAATGATTCTGTATAGTACCCAGAGATCTGTAGGTAAAACTGTCATGTTATGGTACGCATTGACAAAACAGCAGATGTGCCTCATATGTGGTCCATAATTTTAAGCTTTTTGAAAACATGTGAAGTCCAGATTCCCTTGGATGCGTAAAATGGAGAAAAGATGCATTCGCTTGTCTGGAAAAATGAAGTGAAAGCTCAGACATGCCTAGTGCAATTACAAGTTGTGTGGTTTCTGGGTATATTTATCTGTTAACAGCATAATGGAGAAGCTGCATCGTCCAGTGGTGTTTACTATAGAAGGGAATTCTGGGTAAATAGGATTCTCATCTCATGTGGATACATTTATCTTCTTTGACATGTGTGGACCACCATTTAATGGTTGCCATATATAATGCGATGAATGTCACTTTTAACTGTAATTGTATGAACCTGAGACTGATCATTATTAATTATACCACAGTTACATTAATTACTTAATGAATGAATGCTCACATCAGGCAAATTAATTCTCGCTCATTTTCATTCTAAATGAGCAATTTATTTCCAGTGCAGCTAGAGTCCAATGCCAATTACAATACAAGAGGCGTCTTCTCTGGCTGCTTGATTTGGAGAATATTATTTCAGAAGTAAATGAGAAGCTCAGATCTTTCGCTTGGCTCTCCCTCACAGCCCACAGAGTGTAATGTAGGACCAGACGCCGAGGCAGATTGGCGGTACAGATAGTTCGTGGTAACGGCCTGTGAGCTACGACTGTCACGCTCTGCAGCATTTTCGCACGGATGTGAAATGTGTGTGTGTGTGTGTGTGTGTGTGTGTGTCTGTGTGTGTGTGTGTGTGTGTGTGTGTGTGTGTGTGTGTGTGTGGAGATTGTGGCTCAGCCATTGTTTCCGCTGATTACGGCACTATTAAATCATAAATTAGCCCTGCAAGGATGGGCATGACAAGAGGCATACAGAGAGACAGATACAGCAACAAACACACACACACACACACACACACACACACACACACACACACACACACACACTCACACACACACACACACACACACGGATGAACACACACGGACGAACACACATTCTGCTTTCAGAAGCAGTACTGCAGTAGGCGACCTAGAGTGGCCCTATCCAGTCCAGAGTCTCAGCCCACTCCTCAAAAACTTTATCATGGAGTTACGGGAGAGAGGAGACATATCATTTATTTTCTTGCAGATGGCACAGGGTCACGAGTGCATCAAGTCTGGTCCCAGTTTCGTTCTTTTTTTTCTTATCTCCATCAGCTGGTACAGACGGACATAGAATGATATGCACATGAATATGAATGCCCCGACTAGATCTGAAAACGGGTTGCCGAGCACAGAGCTTGCTTACATTAGACCTGTGACTGCAGGAAGTCCCTGGAGCGTGCATGTGAACGTGTCCTCTTCCACGCTTCAAGCTCAAGTGTCTTCTTTTAACGGTAATGAAACCAGAAGGGCGAGATGCCCACAAAGCAAAAGAAGGAGCGGGCCCAGGAAGTCAAGCAAACTTGTCTGCCGACTGCTGGCTTTATTTTACCACGCCGGTCAACAAAGAACATAATTGTATTTCCAGTGAAATCCCGCCTGGGGAATGAAGTGGGGTCGAGTCGATTGGGATTATGTTATTATGTGATTGTGTAAAATCAGATGAATTAGTCAATAAGGTGGTCCGATGTAGAGAGCCAGTTTTTGTAGAAATTAGACCAGGACACTAGGGCTAGCAAGCCCTATCCCGTTAACAACCCTTCAAGTTCAAATGGGATTTTTAATGACCTCAGTGAGTCCAGAACCCAGCTTGATGTCTCACCTGAAGGACAGCACCCTCTACAGCTCAGTGCCCCGTCACTGTTGTGGTGCATTGGATTTCTATTCAGTCCAGAGGAAACAGTGCCCCCTACTGGCCCAACAACACTACCTCGAGCAGCAACTGTGTTTTCCGAGGTCTCCCATTCAAATGCTAACCAAGTCCATGCCCTGTGTTAACATTGGGTGGTATGGCTGCTGGCCCTTTAACCCACGTTTAACCCTTCCCCTCCACAGTTACGCCACAGTGTACAGGGAATTGGAGCGCACCGTCCTGGCGGCCAACACCCAGGAGGACCTCAAGTGGTTCAGCAACACCCATGGTCCAGGCATGCCCATGAACTGGCCCCAGTTTGAGGTACCAAACCCGCGAACATGCACACATGCACTTCAGCCTCATTTACTTCCTGCTGCGGCACATCAGACTAGTGACAGGAGAATGAGGTTTGACCCCCACTATGGGTGTAGCTACCATCAGCTGTCAATTGACCTGTTTCAACCAGTCAAAAATGTTTTTCCCTCCACAGAAAAATGAATTAATTACGTATACTGTGTGGTAGCCTCTCCCATTTTTATTTTTCAAATTTGGTTCAGTTGGTTGAATTTTTGGTAATTCAGTCAAAAAGTTCTCCCCAAAAAACAAGGAAATAAATGTACCTCAAAGTTCTTACCTTTCGCAATTCTAAGATTTGGATCTTTAGTTGGTTGTTTGCTTTGTCAACGCCTGTTTCCAAAAAACTTTCATCCCATAGGACGTATGACAACTTAGTCATGCAGCTGTCCCCCTGGGTTAGCCCAGCCTTTATCAGTGTTTGCATGTGTTGAGGTTTAGATAGGATCTTACCCAAAAGTGTATCCAGAAATGACTAATACACTTGGACATAAAAGAGAGAATGTGTCGGGTTAAATCTGAATAACAGTTGTATTTAAATTCTGCAGCAGAATCAAAGCTTCAGAGAAATACTTTGCTCCCTTCCACGCAGCTAGGCAAACTGCACTGATGAGGTCAGAAGGTCAAGCCTGTTCGTTGGAATTTATTCCTCCCTCCCCTTATCTCTTTTATGTTTGCATAACTGTGCCTTTGCTGGAGATGAAGCTATTGTTGGTAGCAGCTCAACATAAAGTGTATGCAAGCAAGCACATCGATGGTGTCTGTTTTCCGGGGGCAGAAGCTGACCAATAAATTTTGACCCGTTCATTGAAATGCTAATGATTCCTCAGAATCTACACTGCAGCTAGGCATTATTAAAAAGAAGATCCTCAGCCCTTTCCCTGAAGAGTCACAGTGTGCTCTGGTTTTCCTCAAAATCTCCTTGACTGATTAAAGCAGCATGTTTGTGCGGCCTGCTCACCTCATTTCTTGGGCCTAAACTGTGATTGCTTGCTGTTTCTAAAGGGGAATCAAAAGCCAGCATACCCTGTGGACCCCCAAACTCAAGCGATAAGGATATCTGCTCTAAAATGAATGCACAGGCTACTCGTCACATGAACCATGTAAAGTTCTTTGATTCCTCTTCCTGAGTTTGTGGGAGAAGGCTGCTGTGGTATAGCTGATAGGTTTGGTTTGGTGGGAAAAACCAAAAAGAGAAATGTTTTAAATGAAATATGTGGGCAGATTGTGCTGTGGCGCCTCTAGTCACAGGTTTGTGTAGAAACAGGAGTCTTCCTCTGACATCTCTGCCCCCCCCCCCCCCCCACAGGAATACAACCCAGACCTCACCCACACCATCACCAAGAAGGAGAAGGTAAAGAAGACCAACGAGGGGGTCACACTGACCAACGTCAACCCGGGAGGAGAGAACGTGGCTCAGGCTGGTGATCGGGGCAGGTGAGGGACATCCACCACCCCCCCAGCACATGCGGGTTAAGCGGTTAAGCATTGTTAATTCTGTGTTGGATCCACTTCAGTCAGTGCTTCTTGGTGAATAGCTTCTCAAAAATTTTGACCTCATCATATGCAGGAAGTGGCCAGGAGGCCATATGTAGAGAGCTTGTGGGACTTTGACTGGGATACCTGGGAGTTCAAACTTCTATCTTTTCAGTTTACTGTCTCATCCAAAGCCTGGAATCTTCTACTGCACTCCTCATCACTGTACTGGGCTATTGGATTACTTTTTCAGCCACCGCCAAGTGTGCCCCCTACTGTCCTACCAACTTCTAGCAGCAGTGCAGTTTCCCCAAGTGGGCTCTTATCCAAGTACTAACCAAGCCCACACCTGCTTAGAATTAGCAGTTTGACATTCAGAGGGTACAGGGTTATATGGCTGCTCACTCACTCACTCACCCACCCACATACTCACTCAGTCACTCATTCGCTCACTCACTCTCACTCATTCACACACTCACTCACTCACTCATTCACTCACTCACTCACTTACTCACTCGCTCACTCATTCGCTCACTCACTCGTTTAGTCACTCACTCATTCACTCACTCACTCACTCACTCACTCTTCCTCCTCTCCCACCTCCTGCAGTGTGAGCAGCTACGACAAGAACCAGACCTACCAGACGGAGTGGTCCGACGACGAGCAGCCAACCACGTACTCGGGCAGCGAGACTAACGGTGGTGCCAACCCTTTCGAGGAGGAGTCGGGGAGGTCCGGGGGCGGGGGTGGAGGTGGAGGCGTACGTGTGCGAGCGCTCTACGACTATGATGGACAGGAGCAGGACGAGCTCAGCTTCAAAGCCGGTAAGCGCCAGCCCAGTAAGCACAGCAGCCGTAGCAGTGTTATGTCACACTGGTTTTTTACTTGTGCTTGTACACTAGTTGTGCTATTGGCAACACATTGTTTTAAAGCCGACTTTAAAGCAGATTTTTTTAACAGACAGGGAAGCAATACAGAAGTTGTTCTGTCATGTTCATGGCTATGTGGATTTGTCATGCGTGTTGCCTGCCAGTTTATTCCTCCCATTTATTCCACATTTAATTAACAAGAGAACATACGTAAATGCAATCACGTGGGCAAACTGAGTGCCATAGAAACAAGTACTGTGTATAATCCAGTAACTGCTGGAGGAGTGTAATGGAGGGTTGCTATGGAGAAATCATTAGAGCAGTGGTCCTCAGTCTGGGCCAATGGGAAAGATGTAGGGTCTGCCATCTTAACACCCTTGCAACTCAAAGGGATGCTCCAATATTTTGGCAGTTAAGTCCTTTTTGTTTATTTGCCAATTGTAGAAACCTACCAGTGCTGTTCTAATTTGTGCCCTCTGGAGAGATTCCATGAACGTTTTCATGGAAGTCTTGCAGTTTAGACTTTCCTGAAACGTTCAAACGTTGTTTACTACTGTAGGAGTTAGTCAGTTGCTCATTAGGTTTTGTGGTCTTGCTAGATTTTTCTGTTGCTTGGAGTTAGTTTGTGTACCTAGCACTAAGTAATTATTATTTATCAATTAAGTTCTGAGTAAAAACAAAGACAAACATACTCTGTGGCTCTCCAAAGCCAGGTCACAGACCGCTGGCGTAGGGCGTGGCTGTTTATGAGTGGGGTCGAGCTATGTCGAGACGGTTTCAATGTGTGTCGGTCGTTGATAGGGGGTGGTGAGAGCAGAGCAGGAAGTGACGAAAAAAACCGCCATTCATCCCATAATCGTCCCAGCTCCTGCTTCTCTAGAAGCATAAATTACAGGGTTTAGTCATGGTGTGGATCTGTTGACCCAATTACTGGCACCTGCTTCACATAAACAGTGCCAACACATTGATCACAACACGAGCAGGCAGTCATTAAGCTCAGTCTCCCACAGAGACTGACTTCCTGTTGTTGCTAAATCCGGACCTGCATGAACATGTGCTGTCTTTAATTGCACTCCCTCCAGAAACTCAGAGCAGCCACAGATCCAAATGTCTGTCCCCTACCTGTTTCTGGTTCCTGTCCAACACGGGACTCAATGTATTCACCATAGAACAGGGAGAGGAGGGGACCTCTGGGTGGCTTGCAGGATAAATTGTTGCTTGCGAGCCGTGAGATCGGGGGCCCGATCCCCAGCCTCACCATTCCTGGCCATTCCAGGTGAGGCAACAATTGGCCAGCCTCAAAAGGGTTAAATACAGGGTAAGCCGGCTTAACATCAGTTGGTGTCATCACAATAGCGCCCTCCCTGTCATGCCTGGGCACCTGCATCGGCACGAACCGACTGTACGCTGACCATGTCCTCCTCCAACATCATAGGCAGTGGGCAGTTAGCAGCGTGAAAAGAAGCGAGAGCATCGTCACGTGAATCGGAGGAGTCACATGCTCGACCTCTCCTCCCACAGCTGTCGGTGCAGGTGCTGCGGTGAGGTCAGCTAGTTCAGTTGAACATTCAGGTTGGGAAAACTGAGAAAAAATCAGGAAGAAAAAGAACAGGGAGAAGGACACATAATTTTATCCTTGAGTCTTCAGAATCAGGAGAAGGAGCTTTCTTTGATTGAGGTAGTCCCTGGAAACGGTCTGCCATTTTTACCAGTGCAGGCTAATGTTACTGCAGTAGTGATAATGCACATTAAAACTGCAGTAGTGTTAATGCGCTTGTTTGTGTAGACTCCTGAATCAGCTGCTGGTGATGTTGTGCTCAGAGCACTGGGGAGGCTCTGCTGTTGAGTGGCGTATCCCGTTAAATCGGTCACTTTCAGTGTAGTGATCCACAGGTCGCTGACCCCAAGATCCATGGTTCACAATGGAATTATAACTGTGCCAACGCCAGACATCCCACAGGACAATAGCGGTATCATTAATGTGAATCAGGAAGGGACAATTTCATTCGGAAGGTTACCCCCCACATCATCATGGCGAGAGCAGATTCTCTGGTCGGTCATGTGCTGATGGATTGAGCAAGACAAAGTTCTGGTTTGCTGCTTTCAGTCTAGAGGGCTTACTTGTGCTGTATCCTTGACTGTGGATATCATGTTAGAATAGGCCTTTAATACAATTAGTCATTCCACAAGGAAAAAACAAAAACAGAGGATGTATAGATCATTAGCAATTACAATGGAGAGTTTATATTTGTCTGTATTTCCCATTGAAACCACCCCACTTGTAGAGTTTGTAGGACCTGACAGAGCTGGAGTACACCAGGAGCTCCCCATTCAGTTTCTGCTAACCATGAAATGACCCCTCTCTCTCTCTCTCTCTCTCTCTCTCTCTCTCTCCCTCTCTCTCCCTCTCTCACTGCAGGGGACGAGCTGACCAAACTGGAGGACGAGGATGGCCAGGGCTGGTGCAAAGGTCGTCTAGACAACGGCCGGCAGGGCTTGTACCCGGCCAATTATGTAGAGTCTATCTAGTCACCTTAGAAGAAGAGGCCACCCCATTGGAGGCAGCTCAGACTGCACCGTACAATTGTACTGCACATAGCCAGAGACTTGAGATTAACACTTCCCTTGCCAGACACATGCGCCAAGCAGTTTCAACTTAACACTATCTTAGTAACTAAAAGAAAAAAAGACAGTATATACAGTATATGTTTATTCATTTGGGACATATGGGGGGGATTCAAACAAAAAAAAACATAAACATACAATATTTATTCCAGAAAATATATATGAATATATCACCACTGAAGCAAGTGCAGGGAGACATTTTGCATTTTTGTGTAGCCGTGTTCAATATGAATTTTCGTGCAGCTGATATGACATTTGTGTAGAGTTATTCTCCTATAACAATGAGTATTATGTAGTCGATGACACCTGTGTAGCCAAGAATGAGCTATGCAACGTAAATTGTGTATAACTGATGAGATTTTTCTTTTGTAGCAGTCTTGATGCTATGCGTGTACAGTCTTTCTTCTTGCTTTGGTAATTCTGTGTAGCGTTACCAAAACAAAACAAAAAAAAAAAAGAAAAGAGCTATACAATGCATTTTTTTTCTTTCTTTTGCGGTGTGGTGGTTTTGGTTACATTCCTGTGACCGGTACGTGCTAACGTGCTATACAACCTGTTGTCTTCTCTCTGTGTTCGATACTGCTAGCAGCATGTTCCACGCAGCAAGCATTCAGTGCATCTCAGTGACATCATGACAGGCCACGCCTGCCGGATTGCAACGCATAACCATGCGACCAATGGGGAAGGGGCAGAGTAGACGACCTTTCCGATGGGAGAGCTGTAGGTCCTCCATACTCATTGCAAGTGACTTTGTCCAGGAAAGAGAAAACTGAGCTTTGCTAACACACACACAAAAAAAAAAACAATAGAACTATGTCTGTTCTTATTTTCACCTCAGTCAGGAACCTGCTTTCTTGCAAAACTCAGTCTTGCTTCCTTAGCTTACCGGGACACGACAGGTGCTACAGCTGGAGATGTTTGATAGTATTGGATTTGAGGGGACTGGTAGAAGGGTGATATTACTAATATATATTTTTTTAAATATTGATTTCAAGATCACCCATAGTAATAGACTGGATGTTCAGAACGTGGTATTCAGATTATGACGGCATGAAGATTACCATCCTACTTTTAGCCCGGGGACGTAATACTTGCTATCAATATCGTCCATGTTTTTGTTTTTTAAAACAAGAAATATGGGCAAGAGTGGAAGTGGAGACAGTCAAATTGCGTCCGCTGTCCATAACCTGAGATATCAATACCAGAGGGGAAGTTAGGATCGGAGAGGTTTGGCGTGGCCATTTTGATAACAGTAGGATCACGGCCCTCTGCTATGGGTCCGTGTCTCATAATCAAACGGCATAAACCATGTAACCATGTTTCCTTGGACAGGAGTGTAACGCAGCTATCGGTACACACTGGTGGGCTTTGATATGGCCGTTCTCCTTCTCTTCCCTGTTCTTCTGTCTCCAGAGGCATTTTTCTGCTTCGGGCGACATCATCCAGGACAGAAATAATAAAAAAAAAAATCAGTTATGCTTGCAGGGGAACACTGTCAGAGCGAGGCATGCCCCTGCAAAACCACGCTCAGCTATAGTATCTCACACACAGAGCGCCCTGCTCAATGCTGTCTTCCACTCTCTCACTCACTAGCTCAGCACAGAGCGTTGTTAAATTAACCGATGAAATTGCTGATCAAGAGCAACAAGGTGTGTGGATTTGGGGGTGGGGGGGTCTGCCATCTGCTTTCAAGGAAGTGGAGGGGTGTGCAGATGTGTGTTTGGGGGAAGGGGGGTTGCTTTTGACACGTCTGAAACTGAGCCAAAGAAAGACTAAAACCACCCCCACCCCCTTCATATCCAGGGCTTTCCCAAACACTATGACCTCAGATACCCATGTCTCTCTACAAACAAAAACACAAACTTCTAATTTCAACAAAACCAATCCCCTTGGTTCCCCCAAGGCTCCAGTTTGCTGTTACTTTGCATCAGCACTCAGCCACCCACCCTCAGCTTTACCCGTCCTTTTATAACTCACCTAATTACACTGCTGGATATTCCTTACCATGCTAAAGGGTGTAGCAGCGGGACCCTCCCTGGAACGCAGATCCCTGAGTTCTGCACTGTTTACCATGTCAGTGTTTGCTGCAGTGCCTGCTAATCTGTCTCCCACAGCCTTGTGTTCATTCCCCAGGCATCCTCAGCAAATCCGGCTTTTTTCATTATGCACTGATTGTGTGAAATCCAGCGCCAAGTTCTCTTTTCATTAAAATATCACAGCTGTTAAAATGCGTAAACTTTCTGTCATGTCACTTGAAGGAGTTGACGACATCTCTGCAGGGGCTTCCCTTCATATGAGGGAGAAAGCCTTTTTCCCTTTCGTATCTCTTACCTTTAAAACCAAGATCTTCTTTTGAGGTGCTTAAACTACCAAAATAATTATTAAAAAAAAAAAGTCCATGCATGGAGAAGCAAACTTCATTCTTCAATTCACACAATAGATTAAGCTTTGCACTTTGCTAGCATAGCATATCTACAGGGACCTAAAATATGTTCCATATAGCGGCTAAACAAACATCAGACTGTTTATCTGAACCAGAATGATCAGCTGACAGAGTACGCCGTAGCTGATTCTCCAGAGTGGGAGGAGCCAAATGAAATGTAATGTGACCTGTTGCCGTAGTAACAAAGGGAGGCCACTGCTCAGTCAGTGTAAGGGTTCAAGATGAGTGAGGGGGGGTCGGGGGTGGGTGGGTGGTTCGGGATCCCCCAGAAAGGTGGAGGGCCCCCCACCCATTAGGAAGAAAATGAAAGCTTGTGGGGGGGGGTACCCATTTTACTCTTGTCTAATATAATTACCCTGCTGTATGCTGTTGCTATGGTATGTCACTCAGCTCCCCATTCAAGCAATTTTTCTACCAGGGAACCCTTAAGAGTCTGTGGTTTTTCCAGCTCTCTTGTGAGGGTCTGTGACCTTATACACACAGCTGCAAACTTGGGGAGGGAACCACTTCACCAGCTGTCAAGTTAATGTGTCTTAGTGAACGCTCTCTATCCAGCCTATTGAAGTGAATTAAAAATACCCCCCACCCTCTCTTCCCTCCCCAGTCCACACTCACAACACAGAGCTGTTCTTCAGGAAAAAGAAAAAAAAAATCTTTCTTCATTGTGCTCTCTGTGTATGAATTCTGTGTATTAAAGCAAAAAAAAGTTAAATGAAACAAAAAGAGAAGAAAAAAACTGCAAGTGATTGAACAAAAAAAGGCAAAATGTAGTGTCTTACTTGAATATGTGCTATAAAACCTGACAAAAAAGAACAATGGTACAATAGTAGGTTCCATTATATAATTATCTTAATTGCAATGGAATTGTCAACCTATAAGAGTGTGCAGTTGTTGCACACTGTTTGATTTGTAAATGATGATGTAATTTAAAGAATATATTATATTGTAACTGTACAACTGTGTGAAGCTAAAATGAAACCCAACTACAAGTGAAGCAGTAAAGAAGGTGTGTATGTAAATGTCTTTTTTAATGTTTATTTTTCTATAGGTAAAAGGGTGGTGTTGGCTGGGGGTGGTGGGGGGGCAGATGTATTACAAACTAGTGGTTTAGAAGATGTGTGTGTGTGTTTATGTGTTTGTGTGTGTGCGTGTGTGTGGGTGGGTGCATGTGTATGTATATGTATATATGTATGTACTTACGTAATGTATGTATGTCTGGAGGAAGTGCTAGAGTCATATTCATAAAACTGAGCATAAGAAATTATGAAAATATGGGCAATTATGATTTAAATTTTAAAAAGTGTTAAAGTTAGAGTAATTTCAGTTTCAGATAAGAAGGACAAAAATGTTTGCTGAGAAGAAAATGCAAATGTCTGCTTGTCTGATTCACAGTGGGTGTGGTTGTATTTTTAGTGTCGTGCAATTACATCAGAAGTCCTATCTAGCAGGCTGCAGGACTGTTCCACCTTACACTGCAGGCACAGCTTTCAGACCAGAAACCCAGTGCATCATTCTTCTCTTTTATAAAATGCACCTGAAACAGACGACACCCATTGACAAATTCAATATACATTAGAGCATTGCCGTCACTTAAACGAAATACCAAGCAAATTTGGTCAGCCATTTGTCATTTTTATAAGTCGGTAAATGTTCGGTTTGTTTGTGAGGTGAACAAAGTGGAGCGGGATTGAACCAACAGAGCCCTCAGGGAAAACCCCCAACAAAAACTATCCAAGATTATCCTTATTTAGATATCTTCTTTGCCTGACGTATGACTTGGATGATTGGCTCAACATGGCAGCTCCACCCGTTACACAAACTCCATAAATGCAACCACAAAGGGATGATAAGTGTTGACAATGACAACGAAAAAATGTTTATTTAATTTATTATAATGTATTAATTTAATTTAGCATTTTGTGATGGCAATTATTACCTTATTCTTCTGAAAATCACCACCTTGAAATGTGTTATTTGGTAAGTCCGCCCGGTGGCGAGGAGAACGCCTACCCGAGGATCAGGTACATCAAGTGCTGCAGTTTATACATCTCACCACAAGAGGTCGCAAGTTAGTTGCAGAGTCCAAGCGCTTTTTGAATCTCTGCTTTGAGGTGGACGAAAGTGTAAGTTTCAGCATTGTCTTGACTGAAAATGCAGGCCACTGTCATGAGCAAGCAAGGTCAAATTTCTGAAGAAAAGAGACCAGTAATTTACTAACAGTAATTTTAACTGACACAAAGATAAGCACACATACACCAGAAATCAAAGCCATATGCATATACCAACACAAATGAACTGACAACAACAAAAGTATAAGCTATTTTTTTTTTTTAGTTTATTCTGTACCATTACACATTAGTTAAAGGGGAGACAGAGGAAAACTAAGACGAGCTGGGTAGGCCTCAAACGCGACCATAACTCAAATCCCGACATAAAAGACAAAAAAAAAAATTCAAACATAAAACTGACCTTTAAAAGCCTTGGTCTAAAGTTGGCATGAAAGTGTATTTCAGTTTAAGTGTATGAAACATAAATGGTTCAGTAATTATCCTGATGTTGTATTATACACTGACATCAAATATTCTCTGGACTCAACAAATTAAAAGTGCAGAATGACAAATATTGTTTTATTATTTAAAAAAACCAGGTGTTCCTTCATTCCACACGAGGTCCTTCACTTGAAATGTATACCCGCCAATCCAGTTATTCTCAGAAACCGATGAAGCAGAACCGTGACACTTCAATGTTTAGTGGTGAGAAAAGGAGAGCCAGTATCACGTGATAATGGCTGTCGTACCCAACAGATTGTGACATGTTATGTGAAGTTCATGAAAAAGCCCAGACTCGCACACAATTGCAGATGCCTTCATATGACTTAACCATGGTCATGTTTGGTTGCCTTACATTGCAAATCAGATGCGCATTTCTTGGGCTGATCATTTATTTATTTATTGGACTGATCACCTATTGAACTGATCACATTTATTTTACTTTTGTCCAAATATGCATGCCATACATTTTAATATATCATTTGTTACTTCAAAAAACATTAGCTACTCCTTCTGTGTTAATATTCCATTGTGTAAACCTGATATTTCAGTGTGCAATTGTTTTTACAGAATTGTGTTGGTGTTGATGTGGTGCAATCTTATTAAACATTGAAAGGCAGAAAGGCAAATATGATAAGTAAAACCAAACATATAAGAGGGGAAATAAGGATCAACTGTACTTTTCTGTCACCTATCGGAAGCGGCACAATTAATGCATTTACAAAGCCGTTACAGCTGAAAGGGAGAGCTTGGTGACAACAAAAGAGATCAGTGAACCAGTGAAAGTTCACATGTTTGGAGGGTTAAAGAGCTTGCTCACTGATGAGCGAAGTGCACGGGTGAAAAGACTTGTTTACCCTTTTGGATAGAAGCCAGTGCCAAACCCACAGTGTAACAAGGAGAGAAAAACCACATTCCCATAAAAACAGAAGAGTTTTTTTGTTTGTTTTGTTTTTTTTTTTTTTTAAAGAACGGTAAAATATCATGGATGTTAATTGGAAAAAACTACCAAATTTCAAAGTAAAAATAAATATATTGAAATACCATTTTGATAGTTTGTGCTCGTGGAGAAATAGTTTGCAGTTCCCAGGGACTGTATTTATAAACTGTTGTACATTTTTTCAGTGCTGCACAGAGTGATAGGAAAGTCTACATGGTTACAGGCAGTTTCTCTATCGTGAAAGGGAATAATGACAGACAGATGCCAGGGTAGAAAACCTTTAAGGAGAAACACCCAAGCTAATAATATTAACACAGAAGAAGAAAAGCAGGTTGCTGTGTCAATTCTTAGTGTACCGTACTAAATACTAAGAGACAATGAGTTCTCCCAGTGGGAAAATAATGAAACAAATAAAATAAAAAAGGCAAATAAAGGCCTCTTACTTTATAACAATAGAGCTCTGTCATAAGGAACATTCAGAAAAACTAAAATACAAGAACCCTGTGTGCTACTCACCAGACTGATAACATTTCATTTGTAACTGTGAAGAACAAGAACAAGGCAGATAACGCGAATTTTGAAAAATAAGGCAGTTTACATATGTTTTAGAAAATAAGGCAGTTTACATACGTTTCAGAAGGAAAAAGTTCATGATTTTTCTCAAGAAATGTTCCATTTTGTGACCTTCTTGCTCACCTTTTATGGACTGGTCTTCATGTGGAGAGTTCCTTCTCTGACATACAAAAAAAATTTAACATTACAGTAACAAAAACATTGCCTACTGCAGGATGGAGTTCATGCTTTTCTGTTTTCTTTTTTTTTTTGCGACTGGAATGGGCAGCATTCTTCTCAGATAGAAGCCTGAGGGTTTGGTTAGTACGCTTCTTCAAGTCCAGTTTCCTAACCACGCCGGGGTCACAGACCACGCCAGCCACAGCGTACCCGGGCCCCTCCCACTCTCCCTGCCTCCTCCTCCTCCTCATACCGGATGGACAAACTGGTAGACCAGTCTCTGGGAAACGTCAGGCTTGCGTATGATGCCCTTCTTGTAGTACTGCCGGATGGAGCGGCTCAGCTTGTCGTAGTTCATGGCCGGCCGGTTCTTCCTGATGCCCCAGAGCCTGGCCACGTGGGCCGAGTCTTCAATTTTGAATATGCCTAAGACAGAGGACACAGGAGGCCATTTAAACATAACTATGACTGACCTGCCATTGAATTCTCAATGCCCATACTAAAGGGATTCAGCTTTGAGCTTGCCTTTAACAAACTGGAGGTAATATTTCAGTGGGAGCAAGTGTCTCAACTGCTTATATCACCCAGGTGTCTTCTTAGACCACGCTTCCCGTTCCCACCCCCACCCCCACCCCCCAACCCCCACCCACACAACCCCAGTCTCTAAACTCTCAACTTTCCCAGCACGTGGTTTTCCAGTTTCTTGGATTCCCTTTGAAAACTATCTTTGAGTCGGAAAGAGCAGCCTTATTTAGAATGCTATTTGGTTTTGTCATTCCAGTTTAAAGGAAATTGGATGGTGCATGGTCACTCTTGCACTTCCAAAGGATTGATACTAATGTTAAAGAAATCAGGGTCAGTCCTTTTCAGCGCTTCAATCAAGAATGAAAGTTAGAAATCACCCTCCATGTCGGCCATCTTGGGACATGGCCAGTAACTTATTGGACTGATAGGAGATTAGGGGAAGGCTTTTGAGAAAACCCTCATCATAACATCGTCATAGCTTCATCTCTGAATCTGGGAGATTTGAATAACCAGAACTGGCATTTAAGTAGAATCTCCCCCGGGTTTTTGCCGGCGAGGCGGGCGTCCCGGCGCTCACCTTTCTCCTTGTTGAGCCAGCGGATGCAGCGGCCGTAGCTGTGGGGCTTCAGCAGAAGCTCCCTGAGAAACTGCCACAGGTGGATGGGCTGTCCGGAGCAGAACGAGTCCGCCTCCGACCACAGCTCCTCCCCGCCTGCAGCACAGAGAGTCAGAGGAGGAAGGAGGAGGAAGGAGAGGAGCAGTGTGAGTTTTTGGACATGGGTTTTACACAGAAAGGATCTTGGTTGTGAATCAGCACTGTAGTTAAATAAAGCAAAATCCCGGAGACTTACAGCAAAACATAAAAAAGTCTAAATAGAAATATTTCAGAAAACAGTTTAATTCCAGCATTACATTACATCAGATCAGTTTTACTGAATACATTTTATTAGGACCAGTGGTAAGAAACATTGCCAGCATATGAGCAATGGTGGAAGCTTTCCATGTCTGCATCAAAACTCAAAACAGTAAAAAAAATGATGAAATATGAGCATGAATGCTTGCTTGAATAACAGTAATCACAACAATGCCCATCGTTATGGTTACGCACACTAACACTGGGTAATGCTAATGATTTTTCTGTCTCCAAGAGCAACACCAAGAATAACGCTCTTGTTCTCTCTAAGGAAAGGTAGTTTTTCCTGAGGAAAAGGTAAAGCCTTACCTGTAAACTTGCTGTCTCCAGGTGAACACCTTTCTTTCATCCATGCAGCTGATAGAAATGAGGCAAAATTATACACAAGAATTTTAATGTGCCAACTGTTTTTAGGCTGTTCTCTGAAATAAGTAATTGCTAAATCAATTTACCAGACAATATGCAAAACAATTGTAACAGTTTATAAAGTCATGTCTTATATAACATTGTTACATATACTTTATACACTTAATATTATTCAGTAATGCCAATTTATATGGCCATAATCCTTACTATTAATTCTCATTACTTGTTATAGTGCAGGATGTAGTGTTATCTCCCAATTTCATGCCCTGAACTTTAACAAACGTATGCAATTTCTCATCACGCCACATTTATGAAAACAATAGCTCATGATGATCTCATCATTTTGTCCTCAGGCAAAGTATTGATCCGAAGCCAAGATTGCACGCTCGGTTTGAATCACTCTCGTCAGGTTCTCAAACAACTGACAGCAATTTAAATAGAACATAGAGCCAGTTTTGATCTTATCATTGTTTTTACACACATATTTTCTTAGCAACAGGATTTCAGTGGCTGAACTGATCACATTGAGTATGTGAAGAGAAAAAATGCAAAAGTGCGGAAGTTAAACACAAGTCGGTCAAGATGCGGATGAATGTTGAGTGGGCTTGAGTATATACAGTGCTGTTTACCCAGAATGCCCCATAAGAGACAAACTCATATTTTGAGTCAGTATGGATTATGTGCCAGGAATAACGCTCAATGTGTCCAGAAAATTATGTAAAGGTTAAATTCATAATACCTATTTTAGGAATATCTGTTTCAGTCCTGACCAGTTGCTTACATTGGAAAAATGAACAATTTTGGTCTTGTGTTTATTTCAGAGCACTTAAGTGTACTTTCCCCACCCAAATGATCACCCCTGTCTTTGTTTTGGTTTTAATCCGGCTGTGAAATCAAACAGATGATATCATGACAGGTTGCGTATGATTATTATTATATTTATTTTTTTAGAAGAGAGTGGCAAAGCCACCCTCCTAATGCATTTTTATTTTATTCAGACAGTAGGAAGGCTGAGATGGTTGCAGAGAAGAGGAGGCATAGATAGAAGGGCCAGAATTATTGCTTTGAAAATTCTTGCTAGCTGTATTTTTGGACAGGTTGTAATTGTGGTTATGAAGGCAGGATTTCTCCAGGGACCGCTAGACTGAGGGTCTCATGTAGAAAGCCCATTTTGGACTGAAACAGTGAGATTTGTTAACACAAAACTGGCCAGGTAGAATCTGTTAGTGAAGACAATACAGTTGATGGATGGCCAATTAAACGATTGTTCCAATGGCAACCAAATATGAGGTTATTGAATGGATCCATCTTATTTCTCAAGGTCCACATCCTGATTTTATTTGAAGCAATACTCATGAAATGGAAGCAATGAGAATAGCGTGGTAAAAATGATGCTTTATGGACAGAATTAGCTACTTCACTTCAAGATGAGTTAAATGTGCTTTTAAAATCTGAACTCAAGATTTCATCTGGGGTGGATAGGCTAACACAATGGGCACACATATGGTGTTTCGGCTCACTGTCGCCATGTCTCAATGTCTACCTGACTTCCAGATGTCCAGGTGAGCGTAGAGCACGTCCCCACTCTGTATGGACCTCTGCCGGAAGTCCTCCTCGCTCATGGAGCACAGGTCTCTGCCGTTGAGGTCCTGGAAGGCCTTCCCCACCTGGGGCAGTCTGTACAGGTGCTCCGTCCAGAGCAGCCACTTCTGCACGTTCCCAACGTTCCACTCTGCTGGATCTAACGGGACAGTGTGGCAAGGGTCACAGAATCATATCATAACAGTGGATTGACTGTGCATCAAGGCAATAATGCCATTTTGGGCTGCATATATTTGTGGAAGACTACTTTGGGTCTTGACTCCAAATGTTCAGTCTCTTGATGAGGAGAGTGTAAGAAGAGCTTTGCTAACTTTTTTTTTTTTTGGGGGGGAGGAGGGATTTTCCACTTTATTTGACAGTTAATGTGGGAGGGAGAGAGTGGGGGAAGACATGCAGCAAAGGGCCCAGGATGGATTCAAGGCTGGGCCACTGCGGTAAGGCCTTGGGCTTGCATGGCATGTGCTCTACCGGATGAGCATCCTTTATTCTGATTGGTGCTGATTCTGGCATCCTGCGTTCTGATTGGTGCCAGGAAAGTTCTAACGTTGTGTGTGTGGTGACGATTTTGGCTTATAAGCAAAGCACCACATTCACCATAAATTGGCCAGAGTTCCATGAGATTGCATTGAGAAAGTAGTCTGGTTTGCCAAGTGACGCTGGTGGAGAAATAACATCTGTTTGAAATCAGTGTGTTTGTGTTTCTCTGTGAAGGTGCACTTCACATAGTCTGTGAGAATGAACATGTGAATGGGGCAAATGTCAATATGCGAAGGGCGGGGAACGCTTCTGTTGTATTCTATTAATTGTTTTTGTTTGGAGAAATGTGCCACAGTCCCTAGCTTTTCTCCATAAGGGCTTAGCAGAATGCTGCTGGCATGGAAGCAGCAGCCACTGAAGTATGTCAGGACAAACAGCAGTGACCTCACAATGACAGCTGCCCTGGTGTTTGCTCTGCCACGCTGACTGTACCTCTTCAGTGCACATTAACGATTGCCAGTGATCGTAATCCTTCAGAAATCAAATAGTCATTAGTCAGGCATAATGCAATGCCATGGGGCTTAAAGGACATTCTCATGGGCACTTGATAGCATCTCTTGTGTCTAGACCCTTTTGTTGGCATAAACCATAATGCGTGACGAGACCCGGGGCCACTCAGCCATTAGAATCACTTTAAATGCAAGCAGAACTTCAGGTGTCCTAAAGACCAGCACTAATTTCAATCTAGGGTGATTTCTTTCTGAGTGACCTGTTTCTTTCCTTCCAATAAGCATATTATATGTATATGCATATTATTTTGCCACTATTTTTGAAATGCCGCTCAACAGTTTATTGAGTATGGCTCAGTGAAAACACCAAGCGGCCAGTGGAGTGGCATTATTCATCCTGTATGATTTCAGTATTTTCAGTATCATTAATAAAGCTAGCCCATGGTGAATTTGGACTGGATTTGTATAAATACTTAATAATTAATACTGCTACTCAGTGTGAGTCCAATGTTAATGTAGCCTGTAGTTTTATGAGTGGATCTTCTTGTGCCTCTGGTTTCAAAATTTAGCAGAGCAGCTTGGGTGTATTGAGTGAATGAGTGAATGAGTGAATGAGTGAATGAGGCAGGGAGCCCCAGTTTCTGTTTGTGGGTGTTTGCTTCGCCGTAAAATCAGCAAACAATTCTGGGCCAAGGATAGGTTAGGTCACCTGCATTAACTGACAAATGACTTGCTAAGCTTTCACCCAGGCAGAGAAGATGCAATCAAACTGTCCAACTAAAAAATTTATTATTTAATTAAAATCCAAACTATGATGCTAGACATAACCATCTCTAATGTTACACTGTGTTACATACAGTTTTGACATTCCAGACTTGCAATGCAAAGCTAAAACTACCATATTATATTAAATAAATGGCGAATCATTTTACATTTGTAACTCATATTTGTGTTATATCTTTGTCAAGTTAAACATTGCAGCGGTTTGGAATGTAACCGCTGCTGGTGTGTTACACACATTCTGCGTGCTTTGAAATAAAGCATTTACTCAAGGGTAAAGTTGTGTCTTATGAGAGCTGCGCCAGTTGAAACAGAAGCTTTAGTTATTATGTTTATCCTTTCCTGGGCTCAGGTTCACCCTGGGTTAGTGTGGGGAGGAGGTGGTGAGGGGCTGGGTGTGCAGGGCCAGTGTTGGCCAGCGTATCTGGGGTGATGTTGAGCACCTGGGTTAGTGTGGGGAGGTGGTGGTGAGGGGCTGGGTGTGCAGGGCCAGTGTTGGCCAGCGTACCTGGGGTGATGTTGAGCACCTGGGTTAGTGTGGGGAGGTGGTGGTGAGGGGCTGGGTGTGCAGGGCCAGTGTTGGCCAGCGTACCTGGGGTGATGTTGAGCACCTGGGTTAGTGTGGGGAGGTGGTGGTGAGGGGCTGGGTGTGCAGGGCCAGTGTTGGCCAGCGTACCTGGGGTGATGTTGAGCACCTGGGTTAGTGTGGGGAGGTGGTGGTGAGGGGCTGGGTGTGCAGGGCCGGTGTTGGCCAGCATACCTGGGGTGATGTTGAGCACCTGGGTTAGTGTGGGGAGGTGGTGGTGAGGGGCTGGGTGTGCAGGGCCGGTGTTGGCCAGCGTACCTGGGGTGATGTTGAGCACCTGGGTTAGTCTGGGGAGGTGGTGGTGAGGGGCTGGGTGTGCAGGGCCGGTGTTGGCCAGCGTACCTGGGGTGATGTTGAGCAGCTTGCAGGCGGTCTCAATGTCCTTCAGCACTTCTCCCACCACCATGCTCTGCACCTGCTCCAGGGAGCGCTCCTCCATCTGCTCGTCCAGCCCCAAGGTGAGGCCCAGTCCCTGGCTGTCGATGACGGGGCACTGCTCCGGCCGGGGGCTGGCACAGGTGCCCGCGCTGGGGCTGGGACTGGTTGAGGAGAGCGGGGCGGCCGCCTCCGACACCTTCAGCAGCCAGGCGGCGTCCTCCGTCACCAGCATGTCGAAGCAGGAGAGGTAGAGGCCCGGCAGGCTCCGCTCGGGGCCCACGGCGGGGAGGTCGCGGGGTGGCTTGCTGTCCTCCATCTCCCAAGGGTCCTGCTCCAGGACCGTGAGGGGGGTCTCGGTGTAGCCCACCCGGGACGGGTGCAGCGAGTTCCCCGCCTGACCCCTGTCTGGACTCCCCATGGAGGCAACACTGCAGGAAGACATGGGACACATCGGTTAGACTTTGCACACAGCACTGACGCATAACAGTTAAGGAGCTGAGCTAGGAGCTAAACACAAAGACTTCAGGTTTGATTCTCAGGTAGGGCATTGCTGTTGTACTCTTGAGCAAGGTAATTTACCTGACTTGCTTTAGTATAATTGTATAAATGGATAGTTATCTGATTAAATGAAGGGGGTAGAAGACTCTTTATGTGGGGACCATGCACCCACCCGTACAATTTTTGTATTAACATTTTTCTGACAGACACATAAGTACGCATCAGCTTTTGTCTAATGGTCATGTGACCAAGAAAATGCATTCAAAACACCAAGTGACTAAAGTTTGTCTAATCTAATGATGAAACCAGTTTTCTCATCTCCTGAGCAAGATTTGAGGTTTTTTTTTTTATCATGCTATCGAATTATTCTCAAATGTCACAGAAAGTCATCGAAAGGAAGCCCGCGGATGATAAGAGCATTTGTTGTGGAATTGAATTTTTTAACATTTATTAAGCAGGGGTTGTGAAATGATTACTGACTGGGTTCATTCCAGGCCGCGATCAGCATCACAAACACCCCCAGAAAGACTATGATTGGTTGAAAATTAAAACCTCACAAGTTTTGAATCCTGTGGGTTGAACACTGCTGGATAGGAACACTACTGAAAAAAAAGTTTCGTAATCGATCAATGAACTATTGGGAATACCAAGTCTTTTTAATAATGAATTTAATCGTTTTTTAACTGATTTAAACTTTTTATCTATTGTACAGAGTCTCGAAATTAAGTGGCAAGCTGGAAACAAAGTAAGCACGTAAACTTGGTCAGCAGGTTTTGTAACTAATTTCTAAAACCAATATTGACATACACATCACGAACCCGATGGCTTAATTCACCTTTTGAATTGTAATGATGTAGGTTTTCATCTGAGTGAAGTTTTGCTTTCCATTTATACAGCGCAGCACACATTGTGCTGAAACCAAGCCTAAATGTTTAAACAGCAGTAAAGCTAAAACAAACTTGGTGTCTTATTAACTACGCAAGTAGAGGCATTCAGTTGCAAAGCTGTCTGGAGCCTATTTCGTAAGGATTACGATCAAGGGTTGTTAAATAATGTTTGTTTTAAAAGAAATAACATCCCTGTTTGATTGTTCATAAATTTAGCTCCTAGTTTTCCTTTGCTTTTTGTGGAGAAGCCCTGAACTGTGAACTCTTAACATTTTTAATGACAAAGTTGTTTTAAAAGAAAAAACGATTCTAGAAACATAATACTACATCAATAGTGAATTTAAAAACAAACTTACAGTACCTCTTTAAGGGACAATCCAATTATCCAGCACCTGTTACAATGTATCCAATTTTCCACATGCACTTAAATTCAATCAAATTAGCTCGGTGGCACTAACCGGTCTGCTGAAAGACTTGCGGTCTCTTGAGCAGCGAGTTAACATTGTGTCTTGTACTTTTTTGGGCCCTTTGTTTTTCATTGAGGCTGAAGTCAAGCTTCTTCAAAGAGCCAAAGCAAGTTTAGTGACAGCAAGCCCTCAAAACGGTTTTGGGAGTATCTAGGCAATTTCGGTTAAGCACAGGGCTAAGTGGATTTTACTGAGTCTCTTACTTGTGGGTCAGTACCTGTTAATGGGTCCCTACATGGGGGCAAGAGGCTCATATCGGGCCCGGGACTGACACTGTCAGTGGCGCTGTCTTTCATCACGCCTGCCCCGCGGTCCCCTGTCTCCACTGTCGGCTGGAGCCAGGGTGTTTTAATCAAATAAAACACAAGCTGAACAATGAAGGGGATATCCATCTGAAGAAACAGTCACACTTTTTGTGGACAGAGAAGCGGTCAGGTCTCTATCACCTGACTGGAGTGGGGAGAGGAGGCATTCACTCAAAATCTGTTGTGGCCTAGATTTCCCCTTTACCTTAGTTCTCAGTTAACCAGCAAGCTTCCTTTCATTACGAGCATTTCTTTCAGTCTGGCTATCATAAATTTGCAAAATCATGTCTGCATTTATATTTCAATTTCAATGGGTAAACTTCCCAACATCACATCCTAATCTTGGTATCCTTTTAACAATTATCAATCAGCAAAAATTGACAAAACTTACATTTTGTTCGTTTAGCACGGTCCCTTCGTTCAAAAGGTGTGTATTTCTCGGGTGCTAAGTTAAAGATCACTCCAGGGTTGAGAAGGACTGGCGTGGTTGGACTCTTGACTGAGTGGCTGAGTCATCAAAAGTTATCAGGAGTAATTTGATTTTAATTATAAAAAGAACCAGCCCTCTCGCCTTGAATTTTTCAGGCCTGACCTAATCTGATTTTATTATTGTTAATCATAAATCACTATGGCAACACAGTGGGTTTTGTGTTGCTCACAGTGCTGAAAGGGTTAATCTACCTTCCATTGCCAATGTACCTACACCTCAGGTATACACATAGTCTCAGAAAGTGACAAATGACAAACAGGACATTTCTATCATAAATCACTATGGCAACACAGTGGGTTTTGTGTTGCTCACAGTGCTGAAAGGGTTAATCTACCTGCCATTGCCAATGTACCTACACCTCAGGTATACACATAGTCTCAGAAAGTGACAAATGACAAACAGGACATTTCTATCCACAGAAGCTTTTCTTGCTGCTCTGATCACAAGATTTTTTATGTATTGTGGCTGTGTTGTGTTGACGGCTCAAGGCGCAATCCAACAAAAGTCTTTGAAGCTGCCCTCGAGCTAACCCTGAAGGAAATGAAGTTATGCTCTTTGAAAAAGAAGATGCCTATGTCTTTGCTTCACATCGTTCCTTTTTCTTCTCTTTCCTCCTTTCATCCCCCAATCCCTAAAAAGTTACCCCAGTTGGTGTGTCATCTCCCACTGGTTTGACTGGAATCAGATTAAGTACCACCAGTTGCCAAACTGACATGCTGTGTGTTCACTATGTCTTGCAACAGCTTGCACTAAGCCCGTTAGTCCAGCAAATTTAGTCATTTCACTTTTTATGGGGTGAAAAAAGGAGAGAGATTGAGAGAGAAAGATAGAGAGAGAGAGAGAGAGAGAGAGAGAGAGAGAGAGAAAGTGAAGACGCAAACAGGATTTAGACCTCGACTGATCTCTAAATGAGTTTGGAGAAGACCAATTTTCATTTTGGGGGAATTAGAGCTTGGTCCATTTCCTCAGCAGGCATGTCCAGATGAAGGGGGACAGTCCTGCTGACGGCCACTCTGCGAATCCGCACAGCCACCAAAAACATTCACTGAGAAGAAGCAAAGATCATCCCTATAACATGAGCCCCACAGATATTTTTGTCATGGTCTTGCCCTGACTTAGAAAGCTGCCAGCTGAAAAAAAAATCAAATATTTATTTTGCAGATATTTGCTCAGAGGAATAGGAAGAGTCAAGTAACACCAAGTGCATGGTGTACTTGAGTGTAGAGTCTCACATTTAGAATAATTGATTGAGCATTTTCTGTGTGTGTCTGTGTCTGTGTGTGTGTGTGTACTTGTCTGCAGAGAAAATGTAAAAGTAGCCGGAGGTAGCCCTACCAGCTTTCTTAAGCTGTCACGTCTTTAGAAAACGGTCTCTTTCTTGGTTTTGGAGTTAAAAGTGTGTGTACATGGGGTGTGTCTGTTTGCCATGTATTGAGCTTAACTAGCCCTTTCATCTTTGGGGGCTTATATTATACGGTTTATTTCTCACGGGAAACAGCGGCTGACTCTGAGGACTCAAATATGTATATAAAACGATATGTAACAAGGTGCATTATGAAAACTCTGGACTTACCATCATTCATCATTAATAAAGTTGGAATAGTGATGTCATTGGCAGATTGAATTTATATGAAAACAGTAGGAAAACAAGATATGACATTGTTTTTAATGGAAACAGTGTAGATTACATGCCATTATGACACTGTGTTGCTGTTAGGACAATATGTGAATTTTTCTTTTTTTTTTTTTGTTCTTTGTTGACATTTGGGCTGGAGAGCTGTATAACCACTATTGCTAACTCTAATGAAGGTTTGGATGTCAAAACTCCCACATTACAGGAATTTGACTCATTGAATGTTTGCTGCCTGTGGCTTCCAGAAATGACCACAAAACCATGTCGCTCCGGCTCCAGATAACCCCTTTCGCTGTTAGCTTTACGCAGGGGCGGCCAGCCTCTCCCTCTGAGAGCCGAGCAGGAACACACCTGATTTACCTCATTTAATCCTCTTGGTCTTCACACGACCGTTTAGTTGTGTCAGGTGTGCTCCTGCTCAGTTTGAGTGAAATCTTGCGGCCATTCCTGCCCCCCTCAGGTAAAAACGGCCAGACCTCTGCTGAAAGTATTCCAACGGGGGAATCTGGGAAAGGGAAAGTGTACCAGGGGTGTTTTTGAGGTCATTAATCACACCCATAATGGGTGAGCAAGTACAAGGAAGTCATTTTCAACTTTAGCTAAAATACACTGAGGGGATCTGAAGTGGACCTGAATGTACTTATTGGAAGGATGAAAAACCAGGAGAGGAATGCTGCATTTTTAATTTTTTACAGCTCGCATAGAGGACTAGAGAAGGGGGGAATCTCATCATGCAGTTATCTGTGTAAAAGGATAGAGATCAAATATAAGATCAGCATTTTTCCATTGTGAGGATAATTGACAAGATCCACATTCATCAACTTGGGTGTGTGCATTTATAATTTATGCTGTTTACACTGTAGATATCTAGCATGCAATTTTGAATAAAATCATCCAACAGTAACTGCATTTAACATGGCTAGAAATTCATCACTAGTGCTAGAAAACAAAAAAGCGATTTTCAGTGCCCTTGTAGAGCTGCGTGTCATTGGTCCTTATATATTTTCGTGGATTAATATTTGACCATGTGTGAAGATCTATTGCAAGATTGCAAGCGATGCAGACTGTATATTTCGTCTGGGACTGTTTTTTGGTCAAAGTGCACAGGCCCAAAATAAACAGGTGACGATTAGGGTGCTATGTATATCAACACCTCGATAGGCAGTAGCGATTACGTTGCCATTACAGGCAACATGAACTGCCACTGTGGGTTTGCCACCTGTCACCATTCTGTGAGCAGTCGTAGGTGTGTCACCTGTATGACTAACGTCATGGAAACCAGAGCCACACCTGCATGGGTACTCCACTCCAAATATGCTTTCTTTGGGTGTGATGGTATCAGGGGCGTCACCAGACCCTGTTTCCTAGGGCACGTGCCCCAGTAATAATTTGTTGTGCCCCAGTAAATGATCATGAAAAATAGCCATCTTTTAAAAAATGTATCATAAATTGCAAGTGTGAGGATGTGGGCACTGGGGGCCTGTGGCCCAGTAGTGCTAAAAGTCTAGCAACATCCCTGGATGGTGCCCCTTCCAAAACCACAAGACAGTTTTTTTGACATGCCATTGAAGAGCAGAGGCCCACCGTTAGGAATGGAGAAACATGCATTTCCCTTCTTTAACTGAAGATCTTATCTACTACTTCCATAAATCATGTTAGATCATGTCTTTCCCCCTTATACATTATGTCTGAGAAGATGGAAGAAAAGAAAAAACAACAAAGCCTGAAGCTTTTGTCTGTCTTGCATACTGAGCTAGAGAAAATGCAGGTGCACGTCGTAGTAGTAGTTATACTTGTTTAATAAATGAACCGAGCCGTTAGCACGTGTGCCGAAAGGAACATTCTTTTCAGTGCAAATCAACCAGGACTCCTACAGCCAATGCAAAGGTGACATGATTCAACTATAACGTCCCCAGTTCGTGTAATTCGGGTAATTTCTATCTGAGTGTGAGACATGTATGAGAAAAAAATGGTATGGAAAGGTCGAAAAAAAAAATTTGGCTTGCCAAGAAATGGTGTATTCAAATCATATGCAAAATATAACCATGAAAGCACATTCTTAAGATATTAAAAAAAAATCAGTGGGGAAGGTTATATTGAATATGACTACAGTTGATATGATAAGAACATTGTTCATAACTTGTAAAATGATAGTAAGCTGAAATTTATCGGATGGTTCATTATTTATTGTTTGAATTCCAAACTTACTCAGTTGTCTCCTTTTTTTTCTTAGAACTAGCTATGTTAGTTTACTTTTCCACTTGTGTCTAGCCATTTTACGCCTTTGCTGACAAGCAAACTGGAAATTAAACTAATTAAATTTTTATTTCCTGTGGATAAAAAAGTTGTAAACCTCCCTGAACACTTCGTGATGTAGTTTATATCAGTGATAGGGTAATGGACATTGAATCCATTGTTGGATTGCATGTCTACTTCTGCTCTTAAACTCGTCTCCAATTAACGAGTGATCTATCATTAGGTACTGCTAATTAGCTAATTGCTCCAGGGTAATTGGTTGGAAACAAAACCCGGCATATCAAGTAGAATTCCAGGCCCAGAGTTGCCAGTGCCTGGATTTGATGGTGCCTTCCTATTGTTCCTATTGTCACTGAGAGAAGAATGGAACATTTAAAGAGTGCATTGAGACATTTACACACAAATTGGTGGTTTTGTCCATTGTTACCCATCTTAATCTATATGAATTTTAGTCAAACAACTATTGCGTTGGAACATTTATTTTCATACCAGTGACGGCGCTCCCACTGACATTAAAACTGCTTGAGAGCTATAAGCCAGTAAAGGTGCTTTCCGTCTAGCAAATGTTAGGTTGCTTAGCAGACCAGCAAACAATTAGACTGTTTACTGTGTTTTTGTTTTGCATATATGCATTATATGTGATGTTTTCATTGCTTTACTGTAGATTAGTAACATGAAATATGGGTACTTTACTGAGCGTGATGTGAACCATATTTGGTGCTTACGCTGTATTAAGTATTTAGCACTGTCGTATCTAGGCATCTTAGATCATTTTTAGACTGTATGGTTGGATTTTCACTCAAGCAAAGCACCTCACAAAAAGGCGTAATGACATGTTCCTACCTGAGATCTGAATCTGCGGTCTGATGTTTTAGCTAAACTGATTGACAATCTCATGAATGACAGCTGAAGACATTGATAAGACATGAAGACATGATACGCTAATAAAGCAAACAAACACCTGCGTACACTCCAGACTGAGTTTGCCCTCCTGCACATCACACTGGTTGATATTAATTATGAGCAATGACAGTATTTTCTTGGCAGCATTAGCTGACATGTTTGTGTGCTGAAAAATCTTGCAAATTATCAAAATGGAGTGTGAAAGGTAGCATAATTGCAACCAGCCAAGGCAAGTCAACTACCTTAACCATCACTTTCCATTACAATTGCCAACATGATAGCACTTTAGTGAATCCAGGTAACAGAAAACTCCAAATGCCAGTGTCAGTATCTTAGGTTGAGGTTGTTGTTGTTTAATTATCCGGGGATCAGCTTAGATTAGTGCTCTCTTACCCACATGACTTAAGGTAGTTATTGACATTGACAAGAACAAAAGTTGAGTTATGACACAATTTAGGAGAATATTAGTCATTTTGCCATGTCACTATGACCTGAGTTTTGGGGGCAGTGTCTAAATGGCCATTGAAGGTAAATGATGCTCAAGCATATATACTGTATATACTATATTCATTTTGAACTTGAATCATTGACACTTGGTTGACTTTGTTTACATTTTATGTTTAAATTCAACCAAAAACAGGCATTATTTCCACATTTCTACATACACATTGCCTGCAGTTTTAATTAACGTTTAAACCCCTCAAACTCTAGCCAACATCTTTCCCATCAACAGGACGATTCTGCAGGTGATAGTTAACTAGTTCCATACCCAAAAAGAAATATCGCAGATTAGGACAAGCAGTAAATCAAGACTGAAAACTTCAGGCTGCATCAGTATTTTGTTGGGAGCGAAGCTTCATGTTAGCAAAAGTGTAGCATTTCTCCAATCACCCATAAATTCTGTTCAAAACTCAGGCATGCCATTGGCACATGCCAGTCCCGGCATAGTGGATCACAGACTGGTTCTTACCTTGTTGAGCTTGGGTGTTGGTGCAGCTTGGAAGCAAGTGCTAGCAGTGGGCTCTGTCGCCGTGGTACCCAGGAACGGCAGTGGCAACAGTGGAACTCTCTGTCACTGGTGTGTCAGAATGGATCCTGAGATCTGGCCAGTCCACGCAAGGTCCCAGGTTGCCCCTTTGAAGGGGGTGGGGGGGGCGTTTGGGAATCCGCTCAGGGGTGTGCGGTGAAGTGATCTGTGAACAGATCTATGGCAATGCGCCGCAAACTCGGTAAAATTCGTTGCCTGAGGTCCAGGCAATTTTCTGTAGCAAAGAGCCGGCTCAACTTGCTTGCTAAGAAGAGTGTGCTGTTAAGGCTTTTAAAGGTTTCTCATAACCTGCCTTATCAGTGAAGGACTGCCACTATGTTAATGTGCGTGCATGCGTCTGTGTGTGTGTGTGTATGCGTGTGTCTACAGAGGGTGTGTGTGTGAGTGTGTGTGTGTATACATGTGAGTATGTGTGAAGGAATGCCTGCTCCATTGACTGCAGGTCATATTTATAAGGAGGCCTTATTTACCTGAGTAAACATTGTGAGCATGTGCCAAGTTCTGCTGAAGGTGTTTGAGTCAGTGATCACCACCCCCACCTCCCCGGCCCCATCACCACCACACCAGCCTCCACCTCTAACCCCCAACCTCGCCCCGGCCCCCCCTCCATCCCCACTCCCCACCCCCCTCCCAATAGACACCAGAACCGTTGTATAACTTAACTCTTTAATGACTGCTACAACCGTTCTTGGTTGAATTCCCATAACAATCGGCTGTCTTCATCTGAATAACCTCAATAAGCATTTGATTGGCTGTATAGTCCCATTCAATCCCTAACCACATAGAATCCCAGGGTCATCACTGCAAAAGAGAATTTAACCGTAAAGTAATCAAATAAAGGATGAATAAAACAGAGTGAATGGAGAATTACTTACAGTCTGTCTTGTGAGAAAATATCCATTACTAAGCCTGCTGTCATCCTTGCTACTTGTGAAATATTGCCACTTACTATTTGTTCCCTCCCACCCAAAGAACTTTCCCCACTCCTAGAATGATGCGGTACAGCAGCACTGAATCACAGTTGTAGTTTGGCTCAGGGACACCTGTAGTGCAGGCCTGAAGATGAGATTTGCATTTGGGGATTAATAGCAGAAGCGTAACCCCAAATTTGCTTATCAAATTTGCATGGGAAGATGGAATGTAAACCACTGATTTAAAGAAAAACAGAGTGAGAGAGAATAGGAAATAAACGTTTTCAAGCCTTCATTACCTTTGCAGATTCCTTGGAACTTGTAGATTTCCGGGCGGATAAAACGACATGACCTCAAAGGGGTTGCCTATGGTAGAGAAGTCAGTCCTTTTGATACAGGTCTTCACGCTTAATTTGTTGGGTTGTGTTTCAGTTAGCCGTAAACAAAAGGTAACAGCTAATGAAAGGTATTACAAGCTTTTCAGACAATGAGGAAAATTATATGGTACATAAAGTTCATGTGTACAACAATAGGTTAAGATGACTGATCCATTTGTAGCATGATAATTAACACAAAGCTGTAGTCACAATGCGTTATTTGTTGTTTATTATTAATATTATTAATTATTTTTCCAAATAAATGGTTTTTCATTTCGTGCTGTTTTACAATGTATGTGCTTCCATGAAGACATAAGAAGCAATAGTTTAACACCTTTTGCAATCATAAAGAGTAGTACTGCACAACAGTATGGTAAATGTTTGAAAAGCAGGGGAAAGAGAACTACTGTATTCCATGTAACATAATTCTTACTTGTTAATCTGCTCAAGTTAATCATTTACAAGTTTCGGCATGTGTTGTATATGCCCCATGAAAGTGATCAATGTTGATCTTCAGCTGTAAACTGTACAGTGCAGATGGTTTGTCACCCGCTGCACAATTGTGTCTACAAAGGTGATCAATTTACTGCAGCGATTATTTTCTCAGGGGTTTGAATAATGTTGGCTGATGGAGGTTCTATTTTGTGCTCAGATGCTCCTGCAGCCCCACGGAATTCTCTTTGCTTTATGAACTTGTGTGCCGCCTGCTTAATGCAACTCATAAATTAACATGAGCAAATTTCATCCAGCAAGGTTATGTGCAACGGTTTTTTTAAGAACACAGTGTAACAAAACACAATAGGTAGAACAAAGTTATTACCGTATGTATTTATCTCCCCTGTCTTAAGTAAGAGGTGAAGAGTGCAATGACGAGCGAGCTGTCTGTAAACCCCTCCCATTTTCCTCCTGCCGTGAAAGAGACAGTATGATGACTGTGTAGAATACTTTGCATTATTGTATGCGTGAAAGTGTGTGTGTGCGTGTGTGTGTGTGTATGACAGAGAGAGAGTGTGTGTGTGTTTCTGCTCATATTTATTTGGCTGTACATTAGCTGCTACATAGGAGACAACTGTTTTCTCTGGGGTTCATTAAACATTCAACATTAAAACACAAAAACATGAAAGTAGTTAAAATAAAGGGAACAAAATGAACAAATAGAAAAATCAGAATCTGAAAACTGCATTGCATGTGTTTCTGAGTGTACAGGCTCCATTTTGGTCCCCATTATGACATCACACTCAAAACAAAGAGCATCACATTGAGTCCCGGCTGCTGTTTATTTGATAAATATGTTTCATCAATTTTACTAAGTAGACAGCTACAGTTGCATGGAAATTCAGAATCAATTATGTTGAAATAAACTCACACTCCCACAGATCTTGGTTTTCCAATTAATGATGCAACAATTACTGGATAAATTCAATACAAAAGTCATTGTTCTGGCAAGTTTGGACTGTCAAAACAGACACATACTGTGTGTTTTTGTGAGAGAGAAAGTGGGAGAGAGTGTGTTTGCTTGCAAGCATGTATGCACACTCACTTATGTGTGTATGAATGCATTTGAGTGTGTATGTGCGCATGCATGTGTGTGCGTACATGCACGTGTGTGTGTGTGTTTGTGTATACGTGTGTGTGTGTGTGTGTGTGTGCGCACACGCGTGTGTGGGCCCCAGGAAAGGGTGGGAGATTAGGGCCTGTGGATTAGCCAGCGTAGTGTTTGCACAGGTAGAGCAGTCCGAGGGCCAGGTCAACACAGACACACCAAGGCAAACACTTACTGCCCATGTATGATCACACACACCACACACCAGCCACTGCTGCTTCTGCACTTCTCTCGCTGTGCCTCTGCCCACCTCCATTACACTGGAACAGAGAGGCAGCACCACACCACCGTAGCTGGTTCCACCTGCTGCATGCAAAGAATTGCAGTCTATGTTCTTACGTTGTTCCGGAAATATTTGTTACATTGTTTTACTGCTTTTCTGTTGTATTTTATACCTTCCAATAGTGTTTTATTATTTGTTTATTTAATTTTATTTTCACTGAATGCACTTTGCTTTTCATTGTTATCATAATCGTTAGCATGAGCATTAGCATCATCAGTAGCATCGCCATTACACGTTCGTCATCTGCAAGAGACAAATGGAAGGAGGGCTGAAAGGTGACGCATAAATGTTAGCTTCAGCTTTGTGTTTTTCTATGTGTACGTCAGGCACATTCCTACACAATAAACTAAACTAAAGCATTTAAAATTACTAATTAAGATCATGTTAAATCAGACCACAAATCAGCTCAAAAGTATAAAAGTTTAAGGTTTCATGTTTTCTGTTTTTATGGATTTAGCCTGGAAATATCTGTACTTGTTTTTTAAACAACAATTTGCTTTGAAACAGTTTTCTCCTCGATTTTACTTTTTTTTTTTCACGCATAAAAACATGAAGAGTTTTGAGGAGATTATTCCTGTTTTGTGCCCTCTGGTGGTAAAATTTGTGACACAGGACATAACACAATATGGCAGGTACTGAGGTTTGAACTCTTCTCCTGAAATGCCATTTATCATTGTTCCAGTAACACAGCCTACACAGAAAAGCAATATCAATGTGCAATGGTTTTGATGGTATCATAGTTTTAATGCAATTTTAAACCGTTTCAACAGAAAAATGCCAGTACATTAGGGGTTGAATGGTGATTTGCGGGCTTTGGTATGGGAGTGTTGCTAACCAGGTCGTTATGACCATTGCTCTTGTGGATGCATGTTCACTTTCTTGTGTTGTATGCTGCTCTGGATAAGGCTGCCTGTTAAATGGGTCCATTGTAATATGGAGAGATCCAGCGCTGAGATGCTGCTGCGTACTGTTATTGCAACATCGCAGTGGCTTTGCAGTAATACACAATGAGCCGCTTTCCCATAGTCCTAACTCTCTGTCATCCATCTCCCTTGCACAGTTTTTTTTTCCCTCTTTAGGGCTTTGTGGGGCTAACAGGTTAATCCATGTGAGGTTAATCCTGTCTGAATCTACCTGGTACATCTAGCCAAATCACCAAGCAATGTTAACCAAACACTTCAGTGAACCAAACATAAATGTGGTGTATTTATACACAAATGTGTGATTATAAATGTGGTGATTTAAATGTGTATGCCTCACTGAAAGTCAATTCACCGTAAGTGATTTCAATGTGAGGGACAACCGTTGTGTTAAACTTGCAATAGATATGACGAAGGGAGTTTTAATCCCCATTTCATTCATTTGAAAACCTTCTACAGTTGTGACCGTTTTGTGAGAGCAAAGCAAACATCTTCATACCTTTTTTTCTCTTTTTTTAGCGATGTCATTTTACCTTTTTTTGTTTTCTTTGGTGTCTTTCCAAAATCTAATATAATTTGCATATAGTTTGCCTGCACAATAATGTACCAGTCAGAGCTGATTTTATATCTGTATTTAACATTTTACTTTGTTTGTATATTCATGTGGAAAAGGTTCAGATTTGTAATTGAGCGAGCACCTGATTTAACCACACGAACTGTCACACACAGCCGGCCCATGAGAACCATTCCTAAAATTGTCTTGCACAAGAATGGAATTTTCCTGTTATGATTATTATTATTATTATTATTATTATTATTTAACAAAAAAACCCTTTCTTCCCTTGTTCCATATTCTGACAGAAATGTAATTATGTGTATTGCCCAAACGTGTTGTTATAGGTTTATAGTTATTGTAGAATTAAGGGCAATGAGTAATCGTGTTATGTGCTTTTGCAGCAGAGGCCCTTGGCGGTATCCAAGAACAGTTCAAGATCACAGTCTTGAATGCACTATATGCTCTTCATGCCTATTGGATGCCTTTTTCTGACCCTTTCTGACCCTTTTTCCTGACCATTTTCCCCACCTGAGCTGAGCTTATTCTCCCAGTGGAGTGACCCTCTGCCTCTGGACGTAGAACAAGGAGGCAGGGACTACCCTGATTCATGTAAGGACTCGTCCTGGCTTATTTCCACCGTACATACGTCACCAGCCACATACTGCCCGTGCCATTGGTGGGGGGTTCAAGTAGTATAAACATTTTCAGGGGCCTGGCAGTCCAAGAGTGGCCGCCATGAGACGATGACACTCATGCCGTTTCAAAACCGTTTTCACACCTGAACACACCTGAACAGTCTCACACAGATCCTGATCCGGCTGACTCAGGCAGCGGCAGCCACGACACGTGACGCCTCCAATCCGTGTGACGGCAAGCACTCACGCCTCTCCCCACCGCAGACACGCCACTGATCAGGAACTGCCAGGTACTGATGGAGGATGACAAAGTCAGCATATGTTGCACGCTGGCAAAACGAGGATGAAGATTCACACGAGTGAAAACGTCTTTCCTCAACCGTTTTATTAATGAAATCAGGAAAACATCGCGCACAATACCACCTGTATGTGGGTACAGACCAACACAATCGATCCCCGATTCTAACCCACCTAGACCCCCGTAATGGAATACAGATTATTATAGCTTAGTTTTTAACTGGAACAAATTAAACAAACAATGAATAAATAATACATGTAACATTTAAACCCCTTTTCAGACATCCAGTGAGTTTACAGCATTTACTGTTTCTTTTTCTTTTAACCCATATTTATAGTGACCTCATGATCCTTTTAATCATTTCTCAGCCCTTTTTTAATGAATTGTTTTTTATCAGCTTTTTAACTTCAACAGGATTTTAACTTATTGTAGATTAATATACTACCCCCTTTTTTTTCTTACTATTACAAATGGAGTCTGCCCAGCAACAGGTGCCCAGCCAACCAGGAGAGGCTTCCAGAGGACGATGAGACTAACAAACTTAACCCAGCTGAACCCTGGTGGGACTGGGTCGATTTGTTCCCTCTCCGATGCAGACCTCCAGCAATTGCCGGTAATGGCGTGGTTTGGGTGCGTGTTTCACGCCTGCTTCCTGAGTCAAACATATTGTGCATGACCCATCCAAAGGCCCAGAGACTGATGGCTTTTCATGGCCTTTATCCCTGCCTGTCCTGGGCATTGGGCAGCCAGGTGGGCCTCAGTGATTAAACTGTGTATAAATGGTATATAAAATCACATGCTAACCACATGCTAATAAGACTGACTGATACATTAGCATGTGAATCACGTCCACATTCATCAAACTTGTGGCCTTATAACTGACATATTTATTGTGTCTTGCAACTGTATTCTTACCTGCATGAGTATATCATTTACAGAGAACCTAATTTGTTTCCTCATTGGAAAGGTAAGTATAACTGTTACCCTTACACCTGTTACACTTGTAACTGTTTTCGTAATTTTTTAAAACATGACAATATGGGGGGGTGAGGGGGGGGATTGTGTGACATGGAAGACTGCCTCAGGTGTGGGGGAATTCAAGCATATTAATCTATTTCCTGATATTGAGGAGCTGACAGCCAACTATTCTTGGCTTAGTCTCAACTTGTCTTCTGTGTTCCAAGGAGGCAGTTTTTTTATCCAAAAGTCTCTGGATAGGACCTAATCAGGCAAACTTAGTCTCTTTAAGGACATATAGAAATTCAATCGAAAAGGACTTAAGTCTGTTTAAGAGTATACAATATTTTGTTTTAGAATAAAAGGAACACATTCCAAAAAGACATGTTGCTTCTCTCCAATAAAGTAGAAAGTACTCAATGAAATTTAAAATAAAAAAAAATCTTCAAAAAAAAATCACTAAAAATTTTAATTAAAACATTGTAATTCAAATGCAATTTTTGAGTAATTGAACGGCGCATGATTTGAATTGGGTCCGGGCCAATATCTGTGGGAAGGGGGGAAAACGGGGTGCTTTTTGTGGTATTTGTTCACAATGCCCGTTTATTGTTTAAACTACCACCTGTGCGGCTGTTTTGACAGGAGCCAATGATTATATAATATTTTGTGTAGCTTGTGGTTGGAGTCTGTGAATCTGGACTGGAAAAAAAATATTCCCTGTCAAGTAAAACGGGCTGGGAGAAAAACATTCGTTGTTTATTTCACCATAACAGGTATGAAAATGTTTTTGCAGCTGTCATTTCATTTTTGTCTGTTGGAAGATGTCTGTTGAGAGCATGAAGGTAAAACTCAGATTGGCAAGATACAAGAACATGTTTGAGATACCTTATGAGGTACATGAGTTTAAGTGATGTAAGGCAGAAGGAATGGTCTTTATGTTCTGTCAGTGAAGATCACATAAGGCATTAGGAACAAGCATCCAGTTGGATTGGACAAAAATCAAAGCAGTAAATTAAGCTAGCAGTTGGAAAATGGCCTCCAGGACTAACATCTACCAGTTCTGCGGAAGAGGATTGCGACATTACTCCACTTAAATATTACTGTTAGTTTACCTAAGGCTGTCCAAAGCCCCATTCCAGAAAGGAAGCTGACCACAATGCCAGTAAGTCTGCACCTAATAGGTCTGCCTGGAGGGTTGAATTAGCATTTTGTATCATAACCAAAACAAATTATATCTATTCCTTTGGTCCTCAGTCCTGGCCCTGGAGAGTTCTGTTTTTAGCTGCGACCAGCAGCTCTATAGGTGGTTCGGTCTTTTGCTCTGTTGGTCTGTCGATCAGTCGACCCACAAATATTTCTCAACCCTTTGGCGGCCACAGTTTTCACCCTAGGAGGCTGAAATTTGGCATGGAGGTCAAGTGTGTATATGTGAAGGTGTGTGTTTCTGTTCATGCCAATTGGGGCGTGACAGTGGGTGTGGCCAGGTCACGGCTATTGCAAATTCGTGCTTGTTTTTTTTTTTTTACCTAAAATTACCTATTTACCAAAGTGAGGGGAGTTAATGAACACAGCAGAAGCACATGACGAGGAAAAGACAGTGGAAATGATAATATTTGGATTAGCAGTAGTCGTATCTCCAACAGCAAGGAATTCTCTAAAAGTATGCTGTAATGTTGATGTCTGTGAATGAACGCAGACAAGTGCAGTGTAGGAGGATGGACCATTCAGCTTCCGCATGAACCAGCGTGGCTTCCTTCTACATGGAATTCTATTGCAATTATATTTAATCCCTATTTAATCAAATCTGTCTTGTCAAAATCTGGGACAAGACGGAGGAGGTCAGTTTCATAGTTGTGATTGAAAATGACCTCAAAGATAAAAATTCTCTGCATTGGAATTGATCACTATACAGGAATGCTTTCCTGTGAGGAAGAATCAATTTCAGTATAATCCCAGAAACCCCAGAATGGTTAACAACACTGATCTGAAAAAAAATTAAATAACACGTTATTATATGATCACATTAATGCCACTGTTTCTATGGATTATTTCATTTTCGTCCGTTTTAAGTGGTAACATTCAGTAGGTGATTTGAGGGGGGAGGAGGGGGATACCATCCCCCTTGTTAGCAAAATGACCAAAATGCATCCCCCTTGTTAACCTGCCATCCATGTGTGTGTGTTGGTTGGTGGTGTGGGGGCAGGGGGGTGCTCCCATTGGGCCACACCCCCCCAACCCCCAGTTAACAATTAACAAATCATCTACTGGATACAGTAGCAGTAGCATTGTGGTGCTGCTGTGTAGTACAGCTGTCTTTATTTGCCTCCTGCAGAATGTTTTAAAATGTGTGAGCGTATGTCGAAGTAGATTTAACCCACACCCAGAGAGTCTTCTAAGTGTCGTCACTTTGCCATCAGCCATATGGCAGAGCTTGCCTCTGCACCCATGTATTTCCTGACACCCAGATAGCACAACTGATGTTGATAACAGTCTGAAGTCTGTCTTCGCAAACCCAACCCAGGACCAGTTTTGCTATTGTAGCTAAATTATGGATGACGTTAGGTTATCACCTGGGGGAACCTAGTTCTAAATCAGACACTTTATGAGTGGATGTCCCAGTTTTGTTTGACATTTTAATTAAATTAATTTTGTGTAAAAGTCGGTAAGTTCAAACCCTTCGGGCTTGTATCCAAATAATCTCTATCACACTTCACACACTTTAGTCACACTTTAATGTGTGTGTCCTCGGGTTAAGGTGCCAGATTAATGTATCAATGTTTTTTGGTTTGTTTTTCGTTGAAAAACAATTTACCTGCTCTCGGTCCCTGTTCTTCCCTGTCCCCGAGGGAGTTCGTGTGACATCCTGGAGCTTCTCTCAATATCCGTGAAAGTGTGCCAGTCGTTTGATAACCCCTTATTTGATTAGTCTGTATTTATCTCAGATCGTTTCTGGGGAAAATAAGGCCTCTGTTTTCTGATTTATCCGCAGGCTGGTTAACGTACATAAATTAGACAGCTGTGTCAAAATTTTGGTCAACACCTTCGTGGCTGGCCATGGTTCAGCTAAGAGTTTGGATGGGAGCTGTTTGTTCCAACTTATCATCTCAGCTGCAACTGTGTGGGACTGCCTGTCAGAGGTGAACATAGATCAGATTCAGTGAGTGCCTGGGTGCTGGTACTTTTATTCAATATTTGTTTTTAAGCTCCTGCACCAAGGAGATCACCTGAGTTCAGGTGTGTTCAGGAAGGAAAAGGGGGGTATGTGGAGTGGTTGTGATGATGGGGGAGGGGGTTTCCAACAGAATTTTGTCTCCCCAGTAAAGAATAACCGGTTGCCAGGGTAGGTCTTTCCCATAGCTGACGTGACCATCAGTTTTGGGAGGCCCACACTAGCAAACACTTTCTGTCACACAGCCAACCAAGGCAGCTCTTGCAGGCTTAGCTTCAGTTCAGTTGTCTTTGTATAGCACCTCTTATAAGAACAGCGCCACAAAGCCACTTTACACTGAATCCAGGCTCACCCACCACCCAGAGCAAACCGAGGGTACAACAGTAGCCACGGTAGCGAGGGAAAAGTCCCTTGGAGATACCATAGACAAGGGGGGAGTTCATCTGTGTCGGGTTGAAGCCCTGCAGGCTCAATGGGTTCAACAGAAGAGTGTATAAGTGGAAACTGTCTGCTCCATAGAGGTGTCTGTTGAGGTGGAGTCATTACGGTAGATGAAAAAAAAATTTAATTAACAAACTAATAAGGAGCTATCCTACATGTGGTCCAGCCGAAAACCCACAAATTGCCTTTGATGGATTTTTCATTGCCTGAATATTCAGCTGATGGATTCTGGTAGTTTTTTTTTCGTACTGATATTGCATACTGTGATGACAGAGATGTCTGATCTGATTGGATTATTTTTATTTACATGTATGTTTCTTCTTAAAACTATGCGCGTATGTGTTTGGTCTTCCATTCTTTGGCCTGGTCTATACCTGTGCAGATGTGTTGTGTGATTGACGCACTTGTTCTTATGCCTGTTTAAGTTTCTGCCAGTCGGGCCTTCTGACTGTCTCAGCTTAGTGTGACCCAAAAGTGAACTAACATACTGGTGTGATTACTTTTACGACAGAGTGGGAGTGGGAGGTGATACTGGCCTTAGTGCTTGGACAACCAGTTGGACCGAACAGTGCAGGACTGTGGGGGAGCCTAAGGGGCTTCTCATTTATCAAATTCACTTAAACTGTGACATTTTTAAATAATGTCAACATAAATACTCCACCATACTAAAGAGGATGCTGTGCTTTGCTGAAGAAGCAACTCTTTTTTTGGCTGTGATGCTACTTAGCCTGTTCTCTCCTTCCGCAGGGTAAATAAATGCAGTTAACTAATATATTCCAGCAGCACCTTGGAAACAAGCCCTGAAATAATAAATTAAATATGTACCACAGTACAATCTTCACCCCTCTATGATTTAAACCTCTGAGAGCTGCTGCCACCATTTTGGTTTAACAAAAATGAAAAGTTTGATAGAAGGTAGCTATCTGACTTCTTGGACAACTTTTAAAGCTGGCCACAATACAAACACCATAAACAAATGGCTGGAGGTCTTCCATGACATAGACCATTGGCTTAAGCTGATGGTTTCAACTTGGCGTCTCTCCAGCAATTAAGCGGAAACCATCGCTGATAAAGCACCTGGGCTTGACTCCAGTATGTCTGAGAGGCATCACGGTTTGGCAGGTGTGTGTGTGTGTGTGTGTGTGTGTGTGTGTGTGTGTGTATACCAGCACAATTCTAGTCTTTACAAAATACCAGTTTATACAAGCTGAGAACCTGTGTGACAAAAAATTATGGAGCCAAATAATAATAAAAAAAACATTATGGAAGGCATATATTATGGAAGCTCATTTCCACCACAAAAAAATTGCAGCTTTATTTTTCAGAATTTGGACTTGAAGTACTTATTCATTTTACAAGATGATGGCCGTCCCATACCGGATTTACCATTTTTGTTTAAAACACAATACGGAACAGCAAACATGGGGCTCACTGGTGTTGAGTTAAAAGCAATCACCAGGAAAGCAAGTACGCAGCTGATTCACCTGACGACTCCCTGGATCACGATGTGTCGAAGGGAAAGGGATAACAGTACACAGACACAGTGCGCATATTTTAAAGTTCCCTGTGAAAGAATCCTAAAGCACAGGGTCCTCCGCAACACCAGGGTGGGTTCGCAATTAAGAGAAGCAGGGCAGCATGGGGTCAGTGGAACTCCACCCCCTCCTCCCACCCCCTCACCCTCAGCAATCCGCTGAATCAAACATATGACATTTACTGGGCCTATTTGTGGCCTCTTCTGCTTAATCCTCAGACAAAGGCCGGCTCAGAGGGCTTCTTCTCTTCTTTTCGTCTGTTGTCTTGGAGACAATTTTTTTTTTTTTTTTTATATAACAGATCAAACGTGCTTAATGACTTGAAATGCAAGCCATTCTAGATACATTTTGGACAATAGAATAAGTGATTTAGGAGGCGGTGTTAAAACCTGTCCCCTCTCTCAGACATTTTAGGCATGTAAATAAAGTCTCTCAAAGGAACTTTATCACTCTGTGTAGGAGTTGTAATTGTGTATTACAAGAAAGAGACAAAGCAGTCACACATACATTTTTTAAATATTTTATGAATATGACTTTGCATATATTTATGGAAAACAGGAATGGGTTCGTTGCATGTTGCGGCCCCAAAATACCTGGAGTTTCAGTTTGTTGCCAACCAGTTATTCCAACCAGTAAAAGATTTAGTTTGAACACGATTGGTCTATTGGGCAAAATCAGTCAGTTACTGATAAAATATGCCAAGCAAACAGCTGATATACCAAATAAAAACTATTGGGACAGTGGCTTAACTTACTGTGGTAAAGGGCCTGTGTGTAAAGAAATGATATTAACCTTGATTAATGGACTTGTGGAAGTTCACAGGAGCAGCGATGGAAGATCTGCTGCTGCTGCATGGGAGATCTGCTGTTTTAACAACATGGGCCACTCTTTTGCACGCCAAGCTGCGATGCACGAAGGGAAAGAGAGCTCCAGAGCAAATATTTGTCTTGAGCTGTTTCCACTGTTTGCACAGCATTGTTCAAATGATGGCCCAAAGACAAGTCTCTCCCGCCCCCCCACCCCACCTTTCCTGGTCGTAAACGTCCAGCCAAAGCCGATTTAATTGCAGGTGCAGTGGAGTGAGGACCCCTCCAGTTTGGCCTCTTTATGGGCAGGGCCTGATAACATCGAGTGACACCTGGAATTCTGCCCGCTCCAACCGTCCAGGCCCCGCTTTTACATAGCACTCCTATCCATCAATGCATCATCTATACCCACTGCATCCATCTATGCATTGTCTATACCCACTTGATCCATCTATGCATTGTCTATATACCCACTTCATCCATCTATGCATTGTCTATATACCCACTTCATCCATCTATGCATCATCTATACCCACTTCATCCATCTATGCATTGCCTATACCCACTTCATCCACCTATGCATTGTCTATACCCACTTCATCCATCTATGCATTGTCTATATACCCACTTGATCCAGTGTAGGGCTGGTGGCATGGGTGGGGTTGGGGGGGGGGGAGCAATCCCAGCATACATTGGATGAAGGGCAGGGAGACACCCTTGACAGGTCGCCAGTCTGGACACACACACACACACACACACACACAAATACCTACAGGCAATGTATGGATGTATGCATGTATATTACTCTATGTATGTGTGCATGCATGCATGTATGTATATGTGAATGTATTTATGTACACGTGTTCGTATGTGTGTATTTATGTAGGTATATGTGTATGTAGTACATATGTACATATGTATGAAGGATGTATTAGGTTATTGCTTCTAAGAAAGTTTCCAGCAAGCTATGTTGAGACAATTGTTTGGTTTCCAAACTGTTTTTTACCTAATTTGGACTCCATCCTTTTCCTCCATTTCCATCCTTTCACAGCTTTAACTGTAAACCGTACATGTGGTGGCATGGCATTGACTGCCCATTTAGCACATAGCAGTATGTGAGCATACTTTATATTCAAGTATCTTCCCATAAATGCTAAGCTAACATGTATGCATCACTTTCCATTTAGGGCCCATGCATGTTGAAAGATGCAATAATGTATCACCATCTGTCACCACACAAATATTGTCATATGACTCATAACGTCCGTTCCGTTTTTCAAACGCCCTCCTCAACGTTAGGAATCGAACCAGCGCTAAATCAGTGCCAGCATTAGCTAGCGCAAAACGAGACGAAGGACAGGCTGCTCATGAGATAGGACCCACATGTAACATCTCTGCTATATTAATGTGTGTCATTTTCATGATGAGGCGCTATTAATTATTAATATCAATAATTTTGTCAAACGACCCGACATTACAGCCTCTTGATAAATGTGATAATTATTTGATGAGTGAAGACTGCTCTTGTGCCCCAAATGGAGCATTCCACATTGTTGTTGATAAGTTGTTTCCATGGCTACTGCTGCCTGCCCACTTCGGCTGCGCCTGCTGCGCAGCTGCAGCAGCTGTGGCTGCAGCACAACCTTCCATCAGCTCAGCTGGTGGATCTCAGAGCATGCAGCAGCAGCAGGTTGCTATTATGCCTTCGGGAGACAAGAGGCGCTAGACGTACCCTCCCAAACTGATGTATGTATAAATAAAGATAAAAAACACCATTAATGGGGGGGGAGGGAGGTGAAGGAAGAGCCTGCTGGGTGGCTCATCTTTATAAGACACTGTTCCAGTGTGTGTGGATAGGCCCCATGGTTTGCATCCTGCCGACGCACAGTCCATTGCATGGATGGGCACCACAAGTCTAAAATCCCATCTACGCGGCTGCCCAGCCCTGCAAGGCCTACATGACAGGCTTTACCATCTCCCAGTGAGGGAGGGATTTAGTCCGCAGGCACATCTGTGTCCCATCATCCTCCAGCATCGCCCCACCCCCACCCCCAATTAAACAGTCTGCCTGCACAAAGCTGCAGGTAACATGCCTCCCCCGACTCGTTTCTGTTGTGGGCTCCACTCATGGAGAGCGCATTGAGCATATGTGGGTGCTCCCCAAATCATCCTCCAGCATCCCCCCACCCCCACCCCCAATTAAACAGTCTGCCTGCACAAAGCTGCAGGTAACATGCCTCCCCCATGCCTCCCCCCCGACTCGTTTCTGTTGTGGGCTCCACTCATGGAGAGCGCATTGAGCATATGTGGGTGCTCCCCAATAACTGACAGCGGTAGGGAAACTGCCCGGCAGCATGATCGGAAACTCCAAAACTACGAGGAAATACATAAAAGAAATACAAAAAAAAAACTATTTACACAATATGAATCATCACAGTCGAAGCTTGACGTGTAAACGCGGTCGTTTTCAGGGCGGGGCGGTCTGTTTGCTCTGCAAAGGTCACGTTACGTCTTAGAGATGAGCTCAAGTCCCCGGGGCTGTATATTGCAGGTAAACAGTGTGCCTGGCTGTCGCAATGAATGGGTCCTGCTCTACCCTGTCTCTCTCATCTGACCCTAAAGCTGTTCTGCTTGGCCAGCTGCCCTCCAGTACCAATGCTTCAGTCAATCCGCACCTCGGTTGGAACTGAAAAGCCCCAGAGCAAATAACCCAGCCCACCATCACGGTAACCCCGGGGCAGGTTCCCAGCACTGCTTGAATGGAGTGCATGGTTGTAGGTACCAATTAGCTAAAGGGGGGTTGGGGAATTTGTGTGCAGGCTGTAATCCACATTTAAAGACCTAGGTGAGAAAAGTACATAAGTCATGTATCAACACCTCTTAGATAATGAGGCTTAATTTTTTTTTTACATTAAAGTATAAACACAAGAGCACTTTGTAATTAAAGTGAATGACATGGCTTTTTATAAATCATCTCACACCTAGGGAATCTCCAATTATGTGGAGTTTATTTTATTCTGAGGTGACTAACCTAATTAAATTTTGCCTTTGTACTTTTCCCTATAAGACTATAAGCTTTTGATGTATGATGGTCATACATGTGCAATGTTACAGTCCATGACAAAGTGAACGGGAAATGTGTTCTAGTGTTTCAGTGAAGATTCATAACACCCACTGGTGTGGTCAGGACTCCCTGCATCCTCATGACCGTTAAAACCAAAATATCACAAACTCAAGCAAAAAATAAGGATTGCAATTGAAACACAAAGATCATGACAATATTGCCAATAATAAAATGCCTGTTTAGGCTTTGAAAATAACTTTTTTTAGCAATATTTTATTGAGTACTAAGTAATAAGCATATGAAGAATGCCACTACTGTAATTAGTCACACTTGCTTGGTGCATGTGGTGGTGCCTTTAAAAAAAAAAAAACAAAGATCATTAATGCACAAAGCCATTGCATATATGAAAAATCCATTAATATGCAAAAGTTCTGTGTTATTGGAGCATGGGCAATCCCAGCCCAAGCTACATTCTCTCCTGTATCCTTTCAGCTTGTCACATGACACTATCAATTGTGCTGATTGGCTGGCCCAGTTGGTTAGTTTGTTCTAATTTTTTACAGAATGTACCGGAGTACCTAACGATCATTAAGACCTGCATGGACAGGTAATGTGCTGTGTATTCTGGGTCGCATACCTTTTTGTTCAAACATATTACATATATCCATACTGTCAACACTGGTGTTCCTGGTGCTCACTTGGTTTATGTAAAAAGGAGACTTAAAAGTACTTTTTATTCACAGCTTTTCAGTTATATCACATTCAGCATGCACTGTTATCCAGAGCTAGAGAGTATGAAAGTGTATTCTAGAGATTTAGATGAGTAGATGAGACACCACCAGATTCCGTTGTCATAGCAAACTGATAGCAGCAGTCAGTTCATTAACTGAATTAATAATGATAGTCATAATAATAAAGATTGTGAATATGTGTGTCAATGTATATGAGTGTGTGAGTAAGTGAGAATGTGCATGTGTGTATGAGAGACAGTGAGAAAGTGTGAATGTGTGTGTGTATGTGTGTGTTATGTCCCCCCCTTGATCGTACAGCAGTCATGGGAGTATCCCATTAACGGGACATAACCCACGTATGGAAAAAGTCTTTGACGTGGGAGATGGCGTGTGTTGCAAATGGACAACGCGGAAAGCAAACGTTTATGGAGCTGGTCTCTGCGTGGAGGTGGCGTAAGGTAGTGGTTGCTGTACTGCATTGTTTTCTGGTGTTTTTCGCCAGCGTGTTTGTGCGTAGCCTGCAGGTATGCATACTGCAAGCACTCAACATTATCAGGAACAGCATTGTACTGCTAAACATTCAACAGCACACAAAACTTTCACAGGGCTCTCTCCCTCCTAGAAAGCTGAAAAAGGAAGGGAGTATTTCATGATCTAATCTGGGAATCACAAATAAAATCATTCAGTGACTAAAACAGTGAAACAACACACACCAGATAACATTATGATAGATGCTCTTGATAACACGTTAAGATAAATGTAGGGTAGCTGAATTTTATTGTGAACAATATAAATGGTCCCACCTACCTCTGGGAAAAAAAGAAAATATTTTTGTCTTCAACTGCAGAATGCAAAAAGTACATACTGACTAATCTGCCGCTGATAATAGCCATTGATATACACATGAAGCAGCCTATTTTTGTAGCTGTGTTGCTGTAATCATTAGAGAATGGGAGTAAAGTTGACAGAGAATAACAGTCCTTCAGTCGCATGCAGTTACTAACAGTGAGATGTGTTGACTGGACTTTACGTTAAAATTCTTTCATTAGTTTCAGTGCAAAGTTATACAAAGGCCAAACAATGTCTTTGCTGTATTTCCTTAAATGACATCAACCCAAATTTTTCATCATGAGGCTGCATTACAGTTTCTCTCAGCTCCAGATTCAGTAGTATGCAAAACAATTAAGTACTTGGGGCCCTAATTCTTTGGCTTATGAACACTGACAGAGCCAGGATGACCTAACGTCAAATCCAGACCTTTCACACTGGAGTTATATGCTGCCTACATCCATTTTCCATGTAACGGTATGTCTCACAATTTAACAGATTAACCATGGAAAAATACACTTAAGTGATACAAATCTATAAGTCTGGATGTAGCCCTCATGTCACAGGTGCAAGTCAGTGACGGTTTACCACACCTCTTTGAGGTTTCCCCAATGTTGAAATATCAGTGGGTCACCCCAGGTAATGGAGCATGAACCTCTCAGGACCTGCCATTTGCATTAGTACCGAAAATAAACATCGCTCAACTTGGCACATTCTCTCTGTGAGACTCTGTGACCAAGTGCATAGTTTTTTTTTTTTTTTGGAGTCAACATCAAATATCCATTTCATTAGAACGTTAGATAACATCTTGAGGAATAATGAGCACACTTGGTGTCCGTCACTCTTATGGATAATCCTTACGTAATCAGGTAAACTGTATGTATCCCACATTCAGAAATGACAAAAAAAAATCTGTGTTAATATTCAGGAGAATATTACGCAAAGCAGGGCTGTTGTATATTTGTGATGGAGATGAGATATAGGGGTGTAGGCGTGTTGGAAGGCTGTCGGGATTTTGTGTGATATTTCTTAGAGTACTCACTGAGCCAATGTGCAGTAATGACCCTTTGGGACAGCACTCGGAGCAGGTCATTCGGTCAGAGTGGTGTACAGCGGCCCTTCAAGACCTCGGTAAAAACCACACATTTTTAATGAGAAAACTCTTTGTCAGTTTTATGCACTATCCCACATTAAGTCAATTTGCAATAGCTACCTAGTTGGTTAAAACTGCAGTGAACATAGTCACATGGACAGAGATGGCTGGAAAAAGATATCAGGGCTAATTTGTTCATCATTTGTGCGGTTATGAAATTTGATATGTAAAATGTTTGCTTTCCCCCAGAATGTTTACCTTCCTTGTTGGACACCTTTTCAGAAAATTCTGAATTCCACCCCTTCACCTCCAATGATCTAGTTTCGAATTACAGCTTGATTTCCTTCCTCAGAAGTGCTTAATGCAAATACCATTGGTGATTCCTATCATCACTGCTCAAGCCCACAAGTTTAGTGTACTCACACGCTTAGGTAAAACCTGATCCCTCCAACAATTTCAATAGGGCACCTTAAGCAGTTCAAGTTAACAGCAGTCTTTAAAAAATGGCCGTTAAGAAAATCTTAGTAGTCTGACAGACTCAAATAGTTCAAGGCAATCGGTCTCCTTAAAGCACTTGAGTAAAATAAATTTGTTCTTCTCACAATGAAGGTTATTTCATTTTAAATAATTGAGTGGATGAGTGATGTTTTTTCCATGCAAATCTTTCATTTCTGCTTCTAGCAATAATGCCATAATTAAAACACTGCCACGACCAGCCACACACACTTTTACTATTTGACACACCACAATGATTCTCGTATTTTTTTTTTTTTGAATGGATATGAGCAAAGTAGTGCTGTGTTTTAGAAGCGGTCTTACATTATCTTATTTCCTAAAGGCAAATTCCCCTGTCTAAGGAGAACTACACAAGATGGAACCAGCTTTTACAGGTGGATAATCCCTGGCCTATGATTTTCAAATGATGAAAAACCACGCTCCAAATAAAAACGTGCATTAATTAACTTTTTAAAGCTGCACAGATCCAGTGGGTAAGTCTGTATTAGAGGTGGACAAAGACATCATTATCTGGCTCTGTGTCTGTATTCGGACAGAAGACAGGAAGTGGGCGTGGTTTTATTTTCTAACCTAACATTCATTCACAATGACATTTTTATGCTTTTAAGGCATCAAATTGATTTAATATTTGCATGTATAATTATTAAATATATTTCCACATCCTCATACTGTGCTTTTCATCTGTTTTTTTTTTCATTTTCATTTTTAACTAAACTTTTTTTTAGCTAGACTATTTTTAACTAAACTAAGACTAGTTGGTGAAATAAAAGTCGTATGTTGCAAAGAGAATGGTAATTTTTATCTTGTGGACATCCACAATGACATGAATCAATTTGAAGAACATTAACTGGATGACACACAGACATGTCAATCGTGGCTTTTTTTTTTTTCAGAATAGTAATGAGAAAATTTGGGTTGAAGATATTCCTGTTTCCATCACATTATCTGTCTTTCCGAATAATGTATTCATATTCGGGTATACATCCCTAGTCTGCACGAATTTAGCAGTTTTCAGTTTTTAAAGAGGTTTTATATTAAAATGTATATTTATATTGCTTGAAGGAGGATTTCAAACTGCACATTTACTGGTTCACCAGTGAGTAAAAGGAATCAAAGGCTTGCCCTCCCCCACAATGCAACGTAGTTACAATGAGAGAGGGTTCAGTGTGCTACCACAGTCAAATAATGCTCTACATAAACCTCTACATCCAATATAGATGACATTCACCCCTTTGCATTTAATATGTTCTTCATGTCAATCATCTACAATATAATAAATGTTGTATATTACTGTAGGAAGACAAAGAAACTTTTTTTTTTTCTACTTCCTCTATGACACATTGCTACCCAAGAAATGCAGGGCACAAGCCATGAAATGTTATTTTCAGTGTTAATTTAATCATACAAATGTTCTTTTATACATACAGGAAAAAAAGGCTTTGACTTTTTTTTTTCTTATTTTTTCTTAAATGTGCTATTATAGGGCTCTATAAAGACTTCCTTCTCATCTAGCCACCATGCCAACAACCCTCAGGAAAAAAAAAAAAAAAAAAAAGTAAAATTAAAAAACCTCTACACTCACCCCAGTTAACAAGAGAAACTGAAAACAAACAAAAAAAACAGTCAAGCAAAGAATTCCAAGTCACACACGCATCCATAAAAAAAGTAGATGTAACCCAGGCGGTTGGTGGAGATGAGGAGAAACAAAGAAAAGGACAGGGACAGTGAATACTTTCTGGGATCAGGAGAGATAAAGGTTTGGGCCAGGGGTGCAACCCTGGAAGATGAACACAGCCTTAGGTGGTCCATCGGGTATCTGACCAGCCCAATTCAGGAAACAACGTGAATTACAATTTAGTGATTGGTGGGGGGGGGATTCCTCATAGAGCACTATGACATGGAATTGGCCTCCCCAAATGCTGAAGCCCGATACAACATGAAGGAAACATCCTGTTAACAGGTGCTCCCTATCCTTTAAGAACAGCGTCCAGGAGCCAAACAGCACAGGACACGGCAGGGGAGACGGAGAGAAGCTGCAGGCTTCAGACCCAGGTCACTAAAGCTTAGAGCTGTAGGGGTTCACAGGAACTCCTGTGCTAGCTACATCTATGGGGGCTCACAGGAACTCCTGTGCTCAATGGTGCTGTGGGGGTTCACAGGAACTCCTGTGCTAGCTACATCTATTGGGGCTCACAGGAACTCCTGTGCTAAAATGGTGCTGTAGGGGTTCTCAGGAACTCCACAGTGTGCAGGTTTCAGGGCAGAGCTCAAAAGCATACTCAACTGTGGAAGTGTGCAGCTAAAGTAGGCATCATGTGCAAGTGGAACTGAATGGAGAAACAAGGACAACTTGAGTGCAAAAGACACCTGTTAAAACACTCACATAGATAGAAACTTGAAATTTAAGAGAGTCGGGTTTCATGTTATCTGTAAAATGTAAAAACCAAAACAAGATTATCCCCAGTAATACTTTCACCTGAACGTGTTTTAGCTAGGCAGAACAATAGTACACACTATGCGAGATTCTCTTGAGCTCAGTCGCGTAACTCACGCATGCAGCTGCCCCAAAACAATATTGAATTTCGTGTCAGTCAAACTCCATCTGATTGAGAGGCATCTTATCTTTGGGTCTCTTAAAGAAACAAACATTCATTAGCTTGCCGCAGGCCATAACCTGCTAACGCAAATGCCAGGTGGGTCAACTCAAACAACGACATAAAGTCCTTGAAGCACATTTGACTCGGAACGGAAACCGTGTGCCACAGGCTCGCCTTCAGGGGCACCGCCTCACCGTTTTGCAACGACGCGGCGAGCTGTGGAGCACAATAACCCTTTTTGTCCCCTCATCTACTGCAGAAATGGATTGCATTTCGACTGGGAACTGACGCAAGAGCCACTTGAAGACTGTTGACAGAGTGAAACGGAGCCAAACGTCTGACAATGGTCACTGACCCCAGATTAAATAGCAAAAGGGTGTCTTTTCAGGTGACAACTAACTTGTCAGGCGTTGTCAAGCTAGCACTGCTAAGTCAACTGTAGTTTTTTTTTTTTTCATCAACAGCACCCTCTAGTGGCAAAAATAATATTATCAGATGATTTCTGCCATATTTCCTAGTACTGGCTGTTACATGGAAACATGAGCGATGAACGAAATTCATGTTTGCATTAAAGCCTTTAGTGATCAAGAGGATGAGAGTATAGTTTAGAACACAGATCTCTGTGTAAATTCAAATATAAAGTCTCCCAAAAAGTAGACACCATGACATCATAATCAAAATGTAAAAAGAAAACAGAAACTATATTCAAAACAGTTAAACATCAATTTGAAATCTAGTCATTCTGTAGGCAAAATAGCCTTTTCAATGGCTTTTATTCCCCCTTTTCTTGCATGTAGCATTCACACACACAAACACAAGCACGCCACCTGTCTCTCGCCCCCCCATCATTCCATACTTAATCATGTGTCATGACAACTACAAAAAACTAAAAGCCCCCTCCCCCCCTTCAAAAAAAGAAAGATAAACTCTTGTGTATTTCACTTCTTTTAAAACAGTTATAGCACTCTTTTTTTAAGTTAGCATTCACACATGCATACGTCAGGTGATGTCGGTTGAATTGTATATAGGGAACAAAGCGGCTTCATCTTCAGTTCAGTTCAGTTCAGTTCTTGTTTGTGTCACTGCCAAAGGGGTGGGGGAGAGGTGTCTGTCAAGAGTCAGTATCAAATTTCAGCAAACTCCCTCCCACCCCGGCTCCTTCCAAACCCAGCCACCCTTGCCCCCCTCGCCGGGTGCCCATGCCCACATGGGATGAGCCTAGGGCCAGAGCAGCAGGGAAAGCACTCAGCCCCCAGTTCTAAGACTGTCCAAATGGATAGGGACCATGAATGCCCTGTGGAGACAGAGGGAAAGACATGCTAAGAACAGAGCCTGGAACATAACATACAAATCAAAAGACTACTTTCATTTATATCATTATTATTGTTATCGTTATTATCATCAGAACAACTTCTTTGTAGTATTCCCAACCTCCTATTGCTACTACCACTTTTAACATTATTCATTTCGGCCATCAGCATGATAATACTCAGAGTTGAGATGACCCTTTGGCTGTACAAAGGAATCCAGTCTTCTGAAACAGCTTGAAAACCCACTGGCTATCGAATAAATATTGCTCCAGTTCAGCTAGGGTCTTAAGTTTTGAAGATAATATTGAGAATAAACACATCTGGATATAATGGAGGATTTTGTTATTAAAAAAAAAAATCAAAACTCCTCTACTCATTTTATAGCCATCTTCTCATGCATTTTGCAAAGCATGTAAAGGGAGACCAAAAGGACTTCTTGTTTCAGAGGTGTCCACTGAGTAAAAAAAAAAAAAAAAAAAAAAATCAACAGGGTGATAAATATAGACTTACAACACATACAGAACAACAGCAAGATTATTGCCTCTGTTTTTGTTCATTTATTTTATATGAAGAGTTTATTTACAGCACAGGAATCAGAAGAACAAAGACACATATTTCAGCTGATGTCTCTGCTGTTAGCAGTGAAGTACAGCTTTCCCTGTGCTATCATAATACCTGAGATGATTTATAAGAGGTGAAAGAAAGCAGGCAATAAGCTTGCTTTTGTCCTCTATTTATAAGGGCTTTTAATCTGTGCTCACTCTAGCTCATTTTTGCATTTGTTTTTCCACACCCTACAATGTCCACAGCTTCAGTAGCCCAGCGAATTTGTCTTTTCAGTGGTCTTGTTTAAAAAGGGTGAAATACTAATTAGATTTATTTAAAAAGGGATTGGGTAGTCTTTTTAATTCGGCGGAGCATACTTAACAATCTAAACAGAGGCACTGAATACAAATGCAAGGCTACCACAGGGATATGACTGGTCCATTCATATGAAAAAGCATGAGTAATGGAAATAATCAGATTTTGATCTTTCCTCTGTTTCATTATGGCTTTACTCTTCAGCTATTTACACCCAAAGTCAATACTGCAATCCCCCCCAAACAATTGTTGTATGTGTGTTACTTTCGCAAAATCAAGCATGTCTTCCGAACCTCCTTGCTTTGTGAGTCATAGAACCTTCTAGAAAGGCCACTCCACAAAGAGGCCAGCGGTAAGTTGCTAAATAGTAAATAGCGGTGTCCATCGAGGTGCGGCAAATATCAGGCTGAATGAACTATTTGGTACGTGACGCAAGAGGAGATATTAAAGAAACTGGCACCACGCTTTGGGAAAATAAAAGCCGCTTGACCTTTTTTAACACCGTAATTTAAACACCCCTGATAATTACTTTCACACAGCGCGCTCAATTAATGCCCGGTGCAGCCAAACTTCTGTCCTAATTTGACCTGAAGATTTCCATCACTTTCCCATACATACACATGTAGCACTTACCCCAGATATCCCAATCCTTGTGTCTATATAAACTTTTCAACATTTACTATGCATTTATCATTCTGATATTTTTTTTTGTTTACCTCCAGTACACTTGTGTATGCTTGCCAGTTTTTCTAGTTTTGTCATCGTTGTCTGTGTCATGTCTCTTCTTCCTTTTCTTTTCTTCCTCTCTCTAGCCTCTGTTCATCCACCTACTTTTTTATTGTCTTTGTTTCAGTGCATACAATAGATGTTCAATGGCCAGGGAGAGGGCTGGATCAAGTTAAAATGTCTTCTTTTTTGCCACTTGGACTTTTAATGCAATATCTTGTGTGAATTCAGGAGACAAGACAGAATGGTAAATGTAGCTTGTCTTTCCAGATAGTGATCTGTGGTCTCGGGTTGTATACAGTGTCTCACACATACACACACACACACACACACACAAGAACATATGCGGACACACACATACGCACCTGGCTGTAAGTCACTACTGATAGGTTGTTCTGGAGCCCGTTGGGTGATATATTTACAGAGTTGTGTGACAGTCCGTTCTGATCCTGCTGGGCGTCGTCGCCGAGGCCGTGCTCGCCGCCAGCGTGTTTGCTCTTCTGCGGCGAGGCGAAAGGGTTGAAGTTACCCTCCACGCTGCGGTGCGGCTGGGTGTTAAACTCCGTCTCAAAGGTGGACATCTGCTGCGTTACTCCCAGGAGCCCCCCCTCCTCCACGCTCAGGATCACCCAGATCACATCTGTATGGGGGAAGGGGGGACAGATAGAGGTAAGGACAAGGAGAAAACCCAAGACAGATTAGGACCCGAATCCCATCATGTGGAATCCAAATATTTCGGCCTTGTTAAAAGTAAAAGAAAAAATGGGTTAAAACAAATGAAATTTGCTTCATTTTTCAATTATCACTTTTCCCAAGCCTCTCACAGGCAGTGCCCTACTGCCAGGATGTTTGGTATAAAACCAGAGGTTTCCAGGTAAATTCCCAAGTGGGGTACAACATTTGCTTCGGCAAGTACTTAACTTTAATTGCCTTAGTAAATTTAAAAAAACATCAATTTAACACCGAACACTTTAACCCTGGTTGGGCCCAGCTGTATAAATTGACTGTGAACATTTATATTATTATATTAATATGGTGAATATTTTGGTGTGAGTCTTTCTTCCATGATTATGATGCTTTATAAGTGTTTACTTGTAAAACTCATCTTAAGGAAAGCACGTGAAATGAGCTTATGATATAAACACCGTCATACACTGCAATGGATCCTGATTGGATACAATGATTTGTAATGATTATGTTTAAATCCATCTGCCCCTATCAAATGAACATTAAATACATAAGGTCTTAGGTGGAGCCCTGACCTCCGAAGAAGAGTCCGGTGGCTGTGCACATCCTCCACTGGCCTTGGTACATGCCTGGGGAGACAGGGCTACGCATCTGCACGCTGACCTCAGACACCTCCTGCGGTTCCAGGGAGCGCACCATCACCATGTTCACGTGCCCAAACTGGTCTCCACCCACGTACTTCAGACATACCCCTGGGGGCCAGGACTCTGCCCCTGCAAACCAACAAACACACACACATTAACACACTCGCAAACGCAAACAATTTTATTCTTTATCTCATGGTCTCGTGGTGAATTAAGGTCTGCTATGTTTACATTATGCAGAAACAATGGTGCTGTTCTCTGAATTGTAATGTGCAAGGCTTAAGATTCACCAGAATACAAAAGGTTAACAAACTTACCAAATTTATTAAATGCATGTTTTACCCTGAAGTAATTAATCTTACTAATTAATTTCTAATTAATTCTGTGTCTTACTTTATATGTAACATGTTTATAAATAACACGGCAAAGCTAATCTAATTACTGATCTTTAAAGCAAATCTCCTTAGCAACCGTAGTGTGGCCATGCTTGTCAGCCTTGATCTTGCATATTCATGTCTGTTCTGAGGTCAGGCCCGCTGCAGAGGGAATAAGCTCAAACTTTAGAGGGCAGGGTTACACAACCCTGTTCCTGGACAGCCACGACTCTGGAACTTTCTCAGATTGCCCTTTGACCCTGACCTTGTTTTCACATGTTTAAGATTCAATTCTAGCTAAATACCTATCCAGAAATAACTAACCATGCATGCTGATACATTGATTTGTTCAGAACAAATTTAATTGAAAATGTTATCATGTTATCATGTTTGCCTTGTAAGTCGCTCTTTGCCTTGTAAGTCGCTCTGGATAAGAGCGTCTAACAAATGCCCGTAATATAATGTAATGTTATGTTTAATCAATTAATCATCTACAAAGAGAGGGGAAATCAGTTCCTTACAAGAAAAAGGGCTACTGGCTGAATGCAAGTGTTCAAATTGACAGTACGAGAAAAGTGCTGTCCAAGACCAAGGCTGACAAGCCCTGGGATAGAAAACAGGCTGGTCTAATTTTCATTACAGACTCAGTCAATGAGCTCAAACCCGGGCTGTACAAACCTGTGTTTTGTATCCTCCAGGTTTTTGTGAATGGCGTGTCGGGGGGTACAGATTCCCCTTCCCCGATTGTCACATCCTCCACGAAAGACATTGATGGAGCATTGATGTTCGGGCTTTCAAAGTCATAATATGCCCCAATGGCTGCCTGCAGATTCCTTTGAGAGAGAGAGTAAGTAAGCAAAATCAGAGAGTGGCTAAGACAGGAACATCCCAATGTGGCACCCAACCAAACCTTTCAGCCTTGCCATGAGTAAAAAAGAAAGAAAAACATGAAGGAAATGCCACCTTAATTTACCTTGCGCTTTGTGCTTTTTTTTTCTTCTTTACTCAAACTGAAGTTTTTTGGATTCAGTGCAATATAATGGTTAGAGAACTGGGCTCATTAGATACCTAGGTGGGGCACAGCTGTTACACACTTAACGTGAACTGCTAAACTAAATTATCAAGCAGTATTAATGGACTATACGAATGACATAAGATATGTGCCTGTCAAATGCCTGAATGTAATAATGTTTGCACATTTCCATAAAATGATTTATTTCCAATTCATCATTGTCATTTATCAAGCCTGTCATGTCTGACCGCAAACACACACCTGAGCCATCAGTTATCAGGTAAAGGGTGGAACTCTATCTGTTGGACTTAAATGACTTTATCGTTCAGAAAAATGCATTTGGCCAGCTCAATTGGCACCGTCTCCCATCGTCATGTGGTCCAACTGACATCGGCCATGGTTGGTGTGGTTATGGTATGATTACAAATTGGTGTAACATGACACAATTTTGGATCAAATCGCCATGATGACGGCTAAGAGTCAAATATATTGCTCAAATGCAACAATCCAGCCTTCAGCATGCCTCAGTCATAATTTCTCTTTGAGAGTCAAGTTTTAGGGGTATGCAGTACAGCGCAAGAAAAACGTTTTCTATGCTGTCACACACAAAACATTAAAATCAATACCAGCAGATACTTCGGTGATTGGTTTATTCTGCTCTCCAATTATCAGCATTATTATCAGATCCCGAAAACCAGAGTCAGTAGTCATTACTCCCGAGTCATCTCCCAGTTTTATCTTTTGTGAACATTCAAACACCACAATCCAAAACCGGCTGATTCTCTACATAGGTACGCTATAATCGAAGACACTTCAGTAGGTTTGCTAATGTTCTTATTCAGACCGATATACACAACTTACATTTTACATGCTATCCTTTTACACTGTTGGCTGTTTTACGGAACAAATTCACGAGTACTTTACTCAAGGTTACAGCTGCAGTGCCCTTCATGGAAAATTTAACCTAAACCTTCTGGAATACAAGATGAGCTCTCCAAAAAATACACTACACAATCAACTAATATTGCTACAGTAAATCTGCATAACATCTGAATTCCTTTAGGAAATAAACACAGGACTTGATTATGGCTTGGTTTGGGAACTGGACCCAGTAACGGACATGTACGCTTTCCAGGCTGCAACATTCCATATCTCTCAGCTGGAACTCCGTGACACAACTTGCACAGGGAGGAGAGAGATGAGCTTCGCTGGGGAAAATGACGCAAAATAATATTCCTATTGTATTTGTATTTCGAACCGACCCTGTCTCGATAGTGCTATTTTTCTGTATTTGTGGGCATCCTACAAGCGTCAAATTCAATCGTGTCCTCCATTTTTACTCCTACGTGTAACCAAAAGGGACTGAGGGAACCCCTAACCAGCACTTTTATCTGAATTATTGTACAAAAACACTGTTATTCGATATGTATGCAATTGCTTATGACATGAATTACAATTAAACAAACCTAAAAATGGCATACGTCCCTAATAAACGTTTTAGCTTCCACGCCGTACATGTCGGGACTTGCTCCAATTCTAATTTTAGCTGGTTGGCTCACTCTTTTGGTAGGTGTCACCCGATTAATAATTGCTGCTCTTCTTGTCTTTAAGGTTACTGTCTGGGTAAATCCACAGCCTGCGTTACAGTGCTTCACAGTTGTGAACACGTCTTCAGCCATTAAAAGTTATTTCAAGCTCGGCTACATCACATACAAACTGCCTGGTTGGAGACGCATTCAAGTAAAGCATTATTACGCAATTATGCCTTTGTCTGTCGTATTATGATTACGCTCACTAGGTTATTTGGTCCCATTCCCCTTTCCCTCAGTCTTCAAAGTTCGCGCAAGTGATTAGGAATTCGCCAACGAGTTAACCATCAACCTGTCAGACTGCATTTCATTTGCAGTCAAATCGAAAGATTAAGAGTTCTGTACTGACATACCTAGCTAGCAAGGCTAGTTTCTTGCCAAACGTGACAGTTCTCTGAGAAGTCATTTAAAATCTTGCATATCCAAGTTTATATGCCAACAAGTAGGTACCAAAACTGAATATTTGTCATTTATATCTGGTTATACTGAGTGTTAACAGTTGTGGTGACACTGTTACGTAACCTGAGTTAGCTTGCTGGCTGCGGAACAAGCATTGACAGGGAGAGTGGAACTGTCTGTGCACAGCACAAACAGCAGTCTAATTTTACGTTTAACTTTTAAGATAGGAACAAAACGCGAAAGCAATTCAAATGACACACATTTTCAGCTATTTCAGTTTAATGTAGTTCAGTTTTCCTGGTAAAGCCCTTTCTTTGAGAAGGTAATGAATAAACTACCCACGTTACGTCACTGCGCACGATTTAAATTTCCTCAATCGATAGCAGTTCAGTGTACAGCCAGCTAAGTTTTCCAGTCTGCAAACTTGAAGGGACAGCGCGTACTCTTTGGCACTGCGAAAACCAGTAACTACAAATGCAGTCGACCATTTTGGGCAAGGGAGTGCGTTTGTGCATATGTGTACCCCTTGATTTGCAAAGCCACTATCGTTACCTACAATTTTGGCAAACATCCCAATTAGAACTGCCGAGCTGACTTACTACTACACGAGTCAAAACATCCTGTGGTTTTTGTTATTTTGGGATATCTTACTGTACACAACCGACAGACTGCCACAATAGATGAAAATAATACAAGGGGAAATGTATACGAGGAATGTAATTAACATTAGTGTCAGATCTAGCAGTAGCAGGCAAGCTAGCTAATTCCTTAGCCAGCGAGCTAAGCAAACAGGCCACATCCTCGGGCTCACCAGTTGGTCATGTCCAGGAAGAATGCGCAGCCGGCAGGGTTCAGTTGGAACCCAAGAAGTCTCTGAAACTCAGATATGAGCACGTCCTTGTCAGTAGTGCCCATACAGCTGAATTTCTGCATGAGCTCCGGGTCCAGGTCCAGGTCCATGCCCTCCATGGCGGGTGTCCCGGGGCGACGACGGGCTTTCTCTCCTAATTTAGTCCGAGGCCTCGGCTAGTCATAACAACCAACCCAACAACAAGTCCAATGCGCATGGCTAGGGACGGGCCTCCGACAACGTTTGACGTCATTCAACTAGGAACGTCGCTAGACTGCGTGCTGCGGGTGGTCATGATTGCGTCATCTGTTGCTATTGTAAAATACAATTCCATTGGTATATTTGTTTTAATAATTTATTTATTTTTATCAAATCCACTGCACTCTAAATATCTGTCACAGTACATTTGTTTTGCTTGGCAACTCATTATGATTCGTTGTCGGATATTGCAAAGAAAACAATGTCTGAAGACACCCCTCAAGATTTTGCTATCTTTTTAATCGCAAACAGCATACCTGAGAATAATTTTTAAAAATCTATTGATTTGATTGGTATCCTTAAGTATTTGATCTTTCATAAATTCTAGGATGGAAAGAACAACAAACAAGAACTTAGTAGTTTAAGCCATTCAAGGTCTTATGAGAAACAGTGTTTTGTAAGCCACCAATATCAACATGGAGTTTTCACACTCTGTGCTGCTTCTTGTTTAACTGTAGCTGGTTCAAACAACAATGCGTTCACTGTTATTCTTATCATTGATAAATACCTAAAATTGCATTGACATTATATTTATAAAATATATAAAATTTCTTCCACTCTATATAGTTCACATAAAAACCGAAGAATAACTCAATGCAGAGGTATCACTTGTCGTCAGTGTTATTAATCCTTAAGGGTAATTAATCTCAATCAAATTCTTTGACTCATTTTGCTGAATGCTTAGTGATTAATTGTCTCGTGTATGTCCTCTTAATTTCTAAAGTAATACTCGAAACAAGTGAAGCTGCCATCCGTTATACATTTTCAGGAGCTCCTATTTACTTTTTGTGCGTTGTTAATAGATGTAGAGGCAGTTTCAATAAACTATTGCATAACATGTTCATATCACCTTCTTTTATATATTATAGTCAGTAGTTTTAGCAATAAGACCCACCATGCTTTTCGCCATCCATATGCAACATAATATGATAACAATGTCTAATTATAAAGTAACATCAGAACCATTTCTGTATTTCCACCACGGTACTATTCCCGAGATACCTGATCGACTGTTTGCTGATCGGACATTTATTACAGTCGTTTGTCAAGTGAGAGAGTGTAAGTGTAGATATCGGAGGAGAAAATCAGTTTCTATAAATTTAGATTAATACCTGAAACGTCACATCCGGTAATACATGGGAAGTGCTGTTGATTGTGTTGTGTCTAGTGGTGCGTGGAGATGCCGAAGTGAGTATTTTAATGCGTTTTAACTTCAACTAAATACCGAAAACCTAAGCTATAATATACGTAGTAAATGACTATACTTACGTATTTAATTTGGAAAAGCAGTGCTCTTATAAGGTGTACATACGTTGGCAAGCAAGCCATTTAGTCGGCAAACACTAGCTTGCCTGAATGATCAGGGTTTTTTAAGGTCGCTTGCTACCTTGTTGTTTAGGTGGATAACCTCCACGCCTTGGGTCCTGATAATCTGTAGTCCTGCCAGTGTTCTTAAACAGTAGTTAACATGCTGGCATTAAGCGACAGGCAGCTGGCAGGCAAAGATAAGTTGGCTTGCTTGCTAATGGCAATCAAGATAAATACTGCAACTAAGAACTGTAATTGCTAGTTCGCTAGCCATTCATGTCAGAGTATGTATGAGAATTGCACTTACTAATTATTTCACGCTTTGGCATATATCACACAAACATGCAACTTTTCCCATTTTTACAGGTTTTATTGTGATTACTGTGATACGTACTTAACTCATGATTCGGTAAGTCTGATGAGTTAACAGGGATCTCAGTGAATGAAATAATGAAAATTGTTTTAATGTGTTGTCCAGTTCCTTGGTAACTAAATATATATTGTGAGTTCGATTCACATATTATTGATAGTTGACGAATGACAGTAGCACATACTAAAGACAGCAGTGACCACTTAACAAAAATGGTTAATACAACGATATGTGGTTCAATGCATAGTGTTTCATACCTTGCAAAACACAATCTTAATAATGTTAATGTCAGGTTGTTAAATATAGCTGTTTCAGTGAGAACCTGGCGAGCATAGTGGAAATAGCTGTGAGCAAGATATTTTGTAAGAGGTTTGACGAAGCACAAACCTTGGCTGCCTTCGCGTCGTTTTATTTAGCCATTGCTCATCGTTTAGTTCAGGTGGATTCAATCTTTAAATGTGCTTATTGGCAGCCTTCTGTGAGAAAGACGCATTGTAGCGGGCGCAAGCACAAGGAGAATGTGAAAGACTACTACCAGAAATGGATGGAGGAGCAAGCACAGAGCCTCATTGATAAAACCAGTAAGTGGGACAGAGCACACCCAGAAATGTGTCACTCTTGTCCAACCCTAACCCTAACCCTGTCTTGTTATCTAGGAGTTGTCAGACATGTCAGCAAAGTGAATGTCAGCAAAGTTTTCTTGAAATTTTGTTTTGTTGTTGTATAATATCACTTCCTCTAGTCACATGTTTTGTCTCTGCACCTTATTTTTTTTTTCCCCAGCTGCTGCTTTCCAGCAGGGTAAGATCCCGCCCACACCTTTCCCAGGGGCCCCCCCGCCTGGGGGAGCCATGATTCCCCCTCCTCCAAATATCAGTAAGTGCAGCACAGCAGGGCCAGGGGTCTGTTGGTTCTGGTCCATGTTCGCATGCTTCCCTTCCACTCTTCCCTACAGTGAGCACTGCAGTGATTTTCTTTTTTGTCTCCAAAAGAAGTTGATCAATAGTTCAACAAATGGTAAAAGGGAAAAATTTATTTAACATCAAACATTTAAATTAATAATCCTCTTCAAACTACTCCCCTCCCACACACACACTTGTTCCTGCCACTGTCAGGGCATATCTGGAAGTCCTTTTAGAGGGTCTGTCAGGCAGATTTGCTTTTCACTCATTTCGAATAATTTCGTTTTCATCATTTGCTCCCAAATGGGCAACAGCCACGAGTGCAAAATCAGATGAATCTTTCTTTTTGAAGGCAAATAAAATAAAAAAATCCATGTAAGTAGATAGTAAGGTTTAGTTTAACATGTGTTGGGCATTTTGCCCCCCGGTTTCTGCTGCATTGAGGCAAGTGAATGCAGGATGAAAAAACAATGGGTAGACATCTATTCCCAAATAATACCTAATTTCAGTATCTTCGCTTATGTTTTTTAGATGCATGAGTTCTGAGATAATCATATTTTTGTTCATCTGATTCAAGGAAGTCTGAACGTCAGGATAGAAAAATTATGTGTTCCAGTTATCAGTTTATCTGAATGGGAACCTGTTTCTCTGTAGGTGGTCCTCCACGCCATGGAATGTTACCAGCGCCCCCTATGGGTGGTCCTCCAATGATGCCCATGATGGGCCCCCACCTCCAGGGATGATGCCAGGCGGACCAGGTGAGACTGTGCTCCGAAACTCATACACTGAAGTTGTATCACATTAGCATCCCCCGTCAACAGTTTCCCTATTAGAAATATTTGTTCTCGTAGGTGAGTTTCACACAATTCTTTGTGAGCATGACAGACATGATGGCAATTCTGTATTTACATAAATGTAATGACATAAAGTGTATAATGTTGAGAAATGTAAGCTAAAATATTGTCAGATTAATCTTTGTGTTTTGCAGTCACTTTTATATAGATCTGTAAATTGCTTAATAGGTACATGTACTTGGATATTATGTTGGTTTGTAACTGAAGATTTAATGTGATATTTAAATAGTACTGTTAAGTGAAATTTAAGAATGCAGATTGTAGTTTTGTGGGGGACGATTGCTGGGTATTTGTGCTCTGCATGGAGAACTCCCTCTGAATCTGTATGCACTTTATCAGTTCATGTCAGAAGCCTTACCTCCATGGCCTTGGTAAAATATAAAGGGAAATACTCTGAAATTTTGGCAATGAAGGCCTTTGGTGTACCTACTCAGAGTCAGAGCAATCCACAGCTAACATTTTCATTCACCTGTCTGCTTTACTGGATATCTCCAGAACCAATGCTAAGTGGGTTAGCGCAATGACCAGGGGTCTCTTGGGGCTACTGCCTAGCTCCAAGGAGGTGGTAGATGGTACTGTTGGTTTGCTTTTCCTCTGTGTAAGTACACAAAAGGGCTTTACTGGCAAGATGCTGGAGTATCCCTTTATGGGGCAATGTGGCCATTTTTAGATAGAGGTATGGGTGTTTTTGGGCCTTAGAATGTGAATGCTGAGTCAGCAACTGAAAACTCTAAACCTGCCTCCTTCCTTCACCTGACCTTTTGGGTACGGAATGCTGGAACCTATAAAGCAAAAATCTCACCTTGCCCATCGATAGCTGCCAAGCTACTTGTGTTCAAATGCCCTCCTCCTCCCCTGAGTTTTCCCCACTCTCAGCCAAACAAGTTTGATGCGAAAAAAGGTGTCATTGGGAAACTGGGGAGTTGAAGGGAGGAGAGGGGGTTAAGATGTTGACCAGCAGGAGGTGCTCTTGTTGTTTTTAAGAAACTAGAAAAGAACAGCTGATCCGAATTGGACCAGACTGTGGCATCTTCCCACGCTTCCACCTGGAGCCAGGCAAGTCCCCCCCCCTCCCACACGCCCATATCGGCAGTCACGGCCTCATGTGGTCATCTGACCTTAGCTTCCCTTTGTTTTATTCCCTTTTCTAATCCCCCATATTCATAGTCTTTGTTTTCTGTAATAACAATGCACTTCAGACTCAGCCTATTACACCCATAAATGAAACAGTTTTAATCATCCATACTGTGTTTCCTGCTAATTAAGTACCAAATAACATTGCACCATTGGTTATGAATGGTATCCATTTGAGATGGTGGTTTATAAAACTGATGTTAAAATGTTAATGTGCTGACAGAGTTCATGTATAGGGATTTGACACATCATATGCTTTATCCTGGGCTGTCCTTGTGGTACAGAGTGGCAGTTGCTCAGTAGGTTTACTCACTTCATTTGTATTCAGTGGTTGAACATTTTTGGCACTGCATAATTTCAAGTTCGTACCCTTTGGAGATCATCTTGAACAATGAATCCCCATAAAGGAATGGCAGCAATTGAGCATCAATTACAAGCTACACCATGGTGTAAAGGTGGCTTTTCAAAAAGTTGTTCTTACGATGGTGCTCTCATTTTAGAGTTTGTGACTTTGTTTGTAGGTTTCTTGGTGAAACCATTGCTTCACTTGTGGCCATGGAAATACATTTTTGGTGTTCTGCATTTGTCAAAGCATGACATTTAAAAGTAAAATTGGTTTAACAGTATGATGTATTGCTACGTTGTAGGTCAATTTTACCTTGCAAGGAGACAAAATTAGCATTCCCAGCAAAGAGACATGGGCATCACTGTATTTCCCTACATGCTATATGCTTGAGTTGGTCTGTGGTGTTGCATGGAACAGGGCTATCCATCTGATGTAAGGAATGGGTTTGATAGGTGCTGCTTTGAGAGTAGCCTTACTTGCAGGAAGTAGGTAGTCAGGAACAAACACGTGCTGTAACTTTGCCCCAATTACAGGGGGTATTTTCTTCTAATGAACTAGTGATTAGTTACTATTCCTGAGAAACTATGATATTGTCTAGGAGTGACTGTAGTCGTGGAGAGTTTGGCACGAGTTTCTTGGGGGTGAGTCTGGGGTAAAATCGGGAACCAACCGAATCCACCGTCTGAAATCTGTAGGCACCGATCAGACTGAAGGAGGCCAAGGCTAGAAAAGTTATCAAAGCTGTCCAGTTGCTCTATTAGAGATTTAGCCCTGGAGTTGAGGCTAATTTTGGAAAAGTGCTATTCTGGGTTTGTTGTAAGGGGAATTGGCAGCAGGTGCCTTTTACTGTGGAAAGAAGTGTTGGGAACACCGCCAGCATCCAACGCTTGGCCACACTGCCTGACCTAAGAATTCCTCTGCGCTTAAGGTGCAAGCATGCCTGTCAATGGCTATGGCTTTGTGTCTGTAATGTGTGTGCAGCTGTTAATGTGCATGAAACGTTCCGCTACAACACTAACTTTGAACATTCGGTATTGCTGTTTGTGGTGTGCATTGGTTTGACATGACAGCTGACTATAAAGGCGCATGACTGCCATCTGCCTTCGGTCTGACCACAGATTTGTGCATCTTAGTCTCACCCTTTCAGAGTTTAATGCAAGACTGTGTGAGCATTCTCCCTGTCTGGATGGTCGTTGTGCGTCAACTTGTAACCATATGATGTCATCTATCCCTGGACTTCTAGATATCAATCGCCGCATACATAAGCACGTCATTCTGACAGATTCTCCCAGCTCAGGGCTGCCTCTCAGTTAAAGCTAAAACACACAAGCATTAGCATTTGATGAGGGTCTTTCATTTCCCTCCCCTCAGTCTTGTGTCCTCATGTAACACAAGGCTACAAATGATTCTTCCCCCTTTTTTTTTTTTTTTTTTTTTTTTTTTTTTTGCCTGTGGCGGGGCATGCATGCTTACCAAAGAATGTTGATTTCATTATATTCGTTTGTGAGATTAAATACCAGATTAACTAATTTCGCATGCATACCTCTCAATGTATTCCCTTATATTTCTACAATATCTTTTGTGTATTAATGTGCTGATCACAGACCTCAATAGCAAAAGGCACTAGCCTTTAGATGTGTTGTATGACATTTTCTGTTGTTTTCTTTGTTGGAACGAGGTGTTCATGTTCGTAGCGACTTGACTCCGACCTCATCATTGCCCCTTTTTCTCACACGCAGCCCCAGGGATGCGACCCCCGATGGGTGGCCACATGCAGATGATGCCAGGGCCCCCGATGATGCGTCCGCCCTCTCGCCCCATGATGGTGCCCCTCAGGCCTGGCATGGCACGCCCCGACCGATAGGGGGCGCAGTGAGGGCCGGCTGATCCCAGTCCTCCGTGGGGGAGAACCCCTGCCTTCCTAGGAGATGGCAGCTGCTGCTGCTGCAACCTCTGCCCTCACATCTGAAGACTGACGTGTTGCACTGCACCAGGGATGTGATTGAGCCTCATTTTTTCTGTTTGTTTTTTCCTGATCAGTCATTGATTCATCAGTAATGATCTTTCAGACCCTAAGCCTCTCTTGGTGCCATTCACATTTATCATGACTGCTGAATGTTACCTCCTGCTGTCAGCTTCCAGAGTGCATGGAAGCTCTTTATGTAAACCCTCTGCCTCTTGTTGAGGTATTTTATGGACTGAAAAATCAGTATTTCTTGATTCATCAGGAAAAAACAAGGACAATCACATTCCTGCATTTTAAGAACTGATTGCAACTGTACACACTCCTCACTCACCTCACTTCCTCATTCACGGTTGCATTGTATTTGTCAGGTTCTCAGTTGAAGTTTTGACAAGCTTTAGGGTGCCATGTTTTTTTTTATTATTATTTTTAAATTGGTGCCATGTTGACTGGTATATTGTTTGAATTGTATTTATTTTAAATTCCTTTGTGTGTGTGTGTGTGTGTGTGTGTGTGTGTGTGTGTGTGTGTGTGTGTGTGTGTGTGTGTGTGTGTGTGTGTGTGTGTGTGTGTGTGTGTTTGTGTGTTTGTGTGTGTGTGTTTGTGTGTGTGTGTGCATTGTTTCAGCCCAAACTATCTGAAAAATAAGTCATTGTGTTAAAAAATTTTGATATGGCAGCTATAAGATATTTCTGCTCTGTGCTCTGTCATATTTACTTGGTCACTTTAGTGATGCTGAATGCAGCTCCCTTTACGAAATATCATAAGAGCACAAATCTGATATGAAACACGTTTATTTGCAGAATTTAAGGTGCATTTAAGAAAGGGTTCATGGATGTGTCAGTGTTACATGCAATGATACATATTTATTTTTATGGAGGTCATATTTTGCCAACAACTTCAGAATACTTTTTGTTTATTTAATTTTTGTATGTTATATGGTTGCAGTTTTTAATGTTATGAGTGGGAGGGTAACGATTTTTCTTCAGGTCTGTTTAAGAAATAAATTGGATTGAAATGAGTGAATTGTGTTTTGTTACCTGAGAGGATTCTCTGTCACCTGGTTTTTCCACCTACAGCAAGGGTTCCTGGAGCACCAGTTTATTTGAATATTTGCATTTCTATCAGTTACCCTGTTTTCTTTGCCTAATCATCCATAAAGGCCAGTAGTTCACTTGTAGATCATACAGCAGCGTTTCAATTTGGAGCACAGGACTATTTCATTAATGATCTTACCATGAAAAGTCGCTAAAATGTCAGATTTCATAAACTATTGAGGTACACATATTATTTTGAGTAGAAATCAATTAACAGATATCGTCCTGTTTCCCTCTCCCATCTCCAATAACCAATTGTGAAGAGAAGATGTGGATATGTATTCTATAGTATGTCATAGATTCAACATAATTTTTCACTGATACACTGGGTAGCCGACACCAAACAAAGAGGCGTTAAACGGTTAGTGTTGCTTTGCTATTGACCGTGGTTTGTAAATGCGGTATAGGACGACATAACATGACTTCAGTTTTCAACAGCCTTGTGGGTACAGTTTGGAAACAGTGGGTAAGAAAAACGGATCAGAAAGAGTACATTGTATGTGTGTTTTGTGTTCAATGGGTGGCGCTAGAGTGCCATAAATTCACTTACATTATTGAAACGGGCGTTTTGGCTCAGAAGTAAACTCATTCGAACGTGTCCACCTTTTAATAACGCTGTGCTTTGTGGGACTGTGGAAGACTGGATGACCGGCGCTCTGAGTACCCTGGCTGCAAAACTACGGTTTTTTGAAGATGCTGGACGGGAGAAAATGTGGTAGAATTGAATATCTTCCGAAAAACACTCTCTCGTCTCCTTTATAGGGTGTCGCCAGCCATGGCAGGGATTATTAAAAAACAAATCTTGAAACATTTATCCAGGTAAGGGACATCGTGATCTAAGATTTGTGCCGTTTGACAGATTATGATGGCAAGCGTTAGCAAGCTAGCAAATGTTACATTATCGCTACCAGGCTGTTTGAATGTGAATTAGCTTGTTAGCGTGTGAAGTCACACGTCATCGACTGAAGACAACTTAAACATTTTCATGTACATGCCTAGCTAATAGTAATAAGACATAACATGTTGTGTAGTTTGAATGAGCAGGTGGCTAGCTTACTAGCTATCTGGTTCAGGTGCCACTTTATATATCTTGGTAACATTACAGGGTAGAAAAACAAGTAACAAAGCGTGTATGTTTTGTTTCCAGCAAGCTAATTGCTAGCCTACAGGCTTCTAGGTAATTTCATAGGATTTTTTCGATTTCACGCTAAACTCAGATATTGATAGGTTGTTTTTGTTCTGAAATACTGTTAACTTAGCCAGCTAACATTAGCTATCTGAACGGCTGAATCCGTTCAATTCCCAATTCAGTTATCAATTTGAGTAAGATTTTAGTTGCTTAAGTTAGACTAATTACCATATCGGAATATTTAGTAATTGCTCTTTGCCATTGTATGTGTCACATAATTTGTCTGTCTGTCCAAATGACAAGAAACGTTGGGGTTAATGGTTCAGAATGACGTAATCTGGATCGCACGGTCTCATCATTATTAGCGTGCAAACTGTTTTTTTAACCGGTAGCACAGAATGAAAGTGTCCCCTTGGCTCCTTCAGACACATTAATCCTTGTTACTCTTTTAATCCCCACTTTAAAGACACACTGTTGTCGCTGAATGCTTAAACACGAGCCTCTCTTCTGCTCTGAATAATTCGAATTCTTGTCAACACGTTCTGGAACTTGGAATAATGATTGTCATCTTTATATTGTTCCCGTTATGTATTCTGTGGTTTTGGCCTGAAGTGCGTCTTTTATTATTTCCGCCGACAACCTCTTGTCATTTCAGCAGTGGACTGTAGGCACACAATCGTGGATCAATCGACGCAAGTGACAATAAAGTGGACGGTTCGGGTTTCAGACGGCGTGCAACACAAGTAGTTTGTCTCAGAGAATGAGACAGGCATTGTACATTCTTGACATATACGCTTAAGTGGTAGATAAGGCCGACTACATGCATTACATGATCTTCAACAGAAGGTTTTTTTATGCCCATCCTGGAATGTTTTCCAGCTGTTTTAGGTTAAGATTGTTGGACAGGATATCCTAAACAGGTTTACTAGGGGCAAGGCTACATTTTGAAGGGAAGAGCCATGAGGTAAACTAACAGATTGTTTTATTTCAGCATAGATTATATTTCATTAGGACAGTTAAAAGTTGTGCTCAGCATGAAAAAAATGGCTTATCAACTCCTAGAAAATTAGTGGAAGGGAACAAACAACCCAAGGAGATGAATGGAAGCTTGAGACTTTTGGTCTCCCTCCTATTGCTTTCCTCATTCCATCATTCCTATTGCAGCCCCACCCATTCCTCACTCTCATTCTCTTCATGTTCATGTCGCCCCCACCACAGCACAAAATTGTGCTTTGTTGAATTATTATTCAGCACTTAATTGATCAATTAGGGCATTTGGTTACACAGAGAACTCACCTTTCCGGTTTGTTTGGCGTAAACAGTCTTCTGAATTTATGGTGAAAACAATAAAACAGAACACCCTGAAATCTTCCAGGAATACAATTGGACACACATGGCCAACACGTTACATAGATATTCCGGCAGTTGACCTGTTCTTTTAATTAGGTTAATTAGACATGTGTCCTTAAGTCAAGATTTGAAATGCTTTCCCTATTGGCCACCTCCCCCCCCAAAAAAAAAAAAAAAATAAACAGTTGTGCTGTGTGTAGAATCAGTTGTATGGTTATTATCTGGTATTTTTATTCTAGTGAAGGTTTCAGCAGACTTGCATTCCATTTCAGGTGCATACTGCCATATGCAGATGCAGGAGTGTCACCCTGCTCCATATGTAGCCTAATTTGGCATTTTTGCTATTTGATTATCAAATAGAGACCAGAGTCCTGTATGCCACTTTTGAGCTCAAATTTTATGTTTGTGTTAACAGGAGATCACCTTCGGCTGTATTCCTTTACATTTTTTTCATTTAACTCGGTCATATTCGATCAAGCTGAGCAGCATACACCTATGGTTGTTGCATATGGTTATGTTTTGAGTATGTATGCAGTCGGATATTTGTTGAAACAATTCAGGTTAATTATATTGATCAATAGGTAACCGTACTCTGCAGCCTCTAAGATACATGCCCAGTTACCTAACCATGATACCACACACTGATACAGTCATGGAGCTACTACTCCATAGCTATATCAGTGGTACTTGTGGCCTGAAATTCTTCAGTGTGTGCACTTATCTCTTTATTCATTTAGAGAGACTGCTGCAGTGTTAGAATAATGAGATACTTAATTTGCTCACTTTATTCAGCTCTTGGAATAGCAAGAAGGCACCGCTAACGGCATTCAGCCCTGCGCGCAAACACACCATAACCTGAAAGGCACTTTTTGTTGTGAAGTTGTGGGGATGTTTTCATTAGAAATTGAAGGAGAAGAGATTGGGTTAGAGTAATAGGCGCATGCACTCTCATTAGGGCGGCTCAGGTGGGTTGGCCCATGACTTTGCTGACTTCTCGTCTGCAGCCCTGGAGCGTCTCGTTTTCACAAAACCCCAGCAGGGGGTGTGGGGGGGGCATGTGACTTTCCTGGGTGCTATTCCAAGCCCCTGCAGCTCTGGTCTCCAAAGCCACTCATTCAGTGGTATTTCCATATCGCCCTGCAGCTCTCTGATGGTGTGTAACCCGTTAGGCTGCTGCATCCGTTTACCATGTGCAATCACCCTGAATGAATGAAGCCATTGGGGGTAACCGCTTTAAGACCACTCTCTCTGCACACCGTGGTGACAGTGCACTGTTGTGTCAACAGTTCCCTGGCCTGTAAATAGGCTTTTCCCTGTGACGCACTGTAAATAGCCAAGGCTGTTTTGGCTACTAACAGCCATGTTGCTTTAAATAGATCCTTTTCCTGTGTTTCCCCATAGTTTTAGCTCAGTGGAAGGAAAGCTTAGCTGTAGCCTCTGTGTCCGTTCTTCACGTCCAGCCAAAGGCTGGGAAGGTGTCAACAACATATTTGAGGCTGAGGCTCATTGAGAAAGATTAGATTAGGGGACACAGGCACAGATCTGGTTTTGACTTCAAAAGAAAGACATTACAGAGGGCCGAAAATCCAAGATCAGGATGTGACTTTGTGTGACACACTTTCATTATGAACACATTTTCAGCACTGTTCTTTTTTTCCCCTCAGCTGTTACTTTGACGTGCTTGGGTTTGAACAGACAAACTTAGCTCTTAGTGTTTAAGGAACACATCGCTGGGGTGTAGAGAGAAGGCTACATTCTGCCATCTCTACGAGCTGCAGAACTGGTTTAACGTGGTTGCTTTACATGTTCAGCGTTTCCCCCATTTTGCTCCCCGAGGTCGTCTTTTGCAAGCCTGCATCCAGAGTCAGCAGAATGAGCCAGCACTCGGCCCTCTCAGCTCTTCTGTAGGAAAGGTCACTGACCGCTCATGACTGCCCTGCCCACTTGAGTGCTGAAAACTGTTATTGTTTTGTTGTTTTTTTTTTTTGGCTGCACTTTTTGTTTATGACATTGACATATCTCTGGACTGTCCATCCTTGTCCTTAAATTCAGTGGATGTTGTTTTTTTTTTGTTTTTTTTTACAGCAGATTTGTTTCTTTTACCTGGTTAAATTGAATAAGTTTTAGTTTCGTAGTTCATCATTTGCAGACCAATGTAAAAACGCAGCCTGAAAATGTGATCTGACTTTATGTGGCTGGACCTTTTCGAAGGCAGAGGATACCCTTTGTCTTTTCCACAGAGTAACATAGGCCAAAGATTTTTGAGAACATTTTACATTTCGGCATTTAGCAGGCCCTTATCCAGAGCATCTTTAGCAGCTTGTGTTTCAGGTTAAGCACCTGGCTGAAGGGAACAAAGGCAGAATTCCACCTGGGAGTTAAACCTGAAACCTCAGAATTACCAGCGTGTTTCCCTAACCATTAGACCCTTTGACCTTGTGTATTGAGTGTGGATGGCTCCCCTTTTTCTTTTCTTTTCTAAACCAGAGGTGAAAGTCTAAAAAAAATATGGCCATTCTGCCATTTAATATGTACAATTGCAAGATCTCAACAAGATCTCTTTTTACTGATCAGAGCCAGATCTCCCCCCTCTTGCTTTTTGTCTGGCCCTGATAGGTCTTATGCAGATGGGAATCTGGGTGGGCTCATAGCCTGCTCTGTGTGCTGGTATCTGAGGGGCTTTTTGAGAGGCCGGGTGCTGGACGGCTGCTGCTGTAGGGGAAGGTTTGCCTGGGTCCCTAGGGGCAGGGGTGACTCACTGCTCTGCTGTTGTGGAGATTTAGCTCCCTCGTCGGTAGGGTGTGGCTTGAGCTCGAGCGTGGAGGCATCCCAAACAGACGCTGCGCTGTTCCAGACTGGCAAGCTGGGTGTTGAAAGCCGCCACAGTCACAGGGAGTCTCAATTATCCAGGGATGTCATTTTGTTTTCCCTTTGATTCATCTGGAAGAAGTGGACGCGTCACACTCTGAATGCTAACTATGGCACAGAAAATGGGCAGGGTTGCAGTTATCTGTCAAACACTGACTTTATTCAAACAATCAAAAGGTTTAGAGATTTACAAAAAAACAGTTATTTGAAATCATTGATATACCGGGAACATATGGTAGTTTGTATCTGAGGCTTGTAGCTCAGTGCTAAATGCTATAAGTGTAGGCTGAGGATAGGGTATGTTACAGACACACACCTCGAGAGTGTTGCACTCCTTGACAGCTGATGTCAGAAGAGAATGTTCAATAGCAGCGCAGTTTAAAGAGTATTTACCAGTGTCCCCCACAAACACCAGGGTCTGAAAATCCTTTAATCAGCATTCTTCACGAGGAGTGACGCTCCTTCCCCTGATCGAGACAGCAATGTCTCCTTCACTATGAGCCCGTCTGTCTGCTTCTGTCAGCCAGCGTGAAAGCAGCAGTGAGGCTGATAGACAGACTTTCGTAACCCACTAAGACCACCAATCGAAATCAGTTTGTGCTTCTCATGGGGCGGGGCCTTACACCCTTGTCGTCATGATGAGGTCATCTCTGCTCTGGCATTGGTGCCAGGGAAAACATTACCCTGTTCCATCATGGTGGAATTCAATTCTCCCCCTGCTCCCCAGCACCCTTTATCTAAAGGTCATTATTCTATCTCAGTTCCAGCCCCTGGAAGACAAGAAATAATCTAGTCATATTAAACAGATAATCTTGAGTGTGATCTATTGGTCAATTCAAGAGCCACAACATAATATACTTATCACTATCACCCTGTTTCTCTCTGTGATTTTCCCTCCTAGAATTTTCTATTCTACATAATTTACATTTAATTAATTTAATTGTTTGTCCTCCCTTCATTCTCTTAGTAGCCTTTCATTATAGAACGTTCAAATTTCTGTGCATTGAATGCTGTCTGAGAGAGGAGGCCCCCTGTTGCTGCTCTGATAGGGCGCTTTATACAATTCAGGAGAAGTGTGATAGAACGTAGCCGCTGGCGGCAAACCACCTCCCCACCCACCCGGAACATTCCACCTTGTCTAAAGGCAGGACATTCAGTGTCTCAGAGCGATCGATTACCGTTACACGTCAGATGGAACCTGTAAATGGTGTCTGGCATTTCCTGGCTGTCAGTGTGAGAGCAGGCCGATGGAGCTCGGAGCTCAGAGCGGTCGCTCGAGCGATGGGGTCCCCGAGCCGGGCGTCACTGTGCGAATACATGTCTGTTTCTGTTGCCCAGAGGAACTGCCGATTCTGCTCCATCATTACCAGCTTCTCTGCTTCCCTGATTCCTCACACAGTTGGGGTTTTAAAAGAGGCTGAGACTGAAAACAGCAATTTTTCCGGTTTCTGAAGGCCTTTCCTAGGATAATGATGCGAAACACATGAGTTATTCCCTAGCTGAGGAGTGTGCTGAAGAGCTTCATTAGCATACTGTGCATTCATTTTCTGAAGTGTGTGTGGGACTGGTGCTGTGGAGTGAAGAGTTTACAGACCCTACTGCTGCTGCATCAGGCCTCCCACACACTGTGCATGTGTGTGTGTGTGTGTGTGTGTGTGTGTGTGTGTGTGTGTGTGTGTGTGTGTGTGTGTGTGTGTGTGTGTGTGTGTGTGTGTGTGTGTGTGTTTCCCATGAGTGTTTGCCTGTTTATGGGTATGTGCACATGTTTACGTTTGTGTTTGTATGTACTGTATGTGCTTACAAGGGAGATGCTGTGTGTGTGGTATGTCTGTGTGCATGCATGCCCAAGGTACTTACCTTGTGTGCTCGATGTCATTCATGTACATAAGTGTTTTCATGCATGTGTTCATGTATGTGCGTGCGTGCGTGTGTGTGTGTGTGTGTGTGTGCTTTCATATGTGTGCTTTCATTTGCTTGTGAACCTGTGCTTTTGCGTGGCCTCTCTGACACTGGATTTGGAAAGGGGGTGTGGCCACAGACAGCAGGCACACGACAGTGTCCGGTGGGCAGGGACTGCAGGTGCCATCATAAAAGCATCAGTGACATCGCTCATGACATCACCAGGCTGCACCAGGAACAGCTGCTGGCCTGGCCACGCCCCCAGGGGAGGTACTTCATCGCCAGGCTTATTTTTACATCATCCAGGTGTTCCAGTCCAGGGGCTGTGTTCGTAAATCTTCTCTGAGTCTAAATTCTCATTTTAGAATCCGTATCCGCAAAAGGCTGAGATTTGGATGGGGAGGGGGACTTTTGATCAGCCCCCCTTCTCTGAGACACACAAAGTGGGCTCAGGGGCTCCCAAATAAAAGCTTAAGCTCATTTAATTAGTGCATAATGCATTCTGTTACCTGTTCCTTATTTATATGTGTACCGTAACATTATGATATTAAACTGTTTATAACCACGCTTTAAAATTACTCCTTGTGTGTGGTGGCTATTTCAGTACAAGCAATGTAGTGACAAGTGTTTAATTTGACGGTTGTGTTATTTATAGTAAGTAGGTTGTTTTTCATGTCTATTTTCTGACCCGCCTCTTACCCTCCCACAGCTCAGGGTTTGGGAGCCTGTTCTGAGCTGTTCTTCCCGCCTGTATGAGGTTGGCACTCCTTTCAGAGTGTGGTTTGCAAACAGCGGCATCTCTATTGTTTGGGAGGATTAATCTAAATGAAGCTAATGATGGCGCTGCGGCTGCACCCCGTCTTCACAGCTACACGGCCGCAGCTTATAGTTTGGATCCATGTCGCAGTGGCGTGCTTCGCTGTGGCTCGGCTGCATCTTGCAACGGCCCCATGCAGCGTTCGAGACAGACGCTCTTTTGATGTGTCCTCATATTCCGGCTGAACGCAGCGCCTCGTTAAAATGCACCACGGCATTGTGGGACGTCTCCACTGCCGCCTCCTCCCCCGGAAAGCTTCAAGGGATATTGTGTGCTTCTTTGAAGCGAGTGAAGCTAGCTCTCTAGTGAGGGGAGGTATTTTTTCCCTTCTTATTTTAGGTGCAGCTTGTCCTCACATTGAGCTAGCTTCAGACCCACGTGAACAAAATAAATAAATAAATCAATAAAAAAATAACTTCTATTTATCAGGCACAGTAAATTTTATACTGCACAGTGAGGTGTAGCACCCTGTTTATCGAGGACCGTATATGTCTCAGGATTTAATGACTTAAAACTCATTACAATGCTTCTTAATTATTTAATTAACCCTGCCATTTGATCTGACATTTCAGCTATGTTTCTTGATAAGCTCATGAATGTCAGCTGAAGACTGTGTCTGCATGTGAAATGTTATACTGTGGTCTAATCCATGAGTGAACCTGTGTTTGCACATACAGCTAATTAGCTAACTGAGGCAGGGTAATTGGTGGTAACCTACGCTGGCATTACAGAAACGTGCTCCACGCCATTTCACCATACAGCAGCAGCAGCAGCTCCAGGCTTTAAAAGGCTGAAGGGTCATTGTGTGAAGCCCCCGCCTCGTCATTGGGTCTGCGCCGGGCATATGGCTGGGGGGTCACGAGGTCAGTGGAGCTGTCCTAATTCCACTTCGGGCAAGTGGACAAAGGGTCCGATTGTGCTTGGTGGGGGGGCGGGGGCGGGTGGAGAACAGGAGACTGAGCGGAGGAGGGGGAACGAGGGTGGGGGAAACCCAGGCCTTGACTATGATTCATTCTGGTTTTGTGAGAGGAGGGGGTCACACCCTCCTGCCTGACTCAGTCACCTGTGGTACAGGTCTGGTCAGTTCTGCCTCCCATGTCAACCAGGCCAGACCTGTCAATGGAAATTACCGACAAACAGAAGGACGGAGTCATTCAGTAAGAAGCAATGGGCTGAGTTATGCCGCTGAGCTCCTCATTGTCTGATTACCCACCCCGACCCACACGCACTCAAAGGGATCTTGATAAATGTCACTGTTGTGAGTCAGCGTAGACAGTCACTGATCGTGAGACGAATGTCAGACCCTGCATCGGGGAGAGCCAATCACAGTCTGCCGCTCTGGCCCCGATGCCTGGAGATACGGGCATGCCTCCTGGCCCGCGGTGAGAATGCGCGGTCAGCCAGCGCCGCCAGTGTCTCAGACGGTTAATGAAAGTACGGTCCCGGAAAGTGCTTTGGTAATGAAAGCGGTGGTGATTGACTCTCACAGCGGAGAAGAGGTCAGAGCAGGTGACTCACGCCTGTTCCATGCTTCACCCGGCACACCCTCCCAAAACGTACAGCCCAGCTGATCAGATCTCGGGGGATTTTAAGATGCTCTAGCCTCACTGTCAGGGAGCAGCATTTATTGGAAGAACATAATATGCAAGTGTGACATATTTTACACATTCCTCTTCTCACTGTCTAACCACTTCCCCGTGTCTCATAGTTTATGTAGTGGTTTTGTTTGAATTGATAGCTTGAGTCACCAATTTTACCGTAGAGCTGGTTTCACTGATGACTCGCTCAGTTTGTTCTGAAAACGTTACATCCTGAAAAGTAGTCTGAACTGCATTGCTTTCACCAGTTATATACAAGCCCATCACACTGAGCAAGCCAAGACTTCCTGCCTCCCTGTTACCACTTCCCCTCTCTCCTCTTATGTGAAATACATCACATTGTAGTGGTAATATTGCATTTAGACTTAGACATTCAGTAAATACCATTATCCAAATCTACTCACGCAGCTTACATTTGTACACATTGGATTATTTATTTTTTTTCCAGCTGGGTTGTGAAAGCAATTAGTTAAGTATTTTTTTTTTTTTACTTTGTTCAACGTAATGCTACAGTGGCAGTGGCCTACTTTGTAATCAGACCTGCAACCCCTGAGTCACAAGCCCAGTTTCAACGCAGTTTTTACATGTATATGTTCAGTATTTATCTGATTCTGTAATCACTCATGCAGCTGAATATTTACTGAAGCAGGTAAGGAGAAAGCCCTTTCCCAAAGGTACACTTGCACTGTCCCACCTGGGGATTGAACCTGCAACCTCTGCGTTACAAGTGCCGCCTCCCAAATAGGTATGGTTCTGACGTTCTCCTATCTCCATGTGCAGGTTCACCAAGAACCTGTCCCCCGACAAGATCAACCTGAGCACGCTGAAGGGGGAGGGGCAGCTGTCGAACCTGGAGCTGGATGAGGAGGTGCTACAGAACATGCTGGATCTGCCCACCTGGCTGGCTGTCACTCGTGTTTATTGCAACAAAGCCGCCATCCGGGTAGGGTTCTCTCAGCTATGGCAAATACAGTTTCCACCATTACACTTCAGCACGGCAAGCAGTCAGTTGGGTATTCCAAGGGGAACTTTGCACTAAAATAATTTTTATTGATAAATGCTTTGTCCACTAATAATATGGTACAAAAATATTATAGTTATAATGCAATAAGCCATCACCTGACCTGAAGAAATCTGCACGTGATTGCATTTCCTTAGTTTTCCTTTGTATGTGGTAATGTGAAACGTGTCTGTCTATTTTAACATACTGATGATTAACAGAATTTACCATCAAAAATAGATTTTAGGGTGGACTTCCCCTTTTAAAGGGGAGCTTCACTGAAAAAAACATGAATTCAGAACGCTCTGTGTGATAAATTTAGAGTAACTTTAGTTTGGTTCCTGTTTCAAAATTTCATACGAATAGTTTGCATTTAAAATAATGTAAACATGGCTGGGGCCGGACCATAGGGCCATCTGGCTCCAAAGTCTACCTTTCTAGATGGGCGTAGTCTGTTTCTATCAGTGCAAGTTTCCTTCTATGCCTTCACTTGGTTGCAGGGTTTGAAAGTGTAGCCAGGCAAAGTGAAGCGAGCTGAGTACTCTGCATGGCTAAGAGTTTTGAGCCTAATGGAAACTAGACAGTGAATATCTCAGTAAAACATACATACAAATCATATATCTGTACTGTGCAGGAGTACTGCAAGCACACATGCCTCTAGGCCCCTTTTGAATCTGTATTTACTTAGACTGTTTGACCTGACTATATTTTGGTCCAGCAGTATCATATCTGAGAAATGCAGCCCTGTACTGTGGTTTTATTTACTCTGTGTGGCTGACCCTTCTGTGACTGCAGCACACACACTGCTCCTGCACTCAGATACATCCTTACTCCATCCAGACACTGTTTCCTACCATATTCCAATCGTGACTTATGACACCGCCTTTAAGCAGACATTAATGCAGTTACTGGACCTCCACCCTCCTGCAGGCATCCTGTGTGATGTAATTGGCCCTTCCTAAAGCACTTTTAGCCGCAGCACAATGCATCTTTAAAACATTTCCATCCGATTTGCTGACTGTTTTTTTTCCCTCTGCTTTGTAATAGCGCCATTAGATTGAAATGAAATCCCTGCTCTAAATATAGCACAGGAACAGTGCGCCTTAGCGGGGTGCGGCCAGGACCGAGAGCAGGAGTGCAGGACTTTGTAATGGGGGTTTTTTGCAGGCGACAAATCAATGGCATGCATCCGTTTTGAAGCAATTGTGGTTAAATGCTAGAGACTGACACTGGATCGCATTTACGTAGTGCTTTTAATCTCATTGCCTCAGAGTGCCTTTCAGTGAACAGGTGAAACTCGCTTTAGTCTCCGCCAATGTGTTGCACCCACCTGGGTGGCGCATGGCCGCCATTTTGTGCCAGAGCCCTCCCCACACAGCAGTTGAAAGGGGTTTGGTGACGCCTGCTAAACTGGGGCTTGAGTAGGTGGCAGATTGGGATGAGACAATTTTGGGAATTCAGCCAGGGTAGCGGGGAACCCCCCTGCTCTTTCTGACTGGTGTCATCTGATCTTTAATGACCACACTGAGTTGTGACCTTGGTTCTCCATCTCATGTTAGAGGTGGGTGTCTGTAAACAACTGAGTTTTCTTTTTTTGGGGGTTAAGGGGGGGGTTATTAACTACTTTCTTTGAATTGGAGAAAGTGTCATTGGGGCCGAATCGGCTACGGATGAAAGGGAGAGAAAAAGGCGCTGGTTGTGAGGCAATAAGTGCTGCCTCGGCAATCCTGAGAGCAGTGTGCCTCTCCAAAACCAGCAGGTTTTTTAATTAACTTTTTAATCTTGTATTTTACCAGGGAAATCCCATTGAGATGAATATCTCTCTTGCAAGGTTGTCCTGGCCAAGAGGCAACCGATAATACATCCATTTTAGCAAGATGGCAATTGAAGCAAATACGCACATTGATGTAACTGGTAGGCCGCTGAGCTCCGGGAGGGGGGCGCTGCCGTGTGCGTTAGCCTGTCGTGGGGGGCTGATGTCGGGCCAGATGGCTGCCCTGTGGGAAAACTGAGCATCTGGAGGAAGAGTGGACATCAGTGCCAGGGGCCTGAAAATGGGAGCTAACCCGGAGTGACCGCTTTACCCAACCCCCTGCCCCGAGGACACCATCTCAGGCCTATAATTTGCAACAGTACCAGGCCTGCTTGCTTGGCCTGTTAAGACTTTATGAATATGTTTGTGCGTTATATTTTTGTGTGTTCATTTAAGCGAATCACTTCTGCATCAGACTGTTTTCCTGGAGTTCGGCTTAATTGCCTTTCATGGGTCATGGAACTAAATTTCCGTTCATCCATTTGCATTCAGGCATTTGGCAGAGCCTACTGCCCGCAGCAACTTAGAGGGCTTTCATTTTATTTTCATTTTTATTTAACATGCAGTCCATTTATACAGCTGGATATAAACTGAAGGAGACATGTTGGGTTAAGTGCTTTGCTCAAGGGTACAACAGCATTGTCCAAAACTTTCTAGATTTGGCTAAATTGATTTATTTTTTTTTCTGGCTTTTTGACTCTCTGTAAAAAAGCTCCTTTTAAAGTGTTGAATGGCAGCTTGTTTGTAAATGGCACCGTACAGAAAGAATGAATAGATAACAAACGATTGCCCTTTAGAAGTCTGTTTTGATTCGCATTGCTTTGATGATGCTTGTCACCCTCTCTCACTCACTCAGTCCCATAGCACTGGCAGGTACTCAGGGCATTGACAAAGGTTTTTACTCCCTCCGCTTGGCCCTCTCCCGTCCTCAAAGCTGTGTTTGAGAAAGGAGGTGGGGTGCGCTCAGGACTAGCAACCCTAGCCTGTACAAAAACCCCTTAAGCTAGAGAAACAACAACAAAGTTAGGTAATGTATGTCTATAAACACATAATTTATTCTGTGTGCACATGTGTGTTTGTGTATGTCCATATGAGTGTGAGTGCACATGTATGCATACATTTATGCATGTATTTGTGCGAATGCTGTCCTGAGGAATGGAGGATGCTGGGTAAGCACTCATTACTGACTCTGTCCTGTGGTTTTGTCTCCCCCAGATACAATGGACAAAGCTGAAGACCAGTCCCATCTGTCTGGTATGACTTCCATGCTCTGTCTCTCCCTGTTCCTGCTTCCTGTTTCTGCCAGTGGAGAAAAAGCCCAGGCTTTGCTTGTGCAAATGTGCCAGGGTGAACTTCACCACACTTTCCAGCTTCTACATTCCTGTGCTCGCTGCCTCCTGAACTTTTATTGGCTGATAGAGTCTGACCGTTCATCATCGTTCGATTCTCCAGACCTCAGCCATACCAAAGATGGTAGAGGATGACAAGACAGGAATGTTAGCTTGCAAGTTGATGGGAAATGTTGTGTTTAGATTGTTGTCTGTAGGGGAATTTCCTGAATGTGCTCTGGGACTGAGCATTCTTAATTTATGAACAATAACATGAATATTCAAGCTGTATGTGGGAATTGAGCAAGACAATGATCCTGAGAGCTGGCTGTCTGGTCTGCTTGTTTGTGTAGGAAAGTGTGACGGTATGAACAAATTCCTTAAATTATTCAGTAGTCTGGTAAGGTAACTTGCTAGACAAATGTCAAACCTTCATAAATATCTATGAAGGAAGAACTGTGTGGAATGGCAGTGCTGTCAAGTGAAAGGATTTCTCACAAAATGTCCTCATTGTCACATTTTCAGTTGAAAATGTAATACACTCATCATCAAAATTTCATCAGAATACTTTCATGATGACCTAATCATAACTAATACATGTCTTCTATGAGGAAAAATAGCTCAAGATTGTTACAAGATTTGGGGGAAAAATCCTTTGATTCCCACTGTAAAATGTAAAATATAATACTGTTTCCTCTTTAGTGTTCTATTGTAGTTCTGGAATTGTTGTTTTGTAGTTCGTAGTTCTGGAGGACAGGTGCTGTTGGCACCTCCTCTTCCTCTCCAGGGATGCTGATTCTCCTCCATCTGCTCATTGTTATCGCTACAGTTCCTGGACAAGGTGGAGGTGGAGATGAGAACCTGTGAGGAGCCCCGCCCCCCAAATGGCCCCTCCCCAATCGCCATTACCGCAGGTCAAAGGTCAGTCCAGCTATTCATTTCATATAATTATTTAGTATGTTTTTCATCCATTTCTTTATATTTCTAGGCAAAGGTATTCTTAGCCAATAGTATTTCCTCCTATTATAAGTACATTGTATTTTATTTTACCAGAATATATTGAGCAAGAAGGAGTTTATCAGCAGCAGAATTTGAAAGTGTTTAATTAGGAAATATTTCAGTATGTCATGTGTCATGACTGTTGGGAGGTATTTGGCTTGCATGCTAGTACAAGTGAAGGAGGTGTGATAATGCTGATATCCAAGGTGTGTGTGTGTGTGTGTGTGTGTGTGTGTGTGTGTGTGTGTGTGTGTGTGTGTGTGTGTGTGTGTGTGTGTGTGTGTGTGTGTGTGTCTCTCCTTCCCCAGTGAGTATGGCTTTGCGGAGAAGGTGGTGGAGGGCATGTCTGTGGTCATCAACTCCATCACCATCAAAGTGCAGGCCCGGGCATTCCACGCGTCCTTCGAGCTCTGGCAGCTCCAGGGCAACAGCCTCAACCCCAAATGGCAGCGCAGCGACCTCCGCTACACCCGCATCACAGACCCCAAGAGAGGAGAGGTATGACGCCCTCACATCCTGCTTCAGTACAAGCCTCAGACGCTGACAGAGCACTTGGATAGCTTTAGCCTCTCCCAGAGGCTAACTGCTGTCGTATTGGTGCCTGCTGATTTATAGTGGTAGATTTGATTGGCTTGGGCAGTTTATCTTGTTGCATCGCCATTGGTTGATTAGTAAAGCAGATCCCTTGAGCTTTGGTTTGAGTTGTGCTACAAAGGACTGAGATACTATTCAGGCTCACAGTGATGATGTCATAGCAGTGGCATGTGAAGGCATGCCAGCCCAGATGCAGTGCTGTAGTTCTAGAATACAAACATTTTTACCAGCCTGGTACGCCACAGTGTGTCTGCTCTTGCTCAAGCCGCAAGTGACCTAATTGGCTCGATTATTGGGGCGTAATGAGCCCTAATGAGAGTGTGCATCCTGGCCTTTTCGGTACTCGATACTGTGGAGAGCCTGTAGCAATCTGCTGAGCTGGGGGAGAATGTGGTTGCTGTGCTCAATGTGTCGGGGTGAGTAATGCTTGCTGGGGAGACGTGTTGCTTGAGTTGGGCTCCTGGGTGACCTGTTTTGGCGAGAGCGCCGTCACCGCGGTTTGTCAGTGTTTGTGTTTTGCTTGGTGCCTGTTCCAGCAGCAGATGGCTCGTCCGTCAGGGAGTCTGGCGGGACGAGTTTGAAAAGTGACTGAGTGGAAAAACAGGCCTTGTATTCTCCTGGGGAGTCGGCGCTGACCCCCAATTTGCTGGCTCAACCAAGTGTGGGTTGAGCCTATGTGTGGCACAGGGTGTGGCCCCCAAATGTCTGTGTTGGATGACTCACTCCTGTGCTGTCAGTCTCAGGGAGCTGATATCTGTGTGTGTGTGCGTGTGTGCGTGCGTGCGTGCATGCGTGTGTGTGTACACTCCAGGTGCTGACGTTTAAGGAGATAAACTGGCAGAGCCTGCGGATCGAGATGGACGCTATGGAGAGCGAGGAGCAGGACCTGGGCAGCACCCCACTGCGCCTCATCACCAATCAGGGCCGCATCCGAATCGCGCTGAAACGCAGGGTACGGTCATACCGTCACACGCCCTTACACACCCAACCACACAGTCTGCAAAATGCCCTTACACACATAACCACACAGTCTCCAAAATGCCCTTACACACATAACCACACAGTCTCAAAATGCCCTTACACACACAACCACACTGTCTCCAACATGCCTTTACACACCAGATCACACCATCTCCAACACCTAATTACACTGTCTGCCTCCAAACCATGCCTTCACACAATGAATCATGATATCTGTATCCAGCATAACAAATTAGTAACAGGTCAAAATGGGTCATTTTTCCTTTGATTGAATTATAATTAATGTACAACACATAACTTTGGCATCTTTCAATTGTGTAATACCCCTCCTTTGGAGAATAACTGCGGTTTGTAAGATCTTGAGATAATGACCACATTTGCTTTCTGACTGCAGAACACTGGGGAAGCAGAATCTTGTTACATTTCTAAGAACTGCTGCAATTTGGTAGGGTACAAGACCCCCCCAGAAATGCCAAGTAATCACCACCACCTACTGGTTAACTGCAGTATTGCATTTTATCACCTTTATCACCAGTGTAGCTGCATTAGCACATCATGTATTAGCATGTAAGTAAGCTCTCTGTTTGCTCTGTTTGCCTTTTAATAATTTATCATTTCACTTTGGCCAACTAAAAACCAAAGCTTAGCTGCAAGTTGCTTACTCAAGAACTCTATTGTATTTAACCCTTCTTTAACTTCCTGATTCTTATTGATACTTTGCAGCCTGATTTTGTCTATGTTACCATGCTACCTTAGGCCACAGTGATTATCAAGGTGTTGGAATGGTGACTCTAGCTCTGTGCATCTCTCAGAGTTACAGGACAGGCCAATTTACAGAGAGCAGTGAGTGGAGTTTTATATGAAAATGAAAATGAAAGCTCATTGAAGTCATGCGAGTCTTTTTCTGGAGTTTAACCAAAGATGTTCGGTCATACACTACAGTGCAGGATGGGAAGCTCTGCCCAGTTCTTCATTTTTCATCTCAATTTGTGCAATATTGGTCTGCCCAGTTTGCTTGAAAATGTACACAAAAATCCCTGACATTTTGTAATTTAAAACTATAGATGACTGAAATAAATCTAAAAATACTTTTGCCTTGCATTTTCTTGTCATTGCAATAGGGTGTTTTGATTAATTCCAGGCCTGAGAATTACTTCTAGGGGTGTAATGGAAAGACCATGTATGCTTCGGTCTCATGAAACCAGTGAGGTATAAACAATTAATGAAATATGTAAACACAAGAACCTATGCATATGCAAGTAAAATAATTAAAGAAAAACACCAGATATCAGATAAACACTGTGGGACTGTGATAGGAAAGGATGAATAAAAATGTGTTGGGGGTGTTGATGGCCCTGCACACATGGTGAAACCTAAAATGTTAAAAAGTAGGCATGTTACTGCAGAGATCTGAAACTGCGGTCCCAGAGGGCCACGGCATCTGCAGGTGCTTGTGGTTTCTTTTCTCTCAGCACCCAGCTCAGACCTTGGAAACAAGGTATGCAGAGTTTAGCCAATCTGTGATCAAATAAATCACCTTCATTCTGAAGCATGCCATAAACTAGCAGATGCTTTGGCCCTCAAGGGTTGGAATTTGAGATCCCCTACTGTTTAAGATGGCTGTATTCCAACATGTTCCCCATGTTGTCTTCAGTAAAACTGATCTCAGATCACAGCTCAGCAAGTAGCTGGTAACTTAGGTGGGCAAACTCTGAGAATGTCGGTTTTTGTTTCCCATCAACTACCCTGGGACAGTTAGCTAATTTGCTGTGTAAACCAATGGCGGTTTATCCAGAGGTTAGACCTTAGTGAAGTGGTTCACACAGGGACACTAGAACATCTCAGCTGGCATTCATGAGTTTTTCAAGAAGTTTAGCTGAAGTGTCAGATCACTTGTTAAATGGGCTGGTTAAATAATTACCAACAGGAGAAAACGGATACGTTCCACCTTCCACGCCCTTGGTTTAGCTCAAGGGCTCACGTATGGAGTCAAATCAGAGATCAGTGCATTGCTTATCAAAATCTACTTCAGTGTACATCAGAGCAGAGCCATGGAGAACAATGTGTATGCTGGTTTATATCATTACCTCGCACTCCTGCAATAATTGGTTCAGCCACATGCCTGTACCTTTATGTCAAAGTGCAATAGAAGAAAGAAGCAGTATAACTAGTAATTAAGACAAAAATGACAATTTTCCCTTTATATGCATTATGTGAAAACCAGTAGGACTAATTAAGTGAATAATTGATGTACTTACCTAATCAAGAGCTGATGCTGAAGGTAAAAACCAGCATTCACATGGTGCATATTCTCAATAACATAAAGAGTTTGAGATCACTGACACACATCACTCTGAGCACTCTCTTCCGCCCCCTCCAGGTGAAAGACTGCAATGTGCTGGCGTCCAAGCTGCTGTTCATCCTGGACGACCTGCTATGGGTGCTGACCGACTCTCAGCTGAAGGCCGTCATCCACTATGCCAAGTCCCTGAGCGAGGCCATGGAGAAGTCCGCCCAGCAGAGGAAGAGCATGGCCGCAGAGTCCCTGCAGGTCTGGAAATCGCCAAGATCCATATCGTACACAACAAGCCTGTTACAATATCCGTCTCACTGAAGACACGCAACCTGTCTTTCACGTACCTTATCACAGACTCTACGTATGACCCTTCTCACATACTACACGCTACATCATCTTCAAAAAAGGTCTCGAAAAAGCCAGAGAGCATTAAAAAAAAGAACATAAGGATAGACCATGAAAAGAACAGGCCATCCAGTCCATTGAGGCTTGACATTTACTAACATTTTGTCCTTGATTTTTGCATATGCTGTGTTTACTTCAGGTATGATATTGCATATTTTATCCAGTTGAATTTCATTCAGCACTGTGTAGCAGCATATGCTGAGTGATCGTTAAACCGGGGACTTTGTTTGCAGACTGCACCTCCCTCCCCTGGGGTACATTCCCTATGGGCAGAGCCCCCACCACCTCCCAGCGGGGCCCCCAGCACTCTCAGCCAGTACTTTGAGCTCCACGACGTCAAGGAGTCGTCCTACCACACCCACATATCCCGCCTGGACCTGCATATCTGCAACGACAGCTCCTCCCTCAACCCAGGTCAGAAACGTGCAGCCTTAGTGGCAGTTAACTCAACATTGATGTATATTTTTTCCGTTCTTTCAATACTATTGATGTACTACCCATATAAAGAAGAGTGAGTTTTTTACATTCATTGTCAATATACCCAGTAACGAGGACAGCCACTGCATGAAGTCTCAATGCAGTGGCTGTCATGTACCTGCTGGAAGTATTCTCAAAATTTCTCCCCAAATTACCTTCAAAATTCAGATATACTACATGCACGTACATTGTTTTTTTTTTTTATTGTTTGCCGACATCGATGCTAATGTGCTTATGATAATAGCCACAAGTGGATTTGCTGTACATGTAAACAGCAGATTTACTAACAACTACCTTAAATGCATAGTAAATCATTCTGAGAGGGGAAAAAAAAAACTTTAATTATTTTGAGAAGCTTCCACTTTAAATGGGTCGCTAATGCTAAAAATGAAGGTCATTCACAGCATGTCTTGAGTTAACTATCCCTTTATGAGACATCCATCTGACCCCCCTTTGGCCACACTCACACCGTTTTTACCACGCCATCTTTCTGGACTCCTCCCACCCCTGTCCCCGCTCTCACCTATCCTTCCTTTAATGGCTTCAGACTGTCTCATCTACTCAAAAAAAAAGGGAGAGAAAAAAAAATGTAAATTTCCCTTCATTACAGTTTAGATAAGTGATTTAAACAATTAAAGTTTCCTTAATGACTGCAATTGTTCTGGTTCAATGGTGGGTCATTATCTGAGCTGCAAATTTGGTCAGAAACTCACCCAGTGATTTTACTGCAGTGGACGTCTAAGAAAATAAGTGCCTTCCACAGACACTGGTTCGCTGTAATTGAGGCAGAGTGGAGGCAAGGTCTGGATCACCCTGTCATAGCGAGTAATTGGAGGGAAACTGAGTGAAAAATTCTCCACTGTGGCACGCCGTTACACCGCTGTAGTGTCGGGCTTCAGCCCATCTCTCTAATTTCTGTCTGCTCTGTTCCTGATAGATGAACCGCAGCCAAGGGGCGCGCAAGGAGCCATGCAGCTGACCTTCAGAAAATTGGGCTTCGACTACTACCCCTTCCATCGCCCTGGTGAGGCCCAAACAGAGCATGCTTGTCTGTAGGATCTATACATTTTGGAGGAGACCAGTGTCAGCAAACCAAAACTAATGATGAATGGGCGGTTAATCTTTGTATACTCCAACAAGTATGGAAGTACCATAGCTGTAAACTATGGTAAACAGGTACAACCTCCTCCATCAGTAAACTTAGGCACAGTAATGATGCTACTGATTGTGATGGAGTTTCATGGAGGACGTTTGTCACACTTTCACGTTGGAGTATGCTAAAGTCATTTCCATCGTCACCCATTCATTTTGCTTTATGGTGACTTGTGTTAAAGGGATTAAAAAAACCAGCTTTGTAGATCCCCAGCTGCAAGGAATACGCATACAAAAAAAACACTAAAATAAGATGGAGAAGTCCTATAAGTCCTCAAAGACTGGGCTGAAACGTAAGCGTTAACGCAAAGCGATAGCCTGTGAAAGTACGCCTCAGTGGTCCTTGCTTGACCGAAGCACCAAGGAGAACTGCAGAGTTCCAGAACACCCAGACTCAGCTCTCTCCCGTCTGATTGGTCAATACAGCACTCTGGCATAATCTCATTACATGGACTGGGGAATGACATTTTGATGGATCGTTTTCTGTCTGCTTGGGAGTCGAGTTAGTTGAAGTAATGGCCGCCCGGAGTATGAATTCTGCAGTGGTGATAATGAATGAAATGCTGAGATTGACTGACTGGAGTTTTTCCTCTCTATGTAATATGCGTGGTCATTCACTCACACTGCATCAGCTTGTCCTCAGATACCTCAGGAGAATTTAATCACACGCCATTAATCCCTCCCTCCGTAATATCCAAGGACTGGGCCGAATACTCTTACTCGGTATTTTTAGCTTTACAGACATATTTTACGAACAGTAATGTCTGTGTACGTCAGTGCCAATCCCTGATCATTGATGTGGTTGCCAGACGAAGTGGGGAGCGCAGGAGTGGAACGGGATGAAAGAGAAAGATGTAGGACGCTACGTTATAGTTTATTTATCCTGCTTATTTCTCCGGTGGCCCAGATCTTGGAGGACTGAAAGAGAATTATAAATAAAGTGACGCATATCTGCATTGGGAAGTGAGTGACATCTCTGCTCTCGCTTTCTGTCACTGTCTCACTTTTTATTTCTTCCTCTCACTCTGATTCCTCTTCTCTTGCTCCCTGTCTCGCTACTTTTTTATCTCTCCTCTCATTTCCTCTTTCTTTCTTTCTTTCTGTCTTTCTTTCTTTCTTTCTTTCTTTCTCTGCCTTCTTTCTTTTTTCTTTCTTTCTCTGTATTCTTTCTTTCTCTGCCTTCTTTCTTTTTTCTTTCTTTCTCTGCCTTTTTTTAATTCTCCATGTCACTACTGCTCTCTGTCTCCTCCTCTCGTAACTTCTTTCATCTCGTTTCTCTCTCTGTCTCCCCCTCCTCTCTCTCTCTCTCTCTCTCTCTCTCTCTCTTTCCTTCTCTCCCTATCTCTCAGGTGATGGCTGCCGTCACTGGGAGCGTCACTGTGGGGCCATGGACTCCCGGGCCCAGTGGGCTGGGAAGCTCCTGCAGGAGTTCCAGCGGCGGGTGGAGGGAACCGGTTTCCCTGGGCCCCACTCCGAGGCCCCCTCCTCAGCCAGGGACTCCCCAGCCAGGAGGGCCCAGGGTGAGTCTGCTCTGACTGCACTGAGGGATGACAAATGCAGTCACTCATTTTATGCAGCATCAAACCAACAAATGGCAGCAAAGTGGACTTTTCTCATCATATCAAATGCCAACAGAGTGGTCACTTCACACAATATCAAACACCAACAAAGTGGGAACTTCACACCAAAACAAACACTGGCCATCTGGGCACTTAAAACTGTAACAAACATTGACAGAGTGAACACTTCACACGATAGCAAATATTGGCAAAGTGAACACTTCGAGCCGTGAAAGACATTGGCAAAAGAAGCTGAGGGAATGGGGTTTCAAGGAGCACATAAGCAATCCTTTCATTATTGTCTGATTTGAGCTGTGTGGGGTTAGTTAAACCCTTAGGACAGACCAGACTAGTTAATTGTTAATGAGGCAATGAGCTCAAATGAAGTCATGTTTTTTTCAGCTCTCCTTTGTCTTCACATGACTCAAGCTTCAGTCGTTTCCCACTGATTACGCCTGGGGGGGCTCTATTTTTGGGTCCCGTGAATTACAAAGGTGGTTGAAAGGTTCCTGGCTGCTCATCATTTCATATTTATTTCTCCCCCCTCGGGAGCCGTTTCCAACCACCTGACAGACATCTGCTGGGGAAATTTCACTGAGTCATGTAGTGCACTGATGGAATATGTCCATCATAGACTGAGGGCAGGCTGTGGGTCGTGTCCATTTCAGCAGATACCCACTGACAGAATTGACTACACATACACAAACCTGAATGACATCTTTTGTGTGTTGTGTGTGTGTGTGTGTGTGTGTGTGTGTGTGTGTGTGTGTGTGTGTGTGTGTGTGTGTGTGTGTGTGTGTGTGTGTGTGTGTGTGTGTGTGAGAGAGAGAGAGAGAGAAGGAGAGAAAGCTTAGCAGATGCTGCTCAGTTATCATTGGTATAATTTTGGTATGACCACGTTAAGTGTTCATGTGCACGTTTGTGTTCGAAACAGAAGGGGAGGCCACCCCAAAATCCAGCCCCCCCGACCGAGGACAGACGTCCCGCCGGAGCTCCAACGCCCCGCCCCGAACTCCAGCCCCCAGCGAACCCCCTGGAAGAGGCTGCGCTCCAGCTGCATGGTGGTGCGATTGGATGATTTGGACATCCATCAAGTGAGCCCCTCCCACTTTCTCCAATGCTTCCAAATTCCACCACCACTAGCCAAACTGCTCTGATATCTAGGTGCAATAGCCTTATAATTAGGCATGTAGCAGCCACTCTAGTGTAGCTGCATTTTTGACATGTATATTTTTAAATACAAGGCATTTAGGAATGTTCCTGCAAGGAATTTGACTTGAATGTATTGCTGCTGTAGGTTAGATTTCCCAAGTGAGGGTGCAGGTCTGCTTCATGTCTATTTTAAAGCAGTACCAGCTATCCCTCATTATGGGGAGAACTTTGAGTCTTTATGGCCGGATCCTTACGGTGTAATTTCAACAGTCCTGTGGCCACTGTGGGTTTCGACCACCTGACTCTTCAAAGAAAGTCCCATTGCATGGCGCAAAGCCGGAGAGAGAGCCGTGTCACGATAAGGGAAGTGAAATTACCAGGCTTTTCCTTGTGATGCAAGAGTGCACTGGGGCCGCGAGACAGGCTGAGTCAAGTCGCCTCCAGAGAACACCATGTAATTGGTGCCTCTTCTGCCACAGATAAAATCCCCTCGTCAGCTGGGGAAGACTGAGACTTTCTGTTTGCAAATAGAATTGTGAATTACCTTGGAATGTAATTTACCATAGAAGTATTGCAAAAATTCCAAAGTAAATTTATGTCCTTTTAATGTCCTGGGTTTGTGAAGGTTACTGACATGTGATAGGGGCCTGTATTCATGAAGCATGTCATAGTAGTTATACTGATCTCTGGTCAGTTTTGCTTTTTAACATATAATGGATGAGGTTGGTAAATGAATGTGAGAAGACTGATCCAGGATCAGCACTCCTGTGGCAAGACTCTTGTTCTTGCTGAGTATGGCCCTTAAAGTGTGTTGTTTCAGCAAGGTCACAGGGACTGGTCTGAAGCATTGTGGGTAAAAAGTTTTTCTTTAGCCTCTTTGTGAAAGTCTTGTTTGACCATTCCTCTTCTCTGCTTTTCCCTGCAAAGGTGTCCACCGGGGGGCGCCACAGCAAGAAGACACAGTCCCTTCTGTCCTGTAACCGCAAGGCCCTCCACCTAGCGGACAACGTGCCTGCCATCCACCTGCAGTTTACAGAGTACTACTTTCCCGACGACCCTGGCCTGCCTGGTACGGGAAAAAGCACACAAACACCTGTAGTGTATGGTTGTGCCATAACTCTTATTTTTTTCAAAAAATTCTCTCATATATCCTTTCAATTTTAGTAGCTTTCTAGTGCACAAATAGTCAGCTCCTTGATCAAACTCACATCCAATTCAATGTTTATGCCATGACCACGCCAGTTCTCCCACACCACTTTTGATCACCTGGAGCTCTTTTGTAAGGCAATCGGAGGTAGCCCCACCCTCTTAGAGACCATTATCTGCACGCTGACTAAAGTATCAGATGCCAAAAGAAAATAAAGAAACCGAAACAAAAGCATATATGTGTATAGGTCAGCGAGTGAGATGCAATCTACTCCTAGATCTACTTTCGTTCTCATATAAAGGTGGATTTAGTCTAAGTATTTCTCTGTATTATTTTTATGTGGATTAGCAGGCACTATGAATGACTTATAATTCGTGTTTATACGTATATTATGGATAAGCTCATCCACTGAATAGTTTCTCTTGCACAGTACCGTCTCCTGCTGGCTGACATGCCACTGCGTCACAATGTGCTCTGTCAAAAGTTCATCACTACCAGTGGATAATGGAGCATTGTTCAGATGGACTACAATGCGCTGGTCTCCATTGTCTGCTCGCACATTGTTCTCATTGAAAACAAGGGCAGAGAGGCGCTTACCGCAAGATACAGAAATAGCTGAAGAAGGAATTCATGAGGAGATATGGAGATAAACCTGCAGATACCGCATTCCTCCAGGACTGAAGTTAAACCTACAGAGACTGCAAAGTCTTGTAGGACCAGATTTTAATCCACTGATATTGCCTGAGTTAAACCTTCAGGCACTGTGGTCCTCCAGAAGTGGAGCAGCACATACCCCATTAACATTTTCCCATTGTAAAAGGCCCCGTCTTCCTTTCTATAAGGAGATATGGGGATGAAGCAGTTTTGTAAAAGCAATATGGCACTTGAACACCTGTTACCGTCAACATTGGCAGTCTTAGAGGTTTACTGGGACTCATGTAGAGTACCAAAAAATAACACCCATTAATAACACCCCTTAGCAATTGTGATGTTCATCATAACATAACAGGAGGTTTTGTTCCATGTTGCTTTAAACAACCACACTGCCAGGGAGGCGGAAATGTGTGAATTATTTAAAACCTCAGGCATACCCACCCCTGTGTGGAGTTCCAGAGCCCCATGGCTAGCCCTGTTAACCTGGTTCCCTCCCCACAGTGCCCTGCTCCAACCTGTACGGACAGCTGAACGGGCTGCAGCTCTGCCTGGACCCGGCCAGCCTGCTGTGGATGAACCTGTTCTCCCAGGGCCTGCTGCGCACGCTGGAGCAGGTGAAGGCCTTCTACCACTTGCAGGACAGTGGCAAGGGCGACGAGCATGTGGACGTGCGTGTGGACACCTCCCAGCTCAAGGTGAGGAGTCCCTTCTGGTTCTGAAGAAAAACCCGGTCTGGGTACTTTCTCACTGTGGATTTTTGCATCTGAAACATGATTAAAAGCACATCCATTTGAACTACATCTTGGTTCAGAGAATCCTGAACTTCTATTACATCTTCAGGCTGGTTGCAATTGGAGAGTTAGTTTTGAAGCAGAAGTTGCTAATCTGCTTTGGTTCATCTGTCTTTTCACACTTGTCACTGTTTATTTAAGTGTGAAAGCACAAGTGCCTGTGGTTTCAGAACAAGAATTCAGGTTTTTTGCAGCATGTACATGACCTGTATCTAGCCATTAGGATGTCTTTACTCGTGAGAACCCCTAGAGAATTGTTTTGCCATAATTCAGCACTGGCTTGGCTGTGAGACCAAATGTGACAGCTGTCAAAACAGGACAGGATACAGTTATGAGCTCTGTTTTGAGACAGATCTTCAAGCATGACGATCTGAAAATGTCCTTTTCTTTGGTTGACCTACATTTAGCGCCATACCCACGGATCCATGCGCTGCTTCAGGTTCTGTTTTTCAGGTTTCCTGCTGCACCTGCATTCCCTTGATGACATGTTATAAGTGTATGGAACTGTATGCTGCTGCTGGGTTTGACTATAATAACTTGGTGTCAGCTCTGCTCATGTCCTTAATGTTTTTCTATGCAAAATTATGGGAGGCGTCAGATAGAATTGTCTGCTAAATGCCAAAATGTAAATGCAGAAGCTCCACTTTCCTCATGAACATCATACCTGAAGGATTAAAAAAATCCTTGACAGACATCCATCGTGTGAATTAGATATTGGGTAACTAAAATATAGACCATATACGTATTAAAATAATACTCGAAAATGTTTGGTAAGTCGGGGAAAAAAGGGATTTGTCCAGAGTTGTCTTTATAACCCTATAATCCTCCTGAAGAGGAGCTAGTAGAGTAAAGTGCTAGGTTAAACCCACAGTGGAAATGAGGCTGTTGAAATCTCACTGTCCTCTCTTTCTTTCTCTCTCCTCTGCCCCTAGCTGGTGATTCCGCTGGAGTCTTCCATCTTGGATCATCCAGATCGGCCGCAGGCCCTGAGTGTGAGCGCACCTCAGGCGTCGCTTAGCAACACGCGCCATTCCCCTCACGGTTCCCGTGCTGACCTGCAGGGGACATACCACTGCTTCGCCTTCCCCTTCTTCCAGGACCCCGCCCCTGGCCCCTTTCCGCGCGACCAGAGCTCTTTCAGCCCGCTGCCCTCTGCCTTTCTCCGGCACAGTTTGGAGTCTGACACAGACTTCCCCTTGGGCGAAAAACGGGCGCCCCGTTCACAGGACGTGTGGTCGCTCAGCCTCTCCCGCATGGCTCTCAGTTTTGAGGGGGCCCGCCGGGGTCCCAAAGGGAAGGCCCTGCCTTTCGTGGAGCCCTTTGCTATGTCTGTCTGGATGTGCCGCCCTGCTGCCTTCAAGCCCCTCCACTCCTGTCCTCCTGACTCCGCCCCTGACCTCAAGGGCTCCACCAGCTTCAGCAACCACGTAGACTCCGCCCCTGAGAACCCTGGGGGGCAGGGCCTCCTTAAATCTAGCACAGCCCATGATCTTGTCACCATGGTGAAGGAGGTGGAGCCAGCTGGAGGAGACTCCGCCTCCCCCTCAGCTTCCATCCACGTTCTCGCCCAGGCTATATCCCCAGTGAAGGTCTGGCTCAACCACTATCAGTATGTGGCCCTGCTGCGCATGAAGGACACATTGGCCAGGCTAGGGGCGGAGCTAGCGGGACAGCCAATGGGCAAGTGGGAAGCGTGTGGCAGCAGAAGAGGAGGAGGAGGAGCCTCCGCCACCACCAACTGCACTCACTGTGTGCGTGGCGCTCCTGATGGATGCGGTGGAGGCGGGGCTACTGCTGCCCCCGGCAACAAGTGATCCTGAAGTGGAGGAGGCCCGATCCCCGGAGGACACAGACAGCCCAAGCATTACGGACTCAGAACTGTCCCCCAGCAGGACGGAGCCCGGGGCCTCAGGCGGGACGGGGCCCCTGGAGGACAGTGGGATTGGGAACGGGAACGGGACCATCCCCTCTGAGCAGGAGCCTGATGGACCAGTGGAGGAGGCCTGCGAGGCCATAGAGGAAGGGGAGGAGGAGGCGGAGTCTCCAGCCCTCTCCCCACCCCTTTCCCCAGAAGGCATGCGCCCCCTGCAGTCCCGTGACGCTTCCTCCTTCAGCCTGGAGGGGGAGCTCTCCAACGCGCTGAGCGTCACCAAGGACGCCACCAAAGACGCGCTAAACGCTTCCCTGGACCTCACCAAGGGGGCGCTGTCCATCACGAAGGATGCCTTCAGCATGTTGAGCCGCGGCTCCGCCATGAGCAAGATGCTCTTCTCTCCCCAGGCCAGGTCAGTCAGCCAATCACATGGCTCCGTCTTACTCTGTCCACCAATCAAATTGCGCCTTACTTTTTCCTCCAATACACAGTCCAGACATCAGTGTTCTGTCATGCTGTCTATTAATGACAGTGCCTCATGTTGTATACCAATTGGTCAACTCTCTAACATGATCAGCCAATCAGACCCTCTTACACTATCTACCCGTTATCACAGTATTTGTACTCTACCTGCTGTCTAACTTCATCAACCAATCACAGTTCTCCCCTCACACTGTCCACCAGCCTCAGTGCTCCCTCTAACCCTGCCCCCTTCTCCTCTGCCCCTCTTCCACAGGGAGACACCCCAGCGCCCGGAGGACCCCGCCCCCTCGCCAGCGGCGGGGAACCAGCGGCTCCAGGCAATGAAGCACTCCCCCTCCCAGCACTCCTTCGACAGCGCCATCCTGGACGGCAGTCTGCCCGACGATGGGCTCTCCGTGGACAGCGACACCAGCGAGAACTTCATCATCATCGCCGACTCGGGTACACCACACAAGGCAGAATTTTAATTGCATTCTAACATCATGGTGCTGAGTCGTGCTGTGATGTCAAAATGCAATTAAAATTCTTTTTGTTGTTTGAATAAGAAGTGATGAAGAAACAGTTTAATATAAAATCTAATGGTATTGAAGAAAGAGAATAAGTGGAAGGCACTGGTTTCCATCCATTTCAATATGTCAGTTAAGAACCATTTAGGTGTATTAATTTTTTTAGCTAGTGATGGGAGACAGGTTTCATAACACCACAGATGTTTGGAGCTACTCTACACTACCAGTTCCTGGCCAATCATGGATCATGTAGTTGAGCTATGGAGACCAAAGCCTTATGATTGGTCCAAAGAAGTCAGTGAATGACAGCTCGTCCTACATCAGTATTTTTGGCACATTTATACTTCAGTTGTGATTAAAAAAAAAAAAAACAATTATATTCATTATTGGCATCAACATGTATGAATATCATGCACCATCACACTGAATGTAGCATTTATTAAAACGGTTATTTTAGTACTGAGATCCGTAATCGAAGGCCTGAAAGCCAAAGCTGGGGACCCCTGTGTGACTCTACCTGTTAGACAGTGTGTTTGTCTGTGTTTCAGTGCAGAGAGCCCTGTTCATTGATTGTGGTCACAGAAAGCTTGAATAATTGTCACATCGATCTCGTAGAATTGTCTCCATAACTCTGAGCAGGCAGGTCAGGAATGTGCCGAGTTACTGTCTCACAGACAGCTGCTCCCTGCAGACCAGCGTCCAGCCAAACGCCTTCAATCACACACACCCTGCGCTCACTGCAGAGGGCTTCATCATGTCGCGTTGTGGTTGGGGACTCTAACCTCCAGCTGCCAGCGTATGGCTCTATTTTAATGCAGTGATGCATCATTGCTCAGTTTCAGTTCCCCTTTCGGGCACCGTGACACCATAGTATTTGGAGTTTATTAATCAGAAACGTTGTTGCTGTTGGTTTATTTAGTTACTACTACAGTCAGATGTAACACTGATAAGGTTTCATTGTCTCGGTTTTCTGTCTGACCTTTTTGTATACACTTACGTAAAGCCCTCTAGATAAGGGCATCTGGTAAATGTAAATTATATGTAAATGACTGGCTGGGAGCCTGTGCGGGCGATGCATGTTTATAAATGACATCACCCAGATGGGGGTTTGGTCAGGTGATTCCGCATCATCCAATCACAGATCCTCTAGACAAAGTAACATGAACAAGGTCTTGGTGTCTTACAGTATTGACTTTGATGAACACTGTGGTAGTCACAGTCCCTTTTCCAGCAGTACTGACTGTAATATCACAGTATAATAGTTGATTTCTGCATCAGCATTGACTGTAATGTTACGTCCCCAGTTACAGTCCTTGTGTCTGCCCACCACTGACTGTAATATTGGAGTGTAACAGAGTGTTTTCCCTGTCATTGAAATGTTCCAGTGATCTTGACAGCAAAGTCCCTGACTGTACTGAACACGGTGTGAGTCTCTGTGTGTGTGTGTGTGTGTGTGTGTGTGTGTGTGTGTGTGTGTGTGTGTGTGTGTGTGTGTGTGTTTGTGTGTGTGTCTCCTGCAGAATCCGGTATGGAGTCCATGCGGCCAGACAGCGTGCCCTCCCTCCCCATCGACCCACCTGGCCATGGGAGCCCCGCCCCGGGCACGGAGGGGGTCATCAGCTGACCTAAGCAGCTCCCTGTCCCAGAGCACGGAGGATGTCACCCAGGACATGGTCAGTATTTCAGAAAAAGCTGATCGATTTTTATTCTGGAATCCAAAAATATGTACATCTCTACTCTAAGTCACAGAGATCGTACCGAACGTCTAAAATCACATTTGATTGTAGCTGTGGGTCTTCGTTCTGGAGGGAGTGTGCAGCTGGCCCTGGCTCATATCCATTTGATCATTAAACTGAATTGGATTATCCAATCTAGTGATTAACTATAGATCCGTGATTACAGTTTTTGGATCCTACTGCAGGTGGACTGGAAACAGTGAGAGACTGTCCATTTCTCTTGGTCTTGCCATGATCTTATTGTACCAATTACAGTACCAGTGAGATGCTGTCTTGGTGCAGGTTTTAGCTGAATCTTACTGTAAAAAGAAATCTTAAAAGATATCTTTTTAGCTTAGCATTCTCTTAATGCATTTTATTTGTTGTTTATTATTACTTGTTGATTTTATATATTAATTGTCGATTTTAGTGATCTTTATTTGATTTTTATTGCTTTTCTTATTGATCTTTATTGATTTTTTCCTTATCTTTCTTCTTTTTATTGTTGTATTTTATTGTACTGTTAAGCACCTTGCATTGCAACCGTGCACAAAAGGCGCTATATAAATTAAGTCTGATGATTGATTGATTGATTGATTGATTGATTGTAAGAGCAGCAGAAACAGTGAGACTCTGGTGCAGGTTGTAGCTTAAGGCAAAGCAAAGCAAATTTATTTATAAAGCACATTTAAAAATAAAAGAGTTGACCAAAGCATGATACAAAGCAAAGGAAAAGAATTAAAGCTGAATCTTACCTTAAGGTCAGTATAAATGGTAAGCTGCTCTGTGTCTTTTTCCCTTTAGGCCTCTGTGCTGCTGCTGCAGCTCAGCGCGGTGGCCTGTGTGGTGGACATGAAGGGGGAAGACCTGGTGGTGGCACTAGAGGCCCAGAATCTGACACCCAAACAGCTGGGAAACCAGCGGGTGTCCGAGCTGCTGGAGGTCTCTCTCTGGGTGAGTCTTTCTACTTGAACACAGTTTTCACACTGCTCTGAATGAACACAGTGAGACAGCGTAACACTGTTACGGTTTACTCAACACCAGTGTCTTACTGTGTGCTTGAACACTACCTGTAACTGTCACTCACACACCTCCCTTTGGGACACCACAGTCATTGGATATCAAACTTGCCAAGTAACAATAACCTGGCCTTTTGTCATTATAGTCTTTCTAAGTACTGTTGTCACTGAACACCATGAAATGCAGGTTAAAATACCTGCTAAAATTTGCTATTGCTGAACACCAGCCCCTCACAGACTCAGTGAACACTAAACCCGTGAACTGGTCTTAGCCTGGCTGTTCCACTGTCCCCCTCTGCTGCAGTTGGGGCTTCTCCACAGCGGCCCCCAGCCCCGGGCCCCGGGGCCCCACGGAGGGGCAGCCGGGAGGCCCCCGTGGTGCGGATGCGGATGGAGATGGGCCCCGCGGCCGGCCGCCACACCCCTCTGTCGGAGTCCGTGGGCTTCATGGAGCTGCGGCTGCAGGGCTGCAGGGCGGAGCTGCTGGCCTCCACCCTCTCCACCCTGGGCCCCTTCCTGGAGGATGAGCTCAGCGCTGACGTTCAGCCAATGAGGATCCACCTGGACCAGACTTACATCACACTCAAGGTGGGAGGGTAAAGCATGCACGTTTGTGTGTGTGCATGTGTATCTTTAATGATAGTAATAGTCATAATAATAATGCATTTTATCTGTATGGTGCTTTTCAACATACTCAAACACACTTTAAATGAAGACAGAGAGAGAAAAATAAAATCGCATCATTATGTGTTACATAAAACAGATGCCCTGTTAGAGAAAATACGGTGTTCCAGAAGAGCAGTGGTCAGCCAAAAACACAGAGCAAGTTGCAAGACAGAAGTGGTTTTTGTGTATGCATTTGTGTGCACACGTGAGTTTGTATGCATGCGTGTGTGGTTGTGTTTGTGTGAATGTGTATGAGTGTTTGAGTGAAAGATGCCTGCGGTCCTCCACTGCCAGTTAAGTGCTGGGTAACAATCAGTAATCATGACAATAAAATGGCTTCTCTGTACTTAATACTGTCATCACTTCTGTTGTTTATTAACCTATTGCCCTTTTGTCTCTGCTTTGAATTTATTTTTCCCATTTTAATGTCCTTTTTTTTTAAAATGTTCCCTTTCCTCCTGTCATGCTGTTTTATCTCTTGCTCTGTATTCATGTTGTGTAATTATATTGTGTAAAGTGCTGTTGAACTTTGTGTGTTTTGCACTGTCAACAAATGAAAAGTTTCTCTACCTGATCAAATGCACGTGAAAGTGATGCGTGTGTGTAGGAGGAGCAGATCCGCTAATCACTGCTGTCCCCTCTGCTCTCAGGACGACGGGCCCAAGGTCTACCCCACCGCTCCCCAGCCCATCCCAGTCACGTTCTCCCTGGACCGCGTCATCCTGGAACGGGCCGATGACGGCGTCTTCTGTCTGAGAGGTGAGTCACCTGACTCTGTACTCTGTGATCCATCCATGTTCTGTACAGCATTGTTTTCACACATAGATCTGGAGATACACAGGTGGACAGGTGGAGACATAGGTGGATAGGTACATAGGAAGATGAAAAATTGTCAAATAGAAAAATATGAACACAGATAGGAAGGAGGATGGTTAGCAAATGTGTTGGTTGGTAAATACATAGATGAATTGAGAATTCTGTACAGGGTCTATGTCTCAGGTAGATGGGAAAGTACATAGGTGGTTGCAGATAGTTAGCTAGACAGAAAGACAGGAAAATAGGTAAATGGATAGAAAGGTAGGGAGGGAGGTAGGCAGGTAGTCTGACTCTTTATTCTTCCCTACCTCATTTGCAGTTTTTCTTTTTGTTACCTTCCCCATTCAGATCTGTATAAAGCTACTTTGTGAAAAGTGCTATTCAAGTAAAATTGAATGGAATTCACTCATGTATTATTCTTATATAGCCATGTGTGCGTTTTTCCACATTTCGTTTGCTGCTCTTCATTCACAGCCAGTGAAAGTGTGACGTCGAAGCCATCCGCTACATCAGGAGAGGGGGGCAGTGTGGGCGGAAGTGAAGCATGCTGGGAGAGGTCCAACTGTGTTGACTCTGCACCTCCACCAGGGAGCCAGTTACGGGTGAGCCCCCCAGCGAGGCTGCATGGTGAAATGGTATTTACCGCCTGTAAGCCTCTTATTGGCCCTGACCATCCTGTCTCAATGAGGGCCTTTGTGCTGGGTAAACAGCCACATCAATGGAGTCGTCACGAACACAGGGGCAGAAAATCGTTTTATGTTGGAGTGAGAAGTGCCTGAAGTTATAAATAATTCACACATTTTTTGCCGCCCTGACACTGCGGTTGATTAAAGCGATAGGAAACAAGAGCTCCTGCTATACCATAAATATTGGGATAGCTAGGGGGTATTGTTAGCTGCAGCACGGAGCTGACTGCCTGCAAACCCCTAGCTGCCAATATTCATGATATAACATGTGTGCGAGAGCCATATTGCTGTAATAAAACCCAGTCCATCCACACACACATCCTTACAGACTCACAGAAGTGAGACTGCAGTTCGAAGCAAAATAAAAATGACTATGACAACTGAAGTTACGACACGCATTGTTAAACTACAGACGGTGCAATGATGGTAAAAGGATATATGAACATTCCGTTGAGGAAGACAGTAAATTAAAATGGAAAGCCAAATGGTCTGTTCTGCAACATTCTACAGTTAATCTGTAACTAGGCAACAAGAATTGCAATGTTCATTAACCAGGTATGGAGGGCACAGTGTCATTAAAGTGATGGATACTGGCACTGCTAGGGAGACCAAGACCAAGATATCAGTACTTTCATACACCCAAGAGAGGTACTGGATATTTCAGACTTAAAGTATTTGTAGACCGGAAAGCCTGTGTGTCTGTGTAGACTCTGTGAGGTCTCTGCTGACAAGCATGATTTCCCCATTAGTCCTTGAGGGCTGCGGTAGCTAACACTGATGGAGCCGAGAGGAAAAGCTGCTCTGGTCAGATAAGAACCACAGAACATAAATTTGCTGACCTTCGTGATGACTTTGGGGAAACTCTCCTCACCTAAAATAACTAAAGTGGCAGTACCTGCACCAGATTCTGTCGACGCAGACTCCTTTATCTAGCCGATCCACTCTCTTGCAACTTTTCACAACAGGAGGGGACAGGAAAGAGAGCTGGGAAAACCGACACTTTGTGGTACGGGGGCAGTGTAGTACGGTGAGGGAACTGAGCTTGTACCTCAGTGGGTTGCAAGTTTTAATCACAGATATGGCACTGCCTTTGTAGCTGGGTGCTTATAATGAACAGTTTCAGTTCATCTCCGCACAGCTGAATTGATTGCATGTTAAAGTAAACTGGAGCCCCTAGGTGGCTCGTGGGTGCAGGCACACATTCGTTGTGCAACTATGCAACAAGGTGATGGAGTCCCAGCTAAGCCATTACCAGCTATGGCCAGAAGTCTGCATTGGCAAGAAAACAATTCACTCAGAATCACGGGAGAAGGATTTGGGTTCAGTCTGTTAAAATTCTACTGTCTCATCACCCTTCAGCACCCTCTCCTGGCCAAGTGGGCAGCTGCACATGTGTGATTCGAGGATATGTTGACTTTGTGTTCCTCTGAAAGCAAAGGCCAAATGTGATTGGTGACATCTGCAGTTGGAAAGTTGGAAGTCATGTGGATTGGTGTAATGGGGGGCAAGGGGTCACAGACAATGTTAAACAAAACAACAACAAAAAAATCAAAATGTAAAAAGTGCTTTAATGTAAATGTATGTAACTGTGTTATAACTGTAAGTGGTAAATGCCCTGTCTGTGTTGTGCAGGACCTGTCCTTGGAGTCACAGCTCTCTGACACTCAGGCCGCTCTCACCCACGCCCTCTCTGACAGAGAGTTCCTTCTGCTGGAGATCCGCAAATACGACCCCCTGTTCAGCCTCTGACCTCCACCAGCAGGGGGAGCCATTCCAGCAGCACAGTGGTAAAAACAGCAGGCAGTGGGTGGAGCAGGCGGCGATCCTGTGGCAAGGTAAGGGAGTGGAGGAAAACATCCTAAAAAAAAAAAGAAAAGAAGTAAAACACAAGGCTCAGCGGTAGTCTTACGCTGGTCCCAGAGCTTCCACGAGCTAGAGGACATGGTGGGGACTGATATCAGTTTTTGGGAAGCTTTCATACGGCACACAGGAAGAGCAGCACGCCTGAGGAAGAAGCACCGCCCCCTAGGGGCCATGCAGGCTCTCTCTGGGGCCCCCGCCACTCTGCTCCGCTTCTCTGCCTGCCGCTCCAGCCTTGCAACCCCCACTCAGTGAAGTTTGAAAGTCACACTTGGATCAGCTGGTCTCCCTGCATAGCTAACCTTAAGGGGTTTTTTTTTTTTTGTTCCTGTTTCTGACACAACACTGATTTTCTCTTCGCTCACCCTCACCCCAGGGCAAAGCTGCCATTTTGTTGTGCCGATCTCTAAATTCCTGAAGAGTTTTGCTCCCCAATATCAGGTACTGAAAAAGACAGTGAACACTTCAGAGTATTTTCCCCGTGGTATTCCCTACACTAAGGATGAGGAAGTATGAGCTGCCTTGCTTTAAATGGCTGTATCTGGTTAAAAAAAATAAACTGAGTGCAGGAGGGAAGCTCTTTTTCTCCTGGTATCCGAGTGGAAAGGCTTTGAAGTCCTCTCTCTGGTGACAGATGTTACCGATGGTGAAGTTGCAGTGCTGCGTGTGTATTTGGTACGAGAACGGAGTGCCGTCATCCCACCCACCAGCATGGGGAGATTTCGGATGCTTCTCCCAGTTTCGGATGCTTCATCCCTGCTGGACGGATGGTGGAGAAGCTTCCGGACCGAGACCGGTTCCATCATGCTGCAGGCTGGGACAAAAAAGAGCTTGGTGCGGCACATAAACATTCACTCTCTCACACGTACATTCTCTCTCACAGTTTCTCTCTCACACACACACACACACACACACCCTTAGACTACATACAGCCCACACCAAGAATGAGAGGCTCACCCATCTACTGAATTTAGCAGCAGGTCAAACTACAAGGTCCTTTTTTGGTTTTAATAATTTTTTTGCCAAAAACCAATTGCCTGTTTCACTGCCAGAGAGCTCCCGGTCATTTTGTTTTTCCCTTTTTAAATCTATTGTTTTTGTATGAGAATAATTTACCTTCAGGCGTGTTGTGAAGGCCACTAGTATTCAGAGAATGTAGGTGTGCGAGTTTACAATAGCCCACAGGGTTTCAAAGAAATGTGGAAAGTAGAAATACTACCAATGTACATTATACGCTGTTTATAGGTGTACATAACATATGTGTATATATACATATATATAATTGTGTACTCTTATTGGCTGCTGTTTAGGACACAATGTAATGTGATAGGGCCATTTCTTTGTTTAGGTGAAGAGAAGGGGAAGATAAGCACTTTTCACAGAAAGCAGTTATGCACTGTAAACATATAGCTCCCCCTAGTGTTGTCACCAGGAACAACAATCCAGCCATTGCAACATAGTATTATTGTATTTGTGTTGACAGCCAGCTGTGCTGTTTTCTTAAGGCTCAGAACACTTTGTTACATGGGTAGGGTCAGACCCCTCCTGAAGGAAAAAAACTGTAATAATTATATATATATATATATATATATAATCAGTTAAAGGTATGTTTTGGACCATATACTTTTAAATCTGTCAGTCTGGAAGGTACTAAAACTAGAACAAACGAGTATTGTTTAAACCGAGTGACATCATGCAACACGACCGATATTAAGGTACTTATGAAGCTTTCTTAGACCTCTCTTTGATCACGGTAGAAAGTGACATCAGTATGTAGGTACTGATGTCACGGTTGTTGATCATACTCAGACAAGGATCTTAAGGATAAAAAGGTACTTTGGGGGTTATGAGTGTTGTTCAGGTTCCATGGTGTGACAGGACACTTTGCGGTGAGATGTTGATATCAGACGTTGATATCCTCGTAATGTTGATGCAGGCTTGCAATCATAAAAATCTCAGAATCTAAAATCCTGTCCTCCATAGGACAAGGTTGTCATTGGTCCACGTCCTCTGATTTGTCCAGAGAGAAAGCAGGTCACACACTTAACTTCAGTAGCTTCAAGCTCTTCATTTTTGGTTTTTACTGAATTTCCCCAGAAAATTCCTATTTTTTTATTTAAAGGGCCTTGAGGCATAAAATTATTTTCACCCATATTCTGCCTACATCTTGCTGTTCATGAATCAAAGAACATTTACCGTTTATGTGCAGTTATTGTTATATTTTTGTTGAAGTTGTCCTCCCGTGGTGAAATTTGGTTACATTTTTAAAAAAAAAACGAACAGCAATGATTGAAACTGACAAACGGTTTTCACTCAGAAGTGTGGATCTCATCATTGATTTTCACAATTTTTTGATATTTCCCATTGTTTAAGTAAAAATAAAAACCAATGATTTCCTGGAATTTTTTTTTTTTTTTTTGGGGGTGGGGGAGGGGGAGCCAGAAATGATAAGGCTTGACAACTATGTGTGATTGATCAACAGCTGTCACTGTTGGTAAACTGCAGCTGACCTATGGGAAAGTCACACTGATACCAGCTGCTTCTGGTGCCTAGCAACAGAGGGGGCGATGAGCTTCTTGTGCCTGTTTCCAGTGCCAAAGCCAGACGGTTCTGAAGTTCTTCAAAGGAAGACCAGCTTGTGGTTTCTCCTTTTTAAAAATGTGACATGTTGTTTTGAATGGATTATTCAGTTTTTAACACTTGAACGTGTGAAGCAGTTTTAATGGATTTAACCCCAAACTCCCAACCTTTCACTGTTAGTGACATCAGCTCATGAGACTCACATGCACTCACACACACTTGCACACAGAGTCAAACTTTGGATTACCTGTTCACTCCTATATTATAATGAACAATGTACTTATGCCCTTATTACAAAGGGTGGCCCGTCACACTGGAGAAGACATATCAGGTCAGGTAGAATCAGTAATGAACTCCTTGTAACACTGTCAAAGTAAACTAGAGCAGCATGACCAGGTACTGGACTCGAGGCAGTACTGTTGAAATAGTATTGTAACATACTGGAATATGTATCACAAACAATGGTTTTATCTGTTGCCATGGAGATCATTTAGTTGTATGACAAGCGGTAATTGCAAAGCTGCTAAAGACATGCAAGTATCATTATCATACAACTGTGAGCTCCACCACTGAGAGTTCTCATTCGTTTTACGGTTTGTGTGTCAGGCTGTGGACTGCATGCATCTACCCATTTGTGATTTTGTTGCAAGTTCATAATTGGGGAATTCTTGTATTTGTTGTGAATATTAACAAGGAGGTGTTAATTACAGGAAAGTGGTAGACTTTCCAAATTAGGTCATCAGTAGTGTCATTTGAATTCACTAATTTTTACATTGATAAAAGAAAAAAAAAAAACCAGCATGCTATTTTAAAGACTGGTCCACGGGATATTAGAGACCTCTGGTGGTCAGGAGCAGACACTGCAGCAGGTCTCAGAAAAGCTGTCCTTGGTTGACTTCATTGAAATCCATGTGTAATGTGTCATTACTGGCACCTAAGTGGAACTTTGTCTTCCAGAAAAAAAAAAAAACTCAACATGTATTTCTCAGTGCACCTGAAATGAACTGCTTGGAAGATGATTGTTTTCTACAAGTAGAAATACTAAGAGTAGCTTTAGAAATGCAGAATGTGAAACTAGTTCACTTAACTAGTGATGTACAGATGTACTGTACTGAAATATAGTAATGTTTAGTTTTTATGATTTTTATTCCATGTTATGTATGCTAGAATGGAGATTTTACAGCATAATAAGGTAATCTTTAGTGGATTACTTGTATGTAAAAAAAAAAAAAAAAAGGTGAGCAGCAGAGAAATGCTTATTTCCAGCATTGATTTCCTTTTATCTTTTCAATTCTTCATTGGTCCATTTATAAAGACAATCTTGTAAATACAATGTATGAGGAGTACTGCATTCTTGCTGTGCTGTATTTAAAGATTGAACACTTTAAAATGGGTAATGAAGTTTTGGGAGGTGGGCTACTATAGTGCAACCGGCCCCCGGAAAATCAGTTTAAAACCAGCTGGTCAGGAATACAAATGAAAGTGTTTTCTTTATTTTTATGGGTCGTCTTTTATTTTTAATGCCACACCAAACAGGCCAAAAGCAGAAAGGCTACTGACGGCCTGTGTGAGTGACTGATGTCATTTCCTGCTGCTGTGTGATAGGCTGTGCCAGGGTCTGCAGCAGCTGCTCCTTCCTGCGCAGGCTCCATCACAAATTCTAAAGCCGAACCAGATACTCAGCTCCTGAGTTCCTTCTGCCCTCTCTGCCTCCAAGCTACAGGATCAGGGACTGAAATTAACACCAGCCCAGAGCTAAATGGTGGTTTATTTTCCCTTTGGCTGTTAAAAAAAGCTAAAATTGGCATTTTAAAAAAATGTATTCCTCATCAATTTGGCTCATGGACAAAAACTGTTGATTTCTGACCCTTTACAGGACGTACTGGTTTGTAACAGGGGTTCCTGGTGCTATATCATCACAGCTTTGGAATGTTTTTGGAAAGAGGTGACCGAGGCCAGAAGGACTTGCATTGCCACAGTGTTGCCTACGGCCACACCCTTCACAAGGTGCTTCAAAATAGACAGGTTTGGCTCAAACTGCAGGGAGACAGAACCTTAAATAGTAAGAATACATAAGAATATGAGGCTGGTTTCTGGTGGGTCGGAATGGCCTACTGTGGTCTTTAAATGACCAGGGGATTGGGCATGGAGGCCAGGAGTGGCAGCCAATAGAAAAGCTGGGGGCAGGGCTAAGCAGAGGGCATGGCTACGCTTACTTCCCTGTCTGACTAGTCAGTCTGCTGCAGCACCCACTGCCACAGGTTACCACGACAACACGCTCTGGGTTTTCTCCTCCTGGCAAGATTATGTCACTGGAGTCTGCCCTCTTCTCTGCACTACGCCTGTCTGCAGTTTATGTTGCACAAAGCATCTGAATGACTGCACAAAAAAGTTAGCTTGTGTATTTGTCAAATAAAAAAGTGAGAATGATTGATTTGGCTCTACAGAACAGTAATGCAACAGTACAGCCAGTGAATAGTGGTTAGTTTTAGATTCGAAAGGACAGGAATAATTGTGAAAAATCATATCTTTTATATGAAGAATTAAAAGGTAAAGGAAGAGAAAATTGTTTGTGAACCCCTTATTTGTGTAAAGCATATTTTTTACATAAGAGAAAAAATTGCCTAAAATGTAGTAATTTCATGGAACCAGGGTTTAATGAACAAATGTTGTCTGTATTCACAAAGCTTTTGTTATTTCATGGAATAACTGGACGCTAAAGACAGAAAAGACCTATGTTTGAGAGCTTGGTGAAGGCACTATGAATCTGAATAGTGACTTTGAATTAATTTAAGGATGGGGCAGTGAAATCCAGGGAAAGAGGGACTTCAGGAATCTGCCAGGGATGCTATACTGGGTGCTCAGAGGGAACTGAAGCAAGACAAATGGAACTTGCTAAAAGGCATAGCTGAACCCCCCTGCAAATCAGCAAATCTGGGCGGACTCTTAATGGGGGTTTACCTGTTCATCCTGTAACATACCTGAACAGTTTCATTTTCTATTACTCTGTCACTGGGTAGTCAGAAATTTCAATATTTAATATTGTGAAAGTTTTATTTTGAGTCATCATTTTATTCATGTATTAATGTACTGGTATGTATTAGTGTTGTGTCACCGGTCTAGTGCAGGCTGACTATAGTAGTATGGTGCTATGTGAAGCATACTTCAATGCAAGCTCATGCTTCCTGAACCAAACATGTATTATATTTTAAATATCTTAGTTCTTTTTAAGTTTTAAACCATGTGCTTCTAACCCTCATAAAGACTGGATTAGTGACTGTAATTTAGCTGTTATTCTGAATCTAATTGTCCCTGAGCATTCACTTAGCCCCACATTAAAATAGAATGCGGGCTAAAATTAAATGGAGTAAAGTTTTGTCTTTAAATTGTTTTAAAATGGTTAAAGTTTATGTTTTTTGTATAAAGTTTATTAGTTTAAATTCATTTTTAGTGAATCCATTCACTACTGAATCTGTGGATTCAAATAGTCCACATAATAAAGTCAAACTACCAATGCACCTTGCAACTACCATGCAACGTTTAACTATCATCATGTGTAAACTACCAAGTGACAGAAAATTGGCCAAAAAGAATGACGGTGTACAGACGGTTAACTTTACTTCTATCTCAAAAACACTGTGACCATAGTACATTGTATATGCCATTTTAGATAATCCTAGCCACCTGAGGCTGTTCAACACCCTTTGAGGCAGCTTCCTGGAATACTCTACCTTTATACCTTCACATCATGTTAGGTGAAGTAACATGACCGATTGTGTGTGTGTGTGCATGCATGAGCTCATATTCATACACACACACACACAGTGTTATGTGTCCTCTATGTTCCCACATGTGCTATCAAAAAAAGCAATCCCAATCACTGCACCCCAAGCTCCAAACCGAGGCCTTCCGACAGCCAATCACAAGCCGAGATGGCGGAAGCATGGCTAATATTAGCATCTTATTGATTTTTTATTTCTTTATTTTTTTTTGTGACAAAATAGGGAAAGGGGGCAGAAGGCCATATCTTTAAACTGAGGCACATTGATCCAATCTGTATGAAATGATCCCTCAGTGCAGGTGTCTCAGATGGACTACAGGACACTGTTCAGTATGGCACTGGCTGGGGGTATTCCCAGGTGTATTCCTGATGACTGGCGCATTATCTGAGTGATGCAGAGGTCTGTGGAGTATTTATGACAGTGTTTGGATTTTCATAGGACATGGAGTCGCCACTGTAATATTTAGTTTGTATTGTCATCACGTCATTCAGTATAATCTTCAAATGGGTTCTGTGAACCAGCACAATAAGTGTGAAAGTGTTACAAAGTTTAATTGAATAAAAATGTTGATTAATCCCATATGCCTGTGTGTGTGAGTGTGTGTGTTTCCTTGATCTCAAATTTAATAACTTGGGGGAGAGAGGATTGGATTCTGCGCTGTGTGGAACAACATGCTCTTGTCAAGGTTAGCTTCATTTGTTTGTGACATTTGCTACCCATGTTTTATGAACTACCCTGTAAATGCTTCAAAGGAGAAATGTAGAATTTCTCTTCCAGCAATGACATCATGTGCACATCCTCTTCCTCAGCTTGATGAAGAACACCCAGGATTGTCCAAAGCTTGCCCCCATGTCATAGACGTTTTTGTGTTTCCTCTAATATGGCCATTCCATACACTGGCGCTGCCCGTCGGTAATTCCATACTGACTTCATCATGCCACTTGTGCTTAAATCACATGTTTAAAGCAAAAACAAACTGCTCAGGATGTGAACTATGACCTCAATATTTAAGCTGCTGTGGCATTGTTTCAAGATCATCTGGTTATTCTGGCTGCTATATTATAAGTGTGCCACTAGGTGTCACCAGCTCATGGATCTGAGACTATTGAAGAAAAAGCACCACTTACAAGTAAAGGCTGTGAGAGACATAAACTGCATTTCACATCAGCATTTATCTAAAATATTTAAGATCAGGTTATGATAACCAAGCTCATTCATTGTGATCCAGATAATCCTCCACAGCAAAGATTTCTTCTTTCATTGAAATGCATTTGTTGGCCTGACATGTTTTAAATTGGTCAACTAACATGATCAACTGACATGGAAAGACATCATGAAAATAAGTCTGTAGTTTACTGGGATGTGAATGTTTGCATTTAGACAGGAAGATGGTGATTCCCAATTTTAAAAGCCTGAAGGCCAGCTAGAAATTTGCTTTACTGTGAAATATTCTCTCACACTGTCAGCTGTCAAAGGATGCAGAAGCTCTTGATGTGTGTAAATGACACTCCCAAGTTCTATATCTCTGGCTGAGACATTCAGCTGTCTGACTTATGGTAAACTCCAAACCAGGAAAACCTGTGTTCCTGGCATCCCTTCAAAACTTTTACATTGAACTTTTTTGTTTATGCTTTATTTAACCACAAAGTCCAAAGAAAATAAAATCATTTTAAGGGAGATTTGGGGCCAGGAAATCAGCTTTCCAGTGAATAAGGTCATCTTGGAGTCAACTGGTTGATGCTGAAGTACTTTTCATTGTCCTTTTTTGCCTGAAGAAGGCCATTGCGGTCCAAACTCCAAGCTGTGTAAGTGCTTGGAGTGCAAATCTAAGAAAAAATGAGCTTGGTGCAATTTAATTTTGTTTTCCATTTGGAGGGACACCAAAAGGCTCGAGCTGTATAACCTGTTGTGAAACAGTGCTTTCTACCACATAATATATTATAATTATTATATATGTTATATTTTAATTTGGATCCAATAGGGTATTCTCCACTTGATTGTTAATCACATTTAGTTTATGGCATTTTTTTAGGAATATAAGTAATCATGAGTCGCATCAACTTGGCTAAAAAAAAAACAATTCTCAAGAATTCTTATCTAAATTGTGCTGTTCTTTCTGCAAAGGTCAGTAATCTATCTTCAGCATGGCAAATACAGCAGGATTAGCGTCCATGGACACACAAAGAGCTGGTAGAGAAAACGTTCTTTAGTCAGTGATAATTACTGGAATCAGGTGGCTAATTTCTGAGGTTAAATAAAAGCGTGCTTGCAGTGTGACCCTTCATTAAATGGTGTTATTTTCAGATTATTAGAGAAAATGGATTGGGGTGGATGACTGGGTGTAACTTTTTAACATTCAGAGTAGCTGAATCACAGTGTCTGTAATATCATTGTTAACCCATAACACTGTCTATCAAGACTGGAGTCTCTTCACTGTCCACTGACTAAAGATCCTTACAATGGCTCCCACTCTCACCAAGTAAGGTCATGGCCAGGACCACATTCTCTGAGACTGAAGAAAGTGACTGGATTAGCAACCAGAGGCAGAGAATAGGAGACCTTGTTTTTATCTTTCATTTTATAGTCTTTAAAGCATTCAATTCAACTGTCTTTCTTCCTCCATCCATTTGCTAGTTTGGGGGTGAAAGTGACAAGTGGACAGCATGGGTAATCCAGTTTGATTATTTTATGATGACGCTGTTTATTGAGCTTCATTTAGTTACTGTCATTATAATTAAGGAGAGGGGTTTTACAAATATTAAACTTTCGAAGGGATTGATTAAATGTAACGCGCATGTGCAGTGAGCCTAACTGTGGCTTCAATAATTTCACTGTATGTAACCCTCAGAAGTGCTTAGCGAGGTGAGAGAAAGTCTTTTAGATACACTTTTCTGCAATGTTTCAAGAATTGGTTATAAAATATATAACAACTGAGCTATTCTACTTCAATAAATCCATTATAGTCTATGGGAATTGCCCTTAGCTACGATTTAGCTAAATTAAGTAGACAGAAGATATGTTACACCACTGCTATCCCTACAGGCTTTTCTGTGCGCAAGTAAATTAAGATAACAAGTCAACAGATGTATTAAAATTTACGAATTCTGTGAATTCGCTGATGAATACATGTACAAAAGACTAACATATTTAAAAGCATGACTGAATTATGTGGTTACCTCGCGTAAAACTGTGTTGTAGCCTATGCGCCAAAGAATTCCATTTCCTGTTTGAATCAACTTTATTAGTTCATATCAGCAAGGAACGACAAAGGGATCGCAATTGGTCGATGATTTAAATGGATAGGGTGTTCGTTCCTGCATTCATTTGGTTTCCAGTTTGTCATGCTTTGTAACATTTGCATTGTGTAATAAAAAACTGATAAATATTTGATCAGTGCATAGACAGACATGACATCATTCATTACAGTTATGCCGTTGGCGATTTCACTATTTTCTCTAGCATTTTTGCTAGAGTTGTTTGAGAACTAAGTACATCATTTTGGAACAACCTTCAATGTATTATTACCGCTCCAGCTTCCAATGCAAAATGCACCGAATATCTTTCCAAGCGACAAATTTGCAGATTATCTGTAACGTTTGTAGTATGGTTATGTATATTTCTCCCAAATTTCATTGTTAAGCTACTTGATATAAAGTAGTCCTATATTAGCGTCATCTACGTCCATAGTGTACACATAGCCTACACATTTTCTATTATTTTTGAAATGTGAGTCGTAACCTAAACAGATTATAGTTTTGGTATTACTGAAATGTTCTTTATGTCTATTTAGCGAGGAGCGGACTAGAGCATAAACCAACCGTATTATATCTAATTATATCCCCTTGTAAAACGTAAACGTGAACAATGGTAGTTGATAGAGATAGATACAGGTGAGTGAACGTCAATGTCAGGGACTATTTGTTTATTTACCTCAATTGTTTACGACCAATGTAAGTTGAATAATGACGTAAAGATTTTTTCATTTGACGTCATACAGAGGAGGCGTCTCAAGGAAGTGACGTGTCAGGGGTAGTCGAAGGAAGTTTGCCCGGTGGTGCTGAAAGAAACTTTCCCCGGAGCGTCTGACGGGAGTGGAAATCTGGGAGTATCGTGCGGCTGGAGAGGCAAAACCAGCTGTGGAGGGTACTATTGTTTGCATCGGTACTTCCAAATCCAGCACGCTTATTAGGTTGGGGATAGGAACGTAAAGGAATTCCGCTTTGAACTACCTACCGCGTTGTAGCTTGCCCCCTTTCTCCCCCTTTCTCCCTCTCCCTTCTCGAACTGAGAATGGGGAAGGAGCAGGAACTCCTGGAGGCGGCCCGCACGGGCAATCTTGCCGCCGTTGAAAAGCTTCTATCCGGGAAGCGACAATCGGCAGGGACCGGTAGCGGGTCCTCTGGAACGGGGAGAAGCGGCGGCAGCGGCGGTCATGGTTCATCATCTCACACCCTCTCCAGTCTACTCAGGTGAGTCTGGACACCGGGGAGTTTGCGGCTCGGGAAGCAGAGCTGGATTGAGGCAAGGGTATTTGACCAAGGGGGGGCTAGCTAGCAGAAGCTACATAAAGCGCGGTTTAAATCTCCTCTGAGGATGGGACCATGTTTAATACAATGTTGCCCTAATCGTTGAGCAACTTGTATGCTTGATTATTCGAATGTGAAAATTTGTAGGTTTTGTACAATCTAGATATTCAAAGTCAAATTCATTTGCCAACTGCAAAAGATCAGCGAGTTGGTAGGTACCAAGCTCGCTTGCCTTCGGTCTACTCTTGTTCATTTTGTTTTTGGCACTGATCCCTCGTCTGCTTTAAAATACACCGTAGACAGTCAGTCATTCACACCTTAACCTACGTACTGTAGCTACCGAGCAAAAGGCAAAGACATTCCTTAAATATTTGTTTCCATTTATGAAGTGGACTTCCCTTTCTGCCTTCGCCATGTTTAATAACACATTAACTGAAGCTAGGCAGGTAACTTAGCTAGTGGCCAAAGTAACACCTATCTTTCAGAGCTCGCTAACTTACCTCGTCTACTTCTCTACCTCTTGGTACCGGTTCCTTAGATAAGTTGGCTAGCAACTAAAATGTGTTCGTACCAATTACCTTTCCTGGAAACCTCACCGAGCAATTGAAAAATGTAGCTTGTCAGTCAATTACCGGGTAAAGAGCGTAGTGGTTAAACATTTTGTTTGCTAGTTCGATTGTTTTGCAGAATCAAATGCATGGTTCATTATGCAGTACAGTATATTCAGTTTTGGTTGGCTAGCAGTCAACATGTCTAAAAGATGTCCGGATATTTAAGAGGTCCAAACGGATATTAAAACGTTTTTTTATTTACTTCATGTTTTTACGGAATAATACATGGAACCAGTTTTGGATTAACTGTGAATATTTGTCAGAAGAGTAATATGTGCAGTGCTGGGTCGAAACATTATTGTAAGGTTCACAGTCGTTATAAAAGCCAAATTCAATAAAAGAAGAGCTGTCACTGCGAAATGGGTCCCAATTCTTCCCCTTTCGTTCCGTGCTTTCTTGTCCTGAGCTTGCCTGGGTCAGCAAACGTGCTTGCAAAAGTGCAACATTCAGCCCCCTTTGTATTGCACGCTAAATTTTCCCGTCAAGCGCGAGTTATTGTATTTGCGTGTTTCAGCCACGAATGACGTCTATTTTCAGATGTTGTACGCGCCCCATTTTTATACTTCTCTGCTTTTGTTTGGATAAATCAAGTGCTCATCGGCTTGCATTACTACTGCAGCAGTTTCATTTGTGCTCTGCTGTTTGTGCATCAGATGCTGGCGTGGTGACATAATAGTCTAAGCTCTAATCGTATGAACGTGATGCACTGATAGTGACATTGGACAATTTTTCTCCACTAATGAACCGTCAGCCGTATCCAGATGCGCCTTTATAGATTTAGAGAAGCCTTTCATTTATGCAAGGGGCTATTCATTTTTAAGCCTTAAAACAAGAACATTTACCAGCCCAAGACTAATGTCAGAATGGACAAAGTGAGTGCATGACTCCGTCTGAACTACTAAAACACACTTGAATGGTGTGGATCGATCTGAACTCTGTCTTATCAAATATCATAAATAAGTATACTGACTGCCAGGTGCACCCTAGATGGGAAACAACTAAGTCATCAAATGATTTTGCTCCCTGATCATGGCAAGTTTTAAATAATAAAATCCATGGCAAGATTCTCATTCAGAGACCAAGGTTACCTTTGCCAGCTCAGTCAAAGTAATGGAGCAGGGCAGAGCAAATGCAGGTCTGACAGACATAAATAGCCTGAAGGTGGTTAAAAGGAGGCTTTACACCAGCGCACTCTGGGGAGCAGCTGCTTTTATTTAAAAACTCTGCATTAGTTACATGTTCTGTGTCTCCGAGCCAGGGGTCATGCTTTCCATATTGGATGAGGATGATGCCACAAAACATGTTTGCCCCTTCGGTCACTTAATGCCCCAAAAAAAAACAGTCTCTGCCACTTTGTAGCAAGTGGGCAGCACGCTTTTATAATGTCACAGTGTCGCTCCGATTATGTCATGTGTTTTTGTTCAGGACGCAGGCTCGATTTCCCAGCCATCAGCCTCCGTTGCCTCATTTGACAAAACAGACTTGTACTTATGATACTGGTGATATTTCCATTGGTGGCATTTTAGTGCTGTTGAATGATAGCCCATCATTTAGCGCTGTTGAATAACAAGTCCATCACGTGGGCGCGCCGACGCTGTTGGCCTTCACCTTGGCGCATAAACAACTGGCGTCTCTTGTAGCTACAGAAATAATGTTGATCCACTGTACAGACTGAAGTGATATATTGTCAAATAACTCACACCAGACTGTGCGGTACTAGAACTAATTACATTAGGCCCTCTTAATCGGGAATCCAATTTGGGGATGTCATGCATCTAGGGCCGCCTCCTCCAGCCTTGGCCGTTCCTGCCAGCAGACTGAGACGCTCTTTGTATCGTCTAGCTGGGTCTGCCAGGCCTGATCAATGGCTGGCTGCTCTCCACGGCGATGATAGCGATGAGGTTAGCATGTGTTAGTAGTAAATAAGCAGTAATAGGCTGAGCAACGTGCCAGTAGTAGCCGCCCCTCCCTACTTTCCCCTTATGCCCTCCTCAGCAGCGCTTGTCTTGCAGATTTTAGCCCCCGCCCCCACCCCCAGCAAATCTTTTCCGCCTGAAATGATCAGTGTCCATGTTAGCTGCCCCCCCCCCCCTCCAGGCGCTGATATTAGACGTGGTGCAGAGCGTTCCCCTACGGCCCAGCATATGCATTTTATTTGATTTAGCCGGTGTAATCAAATGTGTCAATATGCTGTAAGCGGTGGTGTGAAAAGGGCCTAATGGTGCAGGCCGTTCTCTGAGGCCTCTCTTATTGTGCAGCCATCCTCCAAGACTGCACCTCCTAATCTGGCTCAGCCCCGACCTGTGGTTCCTGGGGAAGGTTGAGATGGGTCACAAGATAAACTACTCAGAAGAAAATAACAAATTACTGTACAGCAGTGGTCTTCAGCCCTGGTCCTGAGGCAGCACGAGGTGTGCTGTTTTTTTTATTTTCACCTTTAAAGTCCACAATAGTGAGGACCTAAGACATGTGGTGAAGGGTGCTACCTGCATGAAGAACTGCTTTAATTGATCAGTGTAGTGCTGAGTATTATCAAAATCGGGCACACCCTGCGTCTCTCCAGCGCAAGGACTGGGGATCACTGCAGTATCCTGCAGGTCTACTCCACTGATACTCACAGTGGTCAGATTTAACCCTGCTCTTGTTAAAGCACTGGTTGCAGGTCCATGATGTTGTTTAGGTATTTTAACATTTTAATTCCTTCACTGAGTTTCAGGCTAAATTTGAATAAGGGGTGGGTCTTGGAGAATGTATTTGTTCAGTTACTGGGCCATGGTTTGGGCAGCACAGTTTAGATAAGGGAAATAAATACAGATTCAGAGTCGGCGACACAGCATCGAAGAGGAACTGGAAACAGGACGGCCTTAGCTGTTGTTATATGCATGTTGTAGCACTTACAATGTGAAACAAAGGTCCTCCTCCGGTAACTTTGAGCTGGAACCCTATAAAAGACCCAAGACCGGTAGACCTTGCAGGTGTCTCGCTGCATGTCACCAGCGACACTTGTGACGATGTGTCACTGTCCAGTGTTACCGTTTAACTGGTCGTTGCTGTGGTTGTGGCGATGACGAAGCTTTGTGAGGAACATGTTGTGAAACAGGGCTTGCTCGCTCCAGCGTGTCTGCGCTGAAGAGCTCTGAGGCGCAGACTCATATATGTGTTATGGGAAGCCTTGACTCCAGATACTCAGTGTCTCATCGTATGCGGAAGACTTTGTGAACTGTCTTCGGCCTAAGCTACCTACAGTCGTATTGGTCCCAGCAAGCATCTGAAGGTGGGTTTGGTTTGCTGGGGATGCCTATCATTTCATGTAAATATTCTATTGTTGAATTCATCAGGAGTGTAGTGATTTACACATGGATAATAAGACATATCATTTCTCAAAATGTGGGCATAGTTACACTACATTTGAGGGAGAAGTTCACCAGGGTCATATTTTTGAGCCTGTCAAGTCAGAATGCATTCTGGGAAACCCAGTGTACTCTGAAAAACATCAACGTTCTGTTATTTGCATACGGCAAACTGTCAGTGTGGGCTAAACATTATTTTGTTCTCTGGGAATGGGCAGGAAGCATTTCAAGATCAAAACCAGGGATATTATTTAACTTGGATGTACCAAGCACATGCAAACCAAATAGGCCTTACCCAGCTGTTTCTTAAATCCTTTGTATGTGCAGCCAAACTTTTTCCTGTGTTCACTTTTTTTTAAGGACTGCTCTAGGTGTACTGTAGGAATGGAATGTACCATGAAAAGACCTCTGGCATCCAGGGAGCTGAAACTAGTGGAGTGCTGTAGAAATTTCAAACATGTCGCAAGGATGTACTGCGCTTGTTAAATGGACGGGACAGCTTTGTGCATAGGAGTTGTTTGTGTCTGTGTGCTGAATTCATGCAGCTCCAACCCCCCCCTGCCCCCCCCGCTGCTGGGAGCAGTGTTTTTGGGCAGCATGCTCAGACACGCCGCGTTCCTGCAAGACAGGGGCAGTGCTTCGCCTTTCGAGCTGCGGAATGCCTCTCGTTCCTGTAAGGCGGGGCCACGGCATGGAACATGCACAAGGGGGACCCAACCGTCGCTCGTGGCGACCCAAACGGGCCTCGCTGTTACCTCACCCCTCCAATTGGCTCCTGAAGCTCAACCGTCCTGGCGGTAGGCCAGAATTCCGCCATCTTGAATTTTTTTTTTTTTTTATAAATATGGCTGAGCCACCCAGTCCTCTTTTTGTTCAAGTCATATAATACCCCCACCCCCAAGCTGTGGAACCTTCTTTCTCCCATTATTTGTTCAAAGGTCTCCTCATGAGACTGAAAAAAATGCTCTTCAGATACACTGGCCTTTGTCTTTTCAAATTATACTCTTGTAGGTAAAGACCAGATTAGGCTAAGGTTGGGTTCATTGCAGGCCTCATGATGTCACATGCTCACAGGGTTTGACAGGAAATGCTCTTCTGATACACTTCCTGTTCCAGATCATTTGGAAAACAGGTTTTTCATGAAAGGGCTTCCCTGGTTTTAAAACGACCAAACTGGCAAGTGCTGAGTGAGGGTCCCTGATGGTTAGAGAGCCTGCTGACCGTGGAAAATTAGCAGAAAAATGCATGGAGCACTTGGCCTATGTCTGTCTATAACAGCTTGTGCTGTCCCTCAGGAAGTTAAGCCAGCAAAAACAGCCTTTTCTAAGAATTAATGTTCCCCTTTGAGTTCATTTTCTTCTCCTTAATGTTGACCAAGTTTTTTTTCCCCCCATTTGAGCTGAAAGGTGCTAATGTAGGTAATAAGGTGATTTAAAAGCTTAAGAAACTAGTGACAAGGTCATGAGATCTAAAAAGGAGTGAACTGGAAAAAGAATAAATTGGAAGAAGTCAGGTATGAATATTTTAAGCGATTGTGCTTGTTTTCAAATGCAGTTTCAGTGATGGCAGCATGAGTGTACTGGTGACTGCTTCTCTGACATGGCCTACTTCCCTCTTCATAGGACATGGAAATGTTCTTTCGTGGAAGGTTTGTTATGATTCACACTCATTCGGTTTATAAGCTTTAAATCAAGGCTTCCGTTATAAGGTAGCAGCCTGCTTTCATCACTCACAATGACATAAAAATCATACAAGTAAATGTGTCATTTTTTGGGGATTGTTCACATTTCGCTGAGGATATCAGCGACAGATACCGGCTCCTTCATCCTGGAACGCACAGTCTGACCGGCTGTTGAAGCAGGCAGAAACGGAGACATGATTTCTGACTGCCTAAAGCACAGCATGGTCTACCGTCAGTCCTAGAGAATGCTTCACTCCATACTGCTAAGCTCCATTGAAAACCAGCCATTTCCAGCACAACGGGACACTTATGAAGCTTGTGTGGTAAAGGTCCTATCAGTTCCTCATGTAGCGTGTAAATGTTTTTATAGTCACAAGGCATAATAAAAATCAGTCAACAATGGCAGAGCTACGGATTTACCAGCTTCTATTATATACCCCACATATGTAATATATAGATCCATTTATTTACACTACACCACAGCGATGGTTAACAGTTAAGAGAAGAAGTACAAATCATACTCGACAACAAGTCATTACTGTCAGCTTGTCTGCGTTTATTTATTTTTTTTCTTCTGCTGAATAATCACTTCCAATAGTTATAATAATAAATAACCTTTTTTACTTTGTGATACCATCATTGTTCTTTGGTTCGTGTAGCATTTTCTTATTTCCACAGATAGTTGTTGTACTCTTCGTTTTTCCTCAGGAATATTTATGATAAAGACGCTTTAATATGTCCCGCAGAGATTTTGAAGATCAGTTTAAACGCTCCTGAAATGGCAGAGATTTTCTGAAGTCTGTCTGTTATCCTTTGTTGCACATTGGGATCTATAAGCACTCAATAATCTGCCATTATCTCAGACTTAAGCTTCGTTGAAGTGTTTAGCGCTAGCTACTATGGTAATGTAGGTAGCAGTAAAAGCAGTAAAGAGCATGGTGCTCTGAGATTGTTGGGGGTATTCTCTTTCTGTAGCCTATTTAAGCAGCCAGGAGGAGTGGCTGAGAACACTGGCCAGGACTGTGCTGTGTCAACCTGTGCTTATCACCGGTTTTACTCCTTGCAATGCCAACATTGCATGGGAGCGGGGATCTTTTTCTAGTGGGTGTCACCATGAACATAAGCCTGTTTCTGGATATTGGCTGCCAAGAGGAGCAGCGTATAGTAGGTGTTTTGGACCTTGGCCCCTGTCTCAAAAGTTGCGAGTTTGAATCCCAGATGTTACGGTTGGTGTTGACTGAGGTTCGGTCGGCCTGAAAAATCCTTGGCAGCAGAAATGGGTATTGTGTAAGCCCTCGATCTGAAATGAACAGTGAGTTTCATAATTTAAGCTCCATTTAATTGTCTTTGCGAAGGTCTACACATTGGCTTGGCGAGGCAAGGAAAATGAATAAATTTATGTTGTAAAAAAAAAAACAATAAAAATTGTTTTTGGAACACATGGCGCCTACATTGCATCTTCTGTGATTTCAAAGCACGGCGGATATTTTTGCAAATTAGGGCTTCTGACCAGGTGCTTCCTATGTTGTCAGCAGTTCTTGAAAGCCAGCGAAATCTGCAGACTTCACGGCGGACTCGTTTGTTTTTCCTGGCGGTTATCTGCCGGCATGAGAACAGGCGGTTTGCTGGCCTGGGAGTGCTGGAATCACAGGGAGAAGCGCGATTTTATGGGCCTTCCTGCTCTTTGTGTGACCCAATATGGTTTTGATTCAGGTAGTGCTTTAAAATTCGATGTGTTTTTTTAGTGTGTGTTTGGTATCATTCTGAAAACATAGCATAACAGACAGGGTTTCTTTCTATTCCCATTTCCCTCCTAAATGAAACCTGCTGTGGCTTGTGTGGGGTCATGGTTTGTTGTGTAGGTCTGCTCATAATGGATAGTTTTTAACGCTCAGCTGTGTGGTTGCTGCCACTGAAGTATTGTCGTGCATTATTTTCATGTCCAGACTAAATCCATAAATACATTTTTGCGTTGAAAGATATTTGTGCTTCCAGACCTCATTAACTGTGGCAGAGAGGATCGATTTAGTTATTATTCCCTGAGCGCAGGTTACGGCACTTGGTTTTTATGGCCTGTGTTTGCGTCTCTCTCACGATCTCCAGCGCATTAAGGAGCCTGTTACGGTTATGGTTATGGTTATGGATGAGGCACCTTATGAAATATTGAACTGCGGTTTTTGGAAAATGTTACACCCACACGGAGAAGGAGATGGGTAAAATGTCACCTTATCTCAACCCATTTCTCGCAGAAAGAAAGGTCAGTTGAGCAGTTGCGTGTAAAATTGGTTGTTTTTGGATTTACATTTTAGGAAGTTTCTTTCTGTTTGCCACCTTATCACAGCTCTAGTCTCTTATTTACTTATGGTTTATTTCCTATGGAAACCTGTGATGGAGGGGCAAGGCCTCATGGATCACTGATGTTGATTTAAACATGTAAATCAAGGACATATTTAAACCAATCACATGACACTGCTCTCCATGGCAACGCCTATTATCAGTCCACACCAGTGATTCAGTGTTGACAAATGCTCCACCCATTTTTTTTGTGAGCACATTATTCTCCTGGCAGAATGGAAATGATCTGGGCTGCTGGATGAATGTCTATAAGCAGTCAGATTGTGAGCCAGACACAATCTGTTGCACGGTGTCTGTTTTGCCTTTGTGGCGATAGTATCGTTCTGAGCATGCTCTGCGCTGTTAGCCACGTTAAGCTTCCTCATGTGGCTTGTGATGGCAGTGATGTCACGGGTCTGGGTGTAGGCCTGGGCGGGGTTGTGACTTACACCAGAAAGTCTTTTGGCCTAGTGACACAGACGGCAGATTAGACAGCTTTCACACTTTCCTTGCACCGTTGTTTTGGCTCTGCAAAGCAAAGGAGGGTGGGTGTACTGCCCTTCTCTAAGCCGCTGTGTATGTGTGTGCATGTGTGGCCGGACAGTTTATCTTGTTTGTTTGTTGTCCTCACACATCAGTGACTCCATCCAGCGTTGAACTGTAGTTGAACTCCCAGCAAGGCTGTCCGCAATTAGGGGTTTTGTTTGGCCCTTGATTGTGTTTGTCCCTTGGTGCAAATAATGTCAGGACAGCAAACAAATCTCATGATCAAATTATGCATGGTCCACCTTGGCAGTACAGCTAATCAGAAGCGAATGCAAGCAAACAGAAGTGATCTTCATCCATGACCGAGAGGTGTGACACTTTTGACTGTTTCCCTCATTCATCACCCTCAGTAGGAATGCAGGCTGGTTGGACGAGTGTATCTGAGGACAACTGAATCAAACAGCAGGCAGGTGTGAGTGATCTTGAAATCAGTCTTCCCTTCGCATGACATACCTGTCATTGATGATGGAGGTAGAAGAGCTCTTGGCCCTTCGTAATTGAGAAGCTGGTGGTGACCCCCCCCCCCCCATTTTGGGGGAATTTCCTGTTCTGCCACCTTTCGGTTGTGTGGTTCACCAGGAAAGCAGATTAGAGCCAAATCATTTGGAATATGCCACACGGTCTCATGATGATTATTATTATTATTATTTTTTAAGCGATCAAAATACGCTGCCAAATACAATTATGTCCTGAGCGTAGGGCCTGTTATACCAGCTCCACCACCCCCATCCCTCTGCCCCCTGGTGAGTTTGCCCTAAACCCCCACAGTTCCCAGGGATTTTGAGATGAAGCTTTCGAAGTCCAGGCTGTGTAATTCACCTCTTAAGCCAGAGTGATTTTGTCTGTGTGTGTGTGCATGTGTGTGTGTGTGTGTGCTCGCGCGCACATGTGTCTGCGTGTGTCTCACTCTCCTGACGCCTCCGCATAAAAATGCATGCTCGTAGCAGAGGAATCTTGCAGCTATTTGCCGGAGCCCTTTGGAATTCCCGTTTAGGATCTTCCCATGGTTTGGGTCTGTCAGTCCCAGAGCACATCTGTCTGAAATTCGTGTCTGCCTGACTGTTGATGCCACCAGACCACGGTCCTGGTGTCACATGTCACAGCAGTCCATCAAGGAGTCTTTGGCTCAAAAACCCCAAAAAAGACCACACATGTCCTTAGCGCTTTGTCTTTGTTATGTGGAGCTTGCATTTCTTAGCGGCTTTCGAGGTAATGCTGACATCTTACATTTTGTGTGAAAGCTGCTCTTGCACAGGCGTTAAGTATAATGGCTTAAGTTCTCGGTTGCGGTTGGTATGAATTTGTTCTCTGTCACTGCAGGCCGTTGTGTTTCATCGTTAAGGAACTCTGATTGCATTGGGTTTGCCCTCTTCATCTCCATTTTCCACTCTCTTTGTCGAGACCTGATTCTGAGTTCTTACACTTTTTGTATGAGATGTTGACTTCTGCAGCTGCTGGCGACGTCCTGCTTCAGCTTAGAACTGCCGAAATCGCTCCAGTGCTGAAACGTACTTCGCCCCAATGAGCTTTTAATTTGACAGTTTTTTATGCTGCTTTGAGTGATGATAGTGTTTCCTTGATTAATGTGTCGCTCTCTTTTCAGTGTTTGTGGTACATAAATATTTATGTGCCATATAAATAAGATGAGTCATTACATACTCAGGATCGCTTCAGCAAAATGTCCAGCATATAAATGTTTAGTGTAGTAAATAAGTGGCTGTAGCTGTCATCATTAGAGTGTCTACTATACATACAATATATAGTAGACACAAAATATACAATAAATGAAACTTCTTATTTTCTTTGTTTATTTTCTGGCTGTACTGGAGGGTTAGCTGAAGGTCACGTTTTTGTCGTTTCTCAGTCGTTTGTCCCCTCAGTCACAATCACTGTTATGTGGGTAACGGAACTCCTGACCAATTGTGTGCTATGTTCCCAAGAGTCCGGTTTGTGTGTGACCTGGCCATTTTAGTTTGTGGTTGTTGTTGTTTGAAGAAAAAAAAAAGAGTCTAAATTGGAAACTTAACTTGGCAGGAAAACCACAACACTTGAGTTCCTAATAAGACCTCTTGCTGCCTGAAAAAGGCCAAGGGCTGGCGATATTTTTAGCTTCCCGCTGCGGTCACCACATTGAAGCAAAACTAGTATCTTCCCTGTCACAGAAGTTTGTTTTCTGTGGAAAAATGTGCTATTTCTTATGAACTCCTGCTGGCATTCTTTTACACTGACCCCTGATCGTTTTTGGCTTTTTTTCTTTGAAACTTGTGCTTGAAAACCTAGAACAGCCGAAAATAAATTAGTCACTGGTGCAGAATCAGGAGATGTATATGAATTCGGCACACACCTGTGTTTGTGTATGCGTGTGTGCTATAGATAAAGGATTTGCAAGAAGAGGCAGACAAGTTTCTGTACTTTGGTCTTTCTTCCACTCTTTATTAATTGATAAACCCCAATCATTTACCTCATGAAATTTTTGGAAACTTTCTTGATAAGCTCACAATTAACAACTGTGCCCCTACCATAGGAAACAGTTTACAGTGGTCTAGCATTGGAATATGCAGCTGAGTGGCTGTATAAACCTGCTTGGTTGATTGGAGTAAACAAAAACCTACATAAACACTGTCCCTCCAACAACAGCGATGCCAGCCTCTTTAAATCAGTATCCCTCTCTACTCTCTCTTTCCCAGTGGATTGATCATTGATCAAAGGTGCTCCGGTCCAGCTCCAGTCTTGGAGGAGTGATAGTCACGCAGCTTTTGGGGCAGTCCAGCACTTAGGTGCTTAATGTAAGTAATTGATTGGCTGGGCTCCACTCGCCTAGTTTCCAGGGCTGAACTGGCAGCTGATTGAAAGGGAAATCCAGGCGGTTCCTCCAGGAGCGGAGCCGCCCGGCCTGTGGGTGCAGCAGGGCCCTGAGCTCTCCTGACCCAGATGTGGTCATGGTCTTCCCCTGCTGTGCTCAGCAGTGTCTGGGCCCACCTGCCTGGCTCCGAGTCCTGGCCCGGCACTGCCCGGCCCACCAGGGCAATTACACATGCCGTTCAGCCATGTTTGGCTTGGAGATGGAGAAAAGGAATCGCCCTGTGCATGTGTCTGCACATGCAGCCTGTACACCCCCCTCCTCTGTACCACAGTTCTTTTTCTGTTCTGTTTGTGCAAGGTCAAATGTATTTGCAATTTCCTCTCTAAACCAATTTTTTTCCTCCCCTTAAAAATATTACCAGAGCAGGTTTTAGGTTTTCTTCATTTGCTTTTGAAGCAGAGCTGAATTTCACTTTCTCTGTGGTTTCACATTCTCTGTTTATCTGACTCTGCACACAGCTTCCGGCACAGGGGCAGTATTTAACTGCTTTAGAACTTGTTTTCCGAGGGTTCGAGGAGGCACTTTCTTTGGGCTGCATCCCGCTGCGTCTGTGCAGCCTTGCAGAGATAAGGCCCTGTCTCTCCCCTCTCCTCCTCACGCTGGGAGGCTGTGGAGCGCTGTGCGGCTTCCTCGATCTCGACCAAAACGCGTGGTTGCAGAAGGACGATCGAGGGCAGGCACCCCCGAGGTCGGCAGGCATTTTGATGTGGCGCCTGCGGTCAACACCTCATAGCTCGGGAAGGAAGGTGTCAAGCAGCTGAGCGAGCGACACTCGCCTGTTCCTGCGTGGTCGGGGTGAGCACAGCGGAGCCTGCGGGGAGTCAGTGGTGGCTCTTTGCCGTGTGGGGCATGGCTGCTTTCGATTCGCAGTCCTCACCTCATGCAGATCACCAGAGCAGCTGCAGGCTCTCAACGACCTCTTGCCTTCTGCTAGTCTCTTTTCAGTAAAGGTAGACAAATGTTCGCCCAAATCAGGGTAGATGTGGCACATGATAGATCAGTCACTCTTATAGCTGCGGTTCCTACTCATATTTCCACTTCAACCACAAGTTTCCTTTTTAGGTGAATCGAGACAGCCTGTAGCAGGAAACTCAGTGACAGTTTAGTCATTTCATTTTGAAATGACTGAATAAGTGACGGAAGGGGTTTGGGTGACAAAAAAAATAAAAGAAAATAGCTTGCATTGACTTTCCCCTCTGACAGGCCCTCCCATCTGTATCGCAACCTCAAAACCAGGAGACTGGCCTTGTTAAAAAAAAAGAAAAGAAAAGAAAGAAGCTGGGAAAGTGCCTCTGAAGTGTGCTAAGGCAGCCCGCCGCCAGTGAACATCAACCTTCTGCGCTAACTGGAACAGACAAAGCACTCCAGCTATTTCCAGGCGGGAGAACTGGGTCGCGGGCATCGCAGGGAATTGGGTTTGGTGGTCCTGACAGCTAGAAGCGGTGAATCTGCACCAGTGGCAGCGAATATCGGGAAAAATATATTAATAGAAAGTTAGCGGGTGGGAAGTTTATGTATGTCACGATATGGTATCGTCATTGATGGATAGCTTCAAGCCGAAGGTAAAGTCCACATGGTTGCTGAACTAGATAAATACTGTGGTTGGTGGCTCAGTGGAAACACACAAGTGAGGCTGCTTCAAGTGACTAGCAGGCTGTAGCGTCCGTGGTCCTCATCTGTGGTGTGGTGCAGGGCATTCAAAGTGTTCGAGGTTAGCTTGTATCTGTTGTGAAATCCAGACACCAGAAGACTCCAGAATCGTATGCGGCAAGACTAAGAGTTCAATGATGGTTTCATGTTTCTTTTTCATATTCATCACCTCCCTGCCCTCCACTACTGCTATGTGCACATTCTCGGCCCTGAGAATTAGCGTGAATTAATGTCAGGCTGGAGTTTTACCCCCACACGCATTAACATGCTCTCTTATCAGGGCCTGGAACGTAAGAGGTTTATCTTCAGCTGTTGTTACAATGCCATTGCTAAGAGGCAGACGGTTTCCTAAGTGCTTTTATGTGTTGTAAAACACAACGATACAGACGAGTGGTGTTGGTTCATCAGTATTTAGGTATTTAGTACACTTGAAAGGGCATTATCACTGGAGTGGTGTGCAAGCATGGGTGTTTCACATGGGGAGCTTATCTGGGCTTTCCTGGCATAGACGTTGATGCACATGCTAACCCTGCACAGACATGGAGCATAACAGGTTCATAACCCCAAAGTGGCTGTGAAATGCTAATTGGTGAGTATGAAGGAGAATGGTAGCATTCCAGAGTTATAGGTATTCAAACCAGCATCGGATTCTTTAAATGCTGATAAAATGTTCAAACACTCATGCAGTTCCCTGACAGTTTTCAAAAGGACATGTTATGAAACCCAAATGCACTGTTGTTGAATATTAGTGAAAATGGATAATTCTTTCAAAATTGCCAGTATTGCGTGAGAATTCTACTGGCGTCAGGAGAGTTTGAGCATTCCAAATATTTGTTTGACCCAGGCCTAAGGGTACTGTGCCTTCAACTGTAAGGACAGAAGCATCCATTTTATTTAGTAGTAAATGCTAAATTTCCTGCTCTAGTGCCTCATAGGAGCAAATATCATCACACATCTCTTTTCGGACCAGTTACTGATGTCACTATATGTCTGTTTGTCATTTTGTGAGCTCTGTTCCTGTACTTCATACTGTGCCCTGCTAGACGACTTCTCTTCGTATCTTTCCTGTATTTCAGCAGCCATAACAACGTATGTGTTTTCATCTGTATTTTGGACCTGAATTTAACATAACCATGTCGTGTAGTGTGGGCAATTGTGTTTCACCTGTAGATGAATGTAGATTAAATATTTTACCTTCAGTTTCTTTTTATGATTACTTGGAAGCCACATACCATAGTTGGGTGTTTACTGTCACTCATTGTTTTGATTCCCTGTTTCCTGGCAGGGAAACCTGTGTGTTGTAATCCATCCCTCCCAAGTTATCACCCTTTTTACTTCAGATCAATTAAATAGAGTCTTGTAATCCGCATTGGGGCAGGACATTGGTCGGTTGTTAGAGGTGCGATTGTTGGACACTGTGACTCTCACAGCCTGGCTGTGGTTGGACATTAGGCCGTCAATTGAGTGGTTGATGATGGAGCATCTGGTCTCCACACGCTGGAGCAGGGCGCAGCGTTAAGCCAGATTGCCCTGGCAGTGCCAAGATCATGCCATACTCCGTAGGGCAGCCGCGCCCCAGGGCACGGCTAATCCCTCCACGTGTCGCCGGCGCGCTAATTGGATCTCAGACAAATCTATTTATTTGACACACGGCTCAAGCTCACCTGGCTGCCTCTCCCAAAATCCCAGCCTGTCAAAGCGAAGTGCTCCTCTAGTCTGGGCAGTGTGACCGAAGCTGCCGACAGTCCTGTTGAGCTTCTGTTGTGCTGATCAGTGTGGTCAGATTATTGCAAAATGATTCACATAAGCACAGACTTTGCTGCAGTGGCCTTGAATTTAGTGTATGAGTATGAGTCATATTGGGTGTTAAATGTTAAATCTGGTGTGTGTATTGATATTTAGATTATTTTGGTTACGTTTGCTGTGTTCTTTAGTCAGGGTGAGGCATGTGGCTGGAAACACAGCTGCTGTAGGTGAGGCCTTCTGTGGTTTGTAGTGGCTGACCTCTGCTGGAAGGTCACACCACACCAAACCACACCACACCACGGCGGGACGGGCTTCCGCTGTGTGTGGTTCCCCTGGGGGAAGAGTCACAGCTGAGAGCCGAAAAGCTGGAGAACATCAGGACGTGTGTGTGTGTGTGTGTGTGTGTGTGTGAGAGGCTGAATGGATCAGAGGGAGTGGGAGCAAGCAAGAGAGAAAGGGAACAAGGCGAAAGAGAGAGAGTGAGTGAAGGAAAGAAAGAGAGAATGTGAAGGGAATATTAGACTGAAAGGGGGCATTCTAGGATGCCTGTATGCCGTTGTGAAGGACTTCACCCCCATCGTCATTGAGCAGAGGGAGGGAATTAGATTTCGGAGACACTTCACTCTCCCTCTCCGGCTCTGTGCGCGTCCAGAATCCCTTTCAGACCCGGTGTCTCATCAAACCGATATCCCCGCAGGGAAATTAAGGATTAACCCAGCCTCTCAAAGCCAAACTGCCAGCTCCGTTCCCTGGCCAGGGCACCCCTCTGTTATTGGAGCAGTCCATGGTCGGGAGTTTGACCGTTGTTCCTGTTACGAAGCCGTCGTCCCCGCGTGTCCAGTTTGGTCTGTGGATCCGTAATGGGATGAAGTGGCTCTCCTTGGGCAGTGACCCACCCCATGTAGAGTCTCTGGTGTTTTCACCACGTGGCTCAGACATAAGGTGGTCACAGGAAGAGGGAATTACAAATGCCAGCCAGCCGCAAAAAAAAAAAAAATAAATAAAATCTGCGGCTTCCTTTTGTCAACATCCCCAGGTTTCCACACCTCAGTGTCAATGTGATTTTTTTTTGTGCTTGGTTGTGCTTTCAGATAATATCTGAATCTTTTTTTTGTGTTGTCATTTTATTTTTGCCAGGTGAAACTTGCAGAACAGTATGTCAAAAACCCCCAACCTACTGTTTATGTTTTAATCATACTAAAATATTGAACATGTGTAAAATGATGGCCTCCACCCGACCCTAACACCCCCCCCCCCCCAGCATGCTTTGAGGTTACACTCAGGGCTGTGTCGGCTTCCCTGCTCGATTTCTGCATGTGATGTGTGCAGCAGGCGTGAAACTAGAAAAGCGCCAGGCAGTCTCGTCCCATAATGCAATGCCAGCGACTGAGCCGCTGTAGCAGCAGCGCCGTGGACTGTGGGAGGAGCTGTGTCAGGACACGCCCGCCGTGATGTCACGGATCCGTTTCACGGTGGTGTGAATGGCAGGGAGTCCCAGCCCGCTGCTCCGCTGCCGTGCCCAGCGCCGCCATCGCTCATTGTTCCGGAGCCCGAAACAAAGAGACAAGATTTAATGAGACGTTTCCTGCTGCATAATTGCAGGCTGCTCCCAAAAAAAGCCCATTAAGGGCCAAGAGTATTTTTAGAGGGGGAAAACAGTCATTACGGAAACAAAAGTGAGACGCGCCTCAGCCCTGATGGTGAGGGGAGCGTCCTGTCGCACGTGGTACTACAGACGAGACCCCCTACTCCTCCTCTAACAACCCCCCTGCCCACTCCTACCCCACCCCACCCCACCCCCATCTCTGCTGGGCGTCTCCACGACGATTGGCGCCGTCATGGTGGCTGGCGGGTGCAGCGGAGGGGCCGAGGGGACTGCCCAAATTAAACGTGATGATGTCACCCTGGGTGAAATCGCAGCAGTTACTGCGGCGGGGAGGGAGGTAATTGGACGGTAGAATATACACAGAACGCACCCATGCCTTCAGCCTCCTGAAGTATGGGCTCTCTTGCTGACGGTCTTGTCACTTTTTTTTTTTTTTTTTTTTGTCTCTGGTGTGGAATTTTGTGACACAGCTGTTTATTTACCATGTGCCAGACATACATCATCACGTGAGTGTGTGATCTGTCCTTCCTCTCCCTTTTTCGCTGTGTAATCATGAGTTTGTGTGGCTTATCGATGACTAATGAGCTTGACCGCGCGTTCCAGGCAGGGCCTGAGCTTGCCCCCGCTCAGTGAATGAACACTGTCACCTGTCGGCTCTCGTTCCCCCAAGCCCCCCCATGCTCACACGCCTCATTAACACAGCTCGAGTGAACCGCAGGATTCCTGTGTGAAGGATTATACTTTCCTTTTTTCCCCACATTGTGACAAATCAGATTAACATGTTTTTTTCCCCCCTCTCACTCTCTGTAAGGGAAAAAGCCCCTTGCCAAGTTTTTCTTTATAAAGATGACCCAGTTATGTTCCCAGCTCTCCTGATCTTCCAGTTTTTTGTGTGTTTTTTTTTAATCCCCTCACACCAGTAAGGATCGCGAGCCTCGTGTCTTTCTCCTCCTAGCTCTGCCCTCACCGTATCCACACTGTCTGTTTCCTTAATGTGACACACACCCTCCTCTCATACTCCCCGCCCCACTCCCTCGTTCTGCACCTGACCCCTTCCTGCATTCCTTCATTCCTCCTGCTGCCGCTCCTCCCTTCTTCCTCATTCTTTTCCCCTTCCTCACTCCTCCTCAGAGAGAACCCGACAGACAGCGCCCCCCTCAGGCCTCCGTGGGCCTCCTGTCCTTCACGCATGCCTCACATCCGCTTTCAGGGTGTCTGATTACAGGAGCGTCAGGTTAAGACGGTGTTTTTGTTTGAGGAAGACGGGCTTGGCGATTACAGGGGTTCAAAGTTCAGTTCTCAGGTGTGCCGACAGCTGTGGCCTCAGGGTGAACCGCTTCACCTGAACCGCCTGTAACCACTCAGCTGTGAAAACAGCAGCCGCAAAAAAAAAAGAAAAAACAAACTGTAATTCATCCCTGATAAGGGTGGGTGTCTGTCGGGCAAATGATAACCATTTTTTTGCCATGCCCGGAAGAGTCCAGGGCTGTTTTAATGGGAATAAATGTTATGGAAGCTGGAACTGAATAATATATAAAGTCTTATATAATCTAACACATTAGGCAGTTCTATACCTCTTATAAACATCCAGCATTCACAGATACAATGGTCGCTTTGAATTAGAACTGTACAAAAATGGTTTTTAATTGGCTGTTGGGGGGGAGTTTGTCCTGTGTTTAAATGGGGCTGGTGGAGGGTCCACAGTAAGCCGCTGTCTTGCACCCAGAGCTAACATTAGCCAGACAGGCCTTTCCTGGGGCTCAAAGGCCCTGTACAAACAGTGTGTGAGGCCGTGTGAAGGTTAAAGCCCGCTGCGGTGTGTTAGCGTAAGAGCTAAGTCGGGTCTCACCCCCCGCCTCCTAGTGTGTATTATTAGAAAAAGGAGAAGCGAGGCTATCCTCTGCTAATGAGCTGCCGCTCAGCCGTCAGAGTATAAGCTTGATTTCCTGTTGACTCAAGTGAGGGGGGGTTGGGGGGGGGTGAGCTTAGCTTAGTGGCTGCGGGAGGAGTTAGCATAGGACTATGTAGCAGACGGTAGATCTGGGGGAACTGTGACCCACACAAATGTGAGTTTTGCTTTTGGTCCAACATTGGTGCTAGGCCCACTTTCCATGCTTTGTGCTGAAAATTGAAGTGTGGAAACTGGTCTTGTGTGTTTTGATGCTTGTATATGTGTGTATCTATGTGTGCATGTATTTTTGCCCTACAGTGTTTAAATACACTGTTTTGGGGTATTAATGGATGCATGTCTGTGTGTGCATGTGTGTCTGTGTGTCTCTGCATCTGTACGTTTGTGTGTTTGTGTATGTGTGATTTAGATGTTTGTGTGTTTGTCAGCGTGTCAGTGTGTGTGTTTGTGTCTGTGTGTGTGTGTCGGTGGCCCGGGTATAGCAGCAGGTAAAGGCAGGTTGTGTGATTTAAATTAATTCGTGAGGATAGCCCTGCTTTCTCTATTCTGTAATGGTGGCTGAATATTTATTTTTGTCTGTCTAAATCCTTATTTCTACACTCACGCGTATGAAGTCATGCATCTAAGAAACTTATGTCCTTTTGTATGCCTTTATAAAATGTGAGCATGGACAACAATTCATAGGTTTGTGTGTGTTTGTGTATGCATTTGTCTGTCTGTCTGTCTGTCTGTCTGTCTGTCCGTCCGTCTGTCCATCTGTCTCTGTCTGTCCATGTCCATGCACATAACACTGTCTCCTTTCTCCCCAGTATCTGGAGGGGGCCCAATGTGAACTGTGTGGACAGCACTGGATACACCCCCCTCCACCACGCCGCCCTGAACGGACACAGGTGGGTGTGCCTGACCCCCCCCCCACTCCCCACCCCTCCTTCTCCCCCTGTAGTCCCAACACTCAGCCTGTGTATTTTGCCCGTAGCTTGAGGAAGGGTCCTCGGCACCCACCCATGTAAATAACTGCCCTTGTGTTGGGGCCGTCTCCATCTCCGCTCTCTCCTGCCACAGTAGAGGTCATTATGCTGCCGCCGCCTCTTCAAGCTTGTGGAGCCAAACCCAAATCCTGACCCAGATACCCACCCTGATTAACTGCGCAGCTCCATTTAAACACTGCAGTTCTGCAAATGTGTCCAGAAGACACGCACGATTGAACCTGTAATCTTTCAGAAATAATGGCCTAAATAATGCTTCACATTCAGCTAACCTTAGACTGCATCTATGAGCTGAGATTCTGTATTTACTTTCCATGTTAGCGTTCAGCAGACGCTCTTATCTGGAGCGATTTACAGAAGTGTTTCAGATAGGTGTAGATAACAAACCAGCTCCAGTCCTGAAGGGCTGCTGTGTTTCCTGCTTCACTGCATACAAAAAGCCCCCAATTGGCTGAAAAGCTCACAAACCTTACATCCAAGGCCTGACCTGGTTTGTTTATGAAAGGAAGCCACAAAAACCTTAATGACACTGACACCCTCCTGGAGTTCCGAGTTATTTTTAGAACATGTGTCTTTTATGTTACTGGAATGTTGCTAAAATAAAGTGACCATTGAACATCCCAGCTTCCAGGAGGGTCCTAGTGTGGTCTAACCTTGTTTGCTCCCCCTGCAGCGAGGTGGTGGAGGTGTTGCTAAGGAACGAGGCACTGACCAACATTGCCGATAACAAGGGCTGCTACCCCCTGCACCTGGCCGCCTGGAAGGGGGATCAGCGCATCGTCCAGCTGCTCATTCACCAGGGGCCCTCGCACCCCAAAATCAACGAGCAGGTCTGACACCCCCACCCCCCGCCACCCTCTCTCTCCAGACCACACACCTGTTAAACACACATACGACCACACCTGCTCATAATCATACACGCATGCATGTATACATGCACCTACAGGCATGCATACACTCACACATGAACATCTGTACACACATTCATGCATACATGTTCACACGTATGCCTAGACCCACAAATGAACAGACAAACCTATGTGCAAGAAGAAGCACACGCACACACACACACACACACACACACACACACACGTGTACAAGGGCGAAGCAGCAGGGTCACATTTGGCCCACGTTGTGGACAGGGCTCTCTGGATACTGCGTGCGTATGTACGTGCGTGCGTGCGTGCGTGGCTGCCGTAAATGCTGCTGTCACTGGCTGTCATCTGTTAATCGGACTTTAATTGGGAAGGCCAGCCATCTGTTCCTTCCCGTGTCCTTTTCAATATCGCTCGTCACATCTGCACACAGCCATATTGCCACATAAACTGATCTGCCAAGTAGGTCTTATTAAAAATATCTCTGATGCTAATTTTAAGGGTTTGCTGGACTTAATAAAAATGGCTTTATTTTATGTGCATTCCACGTCATGGAAAGAATTAGGACTACAAAAGTAGTAAAGAAAATAGACTCTCCCTCTATTGTCTATTATCCGTCATAGTGAGCTATCATGTGTGAGCTGTCATAGGCCCGTTTTGATAGACAGCAATGCAGCAGAGTGCAGAAGTACAGCAATTTTCACACTCCCCCATTCTCCCCCCCCCCTGTTGTGAAACTCCATTTTAAATGGCCACTGTGTCCTAACATTTTATTTCTATCAGTTAATCTGGCCCAAATAGCTGATTAGTTACTTACATCAACAAAACCTTCCCTTCATTGCCAAGAAGAGCCTTCAACTGTCAGCTCATCAGCCAGTGTATCTTAAATGTGAGATTTCTCAAATAATTGGGTTAGTTAGGCTAATAAAGCAATTAAGAGCACAAGTTGCCAACCCTTGCCTTAGCCTGTGACCTAGGTTCTCAAAAGGTGGAAAAAAACCAAGATTTATCTTGTCTGTCTGAACGCTGACCCTCTTGAGCACCTCCCTCAACACTCAGACCACTTCCTTTCCGAGTGTAGATAGTTTCGGTTTTTGTACTCAGTCACATGGTCTGGGTTTCAGGAACAGGTCAGGACCATGACATTACCTCATCCCATCTACCCCTTGAATCATCAGTCCTCATGACATTTAATTCATTCATGGAGGGGGCCATGCCATTAAGCAGTAGGGGTTTGGGAGAAACCATTGAACAGTAAGGGTAGGGGAGAAATTTGGCCTTTTTTTGTAGCCACGATGCTGGAAGTTATGTGCTCTTCTTTTGGCTGTTCCAAACAGGAGGACGAACAGATTTAAATTTCTCTACCCCAGAGTGTTAACAAGGCATTAGAATGATGACTTGGGGTCTTTCCATATGTATGGAGAGCTCTTTGTCTCCTCAGAAAATGGCTGCAAGTTAAAAAAAAAAAAAAAAAAAAAAAAGAAGGAAACAAAACGCTGGCCTTGAAAACATGAGCCCTCTCTGTCTCTCAGAGTTTAAGGGGTTGCCATCATCCCCTCCCGCTGCAGCACAAAACCATCGTGCCTGTAGGGTCGCGATTCGTTTTCCAGGGACTCTGGGAAGTGAGAAAGGAGGGCATGTCATGGGAGGGTGAGGGCGAGGACGGTCGCAGGGAACGGGAGAGAATCGTTAACCCCTCTGCACCGTGGCGAGGCTGTACTAACCCCTGATAACGGCTTGCAGCGGCCCCATTGGATGGCCTGAATGGAGTGGGATGTGACATCAGCAAGGTTTTAACTCCACGGTAACGGTGTCACTCACCCAGGGGCTGCCACGGCCCTTTGTCTCCTTACTGCCAAGCCTGAAAGCTGATCGGACTGTACTGGCACAAGCTTGTCAGAGACGACCTGAAAGGAAACTCAGCCCACAGCCAGGCCGTATCAAAAGTAACTTTGAGAAATTGCAATAAAATTGGCAAAAAAAAAAAAAAAAAAAACATTCGTAACAAAAATTGTGACTCTGAAATTTCTGGAAATGGAAAGGGTCTCAGTAATGACCCGAGAGGCACACCGCTATTGTTTCTGTGTCTGAGATATTTGAGGAATCAGAGCTTTCTGTAGCAAAATGGCCCTAGAAGGCTCTGTGTTTCTGTTTCGATTTCGTCTCTCACAACTGTCTGGTTCAGTCGCCCTTTTTGCTCGTTTGTGTCATTAACTCACTCTGTTTTTTTTTTTTTTTTTTTTTGTTGAAGCGTTTTTGCAAGTGTGATTTATTTATTCATTCATTCATTCATTCATTTTGTTTGTTCATTGCCTGTGTGAAAACCAAACATTGCCTCCTCTTCTCTTCCTCCTAGAGCTCTGTAGACCACAAAGAGTTCAAACGCTGCGGGCCCTTTGATCCGTATATTAATGCCAAGGTGTGTACCCGGTGCTGCCGAGTCCGCTGTTGTGCCATGCTTGCCCGTCGCTCCAGCCCCTCTACCTCCTTTTTGCCCACCCCTTTGCCAGGCTTGGGCCAGTCCTGCCCATTGCTGCAGAAATGCTGAAATCACTAACGCTTTCCTTGTAAAGATTTTTGTATGGCTCTTGCTCGCTGTGGCTCTAAAAACCTATGGCTTTCCCTGACAGAGCCGACGAGCCCAAAAGAGGTGTAATGGAAATGAACTTGCCCCGCCCTGTCTTTTTCCCACCTGCCTTTGAAGTGCAAAGCTTCTGCAGTTTTGATGGAGTACGTCCACGTGGTTACAGCTCTTTAATAATGAAGTTAGATCTCAGCAATGACCAGACCCCCCCCCCGCACCCCCCCGCAACACCCCATTGCTCAACTCAATCAGGAAGCTGGCCACTTTCTCCAGGGGGTAGCAGTGCCTGTGGAGAAGCTTGTGTGTGTCTGAATATGTGAGAGAGAGAGAGAAAGAGGGAGAGAGGGTGTATTGCTCTATGTGAGTAATTTCTGTGTGTGTGTATGTATATGAATTGGTATGTTTGTCCAAAGGATATGTGTGCGTGTCTGTGAATGTTTGTGCATGTGTCTGTGTCAGTGTGTGTCAGTGCAAGTGTGTATGTGCGTGTGTTGCATGTGCTTATCCCTTTGGAAATACACCTTCTCTGCGTGTGGAAAATAATTAGCACCTTCCCGTTGCAGTCGTTCCTCACTCTCAGTCTTGCTGTTATCGCAGCCCTTATCTTAATCTCGGCATCATACCTAAGCTCTGCCTCCACTGCATCACTCAGATCAGCCTAGATCCTCCAAAGCACGCCATAGACGGCTCGTGCGTGGGCGTGTGGGTCTGTCAAACGCCCTGAGTTACGGTGGGCACGAACGGACCCTAAGTAATTGGGGTTCGTGGAGCACTCGTCCCCCTTCCCGGAGCTCTGCACCGGAGGATTAATCCTGTTTTAGCTTAGTGATGGTCTGACAGTGTCCATTCATCTTCAGCACTGACTCAGATACACTTAAAAATTCTCACAGCCCCCGATGCTAGCCGGCCTGGTAGGAATTATTTATGGTACCAGGCACTGACAACCATATCTCATGGTGGTGCGTCGCAAACCCCAATCCTCTTACCTCAGCCCTGTCACTCTGTGAAAGGTACACATACATGTTAGGAAAACATATTTTAATGGAGCTGGTGCATCTCCTTGGAGATGTCTCCTCTTGGAAAATGCTTTTCTATAAATATACCAGCAAGGGGGAAAAAATTTTTTTAAATAAAATAGTGTAGTTTAATGACCGGGTTTTGGGCCTAAATAATGGATGAGGTGTTATGAATAAGTCACACACAAATGCAGTCTACGTGCTCGTCAGTTTGGGGCTTGGAGCCTGTCATGGGAGAGACCAGCATGGTGGATACACCATCACTTTTAACGGCTATGGTACCTTGCCGTCATGCCAGCTCCTCATTCAGGGAACCCCAAGAGACCGAGGAACATGTGAGGGCTTTCCCGTGAAAGTTCATCTATCCAGCAACACCTTGTGTTTGGAAAGGGAGGGGGGGGGGGTGGTTGGTAGGGGGGTTGCGTTTCTGTGGCAACAGGGTTTCTGGCTGATCTGGTGAGCAGTGGATGCATTTGACCCAGCTGCGAATTCAGTTGAGGGCGGCGGAGTGGGCAGGCGCAGTATGGGCGGGGGGAGCGAGGATGGGGGGCTGGATGCTGACGCAAGCATGACAAAGGCTGTCTCAAATCTCTCTGCATTTGAGCTTCCCAAAGCCAATTAAGTGTTTGTCAAACGCTGCTTCCACATCAAAATTTCTCACATTCCTCTTCCAACACTGCTTCAGCGCTATCCCAAACGCTATTCCAAAGCTGAATCAATTCTGCTGTGCTCCCCTCCAAGGGACCCCCAAGCTCACCTACGCCGATCTCATTTCCAGCTCGACCTACTTACGGAGGTGTCTACCAATTCTTCAGGGGGGTGGAAAAATCCTTACTCATCACTTCTTTTGTGGGCTGTTTGTTTAAGTTTTTAATTTTCATCTTCTGTTCTTATTCTTAAGGGAATGATTTTTTTTATTTTTAACCAGGCGGGTTTGTTCATCGGAAGGCTTGGTCCCAAGAGGCAACAGTCCGTCTCAACCTGTCATTCTTTTGCGTACCTACAGGGTGTCGTTTGGCCCACATTATGTCATTTCACTGAGGAATAATGAATATGTGCCATATATTGGACTCATTGCACCAATTGTTGCCCAAGCTGCGAGTGGGTTCACTGGAGGGATCCATTTTATCACGATCTGCTATGCTAGGTGTATCATGTGGTTGCTGCTTGTTCAGTTCCCTAAACTGTAAATAAGTTAAGTAGGGCTGGTTACTTGCTGAGGAGAGTGTAAGGTTTCTGCCGGGTCAAAAGCGGTGCTGACCGGAGGTGTGTGCGTGGCCTGAGCTCTCCTGAGCAGGAGAAACCACAGTCATGGGACGGGCCTGCAAATGCAAGTGGCTGTTCCAAATTTTAGGGGGAAAAAGTGGCAGTACAGGAAATGGAACAGCTTGTGGCTTTACCTTCTGACAACAGAGTGAATTCTCCCATTAAACTGCAAAAGAAATGAAAGAAGTCTCTGTATACTATAGACTCTGGAAATTTTTGTAAAGTCAAACAATAAAAAAAAAAAAAAATCCCAAGCGTCACCATAAAGTCCCAAAAAAGTTTAGGGAAAATCATAAATGGCACTTGAATTCATCTTGTGTAGGTGTCAGTTCTTAACATGGTTAGGAAAAACCATTCATGGTTAAAACAGCGGCTTTTTTAAGGTCGGTTTTCAGTGGGAACTGAAAGTCTGTAGTTTTTGTAAATAACGGTGAATGAGCCAATAGGAGCTTGTTGTGGTTGCCTCTTCGACCTCAGACTGACACCCATTAAAGTTACATGTCTGAGGCCTGAACTCACACATGCCCCTGCCACAGATTACATCACTCAAACTTAAGACCCATGTCAATCACATGACACCGTTCCCTCATCACATCGTTTGAACATGAAAGAAATATGAAGTCTGTAGACCAGCAGATGTATCTGGTCTCCATAAAAGTACATATGATATTATTAAAACAGTTATTTATAAGTGTAAAGTTAAAAAAAAGTACAGGAAGGAATTTAAATTTGTTTTCAATGGCTGTTTCTAGTTTTGAAACGAGGAGGAGTGCCGCACAGTGAGTTAGCACACTGTCAGCTGACGGACCCTCGACGGACCCGTGCGGAGCGAGTACGACCTTGTGAGTCACGCTCCCGGGGTCACTTGCCTAACATCCTGTCAGAGAGAACAGAGGAGGCCCACTGTCTTAGCATGCAGATGCCCGGTCTCATCGCGGATTCAGGGCGACACTGTTCCACTGAGAGAGCCTGTCTGATTCTCTCCTCACAGCCGAACAGACTTACGCACTGTGTCCCAGCTGCCTGTCTCCTGGGCCTGAGGGCCACAGGGTCTGCAGGTGTTTGCTTTCACCAAGCCCTGCTCCGCCTGATTTCGCTGATTATTTTACCTCCAAGTTTTGGGAGGTGAGCTTGTTACTATGATGAATAGATATGAAGGTTTTGTCAGTGACACAGCAAACACGGAAGTGTTTATCCCTCTGACCCATAAGACATGGAATGAATGCACCCAAAAACTGAACGCCACCTTGCCTTCATTGAAGCCCATTGTAGACTCAGACATAAATTTGAAAGAAGTTTAGCTAACTACGCTACGATATAAAAGCAGAGCACACATATCGGCAGTATCAATACATTTCAGTCTTCATTTAAGTAGCTGGATATCCCAGAGAGTTTGTGGGGAATTTTTATCTTGGGATTTGATGCCGTCTCAAAGCATGTTTTCCAGCTTCTACGTTCATTTGGTGTTTAATGGGCCCATGTGAAAAAGGACTAAACCCTTTATGCATTTGATCAAGGCTAGTCAGTGTAATCAGGTTCTGCAGTAGACGGCTGGAGCAAATAATGGCAGGTCAAGCAGGGCTTCCGTCTGTAAGCCTTAGCCATGCTGTCTTGACTCTCGATATTCTGATATTTCAGAGTGTCACAAAACCTGGCTGTAGTGTAGGAATCTGTCACATGACCTCTCTGTATTGCTGAACAGGGTTTCAGCTTCTGTTTTACACAGCAGAACCTCCCAGCTCCACTTGTCCCAGTTAAATTTCCACATTTTTTATACAAGTACCTTTGTTAAGAATTGATGGAGTATGAACCCAGAAGTAGCTTACACAACTAAGCCTTATCAGTGTCAAGTTCTTTATCATGACTGATACAAGAAAAATTAAGCATAATCCTGAAATGAGTCATAATTTCCGTCACTAATAAGAGGAAAGGAAATAAGGTAAAAAAATTAGGTGAAGGGGTGTCTCTTGGCCCATTTGGTAAAAAAATAAATGCATTTTGGAAAAATCCTCACGGTACTCTACAAAGAACAAGGACCCAAGAGGAATCTGTTAAAGACAGTGGATCACTGAAATGGAGGTGTGTTTTGACACGAACAAAAGAGATCCTGATTGTCATTGGTTCGTGATGAACTATTGGTTCGTTTAAGGTTTACCTCTGCAACATGACAGTGACCCATTCAAAAAGGCTACAGTCATGTCGGTAATGATTCCAATCAATCAAGGATTCAAGTTTTTGGCCTATTAGACATACAAACAGTTATGGGGTAAGATTTTTGAGGGCCTGCTGTCCTGGATGGCCCATATCTAAGATATGCAGCTGTAAAGGCTTACAGTGATGTCTGAAATCTGCCAGCAGCTTATAATGACCATGGCTGTGTCTTGACCTGAAAGTGAAGTTGTAGTGGCAGTGAAGTCAGTGTGTTTCCAGCTCACCCGTCAAGAGTCCAGCCCAGTCTGGCTGTTCGCTCTGAGGGAAACTGAGGACAGAACGGTTGGCTGCGTGGTTCTTTATGTGAGACCGGCAGCCCCGTTGTATTCTGGGTGATTTCAGAGACGTGCAGACCTTCCTGGTTTTAGAGCGTGGCTCCACCTTCGCCTGAAAAGGTGACTTTATTCCACACGGGAAACAAGGGAAACAAAGGAGTTTGAAAGAGGCAGTGTGAAAAGAAATTGCATTTGTGCAGAGACTGTCACTCATGCAATTGCAGTGTGTTTTGTTTGGGGTGTGGGGGTCGGTTTTGTTGTGAGTGTTTTGTTCACTGAGAGGCATGATGGCCTTGTTTTTGTCAATTTCGCTGGAGGGGAATCTCTAGTTTCTTTCTCTTTCTCTCTCTCTCTCTCTCTCTCTCAGTCTGGTGCTTATCCAAAACGCAGGTGTCGTTTTGTTTTCCATTGGATACCCCCCCCCCCCTGTCCTGATTCAAGCTGTGACCTGCTCTCCGAGAGTGTCAGTTGACACCCATACTCTGGCGTCCGTGCGCGTGGATAATGAGGGAAGGGCCGCCCCGCTGGTTTACCTGCTGATTTGGGCTGGACCTGGGCCACGTTTGCCTTTGTGTACCACCTGTCGCTGCCCCCACCACCCCCGGCCCCCCCATCCCTTGTTGCTGTTTAAACTGGCAGCAAAGAGCCACAGCTGGGCAGCTCCAGTGCCCCTGCCCCCACCCCCTTCAGCTCTGGCACTGGGGAGCGGCCATTCACACATGCCTGCTCTGGGCCTGTGGTCTGAGCGGGGGGGGGGGCCAGGGGGGAGCGGGGGGGGGGTGGGGCTTTTGAAAGCATCCGTCTCTTCCTTTGTTGTACTGTAAGAACCCAACTATGAACAATTATGTATACTGTAAATATCAAGCTCTGAGACAGGGTATTAATTTTGGTTAGGTAATTACAGGAAGAAAAGACAAAGGGAAAAATGTACAAGTAGACCGAAAGTGAGGCTTGCTATTTTAAATATTTACCTGCAATTTGCAGCAATAAAGTCATGAAGTGGTCTTTATGAGTTTGCCTGTGACTGAATACCTTGTTGAAAATTGTGCTTTACTTTGCCACGTGCAATATGTGTAGCCGTCATATCTATCAACAAGGAAAAACCTGAGCCCCGATTTACAGGAGGACTGGAAGCTCAAAGAGGGCCCTCTTGTGGCCACTCAGGTGAATTACTGAGTATTCCGTCGGATGGCAGGTGTCAGGGCAAGCGTGTCATGCCTCGACAAGAGCCTGCTCTGATCGCAACACTGCCCCGCTGAGCTTTGAACGTCACACCCGCTTCCTCTGCATGCGCAGCTCTCTGGCCAATCGGCCACCCCCCCCTTCCTTCATCATGCGCAATCATCATCCTCATCTCTGCTGGCTGCATGAACGTCTGCACTCTAGGGGGTTGGCCTACTTCTGTGTATTTGTTCTGTGTTGTATGGAGCACTAATAATGCCGGAGTGGGCTGCATTCTCTGTGGCTTTGTTTTGTTTTCATGTGTGTATTGTTTGATTTTTGTGTTAACATAATTTATGGTAATGTTCTTGCTGATGACAGATGTGTGTTTTTTTGAGAATGCATTAAGATTTAATGTACATGTATGCTGCAATGTGTTTGCATGCTTTAGCATGGGGGGGGTCAGTCTCCAGTCCTAGAGGGCCATGGTGTCAGCAGGTTTTTGTGTTTCCCCGGTAGCCATTTCAGGCCCGGCATTTCTGCCTTGGAAACAAAGTGTGTGGGCTCTTCTAGCCAATCAGTGTCTTACATAAAGCAAGTAAATACTGGTATACAGCGCTAAATGGCAGGCTCTGGACCTCCAGGACTGGAACCTCACACCCCTGCTTTAGCCAGAACGTTAGGGGTTTACCTTTCCTGGAGTGCAGGGGCTATGTTTCAAGGATGTGGGCTGTTTTCACGAATGGGGTACGTAGAGGAGGAGGAGGAGGGAACCTGTACGCAGGAGTGTGTCTGATTCGTTTTTGCTCAGGTGTGAGTCACCACCCCATCCCACATCACTCTCATTTTCATACATTTCCCATGATTCCTCCAAACACGTCATCATCACAGATCCATTGCATCATCATTACAGCACATACCATACTGTTGCTGACATGTTTTTCCGGTGTCAGCACTGGTCAGGTGGTCACTGGTCATCAGTTCTTTTCTTCTTCCATAGTTACTCAGCTCTGCTGTCCACAGCTCTGTCCGGCACACTTCAGTTGTAGACAGCAATTTTTATGTATGGACCATGAAATAATATAAAATACTATGAATGAAACTGATAAGATTCTAGAATTAGAAACACAAAACACTCAAAGTATTTTCAAAGAGATCTATGGTAAATACCAACACTGAGCATTGTGGGAAAGAGGGTGCACTCAAGGAAAACCCTCCAACCAGCTGTGAATACCCTGCGGCCCAGCTACCTCGGTCTGGCTTTGTTGGATCTCACTCCCGCTCTCTCCTCCCCTCCTGTGTCGCCCCCTGGTGGCCCGGATGTCCCCTCTCTCTTCCCTCTCCACAACAGAACAACGACAACGAGACACCACTGCACTGCGCGGCCCAGTATGGCCACTCAGAGGTGGTGCGGCTGCTGCTGGAGGAGCTGACCGACCCCACCATGCGCAACAACAAGTTTGAGACGCCACTGGACCTGGCCGCCCTCTACGGCCGGCTGGAGGTGGTCAAGCTGCTGCTCAATGCCCACCCCAACCTGCTCAGCTGCAACACCAAGAAACACACGCCGCTCCACCTGGCTGCCCGCAATGGACACCTGCCCGTGGTCGAGGTGCTGCTGGAGGCTGGCATGGACATCAACTACGAGGTCAGTCTGCTTTGCCTTCTTGACCCTTAATATATAGGTCACTGCTGCCACCTACTGGGCTGGGGTGATATTGCATCTTCATTTCACCTCATATCTTTAAAGCTGATTTGCTTTGGTAAACTTTTTGATACACCAGTGTTATGAATTAATACATTTGAATAGTGTCTGATTTAGCAGTAGGGATAAGATTTTCCCCAAATCAGGAAATACTGTTTGGTGTGCATGGATCTGCTGGTATTTCAATGTATCACTGAACATTCTCTCTTGCTTTCATCTGTCAGTGAAACTCTCAGTGTGTGTGCTCATAGACATACTGAGTCTCTATGCTTCTTGGTTAGGTCTGAAAGTCAGTATTAATCAGGAAATATCACCTGAGGACTGATGCTGCTGTGTGATAATAGGACATTAGCACGTTGACCTTGAGTAAGTGATTGAAGTTCCAGTCAGTGTGTTGTGGAATGCCCTAGGCCTGCTCTACGGGGTCTCAGGCCTGGGATATATGTAAATCAGCTTTATGGTACTGTTCTTGTAAAGAGCGTTATACAAATTGACTTGATTTGAATTGCACTGAAATGCCAGCAAGGCCATTCGGCACACAGGACTGGGAGGGACCAGGGCTTTTGGGAGTCAGAAGAGGCTGAGGTCTTTGCAGGGGGCGTGACTGGACATCGGATCCTGTTCCGAGAGTGTGGCTCACAGAAGTGTGATGTGTTTAACACACACTTCCTCATGTGATTAAACTTCATATAATATCCTGTCTCATAGTTTAATGTGTCAGTCGCTGTCTTCATGTTAGACCCGTCTTCACTAGGCTTCACATGATTGGCTAGAAAATATTCTTTACAGCCAAAAAGTGGGGGGAGTTATCCTTCTGAACTGCCCTACTTTCATCTTATTTGTAGTTGCAGAGTTACAAGCCCTGCACAAGTCTACTTTTAAGTGACCTGCAAAGACTTGGTAGGTCTGTTCCTTAGGGGACTGGTGACCCCTCACTTTGCCAAAACTGTGCCATAAAGCTCGCCATCTGGCCAATACCCCCTCGGGCGGCGCGCTCCTCAGCTGGGAATCGGCCTCTTCAGTCTCACGGGTCCCCTCTCCCACAGGTGTTCAATTAGCGTACGCCCAAGACCTGGAAATGTGTCCGCTTTGATTCTTCAAGCACGTAATTGAGGTTAGCAGGAGTTCTGCAGCCTTTGGGCTGGTGGTGATAAATGAGCTGAACTGCATCTTTGGACCGGTTCATGGTGTGGAGTTGACTCTTTGTAGTGTAATTTAGCGCTCCCTGGTTATCTCTCTCTTCACTGTGTAACTCCAGCACCGACTAGTTTTTGTTGCATAATCTTCACATTCCCTGGTTATCTCTCTCCTCATAACATGACTGAAACGCTAACTGGTTTGGCTATCTCTGCAGTGTTACTTTAGCGCTGCCTGGTTAGGCTATCTCTGTAGTGTTACTTCAGCGCTGCATGGTTATCTTTGTTGATAGTATAACTTCAGTGGTCTTTGGCTTGACCTCCTGCTTTTGTTGGGCTGTTGTGTGCTCTCAATGCTGTTTCTAAATTATTTGGGTATTTCTCCCAGCACTGAGGGGAGGCCACAGCAAGGTGGCTCAAGTCATTGTAGGATATCTTTTTGTTGTGAGGTGTGTGTCTGTGTGTGTGTGCGCATTTGTTTGCTTTCTTCTGCACGCGTTCACATGTGTACACACACACACACACACACACATTTATACCTGTGTAAGAGTGTGTGTGTATGTGTCTGTGTTTGAGTCTATGATTGTATGCCTGTGTGTGTTTAGACCTCTGAATTATGTGTATGTGTTTCAGACGGAGAAGGGCAGTGCCCTCCATGAGGCGGCGCTCTTTGGGAAGACGGACGTGGTGCAGAAGCTGCTCAGTGCAGGTCAGTTTGTACCGTGTCACCTTTTCCAGCGTTTTGCAGATCTTCTGGAAAGTTTCGCGCTGGTTGAACGTAACGTTCACTATCCATTTCTCCCCTCCCTCTCTCTCTCAGGGATCGATGTCAACATGGTGGACTTCAAGGGCCTGACAGCGCTGGACACTGTCAGGGAGATGCCCTCGCAGAAGAGTCGGGAAATTGCTGCTCTCATCCAGGGTGAGGCGCTGGCGAGTCACAGCCTGACCCTGACCGGTCTCTGCTTTCTACCGGGGGTGCTACAAATATTTGTCATGCTCTGACAGAAAGGCTGTTGTGAAGAAATTCAGTAATGTTGCTAATGTATGAGTTGGTTAGAACATAAATTGTATTGGGTCACCTGTCACCTTCGTTTTGTGTTTCCGGCCTTATTAGTCTCTTTTTCGGAGAGCTTTGTATTCATCTAAACAAATCAATGTTTTGAAGGAGAGCATTAATCAGTGTATGAGTTGAATCAGCTGCTTTAGTGCTTGTGTTAGAACAGACGGCTACACCCACACTGGCTATGTCTGGATCAGACTCCCCTTGGCCTAGTTAACCTGCATTTTCACTACTGTTTTGAATGCTGTGTGTTTACCTATGAAGTTGCTCTCTAAACATCATAAATGGGGCCATATCATGGATCATTACAGAATTCTGACTCAAATGATTAACGAAATAATGGTAAACATAAAGAGTGGTGAATGTTGTAATGGTTAGGAATCTGATACAACATGACATGCCCCTTTTTCTGTCTTGCTGTAGGTCACATGACGGGAAACCCACCCGACATGGCTCTGCCTCCGCCCCCAGCCCCTCCCCCTGCCACTTCCTCTCAGGAGAGCCTCAGCTCCAAGAAAAAAGGTATTGTTCTCAGCCATCATTTACCCCCCTCTGTGTCTTTCACCTGATCCACCTGCTCTGTGTCCCTCCTGTTTCTCCTGCTCTGCATCTTATACCTGCAGTCTCACCTATTCTGTTTCTCATCTGCTCACCTGTTCCACTTGTCTCACCTGACCTGTGCCTTGTGTGTGCATGTGGGCGTGTGCGTACTTGTGCATGCATGTGGGATCGCACACACATGCTTGAGACCTGTTCTATGTGTGTGCGTGTGTGTAACCTGTGCTCTGTGTGTGTGTGTGTGTGTGTGTGTGTGTGTGTGTGTAACCTGTGCTGTGTGTGTGTGCACGTAACCTGTGTGAGAGTGTGTGTGTGTGTGTGTGTGTGTATAACCCGTGCTCTGTGTGTGTGTGTGTGTGTGTGTGTGTGTGTGTGTGTGTGTGTGTGTGTGTGTGTGTGTGTGTGTCCCGTGCTCTCTGTGTGTGTGTGTGTGTGTATATAACCCGTGCTCTGTGTGTGTGTGTGTGTGTGTGTATAACCCGTGCTCTGTGTGTGTGTGTGTGTGTGTGTGTGTATATAACCCGTGCTCTGTGTGTGTGTGTGTGTGTGTGTATATAACCCGTGCTCTGTGTGTGTGTGTGTGTGTATATAACCCGTGCTCTGTGTGTGTGTGTGTGTGTGTGTATATAACCCGTGCTCTGTGTGTGTGTGTGTGTGTGTGTGTGTGTGTGTATAACCCGTGCTCTGTGTGTGTGTGTGTGTGTGTGTGTGTGTGTGTATAACCTGTGCTCTCTGTGTGTGTGTGTGTGTGTGTGTGTGTGTGTGTGTGTGTGTGTGTGTGTGTATGTGTGTGTGTGTGTATCCCGTGCTGTGTGTGTGTGTGTGTGTGTGTGTGTGTGTGTGTGTGTGTGTGTGTGTGTGTGTATAACCCGTGCTCTGTGTGTGTGTGTGTGTGTGTGTGTGTGTGTGTGTGTGTGCGCGCGCCTGTGTGTGTGTGTGTGTGTGTGTGTGTGTGTGTGTGTGTGTGTGTGTGTGTGTGTGTGTGTGTGTGTGTGTGTGTGTATATAACCCGTGCTCTGTGTGTGCTCCAGGGGTCGTGGAGCAGCAGGTCAGTGAGCTGATCTCTGGCATGGCTCCGGGGCCGGAGGAGGAGAGCCCATATGAGGCCCTGTTTGAGGCCACGTCCTGCCACTCCCTGGACAGTCTGGCCAGCGGCAAGTCCTCTGACAGAGACTCAGGACGACCAGACAGCGAAGCGGGAAAGGTGCGTTAAGCAGAAACACGCAATTGCACCCAGACAATAGTGCATCAGCACAGGTGTACCCCTTACAGTCATTTCCTTAGGTCATTATGTTTTTCCTCAGCCATAAAACACCACAGTGTCCAGGAAAAATGACTGACGCACACTAATCTACACTGATCTTCATGCACGGGCCTGGATGCAGTTCCGCCCCCCCTCCCCCATTAACTATGGCTAAGTTTGAGGAATAATTGCTGATTCTAATTTTCTCCACTAGAGGGAGAAAGAGAGCCAGCTAAAGATGCAGAGCTGTTGTCTGGCTGTGTCTCTGTTCACCACATCCATATCTTGTCATTAAGGCAGACTAAAAACAGCAACTTATTCTGAGATTTTATTAATGTTTGAGATGTAATCTTCCATAAAATTCCCCTATCTTTCTATGTCATTTTAAGATGATAAAACTTAAACTTGATAACAAGCTCAGAGATGAAACTTTTTTTTTTTTTTTTTTTCTCGAAGAATTAGCTTATCTTTTCAGTTTTCTTTGAACTGTAGCTATGTTTTGATTAAGCTGGGGGAGAGAGACAGAGGAATATCGACTAGAAATAGATTCACAGGCTTGTATAGTTCCTCATCATCTCAAACATGTTTCTTACAAAAAAAGCTGTTTAAATTCTCTGCATCTCACCCATGGATCTTGAAATCCAATTTGAATTAGTGTTCTTTTCGCACAGTCTGAAATGTAACTACTACACAACAGAAAATGTACAATTGTAAGGTCATTTTTTCAGGACCATTGTCCCGGGTGAGTTGCAAAAACCACCGCTAAGTACATAGATAGAAAAATGACATTGGAAAACAGGCCAGTGTGATTTTGAGATTTAACATTGAAATTCGTAGCACTCGCAGGATACATACGGTGACACATTTTGTTCTGTGCCACTCCACCAGGGTGCCTGTCCTGAAGAGGAGCTCAGTGGAGAGTAGTTCCTAGTTCCTGCTTTTTGTTTGAAAAACTGCAGGCAGCGTTTAAGGTTTTGCCGATGACCTTGTGGGGTGGAGGGGGTGGGGGGAGTGGGGGGGGGCTCAGGGGACCCGAGTCCCAAATGAGGGTAGAGTGGGGTGTGAGGAGGAACAGAGCTGAGAGATACTTCTGAACTTATTTGCCCTGTAATATTTAGGAATTCTGCCAATGCTCTTATCCATAGTGACTTCAGTATTTCACTGAAGGAATGAATGTCACTTTATCACCTTGCTTTAGGCTACAACCTGGGATTTGATCCTGCAGCCTCTGAGGTACAAGTGCAGTTATTTAAGAGCTGTGCCACAGCCGTCATTAAGTATGCTGACCACATATGGGGTAGACCTGAAATCCTGCTTCCTCAGGTTGTTCTGTGCCACCCCAAAACCCCAGTGTGAACCAATATGTTAATCACAGCACTGGTTTAGACGCTTTGACTGAACTGTTTTGTGGGTTTGTGATTACATTGCATTGTATAAGCACTTATGCTAAGAATGTCTTAGAGAACTTCAGATCATTCTGGATGGGATTATCTGATAAATGAATGAGCACATGGTAGTAAATGTCACCAGTGTGTAACATGTGTGTTTGGGGTGCCAGACTCCAGTCCTGGAAATCAGCAGGAAACCATTTGTGCCTTTAATTTAAAGGGTCTGCTCGTGTCGCTTTCAAAGGCTTAATACTGGCTACTGACGTAAAGATCACCACAAAAATGTGCTAGGTAAGTGGCACTCAAGGTCAGGAGTTGGACACCTGTAGTGTACATTATGAAAATGCATTAATTAGTAATATGCATAAATAAGAATAGATTGCGTCCAGTAGGTACTTGCATACCTGAGGATGCTGCCCAAATTCAATGCAGTCTGGAGGTCTTTTTCCATGTGTGACAGTCAGCCTGTGGTTTCTCTTCCAGGCCTGTAGATGGCAGTGTGGGCCAGCAGCTTTATCATTTCTGGACTCTCTCTGACCCTGAGTTTTATTTTTTCCTTTTTGTTGCAGAAGGAGCGGCTGCCCCACCCTTCACAGCCCCCACCGGACCAAGAGGAGGAAGTCAGCTCTGAGGTAACGACCCCTATAATCAACAGATACCCCGTCCTCTGTGGCCAAATCAACCCAGAGTAAGGAAGTTTCTCTTCTCTCCCAATTCATCAACACCGGTCTGTGAACTGACAGCTTAGGTGGTAAGATTTATGTTTTTCAGTTAATATGATCACTTCATGTAAATTATGGCTTCATTTACATGGGACTGAATATTAAGTTTCTGTTTCAGAGGATTAGAAAATTCACCCGCAGAGCATCTTCATCAAAATCAATGTAACAGTAAAGTTCACAACTGCAAATGTTTATCCCTTCGGCAATAGATGTACACAACCATTAGCCTCAGCAAAGCGTATTGACACTCTGTAATTCAGATCAGTTGAGCATATCGTGTTACATAATAAATATGTGAGCGCTGAAAGAGAGGAGGGCTGCAGGTCAGGGCAGAGACGGGCCGTGCAGTCAGACTGCGCTGACCCAGTTTCCGCGGCTTCGTCCTGGGTGTATCGGATGACATGGATTGATGACAGTGGCTGCGAGGGTCACAGTTAGAGAGGCGGTCACAGGCTGCAGGGGCGCATGGAGTTTGAGAAAGGGGGAATGAGCAAAGGAACACCAAATTAAAGAGTTTCTGTCTGAGTGATTCACCTCGTATGCCCTCATCCATGTGCCAGAGTGGGCCCTCAGTGCAGCTCACTTCAGTCTGAAAGCATGACGTTCTCGGAGAGTTGTCGCACTATTATGGACACAGATGCAGTTTACATTTGTCACATGCACAGCGGCAAGACCAGTTCAGCAACTAGTGGAACCAATTATCCAATTATGTAATCAAGAGTAGAGGCTGGAGCAAAAACTGTTGCAACACTACTCACTGGCCAACCAGGACTGGCCACTAGAGAATGATGAGACGAACGAACTTAACCAGCTTACCGGGTATAGCGCAGCTGGCACTCGAATCCCAGTCGCAAGACTCAAGTCTGCTTCCCCTACAAGCGCTTTCACGGCATGAGCCAGCTGGAGGGCTGTCATCTGCATGTCCAGCAGTGATAAAACCTCATGCAGGCTTCTGATTGTACTGCTCTCCAGTTTATTTTTCTTGTGCTTTGATGCTCAACCTTAGCTTTGGACTTCATGTTGAATTCGCTGCTCATTCCTGAAAAAATGACTTTTTTTTTTTTTTTTTTTTTTTTTTTTTTTTTAACCCCAAGTTTTTCCCCAAATTTTTTCCAACCCAAACTTCAACCGATCTTGTTTAACTCACCGCTGCACCCGCTCTGCCAGCTTTGGGAGGAGAGGCCATGACACGTGACTCCTCCGATTCACGTGACAACAATCTCGCTTCTGTTCACACTGCAGCCGAACCACTAATCGCACACTGCCTATGACGTTGGAAGATGATGCAGTCAGCATACCCTCAGTTCATGCTACCACAGGCGCCCAGCATGACCAGAGCAGGCGCTGTAGCAATGAGACCAACGATGTTAGCCACCCTTACCCCTATCATCCCCGGTGAGGATGGAAAAAAAATGACATTTTTGCCTGAATCAGAAGTGTTTGTAAGTGGAATCAGCATGAAGAGAGAAGGAGAGGCGTTTGGACTCCCTCCTTGAGTAATCGGCCTCTCAGGCTCCTGTTTCTGACGGGGTGTATTTCATTTTAATGTGCGCTTTCGAGTCAGCAAACTTTTAATTTTCATCTGAGCCAGATATCCTGCTTGAGCCGTACTGTTCCCCTCCACCCCCCTCCCTTTCCAATCAGCCTGCCCTAAATTAATGTGAAAATGACAAATGGGAAACTACAGATGAGGGAACACCAACGTGTATAGTTCGGCCCCGCTTTCTTTGCGGTGTTACAAATAGCCTTGACGAATTGTTCAGTCTCTCAAGACCAGTTGCTTGATTGATTGATTTATTGGAACCCCCCTTCCCCCATTTTTGATTGATCGTTCCTGTAATGACAATTCCCCTCTCCCCCCCTCCATCCCAGAGGGAGTTGGTATAGTCCTGTCTGTTGACAGCCCTATAAAAGCCTCCATTCCTCACTGTTTGAAGAGCTGTCAGGCAGCCCGGCCCCTGCTTTGATCAACATGGTTAAGTAACCAACCTGTCGTCTCTGAGACAAACGACCGGGACTTCATACAATTTTATCACAGTTTTGCTGTTTGCGCTTTACTTGCAAATTTCACATTCTCTCTCCGCGCTTCTTCTTAATCCATTCTTAATACTGTACCAAACGCAGGCGCGCCTGATATTCCAAGCTGGAAGTCTGGAAGTTTCCATTGGAAGGGCAATTCTGGAATTTAGACCCAGGTTAGGAAGCCTTAAGGCAGGGTTGCCATTCTCCAGCCCTGGAGGGCCACAGTGTTTGCAGGCATTTGCAGTTTTCCCTTCAGACATCAGCCCGTTTTGGGCCCCAAGCCAATCAGTGAATAAAATTAATCAATTAAGTTCTGAAGCACGCCAGAAATGGGGAAATCCTTCCAGGATTTGAAACGAACTCCCTTGCAGTCAGGACTCGAACCCTGTCATGGAAGAGCAAAATACAGCCCCCTCCAGTCCCGTCCACCTTGTCCTCAGCCAGTAGCAATCACAGGCGCATATGCGGACGCTGAGTTCCCAGCTGTCGGGCAGAAGTTACAAAGTGCCGCTTGCTCTTGCCACCCCCGGACCCCTCGGTCGCAAAAACGTTTTTTCCCCCATGCGTCTGCTCAAATCGAGCTATCTAAATATTCATCTGTTCTGTGGAAAAGGGGGGGGAAGTGGAGTGGAAAAAAACGAGGGCCGGTGCAGATTTCGCGGAGGACAGCTCCTAGTGGATAGGCCGACACCAGACAGGTGACGAGGGAGGCTAAACGGCTGACAGGGAGGCGCACTGCTACAGGCTTAGTGACACTCATGGGCCAAGTGTCCGTGTCTCCCACGACATGAGTCTCAAACCACCAGACATGTAGTTGAATGTAATTTGCTCATGTGCAAGAGACTTAAAAAAACCTACAGCCAAAGATGAAAGTAGAAGCTGAGGGAAAGGTAGAGATAGGCAGAGAGACGGTAAAAATGTTTGATAATCAGCGATGCTGAAGCAGAAGCACAGGATCTCCCCCCAATGAACTCAGCCACACCCCAGGGGCTATTTCACACCCACAAGCCCCATACAGTCATTGGAGGAGAGCCAGATCTCTCACGGACCTGTGCGTGCCTGGCATTTCGTTCAGAGGAGCGAGTATAGCGGGAACCCTCATCGCCTAAAACCCACCCCACTGCTGGCAGCATGAAGCCGCTTGGGTTCCCTCACTGCTGCTCCCTGAGCATAATCTCTCAGCAACCTCACCTCTGAAATACTGGATGCCAAGATGGCTGCCAATGGCAATGACATAACACTAGAGTGAAATCTGATTGGTTGATTACCAAGACTCACTCATGTGACTATGGGGCCAGTTTGCACCCATGGAGAACACCACTGGATTGACCATTTCCCCTTTTTTTTAATTACCTGGCCCATGGAGCTGTTTTGATCCCTGGTCTTGCTGTAACTGCCAAAGCTAATAGTTCATAGATGGTTGGATGGTGACCTTGAGGGTTTTTTTTCTTCTCTTGGCTTTGAGCCTTTCTCAGCACTTAATTGTTTAAATACGGCTGTTTTGTAACAGCTTAAAAGATAATTTGGCATGAATCTTAAAAAATTTGCATGATCTGGGGCTGCAAGGCCCATAGTTATAAAACAAGTGTTGCTGTAAGCGCTGTTAGCTTTTTGGCTCATAATGTATTAAGATAATATGGGCAAACTGATCCTAGAGCAGCAGGCTTCTATTTGCTAGCTAACTTCCCCCAGCTGTCATTCTGTCTGAGTGTCCTTTGTGCTTCCTGCACTGGACCAGGAGGGGGCGCTGTGGCCTGACTGTGTTCCCTTCCCGCAGGCCCTGTACACCAACAGCAGCATCGATGAGAGGCCTGAAGTGGCTGAGGAAGAGGACCACACCTACGAGCTGCTGCTCTCCGCCCAAACTAAGCTCCCCCAGGCAAGACAGGACCCCCCCACGCTCACCACCACAGGTGAGTGCTCCCCCCAGCCCCGTGTTCTGGGCTTATACCTGTCCACTGTTCACCTGGGGGAAAACAGTGCACATCAGAGCAATAAACCAGCATACTTTCTGGAAGATATTTTGATGCCAATTATATCAACTCAGTCAAGGTTGGTCTGTGGAGAAGTTTGAGATTCAGGTACTGGGAAGTGTTTGAATAGTGAGAGTAGGTGTGTGTCAAATTCATCAAACTTCTACAAACTGCCTTCTGAGAATTTGAGCATTGTCAAAGATGCATGACCCTGGCTGCTCCTAGAACTGTTTTTACCCTCTCACCTCTCTCTTTCAGTCTTCCTCTTCCTCCCTCTATTCTTCTCTCCCCCCTCCCCTCTCCCCCTCCACTCTTCCGCCCCCTCTTTCTGTTACCATCACAGTGTAATGCTCCAGTGTTTTTGCACCCCAGTGTAATCAGAGCACACTGCCTCAGCAATGTGTTCACCTTTGTCGCCACATGGTGAGGTTTGAGCCCTGGGGAGAGACAGCGGGCTCTGCCTGTCAAATAGATCTGACCGCCCAGTCAGCCAGTCCCACACCTCCGATTTGGAAAGAGCTTGGGGACACGGGGGTTGGGTGGGGTGGTGGTGGGGGGGGTTGTTGGGGGTTAGAGGTAACGGGGGCAAAAGACTAAGACAGACCTCATTGTTTAGCTATGAGCCCAGCACTGCCAGGACATTCTGAATCCCAGCCCAGCCCAGCCCAGCTGCTGCTGCTGCTGCTGCTGCTCTGCCTCCAGCATTCCACCAGCATGCCCTCAGATGACCTCACACTGTCCCCCTCAGATGACATCATCACAACACAGCCAGCACAGTCAGTCTGTTCCACAGACCGGGGGACTCTCAGTGCTGGGAGGGGAGGGGTTAGAGTGCGAGAGGGAGAGGGTTAGAAAGACAGATGCAGATGAGTGAGGCTGATTTAAGATGTGATAGGGTATTGGTTAGGGATAGCAGGATTGGGTGTGTCGTGTGTAGAGATTGATGGTGATATTGGGTATCGGGGTGAGAGGGGGACAAAGTGTAGGGTGTCTCCCCCCCACTACCCCCACCACCCCCCCTGTGGCTAGTCTGGCAGGGGGCCCTCTGTAATCTAACCCATTTAAGCCCCAGCGCTGGATCGATAGCCATTTCCACCCTCCAGGGCCCAGGCCTGCATCAGGGCAGTTCTCTCCCACGGCACCAGCTGCTGAGGAGGATCCAGCCACACGCTCCCCTGCAAGGGTGTGCTTTTTGAATGATTTGACTTTTCCTAATTAATAAGGAAATGGCTGTTATCCAGACCCGAAATGTCTCTCGGGCCACCATTAGTTGGCTTTTTTTTTTTTTAGTGGACATTGTATCCTGCTGTCAGCTGTCAAGAGTGCAAAAAATGTTCTCTATGGGTGTGCTTATGACATTTTGCAAGTGCTCTCTCCCCCAGCTGAGACAATTTGGGTATGAAAACCGTTATATCCTGATTAATCTGGAAAAATCAGGAACAATCACTTCCTGTAGTCAATGGCAGAGCTCCTTTAGGTCTGGCTCTTTGTGTCCGCCTGAAAAAAAAAAAAAAAAAAGGGGGTCTTTCTGGGTGCACCAAACATGCTGAATAGCCGCAGCGATCACCTCCTTCCCCAAAACTATGACCTCACATACTTAATGGGATTAGAAGTGCAGTGGGGACCGGCCAAGGCCAGTCCAGCTCCCCGGGTTCCCATGGCTGTCCCCGCCCGCCACCCCCCCACGCCCCCCCACCCTCCTGTGGGTCCGGCACCGTACCGTACCTATTCGTGCCTGAGACTCCGCTCAGCGGTGTTTAACAGCTGGCTAATTTATCAGCTCAGGCCACAGTGTCGCCAAGAATGATTAATTACGAGGGGGCTTTGCTTTTCATTAGGGGGCGAACGTGCTTTCGGTTGTAACCCTTTCTCTCTCTCTCTCTCTCTCTCTCTTTTTCTTTCCTGCACTACATTTGAATGGCAGGCCATTTAATTGGATTAAAGGGGCTTTAATTAGAGGCTATTATGATCCGATGCCATTAATATAGACGTTTTAAAATTGTTCTTGAAGTCTCTTTTTTTTTTTTTTTTTTTTTTTTTTGCCCTCCTCCTTTCTCCCACTGTCACTGGAATTAGTGGGTGCCCAGTAAATGGAAATGCCAAATTGAAACCTTTGAATGGAGAGGCGTGACAGTCACTAATGCATTCGTAACGTTGTCCTGTTTCCATTGAACACAGTGGAGACCACCAGGGGTTATGAAATGAAATTGCATGTACAAAGGTGATGCTTAGAAATGAAATGGCAGAAAATGGAAATGTAGGAGGTTAAAGGAACTCCTCGAAAGTATATGGTGAAAAACCTTTATTAAACTGGAAAATCTCTTGGGGGTGGGGGGGGCAGGGGGTTAAAGCCAATTATTTGCACCCCAATCCCACACCTTCCAGTGCACAATTTTGAAGGGTGACAATGTTTTGTCCTTTAAAATAATATGTGTAATAAGGGTACTGGTGCTTCTGGATAATTAAAAGTAAAAAAATATATAATGTACATTTCTTGTGTTTTTTTTTTTTTTTTTTTTTGTTTACAGAGAATTGAAAACTTTCTTTACTCTCAAAGTTTCATTCTTGTTTCAAATGCTTGACTTCAGTCAGTATCTTTTCAAAGTTTTCAACGTGGTCGAAAAAATAATTCCCTCCCTTCACCCCCCCACACCACCCCCCACCCCCCATCTCCATCTCATCACCCAGACCTCAGTCCCCCACACCAGACTAGCCAGCACAAAGAAGGGCGTCTGAATTAGTTCAACCAAAAATGAATAGAAGAGAAAATACTAAAAACTCCGCCCATAGTTCCAGGAGAACTAATTGGTGCAAAGTGAGACTTTATTCATGAATGTAATGTACGGTTGCCAAATCCTGAATAATTTGCTAGAGGACCCACTTAGAGTTAGTGTCTCTGTGTAGTCTTCATGAGAGGGCCGAGACAACTGCCTTTAACTAAGCTAAATGACAAGCTTACAGTAAAACAAGGGCGGAGAATCTAGCTGTGGCTTAGGCTCGTTTAAACCAACTGGGGCTGCTCCAGACTTCATCAGGAGCATAGAGGGTTCATTCAATATGTGTGAAAATTTCTTAAAGACCGAGCAGTAGAAGTACATATTATCTTACATCTGGCACATGCAGGGTCTGTCTCTGGGTGCGTTTCGGGTCTTTATCTAACTTTGTATCAAGGTTATAATTCATCAGATTTCCTGTAACAGAGTATAAATGTTCAGGAGCTCTTTTGTGTTCCTGGTCATGCTGTATCTACAATATGTGTATACACATCAGAATTCCTGTAATCCTACAATCCTAAATCAAGGTGATGACCCTTCACCATTTTAGCAACATGGTATGTGGGCTTTTACTGGTCCTGTGGCATTCCATGAAGATTTTGAGTCCTAATAGTGTAACAAGGTTAGCAGTGTTCAGTGTCAGTCAATTCTGTAACATGGCATGCAGATTATGAACTTCTCATTGGTTCTTTAAAGTTTTGTCAAGGTCATGAGCCCACCAATAATGGATCAAGGTTATGAGTCTTGTTGGGTCAATGTTCTTGTGACATTGTCGTCATGGTTACGAACCCTCAGTGTTTACTGTGCACATCTGTGTTCCTGTAATGTTGTATGAAGGTTATGAGGCCTATGATGGATGGTGTGTCAAGGCTGTGAGTCTTCAAACTAACTGTGACATCTATCCTGTAATCTTGTTCTGGTAATTTTCATATCAAGGGTACGTGCCCTGTAAAAGTTAATTAACCCTTCAGCGGTTCTGTAACGTTGTGTGAAGCGTATGAGTCAGCAGGCTCGGGGGTGGGTGTGTGTGGGGGAGCAGGGCCACCTGCCATCCCCAGGGCCCGGTTCCCACGCTGGCCCCTGTCAGACTTCTGCATGACCCGTGTCTGTCTGCCTGCGCCCTCTCTGCAGTGCCCAGCTCCATGCATTATACATGCGCTCGTTACGCATTGATTTCCTCCTACATTTGCATGTTACATTCTCCCCTGCTGTCAGGCAGGCAGGCGCAAACTTGGACACAGCCTGCTCCCAGTCTGGGAAGACTTCCTTAAACTTTCTGAGGATTTGTTCTCAAAACCGATTGCAGTTTTAAATCCGAGATGCCCATGGAACCGTATCCGGCACAGAGGTTTTCAGCTTGTTTTACAGTTCTGACATACAGGGATTCTGGACGTGTCTTTTAGAAAAAATAAATCAATAAATCAACGGGGCCTCTGATTGGTTCATAAAGTAAGACATTCGTTTGGGATGTGTGCTCTGCACCTGGGCGACTATGACTGGCGGTCTGTATTGGACAGGCCACACCTGGCCCGGCCTCACCTGGGAAAGATGTCAATGTGGTTAAACCGGTTTAGGTCATGAGTCTCATCGCTCTCTAGTGGCCATTCCTGGTTGGCCAGACACCAGCCAGCCAACTGTATGCTTACTTTGTCATCCTCAGATAACAATGTAATTGGTGGCACATCTGCAGGTTGGATGGAAAGAATTCAGGGCTGGTTGTCACGTAAACCGGTGGAGTCAGTTGTCATGGTGGGAGAGAGTTTCTGTGTGAGGCTCAGCTGAGTTTGGGGGGGAGGAGTACTTTGCTCAAGGTTATTGTAATAGGAGTATCCCATCTGTCGTTGGATACTGCATTGCTCTGGTCACTTGTCCAGGTCCTTTAGTGTTATGTTTCAGGACAGGTGCAGTGTGGATAGATTTATGTGGCGACGATCTAATGATTCAAATGTGCGTCTCCCCTTTCTTTTCAGATGACGATGGCGTAACCCAGTCTTCCAACAATCTCCTACCTCAGGTATTGCACCTCCTCTATGCACAGCTACACACATACACCTCACAACTCAAGTCATCCTAATATGCTTCTAGTCACTCTGCTGTCGCTTCCCCTCTGTGCTGGGAGAAAATAGCTCTGGGATCTGACCAGAACATGTCACGGCCCAAATATCCTTGGTCTTTCTTCTGCAGCTTGTTCCAAAAGTCTTGAGCTATTGTTTTCCTCAGGGAGCAGATTTGTCTGCTTTTTCATAAGCGTCTCATCTGCCACAGAGCCCCCCCCCCCATCCCCTGGAAAAAAAAAAAAACCAGGCAGATCCCAGCTATTTTGATGCTGTATATCAAAAGTCAGCAATTCTACATGAAAGCTTTGAAAACATTTATTCAGGCACATCATACTTGAAATTCGTTTTCTTGTTTTTTTTTTTTCCCCATCGCCTCGAAAAAATATCACATTTCCCTGAGTAAAACCAGGTTTTCACTGGAGAATGAACATTTGATGATGATCAAGACTTTATTGGAAAGATGTTTGTATTTCAAAAAGAAACTGTTTCTCCATTCATTCTACTGTCAGGATCTCTCACCCTGATGTGATGCAGTTGATTGTGTAGCCTCTGTTAGATGGATTAACACAGCTTTCTTGGCCAGGTCCCCCTTTTAAAAGATCAAATAAATCTCAATGGGTTTGTCTATGGGGTGAATAAAGGATAAATGAAATGAATAAATAAATAGACATATGGCAGCACGCACACAGTTCTTTTTATAGTTCACGGGTCCACGAGGTTAGGCGCTATAATGAGAAACACATCCTCCCTGGTCGTGTTCACACGGCCTTGACTGGTCATTGTGGAAAGTCTGTAGCTGGTGCCTGTTCTCCTGCCCAATGAGAAGCAAGCTCTCAATCACTATCACAGTGGTGCCTCTCACTTGTGAACGTGAAAAAAGAGGGGCACCTAGCAGTGTCCATGGGGCACTCCCATCAGTAATTGTCTTATCCTTAAATACAGTGATTAAGCATACCTTTCACTGAAGAGTAATTGTGCTTGTCACATTGAAGCATGTTTTAGGCCAGGGTATACCACAGCGTGGGTATGAGCTCTTAGGTCTAATGGGAAATTCCCCCATAATCAAGATGTAAACATGTAATACATTACAGTGATTTGTGATTTATTGCATGCATTTGTGAGCTCTTGATCTTTCTGTTATGTGGAAAACCAGGGTGAGTAAATTCTGCCCATGGACTTTCTAATTGCTATTACAGCAGTTATGCCCCTTTGCCGCGGAAACGACCACGTCGGAGAAATGAGACAATGATCGAGGACTGATGAGAAATGGGGTCTTCGATCCCGCCCTCTCAGTCCTCCTGTTGCTCTGCCCTCGTTGTGCTTGACCTCTAATCCAGCGCTTGATTATAAGGGTGGAGTTTGACGACGGTGAAGCGCCATCAATCTCCAGAAGGGCATGACTGTCTGCCCCTGAGAACCTTTGTAGGATGAAGTGCTGTCACTATCTCAGGCTTTGGCCCGTTAACGCTTAATTAAATCGCTGTTGCCTTAGCATTGGGGCAACGTTGAGTGATGTCATCACTCTTGGACGGGACAGTTTGTAAGCCACTGCTTCTTGATTGTATTGGTCAGAGATGGATGAAGGAGACTATCTTTCTCTGGATTTCCTGCCAACTTTTGCTTTTACAAATGATCGGGATGGATTATTTAATTAGTAATCTTACGGTTTTACAAAAATCATTCCTCAGGTTCGTTGTCCTTTTATGAAATGTTTTACAGTGATCTCATCTCCTTGTGAACCGACATTGACAAATGCAGCCAATTAGTCGGCTAATTGACCTATCAGCTAATTTAGCGTGTGTAATTGGTATCAAAACCCGGCATACACACAAGCCCTAAAGGAATGGAATTGCATTCCTCTGCTGTAGGATAGATTTTCAGTCTTGGCATTCAATGTTTTCTGTCAGTCAAATGCTGTCAGGCAGCAACCTGACAGGGATATCCCCTGGGGTGAATCCTTGCCAGGTGTTTTGTAGTGATCACAACATACGCCTGCACCTGTTGGGTTCCTTTGGGACGCTGGGAGTCCCGTCTCTGGGCGACTTTATCACCGCTTTGCCTTGATCATGAGCCCCTGCCTGGGGCCTGGAGCCCACATTGAGTGCCTCTGTCTCCAGCCCTCAGCCCTGGTTAACAGCAGATCTATGGCCTCTGTAGAGTCATGGAGACCAGTTTCCTTCCCTTTTAAAGGGAGCCCATCCTTTTTCTCCACCTCCGTCCATATTTCCATCTTTTTCTATCTGTCCATTGCTAAAGGCAGCATTCCTTCAATGTTTTCATCCCTGCCCATCCAAACAGAAAATCACAGTTCTGCTATCCTCTGGTTTCTTGTAGATTTATCGTCTGAGTTCCTTTTTTTTAATCAAGTATCAACAAAGCACATTATTAATGTTCTACAGCTATCCATCCTTCCCTGTTTCATTCCCTTCATCCCATGCAGGTCCTAGGCCACCATGTGGAAATATATAAGTCAGAACATGCAGCTGGCATCTCCTTTTAAAGTGCAAACAAAGTTTTTTTTTTTTTTTTTTTTTTTTTTTTAAACGTTAAAAATTGGGATAACAGCCCTGAAATGTTCTTTGCTACCCTTTCCAATGTCTCCGGAGTAAAAAGCTACCGCCTCAGTGAGTCCTGGCTGTGGACACTTCTGTGATGAGAATTTCTTTGTTTGTGTGCAGCCATTGTTGTGTGGGTAGATGATGTGATGGAATCCTTTTTGAACAGTTATTTTCTGCGCAGCTCTAGTCCCAGCTAACCACACATCCCTCTGGTGCTCCTGTAGATGAAGCTCAGAGACATCCTGAAGCAACAGTGTGCTTTTCATCTGGCTTTTTTGACTAGAAGTATCCTCTCGCTGTGTTCTCCCCCATCCCTTCTGCCGGTGAGGCTCAAGGTGAACTGATCTAACCTTTAGATACTGCTGCAGTTTTTACCGTCCTGTATTTTTGTTTTTTTTTTTAACTGCTGTTATGGACCTCGGTTTTTTTTTCGCTCTCGCCTGGTCCGTCTCACATGGCTGTCGCAGTGATTGTGTCAGCGGTGGATTAATTAGGAAAAATTATCGCCATGATGTCCTGGGTGTTTCAATCAGCCGTCGTACCATAGAGACCGGGCAGCAGCAGTTGCCCACGCTAATGGAAACAATCAGTCAGGAGGCTTAGCTCGTCAAAGATTGCCGTGGCAGAGTTAATTAAGGGTTCTTAATGGTTAGCTGCAGCAGGCTGTTATGTGATATTTTTAGGGGAGGGTTTTTTTGTGTGGTGTGGGGAGGGCAGGTGGGGGTGTGGGGGTGTGTGTGTGTGTGTGTGTGTGTTGTGTGTGTTTCTGTGTTTCTGTGTTTCTGTGTGTGTGTGTGTGTGTGTGTGTGTGTGTGTGTGTGAGTGGGGGGTTGGGTTCTGGTGGCTTTAATTGACAGCAGTCGTTTTGATTGATTTTTACCTTTAGCCTTCAGTAGTACAGGTGGGCATTGTGTATCCTTTCTTTTTTGAAGTGCAAGACCACACATTAAAACAAATGCACAAGGCAATACAAACAATTATAGTTGAATAGTGAAACTGTGAACTCAAAAGAATCCAAATAAGCATTGGTCTGACATGTCTGGAAGTAGGCACACTTCTCACAGAGTTACTGCTCTCTGAAGCATGCCTGAGTACAGGTAGGTTCAGTTTCATCTGATTCCTGTAACATGTCCCAGCACTAAGGTTGATGGTATCAGTTGAAAGCTGTACTGAGTTTCTGATTATGTTCATCTCTCTCTCTCCCCTGTTACGTCAGCACTGGAAGCCGGCGGTGCCCAGTGACCTTCGACCCCCAGGTCAGTCTTCCGGCACGCTGCAACCCCCCGGACAGACCTTTGGGCCCGGCCGGCCAGGACTCCGGGTCCCTGGAGGTGAGAGTGGGCACTGGGGCTGTCATTATGGGTCATTTCCACTCGTTTGCAGCATTTTAACATGGCGTAGGAGTTATGCTCAAGAGGGGTGTTACATAACATTACAGAATTTCCTCCTAAAATGATTTCGCACATGGCATGGCATTCATGTTCATACAAATTGCAGATGACGTGAATGTGAGATGATGTAGTAAAATGTGGCTGAATTACAGTATAACTGCTGGGGGTGTTTCGCAGTGCCTCCATTCACATTTACTAGCATGAGCAGCAAAAAGACACAAGCGAAGCATTAACAGAAATTGTGATCTATTCTACAGACAATACTAACACTACTACAACTAATACTATTACAACTAATGCTTTTACAAAGATTAGTAATAATACATTTTAGTATGATAGTGACATTAATAGTAGTAGTATTAAGAACAGTAGTACTAATCATAGTGGTAGTAGAAACAACTACAGTAAAAACAACTTTGCAAAGTGGTTTTTGTGTGGCACTCGGAGCACTGTGAATAAAACGGAATGAATACCGAGACTATTTAAATGTCACTGGAAAAAAAAAAAGATGCAATGGGATTGTGTGACCAGCTCATGATGCAAACTCATAGTGCTGTAGTGAACCGAGAGTGAAGTAACATAATTGTGATTAAAGATCTGACTTGCAGACCTCCTTGCTAAACATGTCAGTGGTCAGTCAATACAGTATAATACAGTTGGATTGGCCAGCAGGATTTAGATTGGCTGTGCACATTGATCCAATAACCCCGGCATCTCATTGGAATTCTTCGAAAGTCGTCCTGGATTAAGCTGGTTTGTCAGCTGCCGATTGAACCCTCATCGAACCCGAAGCAGAGAAACTAATTTAGTGGGCATGTCGTGCAGAATTCTTTATCAGACTAGGCCCTTGTTCTCTCTCTTCTCGTACCTCCTGTGGAGTGCACTCCAGTGACAGGAAAACAATGGCATTTACTGCTTGCGGTCATGGAAGCTTGCAGGGTTGTTTTTACAGTGTAGTATGTCAAAAAAAATGTACTATTTTTTTGTTTATTTATTTATTTATTTACTTATTTATTTATGAAGAAATGTTGCAGCTCTTGCCAAACACAGCCAAATACACAGAGGCAGAAAAACGCACTCACACACACACACACACACACACACACACACACACACACACACACACACACACACACACAGTCTCTCGTTTATCCCCTTACACTATTCTATTTTATGTGCAAATTCTCTGAACACACATGCATATACACATGCTTAGAGCCATCCTTTTATCTCTCTCATAGACTGTAGTTCTGTTTCATGTACATGCATGGTCTGTCTCTCTCTCTCTGACACACACACACACACACACACACACACTCATGCATGCTCACAGCCCCTCTTTCTTCAATGTGACATTTCAGTGTTAATAACTTTAACCTCTTTCTCACTCTCCTGTGTCTCTCAAACACACACTTGCGTGCACAGACACCCCCCGAAGCCCCTCATGCACACACACACACACACAACACAGGCACAGGCAGTCGCACACACACACACACATTTCTGTGCACACACACATTCCTGCACCGGAGCGCGCACACACACACACACACACCCTTGCTCAGATGAGCACACACATTTCTGCGCGCACACACAGGCCATGGCTGAAATCTCTGCTGCTCTTTGATTTGAACAGAAGCGAGGACTGCTCGACACCATTTCCATTTAAAAGCAGCAGCAACAGCATCAGAGCAAAGGATTAGAGCTCAGCTCACGCCTCGGTTTTACAAGCCAAGCCGCAGCCCCCCCCCCCATCCCACCCCCCAGCCCTGAGGCCTGCACCCCTAACAGCGCCCCCGCCCACAGCAGCTCTGCTCACACTCTGAGCCTTGCCTTTACCGCATTGACATGCGTCCACAGAACTCAAATGCATTATCAATGTCAGAATAGATTGCAATACTTCATTGCACATTTGACAATCCACTGTAACCAAATTGCTGTGGTCTTTTGATACTGTTAATAAACTGTAAAGATATGTATTTTCAAAATCAAAGTGAGGCAGCACTTGTCTGATCCTCATCAGGGCAAAGTAATGGGTAAGCTGGTTAAACTCATCAGTTGCGTTCTTTTTTCTACCTGAAAATCATATTGCCTTCTACGCTGCCCACTTTACACTCAAATCTAAGGGCTGAATCCTGACCTGGAGCACTGCAGAGTCTGCTGGATTTTATTCTCACCCTAAAATCACTAACTAATACAGACGCAAGAAACCGGTGAGAGTTAAAATTGATCAACTGAAGAAGTTGATTAAACAGTTAAGTGCTGAGTAACGCACACTACTGGACTACTGAAAAAAAAAAAAAAAAAGAGCTCAAAGCACCTGCCCTGTAGAGAAGGAAAGACAGAACACAGTGCAGATCAAGCTGTTAAACACCAGAGACTCCCCTTTCTGCTGGCTTAACCTTGGCCAGTCAATATCACAGCCAAGGTTGCCCTGGAAACATGGTTCTCCCCTTTGATCCATATTTCTTCAGACCGAACATTTTTAAATTGTCAGTAGTGATGCAACAGTTGCAGGAGGTTCACCAAAGTGTGTGATGTAAGGCTGCACATTGGAACATCTCAGTACCAAACAGCCATGATCATCAGTGTCGCCTTGTACGCCGTGACACAACGATGCCTGCTTATTGCTTGTTAACATTCTGTTAATAAGAAGCTACGCTTTGGCTTTTACCAAAAATGAGTAAACAATCATAGCTTTTTGTTTGTGTCTTGATAATTGCATGCCATTAATCTATAACTGAACAATGAACATAATTATGTAAAAAGAAAACGTTTAATTGCCAATTTGAGACATTTGGAATACTCTCAGTTGATTAATTCATGCAATCTATTTGTATAGCCCAAATCAATCCTCCCTGAAATTAATGCAGCAGTGAAAAGGCCTTAAAGATGTCCAATTAAAGAAATACAATGAAACATTTTGTGTGATGAAATGATCTGGTGAAAATGAGATGTCCCTGAGATATCATGCTCAGTCACGTTATTCAAAATGTTTTGAAAGTTTTTCCTCTGCGTCTTTTTAACCGACTTTGACGAAGGATCATTTTTGAAACGTTGCGATAAGTATATCGGACAGTACATATAACCCCTACTTTATTTACATTACATTTTATATATTTCATCAGCAGATTCTCTTGAATTACCAGATGTGCAAGCTTTTATACTCTATAAAGTGTCACAGTAATAAGATGAGACAAACCAGTGGTGTCTTTTTTCGTTTTGAGAAGGAAAAAAAAAAACTCAGGTCATCTCAGGTCATTTGAGAATTGTGTGGACCAATTATTTGATTTAAGCTCTTCCCTGCTCGAGTTTCTACCCTTTCTAAGGGTAGTCATAATTAGCAATCCCAGCTCATGCTTAGCTATGGCACAGGCCCCTAATTTGGGCCAGCATCTTGGTAGCTGTTCCCCAGGGGATGTTCCTCAATGCTGGGATCCCTGGTCCTGGAGAGCTAACCGCTAACCGGGTTGGGCTAGTTTTTGTTTTCACCTCAAAACGTGCCACCATTTCCGACCCAAAATAGCAGGTGAGATGAGAACTGTGTAAGCAGCTGTGCCTAATCGATCGATTAAATGCGGTGTAACAGTAAAAACCAGCAGTTCCTGTAGCCTTATACAACCAGGTCTGGCCAGCCCAGCTCCACGGTGATCCAATGTGAGGGGAAGGACAGCTGGGCCTGTCTGGAGGTTTGGAGGCATCTGAAGCTACGCTCCCATACCCCTGCTGTCCTCTGGGTGTGTTATCCTTGACAGCTGTGCTGCCGCTCCCAGAGTCTGGAATGACATTGGGAATGTGAATGGGAATGGGAATGGGAATCCCCCCCACTTACAACCAAAGCGAAGAATGAATGAAATTCATAACATAATGCTGTCATTATGTTGAGTGGTCAGTCTTTCTTAAAAATGAAACCCAGTGAAAGTGAATTATTAGACATACCAAGTACAAAGCAAATGACCATACATCTGCACACACTCATTGATTTTATTTTTTTTTTTTTTTCCTGTGAGAATTTTATTGTTTTCTGTGAGCAAACATTCAGAACACTGACAAGTTGGAGTTTGTCTGATATCCTCTGGCAGATATATTTATATTTATATCACTGCTGAAACACAATATTGCTCTTGTCACATCTTACTGCTTGTAATATGTTTTTGTTTTTCAACTTTCTGAATAAAAAAAATGCAACAACAATGAATCGTACTAAACAACTTAACAGTTTAATTAAGTCTTGAATAAATCACTCTAAAAAATAATAAATTTAGAATAAATTTATTCCATATTTTAGGAGGAAGGATGCATAGTACTGTACATACCGTTAAGAATGCAGACACAGTAGCATGCAGACACATTACATGAATAGATACTCTACATGCACAGTATTTTCTTCATGGTAATGTCTGCATCGTCTGCGGCTGTTAGCTTTGCCTCGGCTCTGCAGTTTCCACAAACCGTGTTGGACAAATACTCTATAAACAGATAGCTGCTTAGCGCCTAATTAATATGTTTGAGGAATACAAGGGACGTTTGTGAGTCTGGTAGCGGCTGATAAATGGAGCCTGGGGTTCATGAAGGCCTCGTAAATGTTTGTTCGGGGGGGTTTTATTTGAGTTATTAATTCCACAAGCCTCGCGCCACAGGGCTCGCTGTTCCCAGGCTGGGTCACCTGACCGGTATCGCCAGTGAGCGTCTGCGCTACGGCTCGGCGAAGCCCCAGGGGAGATCGTTATATCACACCAGTGCAAGGCAGAAGAAACGACGCGAGCGGCTCTGCCATTCGTCCCCACCTCAGTGTTATAGACCAGGACACAGAGTCATAAAGTGTCATGGAGTAGAAGTGCTGATCCTGGATCAGTTTTGTCTCATCTCCTAATGGATACAGTGAGGATATGTAAGGAAAAACATGATCTGAGATCAGTGCTTCTACTTTTTTATGTTTCGTGAATGCTGGCCCTACAGATCTAGGATCAGTTTTGTCTTTTCTCGTCCCCCATAATTGTTGGTTACAATACAAACAGGGCAGGCTTGCTCGTTGCTTCTACAATGAAGTTAATGAATATGGGCGTTGAGCCTGTAACTTTAGAAGCTGTAATTTTCAAGCCATTATAATTCAGATGATTGTACTAAGGTAGGGAAAGACAGCCCTGTCTGAGTACTGCCTTCATTTGTGCATTTGCCTGTATGTCTATTATTGGAAAGTGTTATAATTCTGAGTTTGGGAATATATTATACATAGTATGTAATGTTCCATTTCCCTAAAGGGTTGTTGGTTCCATGCCATCCTTTAGCCTTTAGCATCCCACGTACCTCTGTCTTCATACGTGTAATTTTGCAGGAGTTTGGGTCAAAGTAAGGAGGGAAGTTGCACATTGTGGGGAGAGTTGTGTGACTCTTTTCCTCCAGGTATCACTTCCTAAAGAAGTTTAATCCCAGAGGCAGACAGCTTGCAGCTATAGGGGGAGCTTTCATTGCATTTTGAATTTCACAGTTTTTTGATCTCATTGACAAATCAGAAGCACACCCGCCGCCCCTCCCCAAAGGGAAAAAAAAAAAACTGGAACGACGTCTCAGGCGGAGAGATCAGAGCAAGTTAATCTCAACTCCAGTCAATCCTTGCCTGTGAATGTAGTGCTATTCGTGCTTTATCTCTGGGTATGTGTACAGTTGACAGATTAAAGTACCATCTGAGGATACATGCTGTTCTATTCTTCCAGGGAGAGAGTCGTGTTTTTTGTAGCACATTTCTGGTCAGTACAACACGGTTGCAGCCCTTCAGAATGACACGCACGTGTGAGAACAGTTTGTATGTGCGCCCCCATGCAGTTCTGCCACAGGCTAATGGGAGCACAGTTTGCCCCATAGTTCACGCCCCATCCTGGGCCTCAGGCCCCCCCAGTTTCTGATGGGGAAAGTAATCCACATTACCTGGGAGGAAATCCTATAAAATGAGCTGGTGGTTGCAGGCCATCTGAGTGAATTACAGCTCCACCAACAGGAAGGGGGCAGTGTGGAAAATAGGATCTGTCAGGAACTGTTTCCACAGACACACACACACACACACACACTTACAAATAGATTATCACACAAATATAAATGCATGTATGCACACACATACCAATGAGCTAACAAGAATACAAATGCATGCAGGTGAGCATACACACAGCCATTTACCGTGTGTGTGTGTGTGTGTGTGTGTGTGTGTGTGTGTGTGTGTGTGTGTGTGTGTGTGTGTGTGTGTGTGTGTGTGTGTGTGTGTAAGCAAGTTTATGTCCCCTTTCTGGCATTTGATTGATTTCAAGGTTGGTTGCAGTCACAGAAATCCAATCTTTTCAGCTGCAATTATGTCAATAATGAAAGATGTAGTTTTGATTTGATTTTCAGAACACGTAGTGCAAGTACAAGAAAAACATGTTTACACTGAAGCCTTGGGGAAAATGTGAAAAATGATGGCATGAGGAAAATGTTGTGCCCAGCTGTACGCCGTGTTTGTCTGACATCACTGAGAGCTTTGTGGGAGTTGTTGAATTTTCATTACATCGCTAACTCGTAGCACTGAAAGGCGAATGACTCACAGATGTTCCATTCTCATGCCAGAACGTTTTCAGAATGTTACCAGTATGTTCAAAAAAAGGTTGGAATGATTTTTTGGGCAGGTTCTGTTCAACACTTAGATAATGTGCAACTGCAGCTAACTCTGTGGAACCCATGAGCTATTTCATGTGGCCTGTGATGTCACAATGTACCCGTTACATAAGCAAGAAGCCACAGCCGCTCTGTTTATTTCAGTCTGAAAGATTTCCATCACTAAAGTGCACCATAAAAGGGTGTGCATGTTTTTGTTGAGATCAATTAGTTGGAATTAGATGTTTTTTTTTTTTTTTAAACAGTAAATCCTGCGATTTGGACCTAAATCTCCATCTGCCTGCTCAGTGGGGCGGAGAGTTTGTATATTACTTGTTCCACCCTGTTTAAGACCACAAGCCTCAGAAGAAAAAACATATAAATAGTGTATTAGTCACTTAAAAATGCCTGTGGACTGAAGTTGCAAAACTGACATTCAGGAAGGATGAAGGTGTCAAGTTTTGTTAGCTGTTTTCATTCTTTTGTCAATTTCTTTTTCATCTAATAATCAGAAACTTTAGATAACTGTTTTGGTTAGAAAAACTAAAAAAAAAATTCTGACTGATCCGAGCTGTGTTTGTTAGGTTATACTGTCGTAGATAGGACATAAATATTTATGAAACCGGTGAATGCCAGATTTTAAGTGTCAGCTGAACTCAAATGAAATGGTTTCTTCTCCTTTTCAGTAGCCACTGTCTAAGATAGTGATGGAAAATGTTTTGTTTGTACCACTGAATGGTGCAAAGACACAAAAGTGGTTGTCTTTTGTGGCAGCTGTGGCTTTGTTACTCAGGGATTGCAGGTTCAAATCCTAGGTGGGGCCTAGCAGTAGCACCCTTGAGCTAGGTGCTTGAACTGAATTGCTTCAGTCATTATCCAGCTGTACAGATTGATGTATGTAGAAGAAATACGTGAGCTTTTTAAGTCACTCTGGATAAGAGTATCTGCTAAATGCACACGTTATGTAAATGTGTTTCATGTATGTGCACTTCACCAGACCCAGTCTTTGGTGTTGGTCTGCCTCCCCCGCTTGCTTTGTTAGCCGAACGGTTAGCGGTTTAGGGTGGAGGTTTGGCTGGCTCTGAAAGGGTTAGCGCAGCAGAGTGCACACAGAACCCAGCGATTATGTCATGGGGTGTTCACGCCTTTCTCCCGTTCCAGTGGACAGGGTGGGCGTCTGGCAGGAGATCTGGATGTCTGCTTGTGCCCACACGTCCCGAAAATGTGCCCCTCCGTGAGCGTAAGGGGCCTGAGCGCAGACTGGCACGGCAGTAGGGCTCCAGCGCCCCTCAGCCCCTGTTTCCTCTCTCAACAGGGCCTTTGTCAAATGTTTCTGAACTTCAGTGGCGGAGCTGAGGTGGGAAGGACTGTGCGTGGGTTCTGCAAATGTCACTGTTTTTCCCATGTCAAATGGGTCTTTGAATTCCCCTCTTTCTCATTGCAAGCCCTCTGTCACATAAATTGGATTCACAGCCCTGTCTAATCTGCTTACTAAAGCGTATCAGCAATGTGTCTTACATTCTTCCGTGTCCTAAGACAAACACTCAGTAAACATCTGTTTATAAACTGTTTGCCAACCGTTTACCAGCACTCAACAGTTACGCAGTCGGTTAGTGGTTGGGAAATAGTCAGAAAACAGCCTACGGGATTAGACTTGGAAAACAGATGGAAAACCATTGAAAACCATTTGGAAAGCAGTTGGTAAATGGTTGTTAATTGGCAGGCTCAGAGTTGGCGGTAGGAATGCCAGCATCCGTCCCTCCCCCGGTCTAGCTTTACTCACACCTCCTACTGCTGCCCTCGCTGAAGGACAAATGAAAACAAACCCGCGGGGTCGCTGGCCCCCGCTAGCCAGCCCTGCCCCAGTTTCCCCTGTCACCAAACACCACCTCGGCTGCCGCCGCCAGAGATCACACACACACACACACATAGAGGCTGATAAGAGTGTGCGTTCCCTCTCTAACAAGCTCACAGTCCTTCTGTAGGCAATTACCCAAACTGTCACTCTGAATAAGGCCGTTTCGCGAACCGAACAGTGCCGAGATCACGTCTGCAAGGAGCGGACAGCCGGACGACAGCCAAACAGCGACGGTCCAGGGAGAGCGATCGAGATCAAGAGCTCTCTCTCGAAGGGTGAGAGCATTGAGAGGGAAATACGGGCCACCTCAATCACCCCGGCTTCGCAACGCTGGGGGCGTTTTGTATTTCCGGGGAGTGGGGGGGTTTTTTAGAGTCTCATCTCTACTGTAGGCCCTGAGAGAGCAGCTGACAGTAACGCGCCGATTATTGTTGCGAGGAAAAGAACAGATCGCTTACATTCATATAAAGGAGGTATCCAAAATTATCGGTAAGGGAATTTTTTTTTTCCGTGAATATGAGGGACAGGAGTGTATTTGTGTGCAAGCATGTGTGTTTGTGTGATTGTGTGTGTGTGCGTGTTCAATCCAGTGTCCTGTTTCAGGCTCGTCACATCACTGTATGGAACCCTCAGAGCTGCATAACTTCCTTGGAACCTGACCTTAAAAAGAAGGCTGTTAGTTAGCTGACAGGGAGAGAGAGAGGGAGAGAGAGAGGGGTGAGGGGAAGAGAGAGAGAGAGGGAGGGAGGAGGGGAGAGGGGCTGGCAGGCAGGAGGAGGGAAAGGAGGGAAAGAGTAACAAGTAACAGTGAGGCCAGGCACCAGAGGGGAGGCAGCCTGCTACAGGCTGGTTTGGGGTTTCGTAACTCTTGAGTCACTGGACACAACCAGTTTGCTTCTCTCCCTCTCGCTCTCTGTGTCTCCCTCCTTCCTTCCCTGCCTCCCACTCTCTCTCTTTCTCAAAAAAAAAAGCAAAAAAAACAATCACGTATCTGTTTTTGGTGCTGTGTGGGCGGTCCCTTATTACCCTCTCTCCCGACGAGCTGCTCCCCTGTCATTCTGCGTCCCGGCCTTTTCCCCTCATTACGTCTCACTCTCTCTCTCCCTCTCGCTCGTCTTTCCCACTCAGACGCCTCCCAGGACCCAGCGGCCGGCATCCCGGAGCAGTTCACGGGCCTCCTGCACGGATCCTCGCCCGTTTTCGAGTGCCGCGAGGAGCCCTTCAAGACCACCAGCCCGGCCCCCGGCCCCCAGCCGTCCCACACCGCGGGCCCTGCGCTCGCTCAGCCTCCGCCCACAGCGCGACCCGGAGAGGCGACGGGAGGACCCGCCATGTCAGCCCCCCTGCTGGAGTGCGACCCCAAAGCCATCTACGCCACCGTGGTGCACACCAAAGACCGCGTCAGGGACAAGGACAAGGACCGAAGCAGGGACTCACCTGGCCCCACCCAAACTCCGGCCCCCGCCCCGGCTCCGCCCCCTGTCCGCATGCGGCCCCCAGGGGACCTAAAGCTGGCCCGCAGCCTCTCCAAGTCGGACTCGGACCTGCTGGTGTCACCCCCTAGCGAGGAGGAGTCCGGAGGGGCTGGCCTGGGTGGCCGCAGCGAGTCCGTGTCCAACTGTAGCGGTGGAAAGAAGCGGCTGGAGAAGTCGCCGTCGTTCGCGTCGGAGTGGGATGAGGTGAGTGCGTCTGTGGGGGAGGGGGTAGGGGGGAGGGAGAGCAGGGTGGAAGGGGTTGGGGTGGGGTGGGGGGTCAGGATAGTTAAACTGCCTTGACCACTCTGCCGCCTTAGGGAGGGCTGTAGTCAGATGGGGGAGCTGATTGTAACTGACAGACGGGACGCAGCAGTACTGACTCTACAGCGGGGCCATGCTGGGAGACTGAGGACTGGCCGCGCTTCATTACGGGGGTTAACGCACACATTGCAGCGCTGCAGTCACACTACTCTCCACTGGCTGACAGCAGGAGAGGAGCTGAAACCAATTCAGTTAATGACGGAAGAGCAAGTCAAAAATGCGTGTGAGCACACAGCACAGGCAGCACGGACAACACATTCTTGTGTGCACACACACACAAGCACACACACACAGTCATGCATGTGTACACATACATACAGACATTTGTGCATACCCATAGACATGGACACACACATACGTTTGCACATACACACACAGATACACGTGTATACACACACATACACACTCTGATACACATGCACACACACACACACACACACACAGCCCAGGGTGATGACGGGGCAGCACCACAGCTCTGCACGCTTGAGCACACCAGTCACATCCACACATCTCGAGCACCCTGAGCCACACTCGCACCCTGAGCCGACCCTGCCCACCTCTCTGCATGGTCCAATCCGCTCCAATCCTCCCCTCCTCAGCTTGCTGTCCTGCCAGGGGACTCCAGTCGTCTTGCTGATTCCCCATCGGCCCACTGGTCACATGGGGCCCTCTCCAGGGCTCCCTAACCAAACGGATTATGCTTCACTACAAACGGCCCACCACTGGCTTTAACCTCTTAGGGTTTGGTCCCAGTGACCCTCTCCGGTAGTTGCTGTTTGTGTCGTTTTACAGTTTTACAGTTTAGCCAAGGCTGTCTGCTGCTTTGGATTTGACCCCCTCCCCACTGCCAACCCCCCCCCCCTCCGTAACTAACAGCAGCCTTACGCTGAGGAGCAGAGGTGTGTGTACCAGCCAGTGAGGTTGCTGTTACTGTGACCTGTGTGTGTGTATGTGTGTGTATGCGTGTGTGTGTGTGTGTGTGTGTGTGTGTATGCGTGTGTGTATGCGTGTGTGTATGCGTGTGTATGCGTGTGTATGCGTGTGTGTGTGTGTGTGTGTGTGTGTGTGTGTCTGTATGGGCATACCTGTTTGCATACACAAGTGATGTGTTATATCTTTGTCATTCTGTGTTTGGCTGCTCATCTGTAGGCATTCTGTGTTCTATACCTTTATGCACCTGCGTGCGCACATGCGTGTGCACATTTGTTTGTTTCACTGCCACAGCAGTGTCTCTGGCTGGTATTGGGACAGCGTTGTCCCTCTCCCTCCCCTTAGCTGTGGGTGTTCTGGGTTTCCTTGGCTCCCATATGACTCTGGGTGACGTAGAGCTTATTAATGAAGCTGTGACAGACTGAAAACACACTTTCTCAATGCCGAGAAGCCGCAAGCCCTCATCCCACCCCTGCAAATGGAGGTCGCAGGTACGTTGTGATTGTGTCGTAGCTCGCATAGTGTAGCTCCATGTAATGGGGTCTTTGAGCTCAAAACCTGTGACAGTATTAGTTTGGGTCGCTGGGAATTTATAGAATTATATATTGGCTAGCTGGAGTTTTTGTGAGTCTTCATCTGGTGAAATATGCTGTGCGAATGTTACATCTGAAGAGGAAGAGAAGCCACCGTCTGTGCTCTGTGGTTATCAGGTTGTTGAACTCCTTGTGCTGCGGCGCAGAATGTATGCAGAAGTCAAGTGGGTGACACCTGCCCAGGGGGCCAAGCTGCTACTGTTTTCCCAGAATGCATCTCTCTGGGGCCTTTTGGTTAGCAACAGATTTCAGTGGATTGTTTTCCGGCGTAGGTGTTTACAGAGTGTGCCGGCTTAAATATAGCTTAAATGTACAGTCGCATTATCAGTCTATGATAAGCGCTAAGTCACTGTATCCAGGTGCTTAGCCGAGGAATGTTCTTATAGACTAGACAGCCAATGCAAGCAGATTAGGAAAGTACTTTTTCTTCTTTGCAACTTTTGTGCAACTTCAGATTTAGCTGATGGGTTTGCCATTTTGACCCACGCACAACAGAGAAAACATAACCCTCAACATCAAGTTTTTAGCAGAGAGACTGCGTCTCCTACTATAATAATGATAATAAATATGAAAGAACGTGATTATTAATGATTGTCGAAATGTATTATTACTAATTGGCTTATGTGGCAAGCAAAACACAACGAAAGCAGGTTTTCTGGGAGGGGTTTTTTTTTTTCCTTCTGTTACAGAAGGAAGGCTAAGCTGCCCTCCCTTGTCCCATGTTAGAGAGGGCAGCCGAAACACTGACACCCCACTGGGAGAACGTCCCGTCCCCTTCTCAAGGCCAGGAATTTTATTTTTCTTTCTCTGTTCCAGACCCATAATAGTCTTTCTAATGCTCCCACCCAAAACACACCCACATACGCACAAGCACACACGCACACACTGCAGATAAACCTCCCAGTCCAAGCCAAGTTCTGCAAAGCGTGCAGCTGGTAGGGTGGTGTGCCAGGGAGTGTGGGGTCAGGAGGTCGGGGCGAGAGGCTTTTTGTCGTTGGCACGGGCCTACGGGGCCGGCCTCCCTAACCTCCCTGTGTCAGCGCTTCAGAGGACAACAGGGCAATGGCACTCTCTAGGGACAGAACTGTCCCACCATCCCCACCCCTGGGGGTACCTCTTGAGTAATTAACGGCACGTGGAGGCTGAACGTAGCCCCAGAGGTTGTGGGTACCGGAACTGGAATCGGTCCAGTAAAAACCCTCAAACAGCCACCCACCCACCCACAGAAGCACACGAGCGAAAAGGCATTTTCGCTGAACCGCGAGCCACCTCGCACCCGGGTGTCTAATCACACATGATGTAATGGGCCTGTTTGACATCAGGGAAAACATGGTCGGGCGGAGGGGGGTTGGGGGTTGGGGGTGATGCCCCACGCTCTCTGTGCATGATAGAGCTCCTACCTTACTGCTGAACTCCAGCACGACCCTGCTGCGTGTTGAGCGTGATGTCTGAAATAGCCGCAGAGCGCACACACTACGCGCTAAGCCTGCCGCTTCCCCATATGCGCCTCACGCTGCTCATGATTTAGGGCTCGCCGCGGGAGCCGGGCCTCCAACAGGGGGGAATGGATTAAGTCATTTGCTCATCTATTTCTCTGGCTTTCATTGGGCCATACTGGTCCTATCTCTTCCTGTCCAGTTTTGGGTTCTTTGAATGTCATGAAAAGGACCATTGCACCCTACTTGACTGCGGGGCCACCAGCAAGGGAATGGATCACGTAATTCCTTTATCCGTTTAGTACCTCCAGAATTCTGGGGTTGCATAATGTACAACAAAATAAAACAAAGGCGCTAATGCCCATCTGAGCCTCCAGGGTTGTGGTCCATTGTAATGAGCAGAACAGAACCATAAGGTACCAGAACCGAGCTGGGGAAGATCCAGGCCTAAGTGGGCCGGTTTTTTCCAAAGCTGAGGATCCCAAACCATAAAATGGCTGAGCTGAGCTGAACTGAGCTGGGTTTTTTGAATACAGAGAGACTGTCTCCTGTCATTTCTCAGATTCTCATTCATCATCACTGTGTGCAGCCTTTGATCATTCAGGGTAAAAATATATTAATATATTCTATGTCTCCCTCTTCATGAATATTGAGGAGTTCAGTAATGGAGCCAATCAATAGACCCTGATGATATCACTGTTTTGTTTAAACCCTTATACAGCGTTATCAGTATTAATACTCCTCTGACCATGTATGGGAGTAGAGCTTGGATACAATGTATCCTATCAGAGTACAATATACTCTACGAGAGTCGATTAAACACTCAACGCCATTCTGTGAGAGGAGAATTCACACTCAAAGTCTGTTTGCTCACCGCTAAATAAGGGAACCTGACTTCTTGCTCTGACTTGTCCGAGTGACCGTTCTCTTATTCATTCAGTTAGATCACATGATCGTTGTCCTCCATATTGGCCATAGTTGTTATCTTAGTTGACTTCTGCAAGACTTCTGCCTTGAAAGGTAGCTTTTATTCCATAAGGTTTTGGGGTTTGCATATGCTTCACCGTGGCCGCACACAGCGTTGTGTGTGATCGTCTTTACTCTCACATGTCAATGCCTTGAGAATATGTGCTTGAATAACATGTTTAATAATTCATACCACGGGCCAGGACTGATATATAATGGCTGGACATATTGAAATGACTTTTGACGGAAGGTGCTGGAGGATCGTGGGGGGAAAAAATCAGCCATTTCTTCTCGAAGTTCTTTGAAATTCTTCTGGAGTAGACTGCGTGGTGTTCAATGAAAATGAGAACCGCTTGATGTTAGAGCACCGCACACATGACAGTGGTGAAGTCACTCAGCCGTAGCAGTGTTGGGGAGGAGGTTATCAGGGGGGTTTCATCCCACACGGAGCATGTGTCAGAAATATGATTCTCATTGCAACTGTAGGACAACCTTGACATTCACATCAGATAAAAGCAAGGCAGATGCATAATTCTAACACTTGCTTGCCCGTCAGACTCAAATACTGCCATAAACCAAACAAAACATGAGGACATAGAAACCTTAGCCTCTTCAGAATGCATATTCCAGATACAAGTGCATTATTAAATCGCTGTTCTCCTTTGCCTCCATCTGGAGTCACTGACAGCACTCCCTGTTAACCTGTTACTCTTTAATGCTGGCCAGCCCTGACTGCAACCGCTCCCCGCAACCTTAAATCTTTAATTCACCTCCTTAAATTTTCCCCATTACTGCTTTATGTCCTCAGTGCTCACCACAGTGCAAGACCCCAGATTTACATCGGTTTATCAGGGTGGTTATGGAGATGTCGCAAGTGTGGAGATTGCAGATTGCATATTTTCTTCAGCAAATATCGAGCTCTATAAATGGATAATGACAGAAATATAAGTTGCTCTGGATAGGTATGTGTGCTAAGTAACTACAGTGTAATGTAACATTGAGATGTTTTGCATGATGTGCGTCACCTGCAGGTAGCAGTACCATGGGACAAGGGTACAACTCAAAAATATGAAAAAAATTAAGAAAATTGTATGGATAATTTAGCCACTGGCATTGTTGTGGGAGAGAAAGAGCGTGAGAGAGAGAGAGAAGAGGTTCTTGGTGTTTTCAGACAGTTCAAAGAGTGCTGGCGGAATGTGATTTATGAAGGAGGTTTTGTTTTGCGTTGGCGGGAGCAGTGAGGTGTGAGCTCTGATGTGGCACAGTGCGGCTCGTCTCGCTGACTGACTGGAGAGGCCTGGCGTGGCATCGCGTCTGCCGTCAGCGGCGGTACGAGCACTAGCAGAGCTGTAGCGGCGTAGGAAACGGGTGTGCTATGACATGTTGACAGGCCTGCGGCTCGTCCGCCATGCAGCCGGGGGAATCATGATACTGCCCCAGACCTGCCGATAAGAGCGGCCGGCATACATGTGGGCTTAAACTGGTGTATGTGAGTGTGTGTGTGTGTGTGTGTGTGTGCACGCACGCATGTGTACGTGTCAATGTCTGTGTGCACGCAGATGTTTAATGCACTAATCTTCTTTGTACGAGTGTGCATGTGTGTTTTGTGTGCGTGTGTGTGTGTGTGTCTGTGTGTGCGTGTGCGCATGCAGTGTGTAAAGTTTTGTGGGTTTGTATCTGTGTATGTACTTTTAGTGTACAAAACAGCTGTGTGTCTTAATAAGGCAGTAGGACTCAGTGTTCTCTAATGTTACGATGTAACATCCATCGGTTCTGCTGCATTATGATTGGTCAGCTGCAGAATTTGGCTTGAAATTGGCCCTGTGATTCAGGGTTCATGGCCCACACAGTGAGCCAGCCCTGCTGGCCTGGAGCTCTGGGGAAGATCTACTGCAGCACTGAGGAGAGAACAGCTGTGCACACCTGCCCTCCTGGATGAGGAGTTGGGGGAAGGGGGTGGATTTTGGCATCTTACTAAAGGAAAGAATCCATAACAGTCCCTGTCTGGCACTGACCACCTGGTGAATCATGAGCCCGCCTCCCGGCTTCAGCGTGTTCCCAGGTCTCTGAAATTAAGTGGCTAATTTTCGCCGAGCGGGAGAAAAGCGGCGGCAGGTTCATCCATAACCGGGCCCTTAAACGAGCTCTGTCACACTGCAGGAGAGCTATGAGCGTGGGCCTCCGCTCTGTTTATCACGTGCATGTCAGAACCGCGCAAGCAAACTCTCACATACTCTACACACGCACACGCATACACACACACACGTGTGCACACAGTCACTGTCAATATCAGGTGCTCTCTCACGCATGCGCACACACATACACACAGATTCACTGTTAATGTCATGTCCACTCACACACGTTTGCTCTAACACGCACATGTGCACTTACTCAAACTCACACATGCATTCACACAGACTCACACGCGCGCACACACACACACATACATACCTGCTTAGCAGTTTTGCCCCGTGTGTAAGGTGTGTGTGTGCTGCATCTCCTGTGCTTGTCCAGTGTCTAAATGAGAAGGCCGTGTAAATGAGCTGTGCGCACACAGGCTCTGCTATGCCCTGTCCCATCAGCCGGGCGGCCTGACCTCCAGTGTGGGGACAAAGCCTCAACAGTCAGTCCAGGTCTGCTCCTCTGAGTCCTGCTGCCTTTTCAGACCCCCAGGGTTATTTAGACCTGGGCCTGCATTCTGCTTTCTTTCACTGACCCACACCCCCCCGAGTCTCTGATTGTCACATCTTATTCTAACTGTGACCAAACCAGATCATTCCCTTAGCCATAAGGCATATCTCAGTCAATCTAATAAGACATAAATCAATCAATCGAATCAAATCAGTCAGTCAAGATCAAATGGAGTTAATGGAGAATGGTGGGACGCAGAAGCAAATCTCTTGAAGGTGGCAGGGTAACTCGGATCCTGTGATGGAGGCCGTGGGTAAGCAGGTCAGTTAGGGATCAGAATGATTTAGAAAAACACTGCAGACAATGGGATGCATTTTACTTTGCTCTTAATGGTGGTACCTAATGAGTGACCTAATTATGGCAGGGAGGAGATGAAGATGCTCCTGTAGGCATGCTTTGGCAGGGTCTCCTCTTCCTGACCGCACCCCCCGGCCACCCCACCCCACCCCACCCTACCTCCTGCCACCCCAGGAAGCAGCAGCTAAATATTCATGCCCTAAATCCGGAAGCACCCCTGCATGAAGGAGTGGCTCCTCGTCCCAGGACGCACTGGAGCGAAATTTAATTATGCCGCACGCATGCCACCGAACTCTTCCCCCAGATATGCTGCAGCGTGATGGAGGGGGTGGGGGCGGGGGGAATGTCTACTGAATCCGTGTTCCATCCCTAATTAAAGGGGAGGATTGGTATCATCGGCTTAAATGTTCCTGCAGGGACAAACGGTGCCATGCAGGTGCCAGGGAAGGCATTCGGAATTTGTCGCCATTGAAATCCCGCCTGCCTCCTCCTTCTTCAAATTCTGGCTACACACAGGGGAAGTATTGTATCAGTTACCTCCCCGTTCTGTGTACCGCCCACTGAGAACCTCCACAAAATGGAGGGTTTTTTGGCGCTTTCTGTCTCTCTCTCTCCTCCACGCCTTTTGACTGGTGATCCTGTGAGAGCCTGGCTTTGGAGTGGCCATCTTGTTGGTCACGGCTGGCTGCCCTGGGACACTCGGCTGGGCTGTGTGACAGCGTGTGGGCGAGGGGTCCCAGGACGACACAGACCTCTCCATTGTCAGTGTGGGTCTGCTGCCTTTTCCTGTTCTCACACTCACACACACACACACACACACACACACAGCTTACCTCATGGTCTCCAAAGCAAGAAGGGATTTGACTTGCATGAGGCCCTGGGTCTGTGTGTGTGTGTGTGTGTGTGTGTGTGTGTGTGTGTGTGTGTGTGTGTGTGTGTGTCTGTGTGTGTGTGTGTGTGTGTCTGTAAGTGTGTGCGTGTCTGTGTGTGTGTGAGAGTGTGAGTGCATATGTGTGTGAGTGCTTGTGTGTGTGTGTGTGTGTGTGTGTGTATGTGTGTGTGTGTGTGTGTGTGTGTGTGTGTGTGTGTGTGTGTGTGTGCGCGTGCATGTGTGTGCTTGCACACAGACACAAAGCCGGCTCATGACTTGCTAATGTGGGCCAGCGTTGGTCCCAGGATCTGGGTTCCTGCCGGACGTGACGATCCAGGGGTGCTTTGTGTGGCCCACCAGTGTGAGGAGGGGGGCGGGGCCGCAGAGCAGGCGAGGTACAGAGAGAGAGAGAGAGAGAGAGTGAGAAACAGGGAGAGGGAGAAAAGAGAGGGGGTCCACCAGAACCCTCTGCACTCCTCTCCAGGAGGACGGCCCTCCTCTTGCCTTGCCATGGCCGCCACCAGACCGGCAATCGTGAGTACCGTTTCTCTTCCATACCTCTCCGCTCTCCTGTCAGGGTGGATTTCTCAGTGGAGAACGCACAGAGACCAGGCCTGTCTTGACCAAGAAGGAAATTGCATCTTGTTTTGGTTGCTTGTTTAAAAATAAAACAAGAAAGAAAACGAACAGCAGCTCTGTTTGGAGTTCCCTTCCTCCCGTTAGAAGAGAGGAGTCGAAGATGCAGACCTACAGGAATCCTGAGACACACAAACGTGTGTGTGTGTGTGTGTGTGTGTGTGTGTGTGTGTGTGTGTGTGTGCGTGTGTGTGAAGGCTTTGGCCCCTTCATTTAAATGCATTCCTTTGCAGATTTGGACCTGCTCAGTTTAAGGGGTCAAGCCCTTGTTTGTGCCATGTAAATAAGAAGAGGATGCAGTAGTAGCCTCAGTGAAGCTCGTGGCGGTTTGTTTTGCATGGCGCATTTTGGCATCATCTCACCGAAATCTGGAGGGTCTTTTCTGTCCGGGGGCACCCTTGTGTCTGACCCCGGTGATTTCACATGACCCTTTTGGCGTGGCAGTACCAGGGCTGGCCTGCAGAGGGGGGTGGGAGTAACCCCATCTGTCCGCAGAGAGTCAGCGGAATAAGACCTCTTTGGTCTGGAGGGTTCCACGCTCCCCTGTGACGGCAGACGTCCGCAAATCCTCGGTCTCTGGAGATATGAGCACCATGGCCTTTTTGCAAGGCTTTGTCTGCAGTAGTGGAGTTTTTTTTTTTAGGGTTTTCCATGGACTCTTGGGGTGTCTGTTTGGATTTGTCGCTCTCTGCAGTGCATTAAGTGGAGTCTGCCTGGGGTAGACCCATTTTAACCCCTGGTTTTGTAAACCTTTATTTTTTATTACTTTTGTGGACATACTCTTTTAAGGTTTATGTTTTAGGAGTGAGATGTTTCTTTTCTTTTTTTTTTTTGGGAGGGATTGAGATTCAGGAGACAGAGAGTTAGACAGGGGTAGATTTTTAACAGATACTTTGTTTGTTTGAGATGACAAGAGAGATACTGAGAAAACCTGAAATATTGAAAGACAGAGCACTCAGATTTCTCCTTCATACCTACTCACAGACTTGTTTACTGAAATGGGAAAAGATTCTCACTGTGCAGCCAGGACTGGCCCAGTGTTGATCTTGTGTTGCTGCTCTCTGTGGGTCTGGGTTCTGTTGCAGGGCAAGAGTTGCTATATTAGAGCAATCACAGACTGTTATGCCAAAACTGGCCAACTCCTCTGCTCACCTTTTGAAGTGGTGTCTGTGTCTGTGTGTGTGTGTGTGTGTGTGTGTGTGTGTGTGTGTGTGTGTGTGTGTGTGTGTGTGTCTGTGTGTCTGTGTGTCTGTGTGTGTCTGTGTGTGTGTGTGAGAATATATAAGTGAGTGTACACGCACACGTGTGCGTATGTGTTTGTGAGTGTACGTGTGAGTGTGCGCGTGTGAGTGTTTGTGAGTGTGCATGTGTGTTTGTGTGAGAGTGTACGTATGTGTGTATATGTGTGTGTGTGTGTTTCCCAGCCCACGGCCCCTCAGAGTGCGAGCCCGCCTGTGTGAGATTGGCATCTTGGCACACTCCCTTGCCTGTCTGCTTTTCGTCTCGCCCCCCCACCATACCATCTGGCCCCCCGCCTCAGACCCTCTGCCCGTCTCGCCATTGTGCCTGCAGGGGGGGCCGTTTCCACGGTGATCTCGCCATTCAGCTCCCTCCCGTTTCAGCTGTTGACCTTTGGCATGCCAGTAACCTTTGAACCCTCAGCCATTGTCCCCGGTGGGAGCCTGAGGAGGGCTTATTCTAGACCCCCCACCCCCCTTTCCACAGCCATACAATGGAAGGGCTTCAGGGTAATTAAAAGACGGAGTGTATGCATCTCCGTGGTCCTGCTGCTCTCTCTGGGCCGCGCAGTTGAGATATTACCTTCCCCAGCACTGTACTCCATCTGCTGATTGCGTCTGGGAAATATTGCTTTTGTTTTCTTGAGTTGGCCCGCCCCCCGCGGAGTCTCAAGGCCAGCCTTGCAGATAAGGATTTATTCCTTTTCTCCTTGCGGGGTTTAATACCCGTGTCAAGGCCGCTGCTTTACAAAAACCGATGGGCCTCTGTTTCTAGTATACATTTTTCATATCAGGTAGGCTGTGCATTTTAGAGCCAGAAACGTGTGTGTGTGTGTGTGTGTGTGTGTGTGTGTGTGTGTGTGTGTGTGTGTGTGTGTGTGTGTGTGTGTGTGTGCATTCTGTACAGGTCCATGAGAAACACGCTCTGCAGTATGTATAAGCGGTCGGCGGTTGTAGTGGGGAATGCCCAGATCTCTATAGCATGATTTATAGCCCTCGTCCTTGTAGGCTACGCTGGCTCTGATTCTGGGCAGAGGTGGATTCTGGGTAATATCTTGAAACAAGGTTGGGTGGGGGGCAGCTGTTGTGAGGTTGCCTCCCAAGAGTTCTTAGCGAACCCCATACCCACACAGGCAGCACCTGCAGTGATATTTTGCATGGAGCTCCTGGGTTCCTTGTAGTACCAGACTCTGGTCTTTAATAATACATGTATCACAAGTTTCACTGCATTATTTTGGAAAGTGTCCAGCTTAGTTTTTTTGTTTTTCTGTTTTTGTGGACAAGCTACCAGCAACCAGAGATGAATTATGATGATATACACACTGGCCAGGACTCAATCAAACATTTCTTCTTAACTTTTACTCACAGTTGGATGAATATGGAATAATGTGGCAAGTACATTTTCATGATTGGGACATGATATTGGGGCAGCCTGTAGTCTAGTGGCTAAGGTACATGACTGGGACCCCTGAGTTTGGCAGTTCAAGCCCCAGTCCAGCCACAGCAAGGACACCATTGCTGTTGGGCCCTTGAACAAGGCCCTTAACCCCACATTGCTCCCAGGGGGGGATTGGCCCTTGGTTAGCATAATCATCTGTAAGTCACGTTGGATAAAAGCGTCAGCTAAATGGCTGTAGTGTAATGATTGTTGGACTCACCAAATTTGTGTTGGTGAATATAAAAATGAACTTCCATTTAATTGTGAACCAAACTGGAGTACAATGGCCAGTTAATCCCAGCCATAACCCATTCAGTGTTACCAGGGAGACTTTATTAATAGCTAGAGACAGTCTTCATTGATTGGTTATTTTCACCCCTAATGGGGAAATTTGTCTTGCTTACCATAAAAATCAAAAACATGGTATCATAAACATATACAAGCACGATAAAACGTAGGCACAGAGCAGTGCAAACTGCTCGCAGACAGAGGGCGTAAGCATCAGTCTTGATGATGTTTGCATTTGCTGTTGCCTCTGCTGCTTTATCGAGACATTGTAACAAGACCAGCCCAAGAGCCCTCTGGGATCTCCTTCAGTGAAGCGAGCGAGCGGGCGGACAAACGAAGCGATCCCTCGTGTCAGATGCGAAGGAAAGAAAGAAAGAAGGGAACGCAGGAAGGGTTCCAAAGAAAGCCGCTTAATTAGTGCCGTGTTCAGACCCGGCTCACATTACATTAAATCATTCAGCAGGGCCTGTAGTTTCAGATTCCTGCTCAGCCCCTGCTCTGTCTGTACACATTATTCATTACCGTTCACCAAGCTGCAGGTCCGAGTGGCATCAGCCATATTGGATATTAAGTGCCATTTGTTTAAGCAGCATTATATTCAATAGACCATATTAGATATGAATTGCCATTTATTTAAATTGTATCTTAAGATGCATTATTAAAATAACTTGCATATATGTATTTGGAAAAAGAATTGCAAGTTTCCCTTTTATGTCATGCCTAGCAGGAACATTCTGTCATTCTGAGGTCTTCCTTTCACCAAATAATGGATGGGTAGGAACAAGCCTTATTAGATATGTAGGTGCATTTAGTCAAAAGGCATTTTATTCAAACTAATCATTATAATATAATAACTGATACTTAATTTAATTTAGTGTTATAATGTATTTATTGAAAACGATTGGAGGATTGTTTCATATTTGAGTTATATTTAGCTGAAGAGTGTGTGCTATTGAGATTATTTTTTTCCCCGTGTTGATGCTGTACAGCACAGAGTCTGCACTGTCAGTCTTCACCCTGTTCCCACTATGTCACTGTCATCTCACAGGTGTCCACGAGGCGCCAGTCCCCCGTACCCCCGCAGAGCCCAGACATCGAGCCTTTCCCCTGACCGTGATTGATGAGCTTTGGCCCTGCTTTCGGTGCTTTTCACTCCATTGTATTCAAATGATACAACTGTTTTCTCAAATATATATTTTTTTATTTGCCCGTCTTTCTCTAGAAAGACAGCCATCGTTTCTGTATGCAGGGATGCTTTTAGAGGCGGTGGCTTGTGAACAACCCGTCAACGGCAGCGGACCAGGAAGCTGTCTTTGCTGTGTAATTGCTGGTGATTGGGTGGCTCTGCATCCCTGCTATCACTCGCCAGGGCCCAGTCTCATTACTGTAGAAAAGAGAGACGATGAGAGAGAGCACGAGAGAGAGAGAGAGACAGAGAGCACCTCCTCCCTTCGTACTTTGTTCAAACGGATAAATAATTCAGCAAGTACATACGCCAGCTTGTTTTTTCAAACGCGACGGTGTGTAACAGTAGCGGGAGGGGAGTGTTTGGAATCGGATGGCATGGAGCGGGCACAGGCTTTGCATTGTAATACTGGAAGCGTTGCGGGTAGACCAAGTGCATTGTGGGATTGCTCTTTGGGATTGACCAGCTCTAGAGCTGCCTGTTTAGCATTTTGGGGTTAATTCAGTCGTCGGTGAATCGGATGGTCACCATATTGCTGCCGGGGGCCTTCGCACATGCTCAGTACGGTCATTTTTCCAAGGTGCCTCTGTAGAGGTTCTGTCAACACATCGTTGTAGATGGGGAGCCGTGATTGGCTCATCACAGCCCCTCCCCTCCGCCTGTTGAAAACGGCTCTACATGTGTGCGAGAGGCTGTGATGACCTCATCAGCATCCTCCTGCAGCTGATTACCAGGTCACCATGGGGCAGTGGGTGAACACAGCAGGCCGTGTGGCCGAGTGGCTCTTTAGTATTCTGCCTTCTCTCTGCTCCCAGTGATCACAGTATGCTGGGCCAAACAGCAGAGCATCTGCACACACACACACACACACACACACACACACAGTCACACACACTTATTCACCTCATACACACATACACACTCACCCACAGTGCCAGTCTCTCCAGCTGTTTGATGAACCCTAACACCCAGTCCCATTTGCTAGCACTGTTGGATTAGCACTCTCACACAGTTTCATTCACGCTCACTGTTTGATTAACGCTCACACACTGTCCCATTCGCTAGCACTGTTTGAGTAGTGCTCACATGCTGTCCCGTTCGCTAGCGCTGTTTGTGTTGCATTCACATGCTGTCCTGTTCGCAAGCACTATTGAATTAGCGCTAACACGCAGTTTCATTCGCTCTTACTGTTTGATTAGTGCTAGCACGCTGTCCCATTCACACGCACTGATGGATTAGCGCCACCACGCTGTCCCATTCGCTTTCAGTGTTTACACAGGCAGGGCTGCGCTGCAGGGGCATCCAGGCTCCCAGCTCTGGAGGATGGGGACAAAGAGAGACGATGATTCCTCCTCTACAAACCCCCCCTCCCCCCCCCGCCCCCCTAAATGCTCCCTCTTCACAAAGAGCCAAGGATGTGATTGTCCCCGATTGATCAGGAAATACTGTTTTTTTTTTTTTCCAGCCCCTAAATGTCTCTGGAGGCCCTCAGCTTTATTGTTGAACGTTCTTTCCGGCTATCGGCTGGAGGGCATGAAGTGGATCCCTTATGGATGTGCTCCTGCTTGTCAATTCATAGCAGAGTCTCTCTGCCTCAGGCTGAGACATTTAGGGTCTGAAAACCATTATTTTTTGATTAATCAACAATTTCAGCCCTGAAGGTAAGGGGAGGAGGAGGGGGGCTTCTGCAGGTGGGAATATGAGGTTTCCTCCTTCCCTCCCACCCCCCCCACCCCCTCCACCTAATCAACATTTCTCTCTTCTCCCTGTTATCAGTAGATGTAGATCTTGCTGTTTGGTGTGTGACTTGACCGTGCGAAGTTTTATTTTCGCAGGAAAGTTCTGCTCGGTTCTTGTTTGTTTTTAATTATCGTTGGCGCTATTCGTCTCCCCATTTTTTTTTTTTTTTTCCCGCGGACTGCGAGGAGGAAGCCAGAATTAAAATGCTGTCAGCAGCAGTTCCCATTCTACCTCATCACAGTAAATCACAAACAGGTACTGATTACGACCCGCGGCGCGAACGAGATACGCCATCTGAGGCAAAACTGGGAAGAAAACGACGATGCAAAAACAAAGAATAAATACATTCGCGTGTGTTAGAATTGTCTTCAATGGAGATAAAAGGCCTTTTTTCCTCCTGACTGTTCTCTGAGGACAGGCATTTGATCTGTGTGTTGTCAGTCTGAGGGCTACAGATCGTCAAGTAGAAGCTGGTGTGCGTTGTGGGGATGTTCTTGGGTCAGGTTCATTGTAGCCTGACTCCTCAATCCCATAACTCTTTACCTTGACGAGTTGCTCACTCTGATGTCACTCCAGCTGAAAGTTGCTACATTTAGCGAATAACCGGTCTTGGTTTGGATGGGTATGTCAAATGTTAAATCGATTCGCAGCCATTCAGATCCACCTGTCTGTATTGTGCTGGTACCAATCAAATCATGAATTGCAGGTCGGCAATGTTGTTGGAGGCTGAGTGGCAAATGTGCTGTGATGCACCCTCCACACACACACACACACAGTATATTGGCAGCATTGGTCCTGTATTGTTTGATTGCTTGTATAAGTGCTGCAAGCTTACAGTCTCATTCACATCAGCTCGTTCTTGACAGCGATGCATGGAGGTGAGGCCAGATCATGTACATATAAAACATTTCAGAGCTGGAGCGCTGATCTAGGATCAAGGATTCCATTTCACAACCTCATGCATTGTGAGCCTAAAAGGTTCATAAAACTGATCCCAGATCAGTCCTCATGCCCAGCTGTGAGGCTTAACTCTCTGTTGTACAAATGTTTGGCAAATCATGTTGTTTCCTACAGGAAATTAGTCATGTGATCAGTCACTGTTTTTTTTTTTTTTTTTTTTTTTCTTTGCGCTGAATACTGAGAGGAGTTGAAGTGGGGGTTGAGGTGTTTCACATAATCAAGACTGATTTTGAAATTTGGGGAAAAAAAAAAATTAAAATGCTGCTGCTTCAACAGAATACATAATGCAATCCTTGGTTGGAAGTGTTACAAAACACTTGTTTTTAAGATGTAATTACAGCTAGCTTCTTGAACAGAAATGAGAGGTAAATATTGCCCAACAGATGTAGCGCATAGACGTGCTTTTCAGGTGTTGCAAGTACTGGTTTTGTGATGAATGCCAAGATTTGAAACAGGCTTTGTGTACTTACTGGGTTGTTAAAATAGTGTCCCCCCCCAAGTGTTGGCTATGATGGCGCACCCTTGTACACTCATGTAATCGACAGACTGACTGGTTTAGTAAGTGGCTCCCCCAGAGCAACTGCAGTACTTTTGTTTTACCTGTAGGTGGCAAAAGGCATTAAGAAGGGGAACCAGCAAGAGTAGCTGGCCCTGTAGAGCAACCTCATTGATTTATTTTTGGGAGGGGAAACAAGATATTAAAGAAACAAACAATTAACTTTTTCCGCAGACACGGAGATCTGCGAACACAAAACCTCGGAGAGCTCAGTCCTTCCACAGCGTAAGAGCACCTTTTCACAATTTTTTATTTTTTTTTTTTTATTTTTTTGCTTTGGGTCTCCTCTTTCATTCTGTTTTATTTTTCGTATGTATGGCTTTATTATCTGGTACAGAGGGCCTGGGCTGAAGGTGTTGGGGAAGTTTTTGGGGCTCCCCTTTGTGGAAGCTGGGGTTCGTGGGCCTGTGGTGGTGGGGTGGGAGGAGTAGAGGTTGGTGGTGGTGCTGCTGCAGCTGCTCTGTTTCTATTCATTAGTCAAGCCTCTGCCTTCATACAGCACGTTTGCAAGCCCCTTCTCTTTGAGCTACATTCTTCATATTCACTCTGAATACAATACAAAACTGAAAAATAGATTTCCATCAAATTTTTCCTGTTTGCCCTGTACATTTTTCCCCTGTCTCAGTAGGAATATAGGTGACAGTTTGTGTTTTTAATTTTTTATTTTTACATTTATTGAACTGTGTTTTTGTTTTGCACTGGCAAGGGGGAAAAACAGTTGGCAGTGAAATCTTTAAAAATCTTAATGATCTAATCAGAAATGTGCTCATGCATTGTGCCAGTCGTGCACTGGAATCTGTACTCAAACCTTTTATCCTACAGCATCAGCTATGCAAGTCAGAACCTTCTGCTGTGACAGATTCTATAAAAAATGAAAACATGAAAAATACATTTCTTGAACTCTGGTAGTTCTCTTTGAAGTTTATAATTGGGGATTATTTCCTCCTTGCTTGCGTTTTTATATATTTATAGTTTTTGTCCATTCCCAAGTTTCTATTTTAGGCCCCTTTTGTCCCAGTGCTTGTGAAGTAAAATATTGACCTTTTGCACCGTAGGAAAATGGACACTATGTCAATGGCAAGCATTTCAATAGTTAAGGAAAGGAGCTACGAGCAGATGTGAGCCCCACAGACCCTGACAGAGTGGGAGATTCAAACTGTGGGACCCCAGTGCATCTTGGGAATTGCTTAAATCCACTGTAGCCCAACCGCCTTTCCCAGCGCCTAAAGTTTTCTCAGGCACTGTTGATTTCTCCATTTAGATTTTGTTCCCACAATATTAAGAGCGTTTTGTATGTCTATGCCAGCTTCAAAAGGCTGAGATATAGCGGTTATCGTTCATACATTACTCACTCCTGACAGTGTATTGTAGTTTAATTGACTGGTTTTAGGAAGCCAAGCTGAGCTATCATGAGGAAGGTGACTTTAAGGGTTTCAGGCCCTGCCTCACATCACTGATATCGCTAGCATCACCCCAAATGTCAAACCCGGGATGGCACCCTGGCCTGAATGCTGGACTGCCGCACTCAGTGTCTGACCCCCGTCTCCTGCTGTGGTTCGGTTCTGAGGAGACTGTTCTCTCTGTGATGTGTGGTGGGCTTAGAGTTCTGTTGCTTGATGTGCTGCTTTCCTGTGCTGCTTACTGCGCGTGCGTGAATTTGTGCATGTGTACGTGTGTGCGTGCATGCGTGCGTGCGCACCCATGCGCCCGTGTGCATATGTGTTAACGTATGGGTGCGACAGCATAATAGAGAATGTGGGCCTGCTCTTCTGGGTTAGTGTAGTGGGTGTCTGTGTGTGCTGGCTACTGCGACAAGAGTGTGTGCGTTTGAACCCAAAAACGGTTCAATGTTGAACGGTGGCTAGAGGCTGGTGCATGTCCAGTGGGGAAACTGCAGGGCGATGGGAAGGGAAGGGGAGATGGTCTGTATGCGGGTCCTTTAGCTCGGTGGTGTCAGTCTCTAGGGTATCTGCATGGGTCTCTCTAACCTCATTGTTGTACGATGTGAACAATATTTAAGAAGGTAAAACCCTGTTGTCCAAGAAATTACAGTTTTTTATGAATATTGCATCTTGATTTAAAGCAGACAGATGCATAGTCCATGTAATTTAAGGTATCATTGCTTTTTGGGTGGAACAATGTATAAAAAAAAAAACAGAGTGGAGCCGGCCACCGTTCCTTGGTGTCATACGAAAGCCAGGAACCAATAAATTCACTGAACTGGTCTGGATTCACAGAAGCACTTTGGATAAATTGAAGCCATTTGGATCGGTCTCCTCTTACATTTTCACTCATAATGTGATGGATTTCAGGCAGCCAGCTCTGCTGCAGACTTTCCTATCAGATCATATATCATCTAATATTCACTACTCATATAAAATTTATCATGCTGTAAATCAGACATGGATAACTGTGAGATCTGTACGGTTTTTGTTCAGGGAACCATTAGATAACCCCAGAGACAGAGGTCTGAGAATCTGACCTGTTTTGGGGGCTGGGGGTGGGGGTGTGGGTGGGGCAAGGATCCAGTCACATGTAGGTTTCAGTGGGAGATGGGATTCTTTGACCCTTAATGAAAAGCACTGTGGTGGTCTTTCCTGACAACGTTTTCCCTCTTCTTCAGATTGAGAAGATCATGACTCTGATCGGGGCTGGGATCGACTTCTCCAAAGATCAGCAGTCAACTGCCTCAGGTAAGACCGGTATTTGGGGGAATGACACAGCTTGGTTGAGACATTAGGAGGCGGAGTTCTTGTTAGCATTGGGAGATTGATGTTCAGTGGAAAAATAGGCGGAGTTAACATTTTACACCAACAACTCATTGAGGACAACCAATCATTGTTCTTTGCTGCTTAGAACAAAAAGCGTTTCACTCTTAAGGGAAAAGGTAATGGCACCTGCACAAACATAGGATATTACATAGAACTGAGTGCAAAAATGGCACAATCACACAAGTAAATGCTGCAGGATAGTGGTAGTACTTTTAATATAGGTGGGATAACAAACTAAGAGGATATAAAATTGACATTTCAAAGTAGTAAGTCACATATTAGTGAATATAGGTTTAAAAGCACAACTTCTGTGATTATGTTCTCAGTCTTGTCTCTTCATTGTATGAAACAGAATGTCAGTTCTCTAATTTAAGCACACCCATGTTTTTTTTTTTTTTTCCCTCTGCTGAAACCCGTTGTGTGATCACAGTTTATGCCAACCTTAAAGTCTGTGTATGCACCATTGGACTGTACAAAAGGCAAAGGGAAAGACATCTAGCTTTAGACTTCAGTTTGTATTTATATGTATAAGATCCCAATTATATTTTTTAATATCTATCGGTCTGTCATCTCCAGCATGATTTTCTGTCTCTCTCTCTCTCCTGGACAGTATAATTTTATCCCCTCAAGTCTAAAATACATGAGCCATGATTTGCATTTGCTCTGCTTGATGAATGCTGTCATGCTTGCCGGACTGATGTTATAAATTGCCATCATCCTATGCAGTTTATCTTTTTATTATTGGAGCAGCACAGATGTCTATATATTTATAGGAGGAGGTAATTTAAAAGCTGGAGGCCTCATGTAATTTGTATAGGGCTGCTCTTCTTCTTTGGATCCCATTTGCCTGAAGCCTTTGTCATGGTTTTGACCCTGCGCTCTAGAGTTCCTCCCATGGGAGTCAATGCTTACGTTCTGCATATGGCTTGCGCTCACGGGCCACATGACCCATGTCTGTCATGACTGTGTGGTTGAAATGGGAAGTGAGGAGGTAGGGGAAACCGGAGAATGCTTTCGTTCTGCTGTAGTTATCCTTTTGTCTCGTTGTATCGTTCGAAACAAGCAAAAAAAAAAATAAAACAAAAAAAGGCCTGGTCTCTTCAACACTGACATGAGGATTGCATTGAACGCTTAGGGATGCTTGATTCTGACTCGTATGCAGTTGAACAAGTTCAAGAGAACCATCCCTTTGGGGGGGTAGAAAAAAAGGCTGAAGTCAGGAGCCGATAGTGCAGTTCTGTTGAGGAGCCTATGAGACAGGAGCCTATGCAGTCTAAATCAATTGAGTTAATGAGAAGAGGGGACAGGGGGCGTTTCAATCAATGACCTTGAGCAGTACCCAGCTGTGAGATGAAGTATGAGCAGGGGACTCGATGATAGAGTACAGAGGAGGGCCTTCTCTCAGCTTTACTAGACTAACTAACTGTTCCCCAATGCGTCATACCTCTTTTGGATGGAGGGTTGTGCTCTCTGGAATACAGGCCGCTGCTGCTGCTAAATATGTGTGTGGTGGGTCTTAGATTTAATGCTGTGTGTGTGTGTGTATGTGTGTGTGTGTGCGTGCGAGAGATCTGGTAAATTCATTAGATTTTCTGCTAGACTTGAAGCCATGATTGGTTCCTGATTGCTGGTAAACCTGTCTGCATGCTCGACTGACTCCCGTGGAGATGAACCAGTGTAACTCACCGGACAGTGATGCTGACTTGAGAGATTTAGACCGACTGCTGCTGCCTTTCCACTTTAGGTTAAAGGGGCTTTTTCCAAGGGCAAATGGTCAAAACCACAGAACACCTTTTCCAGTTCCATGTGAGGGATGTTTTTTTTTCTTTTTTTTTTAATATATGGATTAATCTAACCCTACATGGCTTCACCAGAGGAAAGGGTCTTGAGTATGTCATGAGCACGAACATCAAGGACTTTATGAACTCACGGTTGGCCTAGCAACAAGATTAAATGCTTGCCAATAAAACCAAAACCCTGTGGCTTCAAAAATGTTTCGGCCGTGAAAATCAGGGCAAATCACAACCCTGGTAAACGGTGTGTGTGTGAGGCTTGTTAGCTTTCCATGGTATATGCAAGGTGACCGCTAGACTCTCCCAAGGTTGACTGAGCGATGGTCTTACACTTCCCTGAGTGCACAGCCTCCATCGATCACTGGGAATAAGTGACAGGGTAGCGGGTCTAGAGTTCAGGGCCTGCCGGAATCATGTGACCCACCAGGACTCACACAACTCAACTGAAGCACAACAGCGGTTGGGCACTTCAGGGTGCAGTCAAAGAGACCTCTCTCTCTTTTAACCCTCACTTAGACTGTATTCTTTTGCCTTGTTTTGTAAGAAAAATAACCTGAAGCACAATAAAGGCTCCCTCCCCCCCCCATTTTTGTCCTTGCCTGGCTATGTCTGCCAAAAAAGCCCCCATTACATGAAGCCCACCTGAAGCTACTGCAGTTGTCATTGATTGAGCTGTGTTTAGCTGAGTGCCGTTTTTCGCGTGTTTCCTGTGGGGGGGGGGAGGCAGGAAAAAGCTTAGGGTTTAGAGTTGCTGTACTGTATTTAGAGCTCTCTATACCCAGCCAAGGCATAGAACGTTATCGTTTCTCCACAGTGCGAATGCAGCGTTGTGGGCCCTGTTTATGTGAGCGCTCGATAACCAGCTTAGTCGGAGGACTAGAATGCGTCCCGTTAATAGCATGCAGGTAGCTTCCTGTATCTTACTTTGTGCTTAACATACTTACGGATTTTCAAAGGCAAATACGCTCTCCGGAATTTACTTGAGTTCGTTTTTTTTGCCTTATTTGAAGAGGTTTTGGCAACGGCCAAGGGTAATTTGGTGTGTTTATTAAGTGACATGTGTTTAATTTGGCCTCATAAGATATGGCTCCAAAAACAGGTCTCTCTGCGGTGGTTCTCACCCTGCCTTCCTTCAGGGCTCAGTCTAGACTCGATTTTGCCCTTGCTTTGATTTGCCCGTACCGGCTGGGCTCCTTGACCCAGATAGTCATACAGTAGCCGACAGAATAGACCAAACTTACTAACGCCGAAACCTCTCTCATCTCACAATTAGCCTCACCGTTCCCTGGGTCATGATGTCACCCCGGTTGGGTGGCTGTAATTGGAAGGGTCTGGGTGCATTTTGTGAGGGTTGTGATCTAGCCACAGGGCTGTCTGTCTCCCTCATGACAGTGGTTTTTCTGAATTAAACCCAATTCCCACAACGCCCCCAACTTCCTTTCTACTTTACTTTCTCTCAGTGGTATTCTTTTGTCTCAGCCTCTCTTGTACTTACTTCCTTTTGCTCATTGATTCTCCATCTCATTTTCTCCCTCAAGCTCGTGCTCTCTTGCTTATCTTGAACACGCTCACTCCTTCCATGACTTTCCCAGTCTCCTCATTCACCCTCTGTCCTTATCTATTTCTCTTTACTTTCTTATTTTCTCTGTATCCTTCTATCTCTTCGTCTCTGTCTCTCTCGTTCTCACCCTCATTCCCTCTGTGTTTCCATCCCGCATTGTTTCTCACTCGTTCTGCCTGTCTCGTCTCCTTCACCTCTCTTTCCTTTCCTCCTTCCCTCTCATTAATTGTGAGCAGGGGATGAGTGTCCAGGTGACTGTTCGTGTAAGAGAGTGCCCACACCTGCACAACCAAACATAACACCCCCCACCCCACATACCGCCCGCTGGATCCCTCTCAAATGTCTGGTAATCAAAGCAGATCGATGCTCTTTTCAGTGCCAGAACCTTCTACTGTAGGCTTCCACTGAGAGAACCCTTATGGAGCTACTGAACAGCCTGTAGCCACGGCTAACGTGCTAACGCACCACACTCGGCTTAAGGACAAACAGCATTCTTTCAGGAACGAAAACTTTTTCTTTTTTTTTTTTCTGAGAGAAAATACTGATTTTTTTTCCCTAGAGCAAAAACCATTCAGCCATGCACAGAAAACTTTTTTTTTTCTGAGACCAAGTACTGTTTTTTTTTTTTCTTTCAGTGCAAAAACCATTCAGCTATGTACAGAAAATTGTTGAATGTAAGAAGGAAATTCACTGGACATCCTTCACTGGTAGAGTGCCGAAATCCAGCAGCACTGTAGTCACCATAGAAGCCCAAAATCGTTAAAAAATGCTCCAAATTTAAAGAGCACACACAGAATGCACGCAGATTGCGAAAAGTAAGGGAAAATATGACCCGTGCTAATGAATTTTATATGTAGCAAAAAAAAAAAACCTAGAAAACCAAGCAGGTTTGTATGCTCTGTGAAAAGGCCAAGAATTCTGAACTGCCAGTTACCTAATTACAAAGAGTGGGGAGTGAATAAGGCTCCATGCAGTGTGAAGGGGTGGTGTTGCGCTGTGTAATTACTGGGCCAGAGGAATGAGCTCAGAGCCTGCATGTGTTTCTTTGGAAAGCCAAGCAGCTTGATGAATGACCATACAGGGAGCCATTTGTGGCTCGGAGAATGGTGACAGCGAACTGCATCAGGTGCCGCACCCCCCATATCCCAACACCCCCGCCAGACTCATATTCTCTCATCCCAAATTACAGATGGATAGTCTTCCGTTTTGAGTTGTGATGGATGAACGAGGTGTCACAGAACCGAAATTGGGTTGAGCTTTCATATGCTTTTGGTCACTCACCGCTATCACCCAGACACCTGTGTGTGTGTGTGTGTGTCTGTGTGTGTCTGTGTGTCTGTGTGTGTGTGTGTGTGTGTGTGTGTGTGTGTGTGTGTGTGTGTGTGTGTGTGTGTGTGTGTGTGTGTGTGTTGACAGCACATTTTGTATTGGTCATAACAGCTACCCCCGCTACCCTACTTTTTCCAGTCACATCCTCAGGAAATGAGGGTGGGGGGTGAGGGGGTGCAGTTGTACAGAGTGCAGAAGGACACTGACTAATGGATTTATCATTACTCTGAGATATGTGTGACAGAAATTAGCTGTCAGTATGTTTATGATTTTCTGTAAGATAAAGCTCAGATAATCCATAACCAGACTCTCCAATCCTGTCAGGGTCAATGAAGTTTCAGGCTATTATTCTAGTGAGCACTGAAACCGCCGATGAAGAAAATTAAGGTCTTGGCTGAAGATCATGACTTATTGATTAGTTTCGTCACAAGTTTTAATGATGGGCAAAAAAAAAGCATACCCATTTTTCCTTTTTCCACAATTTTGAGTTATGACCTTAATTGTTTCCTTTTACATTTCTCACTTCCACAATTTGTTCTTTAAGTATGGGCAAGTTGTTATTTTTGAGCGCAAGAGAGATTTGTTTCATCAAAGCTAAAACAGTGGGAATTGAAAATCTGGAAAAACATCCTTTGTTCATCAAAGCTAGAAGTTCCTCCCCAATTAAAAAATCCCCAGCTCCTGTACTCACTATCTCAGATTACTCATATTCCTGTGATTCCTGAATGTCACAGCCCTTGTGATGTCAAGGTGGGTCCCGCTGTTACATCATTGCATGTGACACTGTAGTGTATGCTCAGAAGGTGACACTACCCCCTGTAGCTTTTTTTAAAATTTATTTATTTATTTATTATAAATCTACTGTTAGCCCCATTTGTCTTCAGCCTCAGTTCATGCAGCCGGGGGAGTCAGATTGCATCGTCACTGCTTTGTGACGAGATGGTGAATGTGCTGCCTGCTGAGATCCTTCTCTCTTCCTGTGTGACTGCTGTGATCCTTTAACTCGTCCCCTCGTGATATTTACTGCCACCGCGTTGCAGTTGGCACGGGCACGGCTAAGATTCGAGGCCAGTCGGCACTGGCATGGTCAAGGTTTGAGGTGACACTTAGCCCTGGCACAGTTGAGATATGAGGCTACAGTCTGCGCTCTGACAGCTCTAGATTTATCTGTGTGGGCTAGCGGAGATCCTTGCTGGGTCTGCCTCCGGAAACGTTTCGAGATGACCCTTCTCACTGAAGTCTTCCTATTAGCTGCTGATAGATCATGGGACTTTAAGGGCCATCACTGTTAGGTTCTCTGATGAACACGGTGTGAGAAAGGATATCAGGATCAAAACAACCAAAAATACACTTCAGAAAACAAGCCTGGTGCATTCCAAGCACAAATTAAATTTCAAGGGTTTTTGGTTTTTGTTTAGTTTTTTTTTTTTGGCTCTTTTTTAGCGTGCCTTTGGCAGAGGGAAGCAGCGGTCTCTCACGTTGACCGTCCGTCGCCGTGGTCGCGGTCCAAGTCTTTGTTGTCCTTCCTCGCTTGCCGGTGAATTACGCCGATAAGGATGGGGGAGAGGGGGAGAGTGCGCAAGCGAGTGAGATGGAGAGAGAGGGAGAAAGAAGGGGGGGAGTAGGAGGGGGTTGGGACGGAGGTCTGTTGCGTGGAGCGGCAGCTTGCTCCTTCACACAATAAGCAGCAACCCTGCAGTGTCTCTTCCACACACACACGCACACACACACACACAGAGAGAGAGAGAGAGTGAGAAAGTGAATGAGACAGAGAGAGAAAGGGGAGGAGAGCTGCTGGTTCACGGGTGGCAGAATTCTTGTCCATTCAGGACGATGGAAGGACACAGCTTCCCGTGCGTATGGGATCATACGGGTATGGTCGGACACTTTGCATAGTAGAGATTCTGCTAACGGGCGTCGGACTCCGAACAGGCTCCCGCGAGACGTCGCCGTGCGTTGACAGGAGACCGCGGTAACACGGCGAACAGCCAGCCGACGCGCTTCCCTAAGGGCGAGTGAGTTTGAAACTGCCGGCACGGGCTCAGAGGAGAGCGGCGGAACGCAGTGGAAGGGTCAAAGCTGGGACGCGGCGGAGGTCGGCTCACCTCTCTCACAGATACCCGCCACAAGCAGGACCGCTCCCGGACGCTACGCTACGCTCCGCAGGGCAGGTCAGGCGTCTCCAATTAAAGCACCGGAGACAGCCCGGCGGCTACAGCAGCCGCTAAAGAGGGGGGTGGACAACCGCCACCGGAACAAAACAGGGATTAGCTCCAGTTTTTTAGGATTCTTTTGTCTCTCCTTTTGTGCTTTTCATGATGGACTGAAGATCTTTTCTCTATATCCTTTTGAAAAGCAGCTGGGGTTTTTCTTTTTGTCCCTCTTTTCCTTTCTTCCAAGTGTCAAACTATGTGTTACTTAACTGGGATGCTGGTTCACTTTGAATCTTAATCACAGACAAACAAACCCCCCCCCCCCATCTGTTTCATGTGGAGGTAGTCTCTTCATTTACAGGTGACAGAATGAGGATTTCATTCTGTTAGGTTATTGGTGTGTGAGTCAGGGTTTGTACAACTACTGATCAGTTTGAGGTGACAGATGTTCTGGTTTGGGGGGAAAAAAAACATAGTTTTGTGTTTGATGGTGTGGATCCTTGGGTCCCTATTTGCCTAATTATCTCTGAGTGCTAAGAGGGTGAATGAAACTGCTGTGGAAATTTGTCAGGTTAAAGCAGACAGTGGTGCTGTCTGTCTGTCGGTAATACAGGAGGCAGTTTAAAGATTCCCAGTGGAGGAGACCGCCCGTAACTTTGCAGGCTTAGAGAGCAACACCGTTTTGTTTTTGTAATCCTGCACGGTCAGTGTGGAACCAGAGGGGCACAGCTGTTACCGGTACAGCAGGCTTTGTGTGTGCGAGCTCTTAACGAAGTGACTCCCTGAGAGAGAACTATTAATTAATCTCAGTGCACATCTCCTTTTAGTCATCACTGTCGGTCGCCTTATCTGGGCAGGGTCATGTGACCTGGATGGGTGATTCCTCGCGGTTGTGCGTGATCAGCTTTTCAGGGAACGAGGGGAGTGAGAGAGGAGGAGAGGGGGGGAAGGAGAGAGAGGAGGGAGGAGAGAGGAGGGAGGGAGGACCAAGCAGGCATCATTATCTTAATTAGTCGACTCTAGCCTCCGCGGCGCGCTCTCTTGCTAACCCGCTCAGTACAGCCTCCCGCAGCTGTGGAGCCGATCAGACCCCAGGAGAGAGGCCTCCGCTGGAGAACGAGCGCACTCCTCCCACCTCACACTCTCTTTCAAAGGCCGTCCAGAGTTCCTCCTCATTAAAAAAAAAAAAAAACAGACATTCGAAATCGCAGATCAGTGGAGCTGTGGGCTTCACCAGGCTTGTACGCCCAGACGGTAGTCTGAGCTCGCAAGTTTCCTGAGGAGTCTTTTGAGTCTGGAGGCTTTTGGTTTTTGCATATGGAGTGTTACCTGAATAGAGGTGAGCTTGAGCTTGGATGCCCTTAAAGAGAGACGGGGGGAAAAAAAAACAAACAAATAAAAAACCTCTAATAAACAAATGACTCAACAACATCAGGCCATGTTAGCGACCCACCAGCAGGTTAGCGTCCCCAGGACTCCAGCACTCTGGTCGCGCTGATACCCAGCAAACGGAACCCCCACCCACCCACCCCCAAAACCCCCTCCCACACGGATCACCCTGAACCCGGAGTGAGTGGCTGGGCCCCCGCCTGCGCCGCGGGACCCCTCCGCCACCGCCCCCCAGGCCGGGACGCTGTCTCCCCTGCCGTCGTGGTGCTTCTGCACCCGCCTCCGCTGGCCGAGAATGATGTGGCAGTGCCACGTCTCGTCCTCGGAGTGCCGGTGCTACCGGCTCCAGGGCTTCTCCCTGCTCAAGCGCCTCCCTCTGTCGTCCTCAGGCGGCCGCGCCTTGGACCAGCCCGTGGGAGACTGGCTGGAGCACATGGGACTACCGCAGTATGAGAGCAAGCTGCTGCTCAACGGCTTCGACGACCTGCGCTTCATGGTGAGTGACTTCGGCGCCCGAACCCTCCCCACGCGATCGCTCTGTTACTCTATCACTCCCTGTCACTCTGTCACTCTCTATAGCTCTCTTATTTTCCCTGCCTATCACTCTGCTTTCTGGTCTCAACTCTCCTGTTACTCTTTAATTCCCCTCCTCCTTCTGTAAGCTTCACCGGCTAAGAGCTTTTCCTGGGGTCACATTCAGCCAACGTTTTCATTTTCATTGGCTTTTAACATTTATAGTTTGATGAATGTATGTGATTTTATGTGATTTTTATGTATGAAATGTGATTTTAACCTTTGTTCATAGGACTTTCCCAGGTATCCAGTAAGCCCTTTCCTCTGTGGCTTATGTCATTAGTTTCCTCTGAGTTTTGGCAGTATTCAAACAAAGTGACACAGAGCTCGTGGGGGGTGGTGCAGATGACACAATTCAAAAAGCACACACCCACCTCCCTCTCACTGTGACAAAACACGAAGGGGTGCCTTGTTCTACGTGACACTTCTGTCTGTATCAATCACATCACAACTGTTTAGCGGTGCAAACAACAAGTGAGCTCTGTGAGTCGGAAAACAGCCTCTGATTCCAGCTCTCAAACCTGCATGTAAACCAGACTCAACCCCACACAAAGAAACACACAGAGAGGAACGAACAACCAGCTCGGCTGTCCAGTAAACGAGCCTCGCATTCGTTTACGTGAATGCGACGCAGATGACGGCGTAAGGGCGTCTGTTCTTTGTGTCAGTTGACCTAAACCGTGTTAAAACCTCTAACCACTTTATAGTTTTATTCAATAACACCGTTTTGCGTGTATAAAACACAGCCGAGCTGCTGTTGATATGTTCTGTGGTCATTGTTCAGTGTGGTAATGGCTCCTGCCAGGGGTGTTATGGGATCTAATATGGCCAGCATGCAACCAATTAACATTGCGCCTCAATTCTGGACTACAAGGACGGCCTTGATTTCCACAATGGTGGAAATGCTCAGTGCTGACTGCATGGCCCCTCCTGAGTGGTTTGATGTCTTAATCCATCTTAATTTTACAGGGTTTGCATCCATCTAAAAAGTACTTTGATGCAACAAAGTTCATCATAGTGATACAGATTTCAGGGGTAACATAATGTTCCAGAATTTTCTGAAAAGAAAAAGGTCTGAAGTTCCTCTTAACTGACTGTTTTTGCACTGTTGAGTGGGTTCCCCTGGAGAAGCTATTCTTCTTAATGGCTTTGACGGAATCTTCATCTTGAAATCAATTTTTGATGGTGAATTGATCTTTCCACCAGCAATATGTTCCAAAAAACCCTGCCAATTACCACATACCAATCTTTTTGATACCTGTCTCCTGTTCCAGAAAAATCTATCCAGATGACAAGTTCTGCTTCACTGGGAGAATGGAAATCTAAGATTAGCATGTTGTAATTGTTTTTTTTTTTTTTTTTTTGAAGCCTCATATTTTGTGAGAAATTCTGTTTACTGTCAAAAACTGAGTTCAGAGTGAAGTTTCTCTTTAAAATTTAGGAAGCAAACAACACACACTCTCCCCATTTCAGCACCGCAGCCACATCCCTGAATATATTACCTTTTAAATATTTACTGTGACGCTGCCAGCACTGAAGACCCACGGCCAAGAGCGCATCGCCCCACCACCCCCCCCGTCCCCCAAATCGAGCAGTCAGCGACGTTTGAGTGGCGAGGACGAAAAGGGCAGGGGGAAGTGCGTCGTTCGCAGCAGCTGCGTTTTTCCTTTTTTCATTTAGCCGTTTTAGCATTTAGCTCTTATCCACTTGCGTTCAGAAACTGTCTAGTACAACCTGATATTTAGTGGATAAATTCAAGTGAAGCACCTTGTTGAAGGGTACTCCAGCAGAAGCAGAAATGATAAGCAGACCTGTGTCTGTGACAAGCCCAGTTTCCTAACCATAATGTTACACTGCCACACTGTACACACGGTTTCCAGACCAGATCTTTGAGTAGGTTGGTGTTGGATAAAATTATTATAGTTTTAAATATTTAAACCCTTTGCCTTTGATCACCAGCAATAAACCCTGCAACATCACTCATGTTTTTTTTTTTTTAATATTTCATCATATTTCACCAGAAAATAACTTATTTTAATTTGATTGTACATTTTGGGTGAATAGTTTTATCCCACAAATTTTATCAGCATCTGAAGAGTTAAAATATTTAATGTTTGATCCGGGTTTGACGGAGACCGTTTTGGTGTTCCTTTTTTCCCTTGATTAATCAAGAAATACCGATTTCTTCATCATTTCTGTAGTGGGCTCTAGTATTTTGCTTTATTGCTGGACATACTTTCCTGCTACATGCTGTCAAAGAGAAGCAAAAGCTCTTCATGTGTGTGCTTTATAGACATATCCAGGTGTTGTGTTGATCTCCGTTGAGAGATTTAGGTTATAAAATTCAGTGTTTCCAAATTTATACAGAAAAATCAGGAGCAATCCCTTTGGAAAACCAAGCCAGAGGATGGATCCTGATCGATTGCTGGTCTGCGGTGCTCGCTGGTCCAGAGGTTGATTAGCCCATCTCTGCCGTCCCAGGGCACTTCCCTCAGAAGGCCCCGCTGAGACGGGAAGGCCTTCATAGACTCCCTGTGGCACGGTGACCTTTGACCTCCCCGCTGTTCATCCAATGAGGGCAAGGCACCGCTGGTCGGCCATGCGCTCTCGCTCATGATCAATCGGCCATCCCACGAAGCAGCTGGGATCAGGCGTAATTCTCTGGGTTATGCTTTGGCTGCCGTTGCTGGGCCAGAGAGGTTATCAAATCCACCCCCCAAAAAAAAACCCACTCCCCATTTCCTCACACCCCCACAGATGCGCTGCACATTGTTTTCCCCCTGTTGTTTTCGGCTGGGCCCAAGTAATGAGGATTGATGGAGGAGATGGCGGAGTCCCCAGCTGGCCGAAGCCGCTGAGCCTATTAGAAATTAGGAAGCTGTCCTCCCCCGTCGGGATCGTAACAGGGCCCGTTCCTGTCGAAGCCTCCTCTCCACCCGCCAAACCAATTTCAGGAATGGTGTGGGGGAGATGGTTAGCCCTGGGGGTGGGGTTGGGGGAACAAAGCAATATTGTCAGCTCCGGTCTACCCTGCAGAACCTATAAAGGGGATGTATTCAGAGGGATCTCATGAGGACACAAGAAGGACAAATGTGAAAATTAAAAGTTAAAGGTAAATCCAGCACTGGTATGGGGAAACATTTTTTTCCATGGAGAGTTACAATAGGTTACTATGTGATGCCTTACAGGGAAAGGTTTTTCTTTGCTTTGGGGTGTTTATTTGGGGCTTTAAAACTGTGCTGATATCTCAAGTCAGCAATGTCAAATGCCTATATTGGACGGTCACATTTCTGCAAGTTTCCTTTCAAATGGCAGCTGTTTTAGGTTGTGCAAAGCAGGTGTGAGGTCTCTCACCAATCTGAAAAAGAAATGAATGGATTAAGCGCTGGAACAGACCAAAAAAGCAGCAGACACTGCAGTCCTCCTGGGCGGGATTCTGACACCTGTGTGCTGGGCTGCGGGTTAATGAGGGTCCTGGATGAGTTGAATGGCCTGTTCTTTTCATTATGTATCTGTTTGTTCTCATATTGGAATGAGATGAGATTTGCGGATTTAGGAGAACGCCGACGCCTCCCCCAGCTCTGTGTTTCTGCAGACGCTGGGGTCAGCTTTGAGTGTTGATTGCCTGGGTGTGTTTTTTTTTTTTTTTTTTTGTGTTGATTCGCTGTTTTACAGTAGAGGGCCTTTGCGGTCCCCGAGGATCGTTCTGCCTCTCTTCTCTCTCCTGCTCTGACTCATAGCGTTCAGCGAGAGTGAGCGTCAACAACTAGTTCAAACCCAGGTCCGTTTACATCCTAATGAGACCGAGGGAAGGACCCCCCCCCCCCCCGGAGGTGTCTGGAGAGGTGCATGCTGGGAAAGGGGAGTCCCATATCCTGTCACACTTGCCGGGGAAGCGCTGAGATCACCAGTCGCTTGTCGCAAAGTCCTGATTACGTTAGGGAGTCAGGCAGGCAGTCTGAGGGCCAGCCAAACGCCTCCAGTGGAGCCGCATCTCGAGGAGTGGGTCTTGCACTGTACCTCTGATATGCTGTCATTCATTAAATTAACTGGGGAAAAATAAACTCGCTTCCTTGCAGAAGCCTGGAGCATGATGGGAGTTTTGGGAATGAGCCCCGCCAATACTGCCACCTCCCCCTGTCCTCATTGGCCCACTTAAAAATTGCCTTCGTAAATCGACCGGCCCTCTCGTTAGGCCTGGGGGCAGAACAGTTCCCCTGTCATCCTTCAGGTCAGAGGCCCCACAGAAATCAGTTGGGCAGAAGCTTTTGCTTGTTGTGCTGGCCTCCAAATCGGGATCCACAAAGCCAGCTCAGGGAGAGAAGGCTGTATTATTTAAAGGGGTTGGTCACTGAAACGGATTCAGGTACAAGTCATTTTTCTTCCCTCAGAGCTGTAGAGAAGATACATGTTTGACTTGAGTCTTTTTTTTGCCATTTTAATAGGTGTTTTGGATAGAATAGGAGGGAATGGAAATGTTTACAACTGGCATTTCACCTAACGGCCATCCTGAGGGAGAGGCAGCGCATGGTCAATTACCGACTCGAGTCAACGGAACGATTCAGAAGTGCTTAATTAGTGAACATATTGTCTGCGCCCACATGTTAATGAAGTGTAGTCTAAGGATTAAGACTAAGGATTCACTTTCACACAGCAGCTGCTGTTTCAGCTACAAAGGTAGGTGCTCATGCTCAAACCCCGCCCCATGTTTCTGGCCCCACCCCCAAATTAGCATGTTACAGCTCCTGATTGGCTGCCTGGTATAGACAGCATGTTTTGACTGTTTCAAGTGAGTCAGTGATTGACTTGATTGGACGAACGTAGTGCAGCTCCACCCAATAAGTGGTCCATCAACTTTTCATTACACAGCTTTTTTTTCATTTAACTCAAAGCATTTAGCAGTTACACAGCTTAAATTCCCCTCACTATCCATTTATACAGCTGGGTATTTTAATGAAGCGCTTCAGGTAAGGTGCCTTGCTCTAGCATACAATGGCCATTCCTTACCTGGAAGCCCAGGTCCCGTAGTATAATATACAACGCTATCGTTTGTGCCTCTGCCTGATCATCAAAGCGAAACCTCACTCGTCGCTCAGTAGAAATTACGGGAGAAGTAGAGAGGAAGCGATAACGCGCTTTGTGCCGATCTCCTGGTGTCACAGGAAACGGCAGCGTAACAGGATCAGAGGGGAGGACTTTGACGTACGACACATGAATTAGTACCCCCCCACCCCCACCCCCTTCTCGCTCAGACCCACTTATTGTGATAGTTGACGTTTCCAGGCTGCCACTTCAGTCCAACTCCAGCCAGTCCTCTCACATTTTCAATGCGGGATTTGTACTGTGTGGATGTACTAGGAGTGACCCCCCTTTACACACACACACACACACACACACACCTCCAAAATACACACTCGTGACTTTATCTATTTTAGGGGCTGGGGCTCAGTGGGGGGGGGCGCAGTGCTCCACTTTGTCTCTGACGTCGGTACCTGTGTTTGAATTCTCAAGGCATGCGTCTCTAATCTCAGCCTCGGCTCTCATCTCTTTCTCTCGCTGTCTCTCTCTTCCCTCTGTCTCCCTCTCATCCCCCTCCATCCTCCTCTTCCTTTTTTTCCCCTGTTTCTTTCTCTCCAGCTACCTCTCTCCTTCTCTCTCTGTTTACCTCCCTTCTATCTCTCAATCTTACTCTCCCTCTCTGTCAGTCTCTCTCCTTTCTCTCTGTCTCCCTCTCTTCCCTCTCTGTCTTCATCTTTCTTTCTTCTTTCTTGCTTTTCTCTCTAGCTACTTCTCTCCCTCTTTGTCAGTCTCTCTCTCTCTCTCTCCTCCCTCCCTCTCTTTCTCCACTTGTCTAAGACGTGCTGCTGCCAGCACTCTTACCTGTTATCAGGCCTGCAAAATCCCAGGAAGCATTTAGACAAGAGCTGGCTCTTGTTTTTTTTTTTTTTTTTTTTTTTTTGTGACATTTTTTTTTGGGTCTCCTGTCTACCTTTCCCGCGGAATATAAATATTTTCTCAGTCAGTTCCCCTTGTGCTGCTGGCCTACAGGGTCCGCTTGTGAAACAGTTTGTTCAATATTCTGTTTGGTTGGCCGAGGGGGAGGGGGGGAGCTTGACAAAAAATGTGGCTTCAGTCAGCAGCATTACTACATGTGCCAAATGGCAAACAACAAATCCCAAATATTTACTGGGTGCTGCTGTCCCTCTTTTGCTGAATATGTTTGCTCTGCCCCCATATTCCGGCTGATGGGTGGTTGGGTGTGCGTGCGTGTGTGTATATAGGCATTGCAGTAATGTGCGTCTTTCCATGCCCTTGGTGGTGTTGGGGTTTGGGGGGTGGAAGGGGGGAGGTGGGTTGCCGTTTATTTTTGGCATAATTTGCAAAATAATATTTCCTCTCCTGACTAATTAAAATTGTGTCCGTCAGCAGATGAACTTGAAATGGAGCCTTTTGGTGTCCCTGGACTCCCTTCGCTTCCCAGCTGAGCACATTTACCGCCCCCACCACCACCACCATCCTTACCCCCCATCCTCCATTCTGTTCCATACTCAACCCCCTTCCCCCCCAACCCCCACCGACCAGCCCCTTCGCCCCACATAACTGTCCCATATTCAAGAAATCTCATAACGCTTAGATTTTTGCCATTCTCCCAAGTGCGAAACCCCTGAACGAGCTGTCAGAACTTCCGCGCCCCTCACCCATCTTTCTTGTACAGTTTGAGAGAGTGGTTCAGTACAGAGCGGCACTTAATTAAGACTAGATGTCGCGCTCGGCGACCTTGAGCTTTCGGAAGGGCGCGGCCGCTCTGCCCAGCTGTTCGCCGTGATGGGCGATCCCTCCGGCCATCGGCAGAAGGCATCCAGCCCATCTCATGTTGTCCGGGGTTTCCAGTCTCAGTTCCTCTTTCCTGTTTCAGATTGTGTGATTTTGTGACGGTGGTGCTACTACACCAATTTGTCTGTCTCACCGAGGCATGCTGAAATGCAAATTCACTTCTCTGAGGATTGAATCGACTCTGTGCCGAACTGTCTGCATCCAATACCGCTGGCGTTATAAACAAAAGTGACAACAACAACCCAGCTTCACCACACTGCTACTTCAGCACTATGGATTTAATAACCTGTAACTTGCCTTTAAACCTTTCGGTGCTCTCAAGGCCAGGTCTCCATTGGAAAAGAGTATCAAAGTCATTCTTAACCTCAATGGGACTGCCAGGTGAAACAACTGTTTAATTAAAAACAAACGTTTGATTTGTAAATAAGAGCAATACGCGCCGCGAGCCCCAAAGCAGGAAACAGCGTCGCAACGGCTCTGAGGAAACGGAGCATTAAAAGTGCGAATGAGTGCCGCTGCAGGTGGGGGGGGTTAGGGGCGGAGCTTGGGCCCCCCCGAGGGGCCCGCGGGAGCCCTCAGCCCGTTAATTAAACCGCGCTCGTCTCATGGCGGTGGTAACAAAGCGCCAGCATTCCCGCTGCCTCGCGCCGGGCCGCTGGAACAGAGCGGAGATCAATAGGGTGACAGTGATTGTATTGTGTAGCCAGAGAAGCGAGAAAGCCTTGTTAAAATAAATGAGATGCATCTAGATTGACTGGGAGAGCAGAGGAGCTCAGCCAAACAATGTTTTCCCCCTCTCTCTTTCTCTCTCTCTCTTGCTCTTTCAATCTTCCTCTTTCCTCACTTCCCCCACTTTATTTATTTTTCTCTCTTTTTGTCTATTGCTCTGTCTCTTCTCTCTGTCTCAATCTTTCTTTCTCATTCCCCTCACTTTCCCTCTATTTCACTTTTCCTTCTCCATTCATTCTCTATCTTACTTTCCTGTCTTTTCTGTCTTGCTCTCTCATTTCCTCTGTATGGTTTATTTTCTCTCTCTTGCTCTCTCATTTTTCTTGTTGTGTCAATCTCTCTCTCTCTCACTTTCTATCTATTTCTTTTTTTACTTGCCTTTTGAGTTGAACCTCAGCGGCATCTGTCCTCCCAATGTGGCGCTTGTCGTAGCGTAGCATTGACGCAACAGGAACTTGCGTGTGATGCCAGCAGCGCTTCAACCAAAGTCAGCAGCCCTTCACCTTCAAAGTGAATGGCAAGTCTCCTGCTCGCTCTTCAGAGGCAGCCAGGGAGAACGGACGGTGTTCAGGGTCGGAGGTCGCACAGAGTCTGCCGCTCGCCGTGGTTGTAATGATGGCTAGAGGAGGACGTGTGATCTGCCTCTCCTGTGATGATGCGGGGAACATCAAAGGACAAGCCTGCCGCGGCGAAACGGGCACCCATTTTCAGCGCATTACCATAGCAGCCTGGCTTCTGTCCTGTGCTTGTCAGATGGGATTTCTCATCACAAAGACATGAGAGCGGGCGAAGCATTCAACACACGTCGGCAGAAAAGGCCAAACCGCAGGTTCTTGGAAAGCATGCAGAAATAGGAAGTGATGTCATTCCTAGCCCAGATGTATTTTATTTATTCATCGTTTATATGTATTCCTCTGAGATTTCGGTTCACAGTTGGTCAGTTATATTAACAGTGATGTTAAGTACTGCAAGTTGCAAGACACACTAAACATACTGTCCCTGAAATGGAGTCAAAATGTCAATTTTGACTGACATTTTCACTGTCTTATGTTTCATTCACAGACCAAAATCTTTCTGAATGGTGTGAAACCCTAAACCCCCCAAACCCCCTCCCCCCGCCATCTGCGCCCCTGGCCTCACCTAATAAAGTCACCCATTTAAGCTGAGTTTCGGCTGAACGGACCCTGAGCCCTGACTGTTTCCTCTGGGACAGAGCGACAGTCATAAGTAATGTATCATAAGCAGGTCCATCAGGAGCTTGTGAGTCTTCATTATAGCTGGCAGCAGGAGGGGATGTTCCGCGATAAAACCCAAAACTAAAGACTCCCTAAAGACATTCGGGGTCTGGAAATGAGTATTTCCTAATTAATAACAAAAAGAAAAATCACATCCTGTCTGTTTTTCTGTTTTTAAACATGTAAAATGGAACCACTCACAGTTTTGAGTTTCCTTTCAGCTGCTGCTGGCTCACACCTGAATTGGAGCAAGCTGCTTCAGCTGGCTGTCACGCCTCTCCTCCTGCTGACGGGCGGGTTCGTGCCCTGCCTGAGTGAATACTGCGACACTCTTTTTATTTTGGTTGAATCAAATAAACCAGCACAGAGTGACTCAAACTCTCATCTTTCATGCTGGTTGAATGGAAGCCTGCCAAGAAAGATAATCCTTCCCTTTTTTTTTTTCTCTTTTGCAAATACATTATTGCTTTTATGGGGAAAGGAAATGCTGTCATGTTTATGAAGCCTTTTTTTCTTCCACTTTTCCCCTTGCGCTGTATCATAAACGGCTTAGTTTTCTGGCCAGACATTCATTAAATATGAACCTTTGAGTGGCTCTGGGGAACACTTAAGAATCACAGGGGCCCGCCTCTCTTTTTCAGCGCGGTCACCGTAACACGCTGCCCAAACACGTAATCTCACACTAAGCAGTTTAATCCTTTTTTGTTTGCCCTGTTTATTTGTTGTTGTTCCTTTTTCTGTTGGGTCGCAGCAGCAGGCTGGCAGCTGAAAGCCGGCACTCGCGGAGGAAACGCTGCCATTTCTGCTGTTCAGGGCCTAACTGAGATTTAAGAAACGCGCGAGGTGGCCTTTCTCTCTCGGGGGCAGCAGGAACTGCTAATAGACCGATGATGAGCACATCCCCCAGCTATTCTGTTTCCTGTTGGGAGAGAAATATGCAGCGTCGTACACTGTTTCACTAATTCATTTTTTTTTTTTTTTCGGTTGTGAGTCATACACTTTAGAGACATTTGCTGGTTTAATGGGGGGTAGGAGACAGTGGGGGAACTAGAGAGTGTCACTGCTGTCGTTTGTTTTACCATCTCTCTTTTGCGCCACTCATCCTGTCATAGATCAACGAACAGGGTGAGTTTAACAGACAGGACTGGTGTTGCATAATGACAAATCCGCCCTCCCGCCATGGCCCCACCCCTTTTTCCAAAATTAGAAACCCAGGCAGAGTCACCTAGAGTGTACTAGCTTTTTACGCATCATCAATAATTAACGTTTTTTTTTCTTTTAAGTGACGGTGGTGCAAATTCTTCATGTTTTTGTTTTTTTAATTATTTTTTTTTCTATAAATATAACATGAGAAACCGCACGCTTGCTCACTTATGTAGACGAGCGCCTCGTTTTCCATCTTAGAAGCAGCTTTACCCCCGGGTTGATTGATTGCCGCTGAAGCGGTTCAGACGTCATGCAGATGCTCTGACAAATGGGCCTGGCTGTGGGCAAAGAAGGCGTCTTCAGTCTGCCCTTCAGGGGCTCAGCGCGCACGCTTTCCTGGAAGGTGTAGTGGGCCGGAGTGGGTGGGAAATGGAGGCCGTGTTTGAGTGGGTGGCAGGCCCTGTTCGTTAGGCCTCTCCACAGCTTTTCAAGCCTCATCTCCAAGTCCATGGTGGAGCAAGGAGAGTTGTATCCGTTTCTGGATCTCTTGTCCGCCTTTAGTCTCAGGTCCCATGATTAGCCCAATAATTTATGTGATTTTTGACCTTTCAGTTACATTGTTTTGATAAGCTCTTGAACGAAAGCTGGGGGCTGTTGGACCTGTGTGGAATTCATTATGGTGGTCTAATCTATGAGCGAACCGATGTTTGTGCATGTAGCTGATTAGCTATGTGAGCCATGGTAATTATTATAAACCTGCATTCACACCAGAGTTTTCCACCTCTTCTCTAAGTCCCGCTTGCTGATCAAATCCCCCCAATTTAAATTTATCATTATGTTGCAGCAATGAAAAAGGAAAGCTCCGGTGCTCTGCAACAATTTGCAGAATGGTTAATTTCAGTGTGCTTTCAGCCCTTTCACGCTAACCTTTTGTCAGAGCTTTTTGCAGAAAGTGTGTTTTTTTTTCATTGCTGTAAGTGAATAGATCTGGAAATGTCATGCAAAGTGTATTTGGTAGGAGGCGTCGTCTTATCAAAATCATTGCCGTTATGTTTCAGGGAACAGAAGGGAAAGCTTTCAGACGGAGGCGTTGTGGAAGCATATTTGCGGTGATATCTGTGTTAGTGCATCGGAAAGAGTTTCCCAGTGGACACTGCGCGGGGCAGATTCTCAAGGCACTGGGTGTGCCAGGGCTTTTAAAACCATCTCACGGGCAAAAACGGGGAGGAGGAGGAGGTGTCCTCCTACTCGCGGTTCTGCTGATCAACACTCAATTACGGTAGTTGCTCAAGTGCTGCGGCTTTGGCTTCTCTCCCCATCCCTTCAGCAGGACCTGCGAGCCATTGGTTGGCACCCATAATCCTCTATGGCAGTTAACCCCTTCATTCCCTCACAGTCACATTACAGTCATTTAGCTGATGCTTTTATCCAAAGCGACTTTTTTTTTTTTTTTTTGTTTTTTTTTTGGATGATTCCACTTAGACTTTCATGACTTCATCAATGAAACCTTTAAAACATTTTACAGAAACTGAACCAGACTTCATCCATTGTAAACCAGCCAGATTATCTGAAACTAAAAACTGATATTTCTGATATGCCTTTCTTCCTTGTAGAGTGTGAAAGAGGCATTTCTACACAACAGATCTTCTTAAAGATGGCTTCCGCAAAAGTTGTCAAGCTATTGAGACCTCCGACCCACAGTCCAGACCCCATGCTCTGCCGAAGATACCCTGTCTGTCCTTAATGCAAGCATGAAATGAAAAGACAAACATTTAGTTTCCAGTGACAACATTTAGTTTTCAGTGACCGGCTAAGTAATAAATCCAGGCCAGACAAAGTCCTTTTTTTTTTCATTTTTTTATCCAAAGCGGTGACTTACAGTTGATTAGGCTAAGCAGGGGCCAATCTCCCCTGCGAGCAATGTGGGGTTAGGGGCCTCACTCAAGCGCCCAACCACTAGGGCTTGAACCATCACCATCCCTCTGGATCTCAGTCTTGCGCCTTAGCTTTGTCGTTACTCCAGCATGTGATTGACCAATCAAAACCGTCAACAGCACAATTAACTCACCCCACCTTGTTTCTGGGGTCCGATCTGATTGTGGAATTCTAGGTGAAAACCAAAACCAGCATACATTGTGACCCTCTTGGACCAGGAGTGAGGACCACTGCTGTTGGCTGTAATGTCTCTGCAGCTCATTTGAGGTTGTTCCCTTGCACTTGTGAATGTGTCTTAACAGGCATGTACCTGGCTTTCCAGACTGTATTTCTTGTCATTGGTTGTTGAGATTCACTAATGCCTGTAATGCTACCCTGCTGTCTTGCACTTTGCACTTTGCCATCGGATAGCACAAGTAAGTGCGCCTTTATCTGCCAAGGAGAGAGGCCATGGATTCTCGTACAAAGTCTCCTTGTTAAAACCCCTTCTGCCCAAGGGAAAGCTTCGCGTATCACAACAAGGGGTTTTGTGGAGTCTGGCATTGTTAAAGAATGCTGCGCAGAATGATCGCTGCTCTCGCTTTTCTCCGCTTTAGAACAGCAGCTGGTGAGCTTAAGAATGCTCCGTACGAGCTTGAGAATGCTGGAAGTGGGATTTAGTTACAAGATGTTGGTCTAAAAGCTTCAGCCGAATCTTCTCTGCTCCGCTCATCGCGGGGAGCCATGGTTTGCAGCCCCAGTAGCAAACACAGGGTTTCGGTACTCAGGCGTGTCAGACTCCAGTCTTGGAAGGTCATTTTCTGCTGGGTTTTTTTTTTATGCATTTCATCACTTAAATTAATCACTTAAGTCATTTCTTGGCCAAAGAGGCTGTGCACACTGTTTCCAAAGGCCTAAATTGGCAACTGATTGAATCAGAAAAACCTGCAGAGTCTGCAGCCCTCCAGGACTTGAGTTTGACATCACTGGCATGAGCAGAGAAAGTAATAGAGCTGTGGCTTGTAGCGTTGCCTCTACACAGCATCCCAAAAGCATCCTATCAAATGTTTGATGAGATAGTTTGGAACTCCAGAGACTGAACAACCGAGCTAGCGGTGATTACGCTACATTAATGTTGCATTCATGCATTTACCAGGTTTTTTTTTTTTATCCACCAACTTTCTTATCCACTGCTTACATTTAGCTTGCAGTTTTTAGTTTAGATGTTTGCTGAAAAAATTCAGGTGAAGTACTTGGTACAACAGCAGCGCTCTACCTGGGAAGTGAACCTGAAGCCTCAGAGTGACAAGTACAGTTGACAAACCATTAGACTATGCTATCTCAGGTCTTATATCTTACATATTTAATGTATTATTCATCATATACATATTCTTGAGTGGACCAAACAGGCATGGGCCACAGGGACAATCCGATCACTGCTGCAGCCCATTCCCCCGTCTCTGGCTTGTTTTTCCGGCATGATCCGTCTCCCTGGAAGAGGTCCTGGGATCACTTTCCCTTGCCACTGAGGTCACCCATGTAACCGTGCCAACCCCAGGCCCCCATGCTGAGGTCACCCATGTCACCGTGCCAACAGCCCCGAGTAGGCGGAAGTAGGGGGAAGTGGGGGAGGCCCTGAGTAGGCGGAAGTGGGGGTGGGGGAGGGAGGGTGGGATGAGGGGCTCAAATGTGTAAACCTTGATGAGGCGGGTGTCTGAGAGTGTGTGAGCTGACCCTGTGCTTTACCTCTCAGCCTCACACAGATGCGCTAAACCCTTAAGGTCTCTCACATTCGCAAATCCTCCAGGGCAGCCACATGAAAATGGACGAGCCGTTCAGTCGGTCTTACACATGCACACAGACGCAGACATTCACTGACAAACAAATGGACGTAGACATGCATCCCCACCTGTACCCACAAACACAAACATGCATTCACAAACTCACACTCACACACACACACTCACTCAAGTGAGAGCTCACAATCCCTCGCAGAAGCATTGAAACTCTGACTGTTTTTTTGGAAATGCTTTTGAGTTGAATCAGTAACCCCTCACTTCGCACCCCTATTGCCACGCCAGTCCAGCGGGCGCCTGTCAACACGCCCCTCCAGAGGCGGGCGAGACCCGTCCTTGCCAGGCCGACGACAGCCGCGGTGCGCCGGCATGTAAACCGCACTGACAGCTCCGTGAGTCATCTTCACGGAGGCCGCCGCACCATATTGTCTCCGTCACTCACTCCGGCGTCTGCCTCGCCTCAACGGGTTTCGTACAGTGCGTACATCTCGCGCTCGAGAGCGTAAAACGACAATAACGTCTCCCTCACGAAAGCCTGACTTCATGAACTGGCACCCTCTCTTACCTTCTTCTTTTTTTTTTTTTTATTTCCTCCTCCTCTTCATACAGTTTATGAGCAGTAATATTTTTTTTTTTTGGACGCATCTATATTCAGTACCGTTGCGGGGCTTAATTGCCGCCCGGGACAATCCGTCACGCCGAAGATTCAATTCTCTGCATTTGAGCGTTAACTGTTGCGTTATTGAGCTGTGGAAATGAGTGATGAGGCCAGAACCGGCTATTGTAGTTGGCATTCATGGCGGAACGAAGATGATCAGTGTCTATCAATCGGGGGAAAGAGGCACAGCTTTCGCTGCTCTCCTCTAAATGGACTGGGCGGGTTCATTGTATCTTTATTACCTCATTTTGCTCATCGTTTACTCGAGGAAGATTAAGCGTGTGCTGACACTCCAGCTCATGAGCGCACTGAAATTGCTGTTTTCCGAGAGAGGCAAATCATGTCTTGGCGCTACGGAGTTGTCTTTAAGCGTGACGGTTTTGTTTTGGCTTTTTTTTCATTTGAGGACTGCAGTCTGGTTGGTCGCAGTTTGCTCACAAACCCAGATGTTTGAGAAACATTTTACGTGACTGTCACCCTACTTGTCAGATTCCTTGTAGACAACGGGAGCAGAATTGTTGAAGCTGAGTTGCTTTATCAATGTAGTGGCAGGTTTGAGAAGTTCTGTTCCTTTCCTGTTATGTTATACCTGCAGTGACTATCAGCAGTTCATTGCAACGTCTGTTACACCTGCACGCTATGACAGTCCTACTCCTTCTGTTGTGGAATAATCTTCTACAAATCACATGTTCTTTGAAGCACATTATGGCAACTATTGGATCCAAAGAAACTTACTTTTTAAAAAAAAATATGCAGTCATTTATTAAATAAGGATATTTTACTAAAGCAATTCAAATTTTTTAAAAAATTATTCTTTAAAATTATTTCTTTAAAAAAATTAAAAACCTCTAAGTTTCAAGCCCAGTTCCCTAAATAATATATTGTATGACCTTGCACTAAATTGCCTCTGTCTATTGTGTAGTCCTGTACAGTACAGATGGTGCAGAGGGACAGAGGTGGCAGTGCATAGGGGTCTGTGGCAGAGAGGGCATTAGGGCTCAGTCAGGACAGTAAAGCACTTACATACTCAAGCTTGCAGCACATGAGACACGCGGCCTTCTGCATTCATTCATGTTATGAATGCTGCACACACGCGCAAACTTAAATACCCCCTGCTTTATCTCCTATTCTCCCGCTCTCTCCCTCATCCCCCAGCCCTACACACGGATCCTGCGTTTCTCTCGGGCTGTCTCGCTCTTTATCTCACAGCTGAGAAATCCTCAGGGTCTATCTCACACACATAAATCCTCAAGGCGCACACGGAGAAAGAGAGTCTTCCAGCAAGCTCTTTCTCCTCCCATAGCATGCACGCACACACACACACGAATGTGAGCTTGCACAAACACACGCACGCACACACACACACGCACACACACACACACACACACACGTGCACGAATGTGAGCTTGCACAAACACACACACACACACACACACACACACACACACGTGCACGAATGTGACCACGCACACACACACACGCACACACACACACACAGGCTTCTCTTTGTTGCCTGCTGGCCCTTCCTGTATTTGCCAGGACCTCTTCAGTAGCCTTGTATCCTAACATCTCTGGACACCTATTCTCCCTCACCTCTATCCTGTCCCCTGTCCAGCCCCCCCCCCCTCATCTAAGCAGCACCCCCCCCTAACCCACTACCTGCCAGAGAGCCCCCCTCCCTGTTGGGGCTCTGCGGGCACAGTCCCTCCCTTCCCCCATCCTTCCCCATTCAGTCACAGTCACACACAGAGCTAACTCAGCACAGCGACATCAGAGTCACCTCTGCCCCCTCCCTCCCTCTGCTTCACACGAACAGCCAATCGGCTTTTTGAGCACCGTAGCCATGCCCACCGTTTCAGGTACCCTGCATGAAGCGCGTCACGTCCTCGCGCGACCCCTGCTTAATGTCGGCGAGGTGCGGGGGACATGCCCTCTGCTGAACTCCGCGTGTGGGGACTTTCATGTGAGGAGGACATTGGAGGGGGTGGTCTGTTTGACGGGATCGGGGCTGTCAGGGTGCTTCTGATTCACATGTACTTCAGGCTTGAGGAAGTCAACACATTGCATACCAGAACATGTTATTATCAAATTACAACAGAGGTCACCTCTGAGGTGGAGGGAGATGGGGCAGGAGGAACCAAGAAATAATATGCCTATTAGATGAATTAGACAGGACTCTTACATTCAGGCGTTTAGCAGACACTCTTACACAGAGCGACTTAAAACGTCCATGCAATGGGTTTGCAGAGCAGAGACGATAGCAAGTAGGTTGCACCACAGCCGACAGAAACTCTGCACAGCCAGGCAGGTTCGGTAGCATCTGCTTTTTGAGCGTGTCTGCCTCTTTCATGCCTGCTTGGCCATTGACAGATATGGTTCCATGTGCCATGTTTTTCAAGGCCCCTGGCCTGGAACCGGTTAAAACAGGTTTGGGGAGCTGTAGTCCCAGCACATAGCTCTCAGAGCCGTTTACAGGGCTTTTCTGGCAGAAAAGCTGCCAGCACCCTGGAGCGTGCTAATGCGCTAATCTGCTACAACCTGGAATGGCTCAAACATGCTGTGCGTAGGGGAAGTCTATTCACATGCCTGCTGTTGCCCCTCCATCCTTCAGGTGGGAGATCACGCCTTTTCCTTCGTCACAGGCTTACCGAGTAATGGCTTGTAATTCTGGTTTAATTCATTCAGCTCAGTCGAAGCCAACGACGGTAACAGGGGGAAGGTGTTGATGAATGACAGCTCACGAATCCGCCCCACTGACCCTCACCCCCCCACATCCCCCAACCCCATAGCTGAAGCTAATACTCATTGTCCTGCCCCCCTTCAGGGCCGTCAATACAGACCCCCTCTGCTTTTCCGCTGCTCAGCCTTTTTCGTCTTGCCATGCCCCGGTCGATCCATTGATTAGCCATCCATTGCTCCTGTCTGTGCTCTGAGCCTGGGGATTGTTTTATATGGAACTGTAGATGGCCCACACACCCCCCATGCACAAACACACCCCCTACCCCCTACCCCCTCCCCCACCCAGGGTTTGTATTCGCTCGATATCGTTTTACCAGAGGAAGCCAAGTACTGAGACGGGGTGCGAGGCGCTGCTGTAGGTCGTTAAGAAAAGCGCTCGCCTCAGAAGGTTTGCGTTGAGAAGTGCTGCGGCGGGCGGATTGAGTGTGGCAGCGCCTGATTGGTCCATCTCTCCCTGGCTTTCTCTCTCACACTCTCTCTCTCTCTCTCTCTCTCTCTCTCTCTCTCTCTCTCTCTCAGAACGTTTAGGACAGATTAATGACTTGTTTTATTAATGGGGTAGTACAGGCATCCATGCCTGTGACCTGTGACACCAACATTATGCTAACAGTGATCTCCTCGCCCTGTGTGTGTGACAGAGTGTCTTTATGCACAACTTGTGCCTGTCTAACATAGTCTCTGCAACGGAAGGACAGTAATGCAATTCACTGTTCTCTATGCTGTTACAGGGCAATAATGTGATTTTTTTTTCTGTTCCCTGTCTGTGCCATTACAGGGCAGTAAAATGATTGGCCATTCTCTGTTCTGTCACTGAGCAGTAATGCTATTGTCTATTCTCTGTACTGATACAGGGAAGTAATACGACTGGCTCTTCCCTTTATTGTTACAGCACCATAAAGGGGTCGTGCTGTTACAGTGCAGTAATATGATTGGTTATTCTTGCCTCTGTTACAGAGAAGTAATGTGATTAGCTGTTCTCTCTGTGCTGTTACAGGGCAGTAATGTGATTTGGCTGTTCTGTCTGTGCTGTTACAGGGCAGTAATGTGATTTGGCTGTTCTCTCTGTGCTGTTATAGGGCAGTAATGTGATGGAGGACCAGGACCTCAGAGAAATCGGGATCACTGATCCAGGACACCGGAGGAAGCTGCTGCAGGCAGCACGCTCTCTGCCCAAGGTGGGTCCCTCCGGACGGACACTGATGCCCTGCTTTGTCATCAGGCTTGGACTAACACGGAATCACTTATAGCTATTCCACACCTGGCCAGTTTCTAAAGATGCACCAGTGCACAGCCTGTGAGATGCTCAGGTCCTGTTTAAACCCCTGCCCCTTCAAACAGGTCTGTGAACCATTACAGAGCGCTGTTTACAGTCATATCCCTATCATACATTACAGTCCTATACTTAACCTCATCACAGTTAGAGACAGGAGACAGCAGATCCACTGCACCCCTAACACTCCTACGGGAAAGCTGAATGAGCAGGTAGACCAAGAAACAAAGCACAGAAACTGTGTGGTTTTATACTGTTGGCGTGGGCTCCACACTTTGCTCATACATAGCAAGTACTTCAAATGACCACCCAGTGTATTAGCTGTCTCCTTTTCATAAACATCAGACTATGAGCAGTACAGGAGAACAGTTGAATTTCTGTACAAATGTCTACTCATGAAAAGAAGAAAAGAGTGAAGTTTTTATCTTCCTGCTGTAGTTGCATGGGTCATTGGAACATGGTGAGCTTGACTGTACCCAATGCTCTTGGTTGAGCAGCCTAATTGATGAACCAATGGAGTTTGTTGATTTTTTTGGTGTCTTGCCACCATTAGACTGGAGAGTGTGTGACTCAGTGTCTCCCTCTGCAGGTGAAAGCCCTGGGGTGCGACGGCAGCACCTCGCTCTCCTCCTGGCTGGACACGCTGGGCCTGCAGGAGTATCTACACAACTTCCTGTCCAGCGGCTACCGCTCACTCGACTGTGTGAAGAACCTGTGGGAGCTGGAGATTGTGAACGTAAGAGACATGCGCGTGTGTGCTTGTGCGTGCATCCTAGCATTCTGTGTACCCAGCTCAGACGTGAGGTTAATATGGTCTGTGCACAGGTCTGTGTCTAGTTCAACTGCAGTCTTTGTGCATGCATATACATATGTGTGTGTGTGTGTGTGTGTGTGTGTGTGTCAGTGGTTGAGGGGGCAGAGTATGTGTGTGTATGCATGCACACAGGAAGAGAGCAGCTCGGGGGACTGTTGTTTTAAGTACTCCATTTTGCCGCTCCAGGTGCTGAAGATCACGCTGCTAGGACACAGGAAACGCATCATCGCCTCGCTAGCAGAGCGGCCGTACGAGGAGCCCCCCGTCAAGCCCCCACGCCTCTCCCAGATCAGGGTGAGTGACCTACGACCCCTCGCTCAACCCAAGTCCTCAGCTTGCGTGATAAACTTCACTCCAAACATCATGAAAGTCCAGGCTTGTCACAATAGAGCAGAGTTGGCCAACCTTTCAGTTTTCATTGTGGTTGTTTGCAATCCCTTGTATGTAAGTAATTGGTGTGAGAGCCATGTCAAATTTATTTGTAGAGCATATTCATAAAATATTTGTGACCATATACTTAATAGTAGACCCCACCCAAAACCTCCTCAGAAGCAAAATACAAGGTGAGAGTGAGGTTTGTGGCAATGGGCTCACATTTTCCCTACAGCATTGCTCTTCACGCTTGCCTGTGTCGAGCTATAGATTAAGTCTGTTTCTGTTCATTACTCAGCCCTTCATCAGCTAAAACATCTGACCTCATAGTGAACCCACTTCACCCAGAAAATTGTGTCTGAGCTGGTTGCTGACTTTATGGATGAAACAAAGACCAGCGACTCTATGGCTGTTAAAAGGGCATGGGTAAACAGCACTGCAGCAGAGGTGTAGATAACATCTTGAGAATCAGTGTAGAAAGACTCAATTGAAAGTGTAGCTGAAGTGTATCGACTTCCAAGTTCCACTTGGCGAGAGAAGTTAGTGTTGAGCGAGTTCACTTTTATGCCTTTTATGCCTTCATGAATGGTGAGTGCACGGGAAACATTGGCAAGAATTTGATTTGTACTGGATTCTTTGCAATATGTAAAATTTCTTGTCACTGTTTTCAGATTTGAGTCACATCGAGCTGGCTGTCAAAGCACAGCCTAAACAGCAAAGCTTTCCTGACTCCTCCTTGCCTGTGTCTGTTTGTGTCTGTGTGTTTGCCTGTGTGTTTTGCATGCATGTGTGTTTGTGTACATGTCTGTTTGCATGTGTGTGTGTGTGTGTGTGTGTGTGTGTGTGTGTGTGTGTGTGTGTGTGTGTGTGTGTGTGTGTGTGTGTGTGTGTGTGTGTCCCGCAGTGTCAGGACCTGGTTTCACAGCCGTCCTCCCCACTGAGTCACATGGACTCCTACACAGGCCGTTCCATGGACCCCCTACTGCCCCCAGGGGATTCTGGGAGGAGGAGAGGTGGCGACTCCGAGTACGACACGGCACACCGTTCCAGAAGCGAGCGGCATCGATCTCACGTGAGTGGCCATGTCCGTCTGTCCATCCGCCCGTCTGTCCCTCTCTCACAGTGGTCTTCGGTTCCAGTCCCAGAGTTGTATTTGGGGCCCCAGTTGAAAGATCGCTTTTGTTTTCACCGAGATTGCAAGCCCGGTTCTCATCAGAAACCTCCGGTGAGGTGATGTTAACTGTGTAATAAGCTGTTTTGATTGGTCATTAAGTGCTGAGGAACACAAAGCACCTGGGACCCCTTAAAGGCTGTAATTGAGGAGCTCTGTCATAAGGACCCTCTTGCTGATACACAGCTGTCAGAATGCAGTCCTGGAGGGGCTGTAGCGTCTCTTGGTTTTAATTTGTTTCAGTGCTTAATTACTTCATTTAAAACACTGATTGGCTCGGAGTCCACGCTGTAGCTTGTGGGAAGGAAATCACACAAAACCTGCTGAGAACGTGGGGTCCCTTCAATACATTTTTACATTCGACACCCCTGAATTTGAGCCAAGCCAGCTAGGTGGGACGATCAGTCAGTCACTCAGTCATTTAAAATTTGCATTCGCGTAGCACCGTAGACACATTTCAGGTAAACAGCTCTTAATTGTCTCAAAATTGTGCAATTTGTAGTTTGTCAGTTTGAAAATGTAAAATGTGCTGCTTTAAAAGAAATGCAATAAACAATTATCACAGCATAAAAACATGGCTTCACGCATACCATAGCGTCTCACAGTCGGTCTAATGACCATGGTGGTATTCACGTCACAAAGTGAAAGGGTTAAATAACTGAAATTGGGATGAGAGGGTATGAAAAATCTTTTGCCCATTTTTTTGTGCATGCACCCCCTTTCCCTCCAGGACCGGTACGAAGATCGGCAGCGGGAGCCCCGCCTCACCCTTCGCCCCCCCAGCGTGGCCACGCCCTACGCCCCCGTACAGAACTGGCACCACCAGCCTGAGAAGCTCATCTTCGAGTCCTGCGGCTACGAGGCTAACGTAAGCACCGCCATCTGTCCGCCAGCAGAACTTCCTGTTGCTTTCCAACAAATCCTGCTCCATTGTTGTATGCTCTTTGGTGGATGTGTAAAGCAATTTGACCCTTTTTTCCGTATGGAATCCATTTACTGTAGGCCTTTAGCTCATGCCCTTATTCGGAGCAACTTCCAAAATTGAGCACACAGCCTGAAACAAGCACTATAAATGAGGTTTATTGTTGTTATATTCTGTAACTAATGAGAGGTGATGTTGGGTTGTAATTAAGTGTTGTTTCATTTCTGTCTGACTAAAGCACACACATTTTTATTTATTTATTTAGCCTGGAGGTCTCATTGAGAGCAATGAACTCAGAACAGCAACAAAAAAGAGCTTGGTAAAAATTACAAAAGGACGAGAATAAAATAATTTGTCACACCTATGGAGGTGCAAGCAGTCAAACATGTCGTCTTGTGTGTTATGTTCCTCAAATGCATGCCAGTGGTTTGTGCACAATACCCAGATTTACCTTGCATTTTTCGTGGAGCAGAGGCTCATGTTGGGGGTATAGCTGTCCTAGTGGGTCCTGGGGACTGGATGTTCAGATCCTAGCTGTGCCATTACTGACTATGGCTAGAAGTCTGCATTGGTGAGAAAAGAGCTGGTTAAAATCATCTGTCTTCTTTGCTCTCTAGCGGCCACTACTGGCCAGCCCAGGCACCTGCAGGCTTTGTCAACTGTTCATAAATTGACTTTGTGTTCCTCTGACAATATAGGCAGGTGAAACAGCTGCATTATTAAAGGGGAAGGGCTTTGAGAGAAGGTCGTTGTGGTGGGGTGAAACGTTTGGTTCATGTTGGGGAGGAAAAAAAAGCTGGGGGGTCAAAAAAAATCAAATCGTTTGGTTTTCCGCTAATAAAACAGAGATGATCTTTTTATCATCTCTTGATTTTTAACTGGCCCCTGCTGTGTCTCTCTAATCTTTTTTTTCTTTAATCTTTTTTCCCCCCTCTTCATCTTCTCTTTCTAGTATCTGGGGTCCATGCTTATCAAAGAGCTGCGGGGAACAGAGTCCACCCAAGATGCCTGCGCCAAAATGAGGGTAGGAGGAGCCAAGCGTAGCTAAGCGTCTGACCTCTCCTTCATCTCCACAGCTGTGCAAAGAAGCTCAGTACATTCACTACAACCATTACACTCTGTGTGCAGCATTAGAAAACACACATACATGTTATAACCATACACAGCATGGACTTGCCACACATTTAACAACCTGACAAAAAGGATTGTCTGTCCAGGGATAGGCAGCCCTGGTCATGGAGTGGAATGGCATTGTTATTAATTAGTCATTCCATGTGGGTCGTGATTCAAATGGAGCAAAACTCAGAATCATTTGCAGCCCTTCAGGACGAGGGCTTGCCTTCCTCTGGCTTAAATTATGCATATGAGCAGTAAAAGTAGCTAATGTGCAAAGAGTGAAATTAGAAGGGGTGCAATCAGATATCAGTGTCCCAAAAGTGGCTCAGAGAATGGCAAGAGAATGGTCTGAGCACAAGGGCAATATTGTCACTGCACTCCATTTAAATACATCAGACGTTAAGGCCTTAGATCAAGGGTGTCCTTTGGGGGGTGGTGGGGGCGGGGGGGGCACGGAAAGATGAAATAAAATCAGAAAGTGCAGTCTTCTGCCATGTGTGACAAAGTGTTACTGTCAGTAGAAGGGAACAATTGGTCATTACGCAATTCAAGCGTTGCTTTTCATTTTATTTTTTTTTTTTTTATAAAGGGGAGGCAGTACAGTATAATGGTTTGGAACTTGGGATTGTAACTCGAAAGCTCTTCACATAAAAGGGCCTCTTCAGTTAAAACATCAGGCTGTAGAAATGGGTAGTGTTTCCGATTGTGACCTGAGTAACTGGTTCTGGATAAGATCGGACATGCAACATGTAAAAAGAAAATAAGCGTACTGATCAATTAGAATACTACATATGCAGGTAAGCCCTAGCCTGTTTCCTTGTTCAGTGATTAATATGGATAAGAGCAGGATATAATCATATGGATAAGTAGTAAAGATGATCTGAATAGCATCTCTAATCTGAGCAGAGTATGAGACCCTATACCACCCATTTAATGCAAGCAGTGACAAAGTGTCTGTTAATGACCTGTCGCCCTGTGTCCAAATTTGTTTTTCAGAGGAATGTTTTTATTTATTTTGTTCATTTGTCAGGGCACATGTCAGGGAAAGTCAGAGTTTATTAGCATTTGCCGTTGTGTAGCGTAGGATAAGGAGGATTAGTGTCAAGTTGCTAATTTGAGATGCAGATACCTTGTATCATTTTATCGCATACACGCTCACCAGCTTCTGGAAATTAACACTTAAATAATATTTATAAACTGGAATATGTTTTTTTTTCTTAATGAAATACTGTTTTATGAAATTATTAATGAATGAGATTGAGTTTTGGGGGGAGAAAGTTTCCTTGCTGAACCTGCACTGCAGGTTGTAGTGTAGGAAGAGTATCCCTGTCCACATTTGCATTGTAGTTTGCCCAGTGGGTTATTTACCTGTTGGGATGAATGGTGGGGACTGACCTCACAGACCTTTCTGCCTTCAGTGTATATTGATATTGTAATTTGTCTTCTGTGCTCTGCTGTGTATTTTAATTCAAACAGAAACACAAGCTCTGTCTTTCAGATACACACACGTGTGCGCACACAGACGTACAGTTTTTCGCACACAGACATGCTCTCTCTTTTTCACACTTGCGCACACACACACACACAGTCTTTTACACACTCATGCTCTCTCTCTTTTCCAGAAGTGGGCACACACACACACACACACACACACACACACACACACAGTCTGTCACACACATGTGCTCTATCATGCTGTCTCTCTTTTTTAGAAGTGCACACACACACACACACACACACACACACACACACTATAGCTATCCTGTGTAATGAATCGGGAGATCATTACGCCGTCATTAAAAGGAAGTGGTGCACAGCTGCCAGTCGCAGTTCAGGAGCGTTGCCGGCTCGTCCCGTGGTGCTGTAATGATGGGAGAGTGTGCATGTGATCAGCCTGTCAGTCACGCACACCTGTGATTATTGGGGAGGTTAATGGCTTCCCCCCCCCCCCTTCCAGTCTCTTCCATGCTATGACTGGCCTGCGTATGCCTTTGTGTTCTCTAACCCCCCCCATCTAGATAAGCTCTGCTCAGCCGCTAGTTCGATAAATAATTTCAGCTCGATTCTTCCCACTTCCCATCCCCCACCCCCCCCCCCACAGAGGTCGACGGAGCAGATGAGGAAGGTCCCCACCATCGTCCTCTCCATCACGTACAAAGGGGTGAAGTTCATCGATGCAGTGAATAAGGTGGGCAGCTCTGTGTGTCTGTCAGTCTCACGCACTGTGATCTGCCTGACCGGTCCAGTGAATCCCATGTGTGGGAAGATGTGATTGAAATGCACTGTACAAAAAAAATATATATATATACTTCAAGGCTATTGAACTCCAGGCCCTTGGGGCCGCAGCAGTTAACTGCCCCAAACCACACACTACACTACCTGGTTTCACTAATTAGCTCAGCCCATGGACCAGGGAGGTTGATCAGTCCGTGAAACCATGTGGTGTTGAGAATGGCTGGAGGAAATTCCTGCAGACTCTACCGCAGGTGTGCCTGGAGCTGAATATCCTTGATATACATGATTTTCCCAAAAATATGCTTAAAATAAGAAAAGCTACCTGCCAATGGGATGAGAAAAATGGACTTGTTACTTCTAGACATGGAATATTGAATCAAGAAAAAAATGTAAAGAGAATTTAAGTAAAATAATCTTGGTAGTAAAAATGCTGTGTTAGAAAATGTATCACAAACTCAAGAGTTATTGTTTGAATTTAAGTCATTAATACCCATTAAGAATGACTTTTTTGCTATTTATTTAACCTTTTTCCACCCATTACAAAAAAAAAAAATTCTTGCTGTTGCAGTAATCTGCTTAGTTTGGTCACAGGAGGGGGTTTATGAAGGCAGTCCGTTTTTATAGAGCTGCTTAAATCTCCTTCATCTCGATAGCAAAAGGAGCCAAGCTCCTCCTGATGAAGCCATTTTTTTGATTAGTTGATTAAGCGGGCGGGGTTGGCTTGGGTTTTGGCTGCACCCCCTTGTCTTTCGGACACTGGACCTCGCTGAGATCCTGAGATGGCAGTTTTTGATGCTTCCCGCAGTTTGTGCTGCATCCTGCAGTGAGATGCGTGACTCTCGTCAGCTCCCAGTATATAGTTGGTTTTGAGTGATGGTTTGAGCTGCCGCCTTGGTCTTGAGCCCAGTTCAACTCAACGATTCATAATTCAACAAAACAGTTTTAGAATGTTTCGGAGAAAAGGTGCGGCAGTGCAAACCATCGGTTGGCTGAAGGCCGCGTAATGCGTCTCAAAAGATTGATCTTGTCAAATCGTAAACCTGAGTTGAAGAACATCCTATTTCATAGACAGAACCAGATTGGCTAATGTCAACGGCTGATGCTGACTTGATGGTTCGATATTATCTCTTGTCTGTATCTTAATACAGTCTGTATTTTTATCAGTATTTCTCATTCAGTGTAATAACTGATAATTAAGGAATAAAACATGAAAGCTGTTTAGCTGTACGGTATGCCTCACAGGCGGTGTAATGTGCCCTCAGGGTGAAGCTACTGGGTCCTTAACTACTCTGAAGTGGTTTATATTTATTCGACTGCACAACTTTGGAGGTTTATTCCACTTAAGCCATAGCTTAATTGCAGCAGGAATAATTAAACACTCAAATATAATCAAACTAAAGTTTTATTATATTTGCAGTATCATAATGATGTTGTTTATTTTGTATCTTTTGCCATTAACTTTCAGTTGAATGAGAGTAGGATGTTGAATGAGGCTGTGTGTTTATTTAGAACAATGAGTGGGTCAATTTTACTGGAACAACTACTCTGCCATGCCTTTTTTTATTCTTTACTGTCACAGGAAAATTAATCAATACCATCTCACCCAATCAGAATTGAGTATTTAACCCAGTCATGGTGTAATATATCATAAATCGATGTGCATTGATTGATCAGTAGTGACTGTGGGGAAGGTAATCTAGGGTCAGGTGACGGTGCCCAGTAGGCTTTTTCCATCAGAAACACATTAGACGGGTTTTTTTTTTTTTTTTTTGGAAGGGGGGGTTTCTGTGGTTTGGTAGCATGGATCTTTTCCCCATCTTTACCCCCTCCACCACCCCACACAGTATCCTGGTCAGTAAAGGTCATCCCATCTATTAAAACTGTCAAAAACACGAGGAGCTGAGCTCTCCTGGAGGACTCTTGGTGTGACAGTGCTTTTGATGGGGACGATCTAATCTATTTTTGGGTGGTTTTTTTGTGTTCATATTCTCAAAGAGTACCAGAGTTTCTGATCGCTCTGTTTCTGGCTTGGGAGAGTGCTGTTTTGGAGATGTGTGGGTCAGACTGTGACTCTCTGTCTCTGTCTGTCCGTCTGTACAGAACATTATCGCGGAGCACGAGATCCGGAACATATCCTGCGCTGCCCAGGATCCAGAGGACCTGTGCACTTTCGCCTACATCACCAAGGACCTGCAGACCAGCCACCACTACTGCCACGTCTTCAGCACTGTCGATGTGGTGAGAATAAAAACGTGTACACACGCACACACACACAAACATACGCGCACACACACACACACACTACTGCCACGTCTTCAGCACTGTCGATGTGGTGAGAATAGAAACGTGTACGCACGCACGCACGCATGCACACACACACACAAAACATACGCACACTACTGCCTTATCTTCAACATTGTGGTGAGAATACAATTATACATGCATGTACAAACACACTCACTTACACACACTCATATACTCTACTACTGCCATCACTGTGGATGTGCTGAGAATATGACCGTACATGCACGTACACACACACACACAATGTAGAAGTGACATACACCTACACACACGCACAACAATGGCATATACAAATTTGCAATTTACATGGTTCACTCATACGCTACATTTCACACTCTCTTTCTCTCACTCATATTCATGCACACTCACACAGACTAACCATGCTCTGGCCTGGCCCAGTGGATTTCTAATAAACAAGACTGTCTGGAAAATAGAAACAACATTCATCAAATGGACTGAGCTGTTTAGCAGGAAAGCAATATCTTACAAAGGGTGGCAAAAGGGGGTGGAACTTTTTTTTTGTTCTTGTTATTATTTGTTCCTATTTATATTCAGGCTGTCATGCCACACCACACACACAGTCAGAGACACAAAAACCAGCGCAGTGCTAACGCGATCTCTGGCGGAGCGGAAAAACCTGCACCTCTGCTCCTCTGATAAGTGCGGGGCCGTCCGAGTCACTGCCCGACTGCAAATCGCCGCAGGGCCTATTTGCGCGGTCGTCCGTGAGGGGATTTAACGTTTTAGGTGTGACGTTCCAACACTTTCCCAGACGGGGCTTATCTGACTCAAAGTTTTCAAGGTTCATCGCAAGCCCATTGCCTCGCCCGTAATCGGGCCATCGCATCTCCCAAGCATTTACCCTCCCTCCCTCCCCACCCCCACCCCCACCCCCTCAGATCTGATAGCCTTCTCCATCTCGCTACTGAAACGCATTCCGCCAGGGCGGAGCACAAAGTGGCCGGGCCTCACCAGGACGCGGGGGTGGGGGGGGGTGAGAAGTAGCGAACACAGGTGCGAGACACGGATTCGCCCAGGGGTCAGGTTGCAGCCCGTGCTCAGAAACATCGATGGAGGACGATGTGATCTCTGGTGGAGTATGATTGCAGGAGATTTGATTAGGCCTTTAAACAGCATTGATCTGAAGCGCTATCTTGGTCCGACAGATTTCGGCTGCTTTGTTTTTCAAACCTCCACTCCGTCCCTGCTTCGCCGCATTTAAGAGGTGACTCAATTATACCCATTAATCCTCCAAACGCCTTAATTGTCTTCAGAGAGCCGTTTGTCACGCAGGCCGGGAAAATTAAGCTGTTTTCGTTGTGGTCGTCGTCTTTTTTTTTTTTTTTTTTTCCTCTCCATGGTTCAACCCATGGGAACATCACTGACATTTATTTCTCCAGAGTCATGTGTCCTTGTTTTTCTCTCCACTCATTGGTCAGACTGCTGTATTGTCTGTTAATGTCAAGAATACACAATAAACACGATCTGAGCCATTGGAGAGCCTCTCACATTTAGCTAACATTGTCCCCAAAATCATTATCTTTTTTCCCTTTATTTAACCAAGTGGGTCAGCTGAGTGTTCGGTTCCCTTTTCCGGTGACAACCTGGGTGAATAGGGACTACAACAGATCATACAGTCTGCCAGATGTAGGAGATTATTGGGTAATCAGATGTACAGAGCCAGTTTTTGTTGGAGTTTTAACCCAAAGTCCCATGGGATATTTACTGACCATAGTCAGTCAGGGAACTCAATTTAATATCTCATGCAAAGGGCCTGCACCTTTTGCTGGACAGTGCCCCCATCAGGCAGAGAAGGAGATTGCAGGACCTGTTTTTCCCATTGAGAGCTTGCAAAGTTGCAGTATCACTACAATCTTGAAAACTTGTCTGGGGGGGAGGGTAAAAAAGAATACATTTTTGACAGAATACTTTCTTTAATATTCGTTATGTTTTCCCACCATACCCAAGTCATCTTCGCCATCTGGACGCTGATCAGCCAGTTCCCGTTAAAAGAAAACGTTGGTGACGATGTCTGAAGCAAGGGCACCTTTTAGTTTAAGGCTGCTTCAAGCAGCTCTGCCTCTCATTATATTCACAGTGATAAAATATGCCGCTGTTTTAGCGCCTGGCATATCAGGGGGGATCTCATTGACTGAATACATTTGCAGGCACAGCGAGGGGGCAAAAACAGGTGTATAGAGACGAGGGACTTTGGGGAAACAGCCTGCCGGCTTGTTAGCACCTCCTCGCTGGCAGCGACAATGGAGTCGCAGTTTTGGTCAGGCGTTAGAACCCGGCGCTGGCTGGGAGACAGTGAGGCACTCAGAGCCATTTCATTTTAAATGACTTGACTGATCTTTTCGGGGTTCTCGCTGCTTTAAGACCGGCGCATTGTGGCAGGGTGAATGATTTATTTACTTCGCAGACAGGCAGATTGAATCAGTCAAGGATTCCCAACACTGAGCCTCAAGGTGCTGAACAAGGAGCTGTTTGTTTTCTCTTTTTTCTTAATAAAAAAAGAAAGCTTATCTCCATTATGCAAACTACTCCTGAACTGAAGATTCTTCAGACCAGTCAGCCGGCAAATGCATGTGTTTTACTTCTTATGTGAATGAGTCTCCTCTCCGCCCATGCAAAGCATTAAAAAAAAACCACTATCTCATCCTGGGATGTGTTCAAAATAAGAAAAAACATGAGCAAACTGTTGTATGAACCGTAGCAGCTCTGTATTGATTGCCAGGTTGCAGAGCTACAATAGTGATTGTGGGTGAGTGGGTCTAGAGTACTGCAGGTTCTTTACACGCTGGTTCTTTAGGTCCGTCACTCTCTGCTTGCACCTGCTCTTACACCCCAACCCCCATTCATAGCTCATAGACTGCTGCAAAATGAACCGGACCGCTTTGAGTGAATGCAGTGTTCAAGGTGAACCTTGGCGATGCATAGTAAAACATTTAGCATGTTGAGTACATGCCTGCTCACTGTGCGATGCTAAGCTGTTCTCCCTCCCCCTCCCCCCTGGCAGAATCTGACCTATGAGATCATCCTGACGCTGGGACAGGCGTTTGAAGTGGCCTATCAGCTGGCTCTCCAGGCCCAGAGGACCAAGCATCATCACGGGCCCCCAGCAGGACTGGGGTCAGAGGTCATCGAGACCAAATCCAGCCGGCCGGTGCCCAAGCCCAGGGGCAGCATGCGCAAGTCAGCGGTGAGTGACCGCACACCATCTGTGCACTGACCGCACACTGACCGCACCCTGGCACTCTCAGAGACCATGTCACTCATGGGAAAAAGCCCCCATAATATGTGTGTGAGTCAGTGTGAGAGTGACTTTGTGTGTGTATGTGTGTTTGCAAAATTGTGTTTGTGGGAAAAGGGCCATCGTGATTTGGATTATATTTCAATAATCAACTAATTTTGATTATTTAGCCTCAGGCTCTGTCACACCTGCAGGCTTCTTTATGCCCGGATGTCTTCCTGTTTAAACTGAACTTCAATGTATGATCCGTATCATGGTCTAGTAGCAAATCACAACCACACTGGTATTAGCTGGATGGAGCACTACCTTAGGCAGGGAAAGGGTTCAGCTGGCAAGGGTGTCCAGCGCCCCCTTCTGGTCTGTAAGGCATCTGCAGTCTGTCTCTGGAAGCTGTGCTCAAACTGTACTGCCCACTGGGTGGACTTCAGATTCGGACGGTTACAGTCAGGTATTTTTTCTTCAGAATTACGGGAACTATTTCAGCAATGCTGAAAAGGGCTTATGAATAAAACTGGTCATTCCAAATTGAATCAAGAAGAAATCAGGGATAAAAATTGGTTTGCAATTCCACTCGCCAACAATCCACTACAAAAGTCACGGGTAGATTTCTGGAGGCAAGAAAAGGGACATGATGAGTAACCTTTACTTCTGTATTAAAGGCAATCATTTCCTACAGAACCTTCAGTGAACCTTGACCTTTGACATGGTCGGCTCCTACCCTTTCACATTATTGAGCCAGCGTATTGTGTAAATGCCTTCATCTTTGCCTCTGGGCCTGAGGTGTTGATATATTGATTGTTTGGGCCCTGAATAATGATTGCACAATCAACGCTCTGGCTTGAGACGATATCTCCTCAGGGGGCGATTTGCATACATGCTAGCATGTTTGTGCACTCTTCAGTGTGTATAACTCTCAGCCTTTGTAACAACCATGTCAACATCTGTCATTGTTACACAAAGCGATCAACAGCACTATCAAATATCGGATCTTACATTTGCTAACGAGTGACTAGAAATGGATTGTGCAATCACAACAATAATTATACTACATAATTCTTATGCTAAATAGACATCCTTACACAGAGTGAGTTTCACACCTTAAATCTTAACACACCATCAATGTACATAGCTGGATATTTACTGAAGTGACTCAGGTAGGTACAGCACCTCGTCTGAGGGTGGGATGGCAGATTTGAACTTGCAGCCTCTGGGTTTAAGATTATTTCTCAAACCATGACACCGCGCTGACTGCCTTAATGAACCTTTTCCCTTTCCCATAGAATTTTGAATTCAGTAATTGTGACTATTCTGTTCATTTTATTGGGAATTACTAGCTTATAGTTGCAGACAACCCAGATAGTACCTCTGCTGTTTGCCCTGTCCTGTACACACCCTGAAAGCATGCATAGATCATTGTGCTGACCCTGCGTGATCAGGCATTTGGCTTGTGCGTCTCTGTGTGGTTAAACCTCCCCCTCTCTGTCTCTCTCCTTTACAGCAGGGGTGTCCAGGGGCTCTCCATGCCCCTCCCCCTGTCAGTATACTTCCTGTTTCCCTCTCACTGCTGCAGTGCTGCAGCAATGCTCTGATTGGCTGAGGCCATACCACCTGACTAGAGCTCATTTGAAGGCTTGTCATTGCAAAAAGGACAGGTGTAGAAAAAGAAATATTTGGATTCAAATTATCCTGATAATGTTGTATAAATAGAGAAAACAGCTTTTTGAAATATCATAATTACAAACATTATATAAATGTCCATTTATATGTGCATGCACCAAAATACACACATGCACTTAAACACACAAACATGTGTACATGTGTGCATATGTATGTGTGTGTATATATAATATATATTTATATCTATCTTTGACAATCAGCTTTTAGTCTGCGAAAATAAAAATATTGTCTGTTGTGGACTGAATTTGGTGAATAAATACATATAAAAACATACATAAAAGATACATTTTCTTTCACCCTCCCTGAAAAAGATACAGTATGTGTCAAATCTTGTGCGAGAGAGAGAGAGAGAGAGAGACGGAGAGAATTTAGGACACTCTGCATGCTCCCCTTGTCCCCGTAGGCTAGCTATGCTTGGTCAGTCTGCTGTGTGCCTCCTTCCATTAAAATCTCTCTGTGTTTGTGTTCTGGCCTCTCCTGTCTGTCTGTCTGTCTGTCTGTCTGTGTGTACGTGTGTGTGTCTGTCTCTCTCAGGGCCCTCCTCTGGTCGAGAGCCGCTGCTGTTACTGTCACACCTGTACAACTCACCGCCCCTCCTACCTCCCGCTGCACTCTGTCAGTCCTGGAGTCCAGGTCCTGCTCTCCTTTCCCCCTTTCTTTTATTCCCTTGCATTCCTGTCCCCTATTTCTTTTAATCCCTCTCTCCTTTCTCCTCTCTTTTGCTTTCTCTCCCCCTTTCACTCTGGTGTCCCTCTCTTTTGTGCCTTTCCTGCCGTCCTTTCTCCAGCTCTTTTCTCTTTCAGTTCTGCTCTCTCCCTTTATACTTTCGCTCTTTTGCTTTCCCTCTTTTATTCCCTTTCCCTCTCTGTGATCAATTTCTTCTTCCATCTGTCCTCCTTTTTTTACATCTGTCCTCCTTTTTTCATTCATCCACACCACACTCTCCATCCTCAGTTTGGTCTGTGTATCTGCCATCTGTCCCTCTTCCTTTCCTCCTCAGCTTTCTCTTCCCATCTATCCATGCATCTTCTGTTCTTTGGTCCCCTCAATCTGACCAAAAAAGGCTATGTTTTGACAACCAGTTTGAAGTGACTCATATCTCATTTTTTTTTACCATATGTGATATGAATCTGATCTTTTCCTTGAGATCTAAACAGGAAATAGTCTTAAGGGATTAGATTTTTCCAAATCTGATTTGGAATACATTTGTGTGGCTTACACAAAAAGCCTCCAAAAAGATCTGCAAAACCGATCAGATTTGACCAGTAAAGATTCCTGCTGTTTAGACACGCTGAGTGATGATGTCAAAGATACAAAAATATTCTCCAGGAATTTTCATCACCGTTTTGTTATCTGAACCCTTTTTTATAATGTTTTTGGGACAACCCATCCACTTTTATCCAAAGCAAGTTACAGTTGATGAGACTAACCAGGGGCCAGTCCCTCAGGGAGTAATGTTGGATTAAGATTTGAGTTCGCAGTTTTGTATTTACCATTGTTGGAATAGGTTCTACCAGTTAATGTGTCTCAGTTTTTCCACTTTTATCACACACAGATGTTACCTGTTGTATTCACACAAGCTTTAGTAAAGTAAACAATACACCATGTTTTATTTCTCTTTCATTAAGCAAGAGTGAGTGACTGATAAAATCCTATCAGCTGTTTCCTATCAGTAAAATGTGCAAACAGCTCAGTCAGTCTGAACACTCTGCGGTCTGCTTTCACATGTTAATTATCCATAAATATTAATTTCTGTAATTTATCATTTGAATTTTAATACTTTTAGTCAAATAACCTTTGAATGGTGGTCCTGGGGACAGCTGACAGCCTTGCCCCTCCTGGTTTTCAGATATTACACTGCAAAAACATCTGCTGTGTGCAAGCTCTCAAAAGATATTTTTAAATCCCAGTGAGACTAAACTGAATAAATAAAGGTCAAACAAAAATAAAATGGAAAAAAAGCTAATGGTGGAAACGCAGCTCTGTCTTTGTGTTCAGGGGGTAAAAGCGCAGGCGGCAGCATTAGCGGCCGTGCCTTGCTGTTTGTTCTGGAGGCGTTTTTTTTCTCTCTCTGTTTTTTCTGGCACTAAAAACATCAGAGGTCACAGGAGTCAGATTAATTTGCACCCAGCTGCTCCATGCCTTGATGCGAGTCGTTTTGACTGCCGGTGCAACGCTGAGAGAGAAAAAAACACCCCCTTCTCCTTCCTCCCTCCCAGCCCACCTCTGTGCCTCCTGTCCCTCAATCCCCTCGTCCTTTTGCCATCCTTCCCTCCTTCCTTTCTCCATCTGATAATCCTTTCTTCTTCCCCCCTCCTGCTCACTCCCTTTCTTCCCTCTCTCAGTCCTCTCTCTTTTCTTTATTTTCTATCGCAGTCTCCTTCTCTTAATTGTCTGTTTTCTGATTGTTTCTGATTCACTGTTGCTACACTTTTCAATGCCCCCCTACACTGCCCCCCCACCCTTGCTCTGGTTTTGATTGATCAGGCCTGGCTGTCAGAAGAGCTATTCCAACTCACACCTGTTACCAAAGCGACATGAGCATGGAGAATTTGGCAGAATGTACAATTCCCCCGGGGACATGGGGACTTGTTTTAGGAGGAAATAGTAAAAAAAAAAAAAAAAAAAAACTTGCTATTGCACTGAAAATACTCACACTTACACCGACAAGTCGGTTTTCGGAGGTGGATCAGCATGCAACCCCATTTTCAAAGCTCAGGATGTGATAAAGTGGTGACGTACCGAAGGGAGATCCGGTTGGGCCTTTGATCGGGAGCTGCTAATTGCTTTAATGAGACATGAGTCACATCCTGGTGCAGGTGTCTGTCAGCTGTGGGGTTTAGGGGCTTCATTACGGCATAAAGGACTCTGTATGAAACTCAAGCACCCCAAGATCCGTTTCCTCCACTTAGTTAACCACTGGAAATAAACACATTAGGGTAAAGTATTGATCGTTTCTCAGAAAACCACACCTTATTCAAAGACTGCGGATAGTCCTTTTTGTACTTTAAGTGCTTGGACCCCAGGGAAAGCAGTAAGCTAATGGCAAGAAGAGTGTGGCTTCTTCAGTTATACTGGTGGTAGTGAATAGACCTGACCTTACTGGTGCAAGTCAGAGCAGTTACGTTTGAATTCCTGGACCTGAGGGCTACTGAGTCAGCAGACATCTGCTCCAGTCACACACACACCGAAATGCCACATTTCAGTTTTGTTTTACCACCCTGGTTTAAGACTTGAGCTCATTAGTGAGGTCAGGTGGTGGTAGTGCGTGCTTCCAGAAAATACCTGCGGACGCTGCAGCCCTCCGGAATCCCCCCCCCCCCCCCCAGGGGTATTGACCTGAAGTCTGGAGGGGGGGGGGTCAAAGCGTCCGTAGCCTTTCGCGGTCCGTTTCCTTTCAGTTCGGAGTCAGTTTAGGCCTTGGAAATGTGGTCTATGGAAACTTTAACACGCATGCATCGGGCCAGTCCTTAAGGTCTGCCTTGTCTGCTGTGTTTGTGGTGGCTCAAGCCCCAGTCCAGCCACACCAAGAACACCACTGCTGTTGGGCCCTTGAGTGAGGCCCTTAACCCCACATTACTCCCAGGGGGAATTGGCCCTCGGTTAGCCTAATCATCTGTAAGTCGCTTTGGATGAAAGCGTCAGCTAAATGACAATAATGTAATGTAATATATCCAACAAAGCCTGGTGTGTGTGTCAGCTTCTGCTCTTGCACGGTACTAAGGTAAACCAGGTATTGATCACACACTGTGATTAGTGGATTAGTTGAAACAGGCGTTTTAAAGCTGGTATGGGATTGGGGGGATGCCGACCTGCCATTACTAGTAGTCGCCTCACTTCTCGCTGTTGTGGTATAACTTTTCTGGTCCAAAACAAATTGACCCTCTGAAAACTGTGTGCACCAATAAGCTTACAGGCAGTCTATGGCATTCACATTACAACACCGTTTTCTTTGAGTGTTTTCTATTTTAATGGCTGAAAACAAGCACATCCTTTGTAACATGTTCTCTTAGAATAGCATATGCCCTTAAAGATAGAAAAAAGTATGTTTTGATTGAATTGCATCAGTTGGAAAGAGACTAATTGCATTTGATTGAATGTAGCCATTAATGTCTGTAGTTTAGGCTAGCTGCAGATCGACCAAGCCTCACACGGCTGCTTCCTTTTGCCTGCAGATGGACCCGATGGAGCTGGAGGCAGACACACAGTCCCAGGGCAGCGCCACGTGGCTAGTGGACCCCAAGGACTCCAAACGCACCATCAGCACCAAGTATGAGACAACCATATTCTGAGCTGAGCCGGCCCACCTCTCCCCCCCTTCTCCCCGCCTCCTAGCCACTCCCTCCTCCTGCTCTGTGCCTTCTTCACTGTGACCCCGCCTCCCACCGGGCTGGCCCCTCCCCCTGCCTCTGTCTACCCTGCCCTCTTCTCTCTCACAGCTCTACCACTGGTCCATCCTAAAGAATGCCCCTCCCTTCCCTTTTTTCCCCTCTTCCTCCTTTTGTCTGGCCCACCTTGCGCTCCACGTCCGGCTGCTGCTGCCACGACGACAAGCTTCTTCTTCCACTCAACTTCCTCCTCGGCCACCTATCAGGACTTCACTCCCCTGCTGTCCGCCTACTCTCCCTCCTTGCAAGCTGTGTACTCATCTGTTTGACTGATTTAGTTGAGCGACTTTCCCTTTCAGTGCTTTCACCTGTATCCCCCATACCCACCGGCTCCACTTTCTCCAGCCCTTAAGCTTTTATAACCTGCTAAACTCTGCTGCAAAGGCATGAAACCCTGTCCACACGCTCCAAGCTTCAAAAAAACTTCACCTTTCTCCCTTGTTTTTAATTTTTTTTTTTGCACTTTAAAGATTTAAATTCACATTTGGAATTGGGGTCATAAGCACATTTTTTTTCTGATACCAAAGCAGCAGCAGTTAAGGGGGTGGGGTTTGCACAGTGACACACTCACTACGATAGGGCTGGCTGGCTGACCCTGTCGCCATGCTCCTCCCAAAACTCCGCCCCCTCTCCACACTTGCATTCTAAGGCACATCCGAGCTCCTGTTCACTGTCCTGGAAAAACCTGTTTTTTTTTTTTTTGTTTTCTTCTCCTCGTCAGTTTTTTTTTTGGCATCCTTTCCTTCTCCTGTCTCTCCTTTTCAGTGATGCAAATCTTCTTTCCCTTCTGGTGCTCTTCCTGTTTTACCAGGCTTAGACCACTGTGAGGCGCTGTGAGGAAATGCTTTTCCCCCACCTCCTCGTATTCCTACCTAGTTAACAGACTTGAGAGTTAAAAGAAACAAGCATACAAACAAAAATGGATGTGTGATTCAGCTCCACAGAACTCACATGACTGATCATTTTCAAAAAGGTATTTTTGAGAGACAACTTTCAAGGACCACTGGAATCATATAATCTCCACCTTGCTGTAATGGAACATGACCTGGTCACATGACCTGGGTGTGTTCTGAGGGCATCCTGGGAAGAGGAGTCCAATTTCAGCCCCAGTCACCATCAAGTGGTCCCACTTCTCCACTGTACTGCCACAGGATTGTACTGTACTGTGTGCGATCACACTCTGTGTCACTAATCATCACTGAGACTGTGTGACTTAGTTTAAAGAGATGGAGGAGGGCCCAAGCCATTATTTCACTAGATTTTTTTTTTTTTTTTTGTCCTATCTGACTATTTCAGTACTCTTTTGTAGCCCCAGCTGCCAAAGTAAGTCAGAACTTAAACACTGTGAATTTGAGTTGAGTTTCTTAGCAAATTACTAATGTAGCGCCCCTTAGGGCTTTAACTCAAGGGAACGGACACAGCAGAGTGGAAACCCCAATCTGGGGTATCGAGTCTCTGAGGACGAGTCAGTCTGTCCCGAGGACCTAGGTCAAAAACACGAAAGCTTGGACAGTGGCGTAACAGGATGCGGAAGTGTTTTCTCGTTGTAGAAGTCTGAACTAAAACGGACAAAGACTGGTCAACATCTGAGGTGTCTTTTTTTTTAACCTTTATTTAACCAGGAAGTCCATTGAGATATAAAAATCTCTTTTACAATGAAGATCTGGTCAATTCAGCGGCTTTACAGTAAACCAGGCTTGATGGCATCCCTAAACACTCTGGGGTATGCAGTAACTAAATTGTTACGTTTTAAATTAATGAATAATTTGTTTAAGTAAAGACTTAACTTTTTCAGTATATTGTGTGCAATGCCATTTGTGTTCTGCCTTTGTTGTATCCTGGCTTAGTTATTAACATCAGGCTTTGACAATCTGTCCTTGAATGGCGTCCAGTCTCTGGCTGCGCTCATTCGCTGGTTTGCACACCGGTGAGGATGACACATACGCATCAGTGACATCACTGGCCAAGCATTCTTATTTTGGCCATGCCCTGGATCAGGAGTGGCATCCAGAGCAAAAAGCGCACTGTCCATTCCATCCTTGCACCTCCGTTGTCATTTATCAGCGACTTCTTCAAAGCACACTCCGGGGATGGCCTTACAGGAACAGAACAGCACTTTTGCATGTGGTTTTCAAGGGTAAATTTAAAAAAAAATAAAACTATAGATTAATCAATACATGTAATAGAGGTCACTCGATCTTTAATATTGTCTTGCAGTACCAGCGGGTTGTACCTGGAGGGGAAACACAAAAGCACATCAGGTTGACATTACATTGGTGAAGTGCAAAAAAAAAAAAAAAAAACCACAGAAATGAAATTCTAAAACTGCTTTCGTCTGATAGACTTCTGCATTACGTCCAAGGAGTTTGATGGTGTTGGTTTGCTTTATTAAGTGAGAACAGGCTGGTGTGACAAACCCGGACCTGGACCAGAAACTTAAATGAGAGGGATCAATCAGATATCCCATCACAGTGAGAGACTGGCCTGCAGGTTAATTACCTGCATGGCCTCTCCTTTGTCTCCTCCAAAATTTCAGCGAGTCAGACCAATGGCTCAGTCAAAGGGATTTTTTTTATACAGGCTACCGCTCTTGCCCGTATCTCGTATTCTTTGAAGGTAAAAATACACTCCTAATCCATCGCAGAGTTCAGTTCAAGCCCCTATTGACTGCTAATTGGTTCCTCTGACTTCCTCCAACTTTTGCCGCTGTTAACTGCTGCTGACTCTTTTAAAAAGCTTTCTGGGCCTGTCCGTCAAAGGGAGTGTCTAGCTCAAAAGAGTGAGTCACGAAGTGAAATATATTCTATGGAATATTTGTTTGCCGTGGGGTTGGACATGTGGCCTCAGGCAAAACCAAGAGCTGTTTCAGCCCACCACTGGAAGTGTATCTATATTAAGAGAACACTTGGGTTGGCATGATTTGTTGTGCTCATCACCACTGCTACATTCGTGTGACGAACACTATGCCCAGCATATATTATACAAAATATAATGTATGATATATAATGCCTTTTATTTTTACCTTAATTGCCTTGACGCTTTATTTCCCATATTTCTCTATCATGCTGCTGTTCCACCTTTCATCTCATTTGATTATTTATTTTTTTAAATCTGTTCTTTGTATTATACTGCTTATGTTTGTGTGACACTTTCAAAAAACAGGATGCTTTTTTGAAATAATGATGTGGAAAGCACCCCAGCCTATTAATGGTAGAATCAGGTCTCTTGAGCAGCATGATGGGTGGAGCTACAGTGATCTGACTATTTTAAACCAATCAAAATGTTCCAGTTCCCATATCATAACGCACTGATTGGTTCAACTCAGTCAGGCACCAGTAGCATATGACAGCTCCACCCATTTCTGGTGTCATGAAGCTTCCTTCTCCTATTACTACCCCAGTCAGCATGAGTCAATGGCTTTCAAGGGCACCTGCGTTACTTCAGGTTAAAAAAACAACAAAAAAACAAAATACATTTGGTATGGGAAGGTCCCAAGCATACTCATCTGTCATCTCTCAGCTGTCAAAATGTAATATTGTAATAATAAGTTGATAAGACTGAATGAGTAAATTTGGCCTTTTTGGTAGCATGTATGTCAGGTGCCTTGGAAAAGCAAACATAAGCTTTCAGTCTTTTTTGTGTTGCTGTGGTTGCCATGGCATGTTTTCTGTTATTTTAACCCCGATGTTCTTTGGTTTTGTGTGTGTTTCCCTCCATGTAGCTGACTCCTGTGCTCGCGTGTCCGGACACCAAGCTGTGAGTGGAGGGGGGAGGGGGTGCACGCTGCTGGGGGAGAAGAAGGTGTTTTTTCTGTTTTTTTTTTTTTTTTTTTTTTTGGGGGGTGGGGGTGCAGGCTGAGATGGAGGGGTTGGCATGTATCATGCATGACACTTTGGGGGATTGGGTAGTGAAATCTCCTGCTTAACTTCAAATACACAACACCCCACCCCCACCCACCCAGACGCAATCCCAGAAAACAGGCCACCAGTCCTTAGACACGCCCTCTGTGAAGAAGTCAACCTGAGACCTGTACAGCAAACTGCACCAGCCACCACCCATCCCCCAATCTCTTACACTGGGACAACTACACCTCACTCTGACCTTCTCAGTGTACACGCATGCACCCACATACACATTCCTAGGGTGTCGGGGCTTTCGCTCTGTCACAGGAAGACTGGAATATCCGATGGGATTCTTTGTTATGGTACTGCTGTTGTAGTGGGGGAAAGTCCTGCCCTCCTGCCCCACAATGCCCCACCCCCTCCCCCCCGGGGAACTTCCTCTCCCCACCCTCTCATCCTGTGACACACTGGACGGTTGGGGCCATAGCTTCCATGAATGATGTGATTTAGCTCAGGTTCTGAAGAGCTCAGGTGGGATCAGAGGTGGTGTTGACGTCACGTGTGAGGATGACCATGCCCGGGGGTATTTTTCTCAATGTGAATCCATCATTTCTTTTAAACATATTTTCCTTTTTTGTGTTTTTTTTTTTTTTTAACTTCCTATTGTTCTAAGAAATATGTGCAAAACCAGCATGCCCCACATGTAAAAAGTTTACCAACAGCTACATTGTTTGTGGAAATATGTTGGGTTGTTACATGTGCAACGGTACCTAACCTGCTCAGTATGAACAGGTATGGTAGGCTTTTGCCTAACTCAACATCACTGGTCACTCACCTGTGATGGACATCGATACTTAACCTTCATTACCTTCAGTTTACCCAAAATAGCACTCACACAGAATGGAGACGAAAGAAAACGTCAAGTACAATTGTTGAAATTTGTCACTCTATCAAAGAGAAGACGGTATCATTAATAATGTAGAAATGTAATGTAAAAGTAATGTTTGTCTGCAGCTGAATCCGTGGACAGATTGCACAGGTTTTGTCTGTGATCGAAAGGTACTGTTTCTCTCGGGCCTCGAATTTAAGTCATAAGAGGAAAGATGTATGGTACTATCACCCTCAGCCATTCTCCTTGGAAAAAGTCTGTGTCTGTAAACTTGAGAAATCCCCCTTTACACCATATCTTGGTCGTGTATGGCATTATAACGCTTTTACGTCTGGTGACACTCGCTTGGTGGACTGTGTTACTACTATGGAGGTTGGTTGGAGTTGGTTTAACACTACAAATAATGGGGGATTTAGTTTGTTTTCTTAAAAAAAGGAGAGAGAGAGAGGAGACGGCATATTATCTTTTATTTAATTTAAAACGGCTGTTTTTCTTTTTGTTTTATGTTTTAACTGTACTGATGCTGGGACTGGGTCAGGCTGGTGGCAGAAGGTGCGTTGATCTGAGGTACTCTTGCCTTTCCTCATAATAAACTAAAGGGACCTGCAGAATTGAGCTGAGTCATGCTAAAGGTTTCAGCCATCGGACCCTTAATCACGGCTAAGCAAGTCCAGGTACTGAGGGCCTCAGCGTCTGCAGGTATGGCGCAGACCATGAACTAAACCGTCTGATTTAGGTAATGCTTTGCCTCCTTGGTCCAGGGAGTCACATGGTTTAATGGACATGGTTTTGAGGAAAACCCTTAAACACTGTGGGCCTCTGTTCCTGCAGTTGGTTAGCCCTGCCTTAAAGCCCCAAAAAAGAAAGAAAATAAAAAAGAGAGGTGGAGTTATCACCGGCTTTGAACCAATAAATTGTGTTCTGTAGTGGACAGCAACATCGTTGGATTGGTTCAAGGTCAGTGATCACCGAACCCACTTTAGCTCCTCCCATTACAGGGTTCATGAAACCTCACTTCCTCATAGCTAGTCCGTTCTAGAACACCACTGGAAAATGCCCGCTCTTACACTGAAGTTTCCGTCACTGCATTGAACTCTATCGGTACTGTGGGTGTCCCCAATAGCCAGAGGTCACCTTGTGCCTCCATCGCCCTGATTCACTCCCAGCGTTTGCACATGTGCTAATAGTGATGGGTAGTACATGGGGACTAATCTGTAATATTGACAAATAATGACTATAATGAGAACAATGATAATGGATTGTAAAGTAATCCTTAGCGGTCTGTATTTTGATACTTGAAATGATTCTGCTTTTATAAATATATATATGTATATGGATGTATGTATGTATGTAATGTTTCATTTTTTTTCTTTGGCCACGTTTGTCAGAAGGAGAGAGAGATAAGAGAGAGCATTTTAAAAGCTCCACATATCATGGTACCCATCCCTGACCCTTCTCGGGGTGAATGACGAAATGGGTCAGACAGAGATCGGACCTCAATACAGGCACACAGAAACCGATTGTAAATAATCTTGGGCTTCCAATTTTTTTTATTATTATTTTTCATAATTGTACAACTAATAAATGATAAAAAATGAAAAAAAACGTATTCCCCTTCATTTGTTCATTTGCATGGAACTTCAATGTGATATCTGTCCCAGTATTTCTCCCATTAGTCATTAGCACTTCAAGTCAATCATTGTTACAGTGTGTGTACGCCAGAAATCCTGTAGGGGGCAGTCTCTACATGAACTGTCCTGTATATTAGTCAGGCCTATAGTCCCCTGTGAAAGTTCCCTCATTTTTTCAGTAAAATATCCAGCTATATGAATAAAAAGCAGTGGCCCTTTGTAAAGATATGGCACTACCAACCCCCACCCCACTCCATTTGTGAACATGTTTTAGACCCCTGTCCAGACCTGCGCTCCTTGAGTCATTCAGGGCTTTCACCCCATCACCGGACCCCTGAATAATGGGTTTGTTAAAATGCCAGCTGTGTAAATTTCCCTGCATTAGGCCATCCAGCCTAATAGTAAGTGTATGGGGTAGCATGTGACATGGGCGGAGACTGTCATGTGGGAGGAGTTTCAGATGTGGGCAGAGAGTCAAAGCCCCACCCATCAAGTGGTCTTGCAAGGGTAAGTCCTGTTCATTGTCTGTGCACTACGGGTGAACTCTTGATGTGAAAATATCACAGTGTAGTTGTTTAGTATGTGATGTAGTGGAGAACATGATTATTGTAGGTTTGAGGTTTTGATGGAGCTCGGCCAAACATGGTTCTTCATTTAAAATGCTGGAACAGTGTTTCCCTAAAGACAATCTTGGGGTTCTCAGGGTGCCCCTTTGTCTTCTGGTTTTTTACAACAAATCATAATTTCAACATTCAAATAGGTTATGCCAGAGCATATTGTGTTCATTTTTCAAAAGATATTGTCCATACAATTAAAAGGAATTTTAATCTGTCAGATCAGTACTTTGAAAACCATTGTTTTACTTTTCTGTCATTTGTTCCGACAAACCCTTCCTTTTGAGAGGCTTGAGGTCCTTTTGATTGATGTCCGATACTGGCAGAGAGTCTTAACTGCCGGACATGTTGACACCTGGTGACTGGAACCTGGCCATCTGTGGAACATCAGGAGATCAAAGAAAAAGCTGATGGAAATGAGCCAGGTATGCATTGTGTTTAAAATCAGTTTAAGCACAGAATTATATGAACAGTTTGCATTTTAACATACTTTAATGAATCAAGAGATCGATTAGGGATAAATTATTTGCAGGGGTATCCCCAGACTTACTTTGGCAACCCCCTGCTCTCGAATATCCAGCTCTATGGGTTATGGGAACCATACAGCTCATAAATAGCCTCATGCTATTCTGGTTGTGTCTATTAAGATGACAAATAATGCAATGGAAGGGCCTTTTTACAGCATGAAAAGTGTATGAAAAATTGTGCACTGTTATCTGCAGTGCCATAACCTGGAGGCTCATTTGACAGTTATTGATGTCTCTTCTGTGAAGCGGCAGCATTAGATGAATGTTGATATTGTCTGTTCTGACTGAACCCGCGTCAGCAGTGCTAGCCCTCCTCTCGCTGTAAGTGCCATTTGTGTGGCCGCAATCGGGAGAGATGAGAACAAACGACCAGCCGAATACCTGAGAGGGTTTGATGTCTGTCTAAATGCGCTGTTTCAATTCTATAATCGCTGCAGGGTTCTCGTCTGGACATTATTTTAAAGGCTTTTATTTTACTGTCAATTACAGTTTCATCTGAGCACTTTCCTCCCATCTTCCCCTTATCGTCTTCCTGTGCTGTCTCAACGCTGCAGGGACCCCATAAATAGAAGACCACTAACAGCCTCAAATCAGGTTTCCAGTAAATGCAATCAATTCTGATGGGCAAGTCAGAAGGGGGTCTAGTGCTCTGAATCCTGCCGTGTGTCCATATTCGTTTGGGTCACAGTTTAATTGGCTCAGAAGGAGCTCTCCATTCCAGTGCAGAATTTGCAGTGAGCAGAGAAACAACATGGTGATACACTCACTGCTTCCTTTGGAGAAACAAGGCAGTGCTGTTATTCATATCGTAACTTATGCAAGTGTTGCAATGGAGAGCTGCAAGGATCTGCTGGGTTTTGATTTCATTTTAAATTCCAAGACTAGTTCAGGCTAGTGGTGAGAGGTCAAAATTTCACTTGCTGCTTAATGGGTGGTGGTATGACTGACTTCTACGAACCAATCAAGAAATTTGTACTCTCCATAGAAAAACATCTTATGGTGACTCTTCCCAGGTTTGGTTTCATGGCAACTCGTTCTCCTATCATGAAACCTTAGAAACCAAATGAGGTAAAAATTTAAAAAACAAAAGGTTCCTACTCCATGGAATCACTTGCATGTTGTAATATTAAACCGGTTTGAGTTCTGGATTGTGCATTGTATTATGTGCAGTAACCCACTCTGGGTTTTCCAGACCAGTTATGCAAGTTCGTAAGTGTTTGTGGAGGAGTCAGGTCTTGTGAATGTTGGCTATTCTGCACTGAGCAGTCAACTTTTTCAAAGATACAGGAAGCAACAGAGTTTATAAACCTTAAATAAATGTTCATAAACTCTGTTGCTTCCTGTATCTTTTTGAGCATTCTGTCCTTGGCAGAAAAATCATACATCTTACAGTATCAGCTTGCTCTGCTCCAGTTGCCTTTTGAGCAAAAAGAGAAGTTGACAATGGGCCTGTGTGTGTGTGTGTGTGTGTGTGTGTGTGTGTGTGTGTGTGTGTGTGTGTGTGTGTGTGTGTGTGTGTGTGTGTGTGTGTGTGTGTGTGTGTGTTCTGTGTCTAGTGTCAAACTCCAGTCCTGGAGGGCTGCTGTCTGCGATTTTGCTGTCTTTTAGAGGGTTGTTTATTTTAATTAATCAATTAGGTGTACAGTTTATTACTGAGCTATAATGCACAGCAGGGCTGTAAAGATTACATTCTGATTTTCATATTTCATATATTCACATTTGTGTGTGGGATTTTTTAAGTGTGAAGAAAAAAAAACTTTAAGTGACTTGCTTAGGGCAGCAGTGTATTGTAATGTTAAGGAGCTAGGCTTCCAACTCAGAAAGGTACTTAATCTGAGTTTCTTCAGTTAATATGCAGCTATATAAATGGAAGCTATTTAGAATTGTAAACCATGTAAGTCTTTCTGGATAAGAGTATCTGCTAAATGAAAATATTATATTGAATATCTCTTCTCTATCATTGGCTCATTAATTTAAAACTTGTATTAATTGAAAATAATTTGGTTAAATTTGCATCTGTTTCCATTAGCTGTGTTAACAATCCTTTCCAGGTACTTTAAATTCTGTGTCACTCTTGGGCATGCGTGAGTATTGCGGGCTTCCTTCATGACTGAGGGACATCTGAGCCAATAGGATTGCTCAGCTATACAGAGTAAAGTAATGTGATTGGTTAAACTTGGGGGCCACAATACTTTTGTGCCTGTGAAATGTTCTGGTTGGGGGTTTGTTGTAGGATTGTAGAGGATTCTGCAAGTGAAAAATAAGCATATTTATGGATTTCTCATGATCCGACAGTGTAGTTCTCTGCTGAAGTTCAAGATTGTGCAGTCACAGAACACAAGATTGTGCTGTCTGTCCAGTCGGACAGACAGCCCCGTTGAAATGAGAGAGTGCTGTGTGTTTACACCATGTCGGTCTTTGATTTGGTTGAACTGTCTGTAAATCAGATTAATGCACGACTGGGAAGCAAGTACTGTTATATTCATTGATAACTTCAAGCATAGCAGTTGTCAAATTAAAAAGTATTGCATATGCATCAGGGCTATGCTACAGTAGCATCTGTTATTATGTATTTATTTCAGTTTTCTGCACTCGAAAATCAATTCAATATGAAAACATTTCACAGTCAAAAGGCCTTATCCCCATTTGAGAAAAATAATTTCAGATATTAGAGATTGCATTTGAGACTTGGGAAAAACTCTCCCAGGAAAGCACAAGACTGATTATCTAGGTAGGCGATTCCTATAGCAGCTTTACACACAAGTAGAATTTGACCAAAAACTAGATTACCAAATATTAAATACCTTTGTAACAAAGGGTACCAATAATTTTAAGGTTAACAGAGTATTACAGCGATTATTAGAGATTCAGAAAATGCTGTTGCACTTTAAAGCCTTTAGAATGTGGAAAAAATGGACTTTAGGAAATATCTCCTGTGCAACCCATTATAATCAAGCAAAAGGTATGTTCAAGGAAGTATTTTTATAAAATGAAGAGAAAATCTGTCGTCAAAACCACGCCACAGAAGTCCCAATGCGTTAATTAAAAAAAAAAAAAAAAAAAGATCGAAAATAAGCTTAATATTTCTCATTAGAAGTTACAGACGTATTCATGTTTCCCTTGCTGTGACTGAAAACTTAAGACGTGAGTAGCTTAACTCCTGCAACGTGCGATTCTTGGTCTGAAAGGGAGAAAGAACGACCTGCAAACAAGTCTTCCCCTCCAGTAGATGTAGCGCTTTCTCTGGAACTGAAAAAGAGTTCGGCTACAAGACTCAACTGGTTGGCAATATCGAGTTAATAACAGGCCGGCACATTGATGTCATACCCCAAACTACCATCACATGAAACTACCATTCATGGTTTCTGATGAGAGTTCTGCTTCCTTGCTTTTGACAAACCATGCAAGGAATATCTACCATTTTATTTCTTTTGCAGATTGCAGCTGTCAATACAGGTAAATATTATGTATTTGACATAAGCTGTATAGCTTTTCGCTTGTTTTTCGGCTTTTTATTCAAGCTCACAACTTGCGCCAGGTGAAATGAACTAACTGTAGTGAACCAAATAGCGAGCGCCTTCAATTCTATTTTTATTTCGAATACAAGTACGGTTGAGGTTCAGTTATACAGCGTTTAACAGACGCTTATAAATGACAAAACGCATTGCACTGAATGAATGTATTCAACATACATACGTAGGCTACAACAATATTAAATCTACGAGTAGCAAAATAACTTTTGAGAAAAAAACTATTGTTTTGTCTGGAGAGGTGAAAGGTGGTTTGGGAGGATAGGCTTTCTGGGAAATGGTAGTACGGTGTATTTCTGTACCGGCAGTGTAACACTTGGTTCTACGTGCTGCATCGTAGGATTCACCGTGGTTATGAAATTCTTGATTTAACAGCAGTGTGCATACGCTCTCCAGCTAACAATCACGGATGTTTCTGAAGAGGGCAGTGTCAATTTGTGTCTATATTGTGTTACCTAAAGGTTATGCGTAGTTTGTGAACCACATACGCTTTTAAACCTTCTTCCGTCTCAGCGTAAAATACTTCGGCTTAGATACTTTTAAAGGCAGACTATTATAATGAGCCCAAACTCATATGTGTCTTATAACATGAAATAGAGCAATCTTATGTTTGATATGTACACTTGTTGTGTTTACAAAATTGAAATTGCTTTATTTATGGGCAATATTGGCACTTCCCCATAGTCCTTCCATGCCCAGGGGATCTCTAAAATATAATATATATTACATTACAGTCATTTACCTGATGCTTTTATCCAAAGTAGTTTACAGTTGATTGGGCTAGCCAGGGGCCAGGCCCCCTGGGGGCAGTGTGGGTTGGGGGCCTTCCTCAGGGGCCTAACAGCAGTGGTGTTCTTGCTGTGGCTGGACTGGGACTTGAACTGCCAACCTCAGGGGTCCCAGTCAACTATAGGCTTCCCCCCCTATATAATATAAATATAACTCATGAAATTAGTTTCAGTTAGTTGGGACAGTTTCGTTGTGCAAATCAACTTTTCTCTGAATGGCTACTGAGAACAGAGGGGTGAGTATTCACTTGGAAGACTCGACAAACAGTTGTTGAATTCAGTCAACTGGGTTGCGGTCCCGACTGATAATGTCACACCCTCTTCCCCTTCCGCTCACCACTTCTCTTTAGAATCCCTTTAGAAACTGGAAGCTATGCTTTGGACCTCAAAAGTAAGGCCCAGTCTGTTAAAATTGATGTACTTTACATCAGATGATGTACTAAAAATCTGTCCCTCCACTATCAAGTTAGGCCAAGGGGGGGAAAAAAGGCTATACAACTGCAGGCTTCTGACAGCGAAACTGCCCATAATCTCTTGACCGATTATCTACCAGGAAAAATCTGTCATAATTCCAGCAACATTAGGCTCAGGGAAAATGTATTTCTGTTTCGCAGATGAAAATTTGAATTGATTTCTGTCATTGGCCTGCAGTTTGATTAAAAAAAAAAAAATGTCTCCCACAGAAGTTAAGAATTAATACACCGTACGATTTTTGCTCAAAATGCTTCTTAGCCACTGAACACCACAGTATATGGTGCTGCTTCTTCTGAGCATTGCTTGTATTTTGCCTCACAGGTTCACACTCCATCTGGGGATTCGCAACACTCATATATGGAGAGACGCAGTTCCCAGAATTCAGTGCGGTGATAATGGTGGATGACGTCCAGGTGCTGTACTACGACAGCAACATCAGGAAGTTCATCTCTCGAGCACAGCAGAGCTCGACCAATGAGGAGGCTGATGTAATGCCTACGAGCTACACAATGGTAGAGGGCGTGTACAGCTCCATGAAGACGGAAGCGCATCATATAAAAAGTGTATCCAACCACTCCAATGGTAACTTGGGTAGAAGGCTATCATTTAGTCAGTTCCTATCCACATTCTAGTAGTCCAAACTTATATGTTTACTCATCCTGCTATAACTAGGACATTTAGGTAGCTTTTCATGAGACTTCAGAAGAAGTGTGGTGACACATTTGCAAGTATTCCAGTAACTCTGGAGTTGATTGTATTGTAGTGATTAGTATTGATTTTGCAGGGGTTTTGTTTCCTGGGAAAATGTAACTGTCATTGTTTACCCCTATGTGGGAGAAAGGGAATACCAAATATTACAGACAAATTTAAATGTATTTACCAAGAAAAGTGTTAGATAGTGGCAGTTAGGATCCCTCAGATAAGAAGAAACTGGCACTGAGCATATACACCTTCTGATGAATGAAACATCATATTAGAAACACTTGTGTTATTGTAGCCTGAAGGACTACGTAGGGTCCATTGTTTTAGAATGTATGTGTCTTTCAGTCAGTGTCTTTGATAATTATTATTTAATTAAACAAATTTAAGGTTAAATTTCATATTTATTCATTCACTTATTTTCAGCACTTGGAGTGCCGCGCATTAAACAAGTTGGTTACTAAAACCACTGGATTCAGAGAATTCATTCTCACTTCCCCAATACACTCATGTGAGATAATGTGGCAAAAATCATGCCTTGCAGCAGTGAACATGGGGAAATTACAGTGGTGCCATGTGGTTAAATGAAAGAGGATGAATAATGCTTCCTGATTGGACAGTACCATCACACTGAAATGCCTGCATTCTAATAGCAGTATTAAAACAAATCTCTTCTGCTTTTGATTCATAGTATTCTATTGGGCATAAGGAGTATCCATCAACTGCCCTCTATGAAACTGACTGGTTAGTGAGTGCTACAGTTGACTTGCATGTAATGGTTTTGAAAGGAAAGCTAATGCTCTGGACACTCTTTCAAATACACTACAAATGTCCATGTACAAATGGTATTAGAGCTCTATACTGGAACTCGCTCAGGTTTAAAAAGACCTTTTCTTTGGATTTTATGTATGTATTTCTAAAATGAGTCTAAATGAGAATTTATATTAGTTGTTCACTTTTGCATTGCCATGAATCATTGCCTTAAGTTGATTAATGAGACCATTGACTTAAATTCCTCCTGCTTCTGTCTTTTCCTTGTTTTTGTGTTTGTGCTGAAGGAGTTCATGTCTATCAAAGACTGGCTGGATGTGTGCTGGATAACGACAAGGAGAGTCCAGGCATGGTGTGGGATGCTTATGATGGAACAGAAGCAATGAGTTACAACATGCAGAATTACACATTTAACCCTCTATGGCCAGAGCGCATGTGGGACAGGGGGAAGAAAGAGGCCATGCGAATGTTCTTCAAGGAGATATGTCAGCCATTTTGCATCCAAACACTGAAGCACTACCTGAGGAAAGAAAAGAATGTTGTGTTGAGGAAAGGTAAAGATTCTAATTACAGAAACACCTGATGGAAGCTCATCTTAAGTTTGTTTTTGGATAAAGAAAGTGGAACTAATAAACCAGTTAATTGCCAGAGAACTAGTATTTAATTATCAGCAGTGATATACCAAGGTGTCTATTGTGAGAGCTTCATATTTGAGTTGATCTGTAACAACGTGGTAGCTGAGTAATGTTACAGTTAAATCAGTATGAGCTTAGTGGGTATGTTATTGATGATCCAGGGAGGTCCTCATAAGGTCTTGCTGTACATTTCTCTCTCCTGTGGGAAATTTCAGCTTGCCTGCATGTCTCACTGTTGGTCTGGCTGCTGTGATGCACTGCTGTGTGTTTCCCCTCTTCAGAACGCCCCAGAGTCAGGCTGCTCCATAAGACACACACAGAGACTGGAGAGGTGAGGGTGAGCTGTCTGGCCACCGGCTTCTACCCCCGACACATCAACCTGACCATGCTGAGAGACGGACATCCCATCCCAGAAGAGGAGCTGATTTTGGGGGATCTGTTACCCAACGGAGACGGGACCTACCAGCTGAGGAGGACCCTGAGTGTGGGCAGAGGAGCTGAGAGAGAGACACCATTACACCTGCTCTGTCACACACCTTACTCTGGACAACAAGCTGGACATCAGCTGGGGTAATATAGATAAAGGGAGGCTTTGTGCTTCACTACTGTGGGGTCAGTGTGGTATGGAGGAACAACAATATACTGTATGTACATTTTTGTGTTTGTACAATTTGTTTTCTAAGCATGAGCAGTAGTTTCAATGTTTGAATGTTGCACAATGTAAAAAGAAGTACCGACTGTGACAACATTTTGCACTGTTTTACAGAACCAGAGATGGTCCAAACATTCTGGTCATCATTGCTGTGGTTATGGTGGTCCTGACCCTGATCTTTACTGTCCCTGCATTTGTTCTCCATAAGAGAAGACTGAAAGGTGAGAAGCATAAAACTGATGGAAATGTGTTTAGGGAGAAAAGAGTGACACACTGACCTCTACTGACCATTTGGTGTCATTACAATCTAGGTTCAAAGACTTCCCTTCGGCCTGTGTACACTGCAGCTGCAGGTGAGTATGCAAGTATTCCATTAAAAATATACAATATATTGAACATATTCATGTCTTGTGTGTTGTATCTCCTTTTTATGTCACTGATGTCTTATATTCTTGGTTTCAGAGACAGAAGATTTCTCTTCAAATTCCTCCACCAATTAGAAACTTTTGATGATACCAGACATGACTAAGTGCTTTTCTACTGTGTCAGGTCCCTCTGGTTATCTGTGGTTAATCAGGGTCCTCTTGCTACAAAATAACCAGCAGAGTGTTACATTTAACGAACTTGCTGCGGGACCAGCTTCATTTCAAATTCAGTTTTCAATAGATGAACAGTACCAGCCAAATATAACCCAATCTTGAGCATTTAAAAAATTCAAATCAAGTTTAAATTAGTACCATTGTCCATAGAATGGGTAATTTGTCACAAAAATAAATTACTCACCTATAAAATATGAAAAGGATGACCACCTCTGTTTTGGACAAAGTAAAATTAACATGGATGATATATATACACCACACCCCTCGGTGTGTATAAGTGTGTGTTTCATGACATCCTGTACTCTTTCCCAGTTATATAGAATCATGGCTTTAGGAGATACATACATGAATATGATGCTCTAATCTGAATCTGCGATCATCTTTCACCAGTGTTGAGTTTTAGTGCGTAACAAATAGCTGTGACAACAGGAAAGATGAGTAACTGAGAGACAAATCCTGATTCTGAAATTCTGCGTTAGACTCTGGCTGCAAGGTTCTTACAATATTTTACAAATTATTAAATAAATACAGGATGTGGAAATGTAGCTATCAATATGAAATAAATTTCTAGTTCTGAATAAAATGCATACTATTCTAAAGTTTCACTGTGTATATTTATATACAACTGGTATTTAGGCAAAATGTATGTTTGTTGAACTATAACTGTAATTGCAAGCAATATATGTGAAGTAGTTTGCTGCTAATATTTAGTTGATGTATTCTGTTCGTCTTCACGTGCTTACCACTTGCACGATCATTTGAAAAGTGTTGATTCTTATTATTATTTATAAACCTATGGCACTGCATTCTATCCCAGTCATACTGGTAGAGCTTGGTTGTCTTTTGAAGAACATGTTTTCTATAATAAATGTTTTTTTTTTTTTTACATTTTTATCTCTGGTTTAAGTGCCTTGGGCTTTTACAGTAGAATGATAACGTATCACCTTCCCCTTTTCATCACAGAACTCTCTGTAGCCTCAGTAGTTCTCTGTTAGGGTTAAAGACTACTGCTCCCTGGATGCTCAGCATCTTCAGCTCCTGATGCACAGTTCCGCAACTCAACAGCGCCACCTGCAGGTAAAACTCTACAAATACACCACTGAAGCAGAAGTGGTACATGCATCAAGAAGACGCAAGATTATATTTTGCTGAAAAATTAAATTATAAATCATCCATATTCTCTTTGTGAGGTTCAAATGTATTAACAGATATTCAGGAACCCTCAAAATCAACACAGTCTGTTTCTTTCCAGTGCATGAATTGTGCTCAAAACTGGAAAGCTTGATGTACTTTCCCTCTCTTTCATAGACTTTTTTAGAGTTTGCGAGGTAAATATTTGTCCTGGCTGATTTTAAATTTGGATAAGATGAAACATCTAAGAGCTCTCCTCTCTCCACAAACAAATCGTGTTACGACTGGTTACCGGATGCAGTAGGTCCACCAGTGTTTTCAGTTTTACATTCTAAATTCATGAGACTACTCAATAAGCACATTTAATGATACCTTATGTACAACTGCTTTCATACCTTCCAACCCCAAAATCTAAAAATTAGCGTGTAGAGTAAAACACAAAAAATGACAAGAAAAAAAAGAGGGGAAATAAAGTTTTCCCCCATCTGGCAACCATGCAAATGAGACCAGACCTGTATTCTCCGCCCCCGTCATACTGTTCGGCTGTTCAACTGTAAGATTACCTGATTAAAATACTCGGTTGGAGTAAGCGATTCCCGCTCAACTTTATGTCTGTCAAAGAAGGGCGATGCGAGAAATAACGATACTTCTGCTACTTTTACAGGCTACGGCTATCAACGCAGGTAAAGCCTTCATTTACTTGATGAATTACATTATAGGCATTTAGCAGACGCTCTTATCCAGAGCGAGTCACAACTCGAGTTCGTAAATCAGTTGATAAGATGGAGGTCGAATGTCCTGTGCATGAAATGTGATCTTGTTCTCTTTTTCTTAGACTTTTGTTCAGTTTGCTCCTGATTAGGATTCCCTGTGGTCTGACAAGCATCACTCTCCTTCTCCGTCTATATAACTGGACTTGATGACTTGGTTTAAAAAGTCAGTCTTTGTGTCAATAAGGACATAAAAATGTGTTACTTGTGAAGATACATTTAGATTGTTACTTAACTAAAGTTGTGTGATTTGGCTCGTCACAGGAATGTGACCAATCGCGAGACTGCTAAATGGTCAACCTGAACGAGGTGCTTGATTATCAGTAGCCATCTAGCCTCTAACCGTTAGCTGTCGACATCGCATGTTAGGTGACTAAGTAGAGTTCTTTTGTAAAATAAAATGTTCCCTTGCAGGTTAAATTCTTTCCCAGGTAAAGTAAATTACACTCTCTACCGAACGTTAACGGTTTTGGTCACGCCATCTCCACTCCGGAAATGAACACGATTTCATCATTTAGTGTCATGTTCTATACGCATCGTTATTGAGTTGTACGATAGCCCGCATGAGGGGATGTGGTTGCTGATTCCAATTTCAGTTTAAGATACAGGGAGTGCTCCTTTCCTCTCCTCCCTTCTTCCACTGTTTCAACATTTTAGGAAACGAAATCTCGCCTCCTGCTTTCCTTTTTTTCTCGTTTCCTCATTTCTTCTACACGAAGAATAATACATCGACGTATCCTAAAATACCGCGGAAGTATTTTCACATTTTGGCGTGACATCACTGTGCAATCTGACACCAGTCAGATTGAAAGACCAGTGCATCCATTTTGACATTTGCGATGGGCATGATTGGAAAGTTTTTGTGGTCAATTAATAAAATCAATACAGCAGAATGACCCAATACTGAGGATGCACACACCTGGCCAAACTCTCTATGGGATTCAACTGGTGCGTTATTTGATTTGGCCGGGCTACAGGCTGTCAAACGTGGTTCTCTTAGCCGTTTTGCCATTTACAATAGATATGATTGGCAAGTTTTGTGGTCAGTTAATAAAAATATGTACGGTAGAATGACCCATTTTTGAGGATGCCCTTACCAGGACACTCCCACTGTAAGGTTCAGTTAGTGTTTTGCACAAACTACTGGATTTGGCTGAGCTACAGGCTCACAGGTATTGTGCTGATACCAGTTCTACCCTAAACAATTGGAAGGACTGAATTTTTATTGTCAATTACATATATACAATAATACATTATAATAATACAAAATATATAATATACAAAGTGGGACACCAGCTCTGCCCAGCAGGAACTTCTGGAAATTGACACACATGCACACCACGTCTCCCACAACACATCTCATTGGCTGTCATCATTCATTGCACATAGTACCCGCAACAACCCATTAAGTTTGCCAAAACAAATAAAAGAAATAAAGGTTCATCCCCTATAACTGAGGGCATGTATGTCAACATTATTATTATTATTATTGTTCCAGAAGCATTGTTCAAAAATACATAAAAGAAAATATCTGCGCCATCTATCTATTAAATTGCATTTGTATTACCTTAATATTTAAAATAATAGCAAGTGAATGGACAAACTCAACTTTGTTTAATGAAGATGCATTTTCAGAAATGAATGCTTTCCATAAATGTGTTTTTCCATGTAATTTGTCAGTTGAATGACTCCCTTTATGCAAATTTAACAAACGGTGTACTGGCAAAACATTCCACCTGTTGATCAGAGCCTCACTGTACAAAAAAATAAGACATGCAAGTTAATATCTACAAGGCAAAATCAACTTTTCATTCTTTTGTCACTTTTAAATTGTGTATGTATTAAAACAACTAAGCACTTTGCAAACATTAGCTTAATTCCAACTAGTTAGCAAGGGACCGTTTCTTAAAATAATAAAATTAAAATGTTGAGTGCTGAATTATTTGTTTTTGAAGTAGCCATGATATAAGTGGAATGAAACACTCTGGGTCATTGGGTGAAACTGACCCTCTTCAGAGTGGGTATTGGTCCCTTTGTTTCACATCAGAGGCTTATTTTCACACAACTGCACAGCCTGCCATGGTTTATTCCTTGTGTATGTTATATTACTAAATGCAACAGAACATGTATAGGTTCACAGATACTCTATGTGTTATTCCTTGGCATCTGAAGATTATAGATGCAAGAAGAGTAGGAGCTTTCTGATGCAACCACTGACCCATCCAATAACGTTTACTACTGAAGATGACACAATAAGGTAGTAACATCACTAATGTTGAATAAAATTTTCCACACAGGTTCATATTCTCTCTGGACACTGGCGACATATATATATGGAAAGACACAGTTTCCAGAATTTAGCATAGTGTTAATGGTGGATGATATTCAGATAGAGTATTATGACAGCAACATCAAGAGGGTTGTCTCTCGAAGACCACAGAACACAACAGCTGAAGAAGATGATGCTATACCAGCGGACTATGACACTGTGATAAATGACATGTACAGAACCATGAGAAAGCGACTGTACTTAATGACAGATGAATTGAGTCACACTGAAGGTGAGTTTCATGAAAAGGGTTTTATTAGTGGAGATTTTGTTTATTTCATGGAGATTTTATTAGTGGCAGCTTAACCCCATCCACATTCAATAGATCCTTCCTTTATATTAAGTTGCATTGTGCTGTTATAAAAGACAAGCAGTTTTGTTATTCTGGATGTGACAAATTAATTGTTATAGAGCAACAAGCCCTGAGACAGATTTACCAAAGCAATAGAAAATATCCAAGAGTAAAGATGTACATGTAAATCTGTTAAATCTTTTATATTTTAGCAGTTTTGACAAATAATTAATTGTCATTACAGTTTCATACTTGTTAAATAACCTAAACAGTGCAGGTAGAAAGACTTACTGTACCTGGTTTATTTGTCCCCTAAGTCTGTCTGTCTCTTTGTGTCTTTGTATTGAAGGAGTTCATGTCTATCAGAAGCGGGCTGGATGTGAGCTGCACGGTGACAGAGAGAGTCCAGCTATGATGTGGGATGCTTATGATGGAACAGAAGCATTGAGTTACAACATGCAGAAATACACATTCAACCCTCTATGGCCACAGTTTGAGTGGGACTCACTGACAAAACAGGCTGTTTTAATTGATTTTAAAGATATGTATTTGCCTCTTTGCATCAAAACATTGAAGAAGGAAAAACATGTTGTGTTGAGGAAAGGTAAGGTAAACATTATAACCTTTAAGATATACCTGACTAAAATGTATTTTCAATAGACTGGCATACTGTGTAGTGTGGAATCACTGTACTTTGTTTATTGTCTGTTGCCAGAAATGGCTTTGGACAGTGTCCACACATGCAGCTGGCATTAGGCTGAGTTTTGTCCTCCTGCAAAAAATGTCTAAATGGAACAAACCACACAAATATGGACATGTTAATACTGCCAGTTTTAGATATGATAAAATAGCATGTGCTTGTATTTTATATAAGAAATATGGGGTGCTCTATGTGCAGTCATGGTGCAAGACTTTGTCCCTGTTGGGGAATTTCAACTGCATCATTTCCTGAATCTCTAACTGCTGTTTTCCCACTGACGTGATGCAACACTGTTTCCCCTCTTCAGAGCGCCCCAAAGTCAGTCTACTCCACAAGGAGGGGACTGGAGAGATGAGGGTGAGCTGTCTGGCCACCGGCTTCTACCCCCGACACATCAACCTGACCATGCTGAGAGACGGACATCCCATCCCAGAAGAGGAGCTGATTTTGGGGGATCTGTTACCCAACGGAGACGGGACCTACCAGCTGAGGAGGACCCTGAGTGTGGGTGCAGAGGAGCTGAGAGAGAGACACCATTACACCTGCTCTGTCACACACCTTACTCTGGACAACAAGCTGGACATCAGCTGGGGTAATACAGATAAAGGGAGTCTTTGTGCTTCACTACTGTGGGGTCAGTGGGGTAGGGAGGAAGAACAACATACTGTATGCGCATGTTTTGTATCATTAAGATTATACTCCTCAGTTTGAACATTATTTACTTTTACTTGTTTCAGGTTGTTTAATTGACTTCACATCATTACATGTAGGCATGTAGAAGACATTCTTATCCAGAGTGATTTACAATAGTTTATCAAATACTTTCAGACAAAGGACTTACTGTGACAATATATTAATCTGTTTCACAGAACCAGATGATGGTCCAAACATTACAATCATCATTATAGTGGTTGTAGTGCTTTTGCTTGTGATTTTGGTTATCTTGGCAGTCTACTTTAAGAAGAGACGTAGAGGTAAGAGATAAAATATTTATGAGCCTACATCATAATTTGGGAAAGGGTTAAATACGTCTGTTGATAATGATGTGTTCTCACATTGTAGATTATCTGTAGTGCCTCTGGATACTCAGCATGTAATGGTAAGTGTCTATCTAATTATTATACTATTATCCTTTTTATACCGTTTATACTAAAGTTCAGTTTTGGCCTCTTTTGTAAATTTGTTCATTGTCTTCTTATGGTCTCAGTTTCAGAGTAAGAAGACTCAGCTACAAACTTCTTCAGCACCAGTGTTACGACCCAGCCCGTTACACCCCAGGACTGGAACACTACTGGCCTGCTCTCCAGAGAGACGGAGTCTGTGTGCAAGAAGCATGCATTTATAAAATAAACAAAAAACAGGGTCACAGTGATTTCCAAAACTGAAGCAGGGAAGGTGATCTGACCACAGCTGCTGCAAACTCACCACAGGATTTAAAAAAACATTTTAATGGGAGTTTGGGGCACTGCCTTACATGTCTTAATACATAAAACAAAAGAAGAAAAGTTCCCTCCATATTGAAAACACTCTCAAACCCCCACTTTCTTCAGCTGTTTCTTTTCATCTTCCAGATGAGACCACATCTATATCTTTAAAAAAACAAGCCTAAATAACACAAAACGTGTGTGTCCCTGCTTGCAACCCGAACAGGCTGCAGCTGCAGCTTTTTATTCAATTGAGGATTTTTTTTTCTCCAAAGACAAGCATATTTTGGGAATTTTGAGGTCTTTGGTTTTGCAGTAGTCTTTGGTTTTGCTTTCAGGTAGTTAGCAGAATAATAAACCTAAGACTCTGGAAGCCTGATGTTTTGGTTATTTTTGGTTCTCTTCTTTGTCACGGTCCATAGTCCTTTTTCCCCCTGTGTGTCTGAATTTGTGTTTTTGTGTGTTGGTTGTAACTTATGTATATACCGTAGTTTGCATATCGCATTTTGACCATTCTTTGTATATACCCAAGCACAGCTACGCACTGTAAATAAAGCGCATACCCATTTTTAAACATTTAAATTGGTTTTGTTCTTGGTTTGCTTCTGTCCCTGTCTCCTTAATCACATTTTATATTCATAAAATTTATATATTCTGTATTTGTATGAAATATGTATATAATATATGCAATGCCATATATAATGCCATATACCTCTAGATGCCCAGGGACGTAACACTTAGTCTTGCTTAAAAAAAATAAATAATGACAAAGTTTACACTACATCATACCCTGTGTAGTCCTGCCAAGGATATCTCCAAAGCTGACATCTCAAGTACTTAAGATAATCATACCAATTCTTAATTAAGTTTTGATTGTCATAGTTTTATTGTCCTTGCAGTTGAACACATATTTAGTCCTCTTTTGTATATCTGGCCTGTCATACGTCAGGTATCTTTGTTTGGATTTTGTATTAATTGTTGGTTCATCAGGATTTGCAGATTTGCAGTTAAGCCTACCAAGAAAAGACATCTCCAGTGTTAACATAATAGAGTTTTGATCTCAACCCCCAAATGAAAGCAGCCCCTAGCAGACAGATGTGAGGAATTGACTGTTGAATATATGTCATGTCAAGTTTTGAGAAAGCAGAATGGTTAAAAGATTTGGCTCAGTCGAACAGTGCAACCAGAGTCCTGAGTGACATTTTAGTGGTTGGTAATACTTTTATGTAAAATTTATTGACATGGCAATGCATTTTTGCATGATGTAAAAGGTAAACATTATTCCAAGGTCATCATTTTTCTTTGTGAACGGTGCCATACTAATGGTTATCATACACACTGCTGTTTTTCTATCCTCTACCATTCGTATCAGTTTACCGATAGATCGCCCGTAACTTTGTATAGGCTACAATCGGACACTTCATGACGTGTATGACAAAACAGGGCACTCGGTATTGGTTTGGATTGCTAGTCTCCCAGGTTTTCTTCCTCCAGCACCCACCAAGCCTCCTGTAAAAATCTTGAGCCCAAAAATGAAACTTAGAGTTACACCTGTTGGCTTGTGCAGTGGCAGACAATTGGGAACAATGAAAGGGAACTCTAGCAATGTTTATACAGGTGCAAATGCAGGTAAATAATTGCTTCGTATTTAACATTTAAGTCAACATATGTAGGCTCTCGCCAGTGTTTCGTAATTGCTAGAATAATTGCTCGTAGTAGTAGTAGTAGTAGTAATAGTGTTGTTGTCGTCACATAATATTGTTACAAAGCATGCCTAAATCAACTGCATGACTTAAAGTATAAATTGTTTGTATTTAATCATGCTTAAGAGAACCCCTCAGACCACAGGCTGCATTAACATGGGAAGCTGGATGTCATTGTTTTAAGTGAGAGAAGGGGTGTGTCCCAATACCTGAAAATGAATCATTCCTCTGGATTTCATGCCACCACCCTTGCTAACGCAGCGTTAGCTAATGTATGCCACAGTAAAAGTTGCAGCTCTATCTACCATTTCTCATATGTTCCACCACAGGCTGTCACTCAGTCTGGACTTTTGGAAAACTGATGATTGGACAGACAGAACTTCCAGAATTCAGCATAGTGGTAATGGTAAATGACATTACTATACTATAACATCAGGAAATTCATCTCTCGAACTCAGCAGAACTCAACCGGTTGAAGTGGATGATGCTGTACAGAAAGATGCAAAGATTATAATGGACGATAATTATATTGATATGAAACACCTATTAAATTGTTTGAAATGGCGCTCCAATCACACTGACGGTGAGTTGAGTTCCAGGGACAGAATTATTTGGTAGGATACTTTAATCCTGTGTATTCTATTGCCAAGGTTTGTCCACAGCACACACTAACAACAAAATGTAATGTTATACACTTGGTTGCATGCACATTTTCCATTTGACAATGCAAATTAATGAAGACAGTTATTTTTGAGACTGTTGGCTTCACTGCTTTAATTGCCTCCTGTATGTACCTGTTACCCTGTGTTTTTGTGTTGAAGGAGTTCATGTATATGAGAGACTGACTGGATGTGAGCTGTACAAAGACAGAATGAGTCCAGTCATGCTTTCGGATGCTTATGATGGAGCAGAAGTATGGAGTTACAGTGTGCAGAATTACACAGTCAACCCTCTGTTGCCAGAGTTTAAGACCTCATTAAAGGTAACAGATAGTGATCGTCTGAACAAGTTTTTAAACACTTACCATCCAATCTGCAACCGAATATCGAAATACAGTGAAGAATGTTATTTTGAGGAGAGATGAAGATTCTGAATTTTCCCATTTTTGACGAAAGTGCATCTTCATTACATTGGCACATACACATAGAGTGTGGAATAACTGTTATGTAAAATTGTTTTTAGAACAGACGACAATCAGAATTGACTTTAGCTACCTACTGAACACCATCCCTGCAGACTCTGGAGTTGTCTACACCTGGGCCGATGTGAAGCATTGCTGTGTGTTTCCCCTCTTCAGAGCGCCCCAGAGTCAGGCTGCTCCACAACACACACACAGAGACTGGAGGGGTGAGGTTGAGCTGTCTGGCCACTGGCTTCTACCCCCGACACATCAGCCTGTCAGTGGGGTAGGGAGAAAAAACAACATATTGCATGTAGATTTTTGCATTTATGAAAAGACATGAAAAATAAGTATTTTCTAAAACTGACAATAAGTAATATGATGCGCTCCTTTACAGAATCAGGAGATGTTCCGAACGCTGCAGTGATCACTACTGTGATTACAGTAGTGGTCCTGGTTCTGATCATTGCGGTCTCTGCATTTTTCATCTCCAAGAGAAGACTGAGAAGAGAGGTGTAACATTTATGGAGATTTCTTCATGGGAGGAAAGGGTGACACACTGCCCCCTACTGACCGGTTATGTCATTACAACATAGGTTCACAGTATGTGAGCTTGTAACTATTACGCTGTTTACACTTGAGAATACTGTTAACTCCTCTTTAAAACATGTCACTGATACCTTATGGTCTCCATTTCAGAGCCTGAAGACCAAGCTTCACACTCCTCTACCACTTACAGTAATGTGAAGGTACCCTGATGGTACCAAGCCAGGCTGTGAGCTTCTCTCCCTCTTTAAGCCCCCTTTAATTCTCTGAAATTGCAGTATATCAATCAGCAATAATCAGCAGCACATTAATTATATCCCAACTTGTGTTTGCTCCAGTAAACAGTGATATATTCAATAAAGTGGTACTGTATATTTTTTTCCTTTCAGCATTTTATAGTGCTTCAAGCATTTCATGAGGGATGTAGCCACCAATGCATCAGAGATATCACTTTCCCCTATAGTGCACAAAGTGTTAACCTGCTATTGTTTACCTACCTGGAAATACCTACAGTTGGCCACTTTTTTTCTGTAGAAGTGCCTGATACTTTTTGCTGTAATAAATTATCATGATTGCTGACTGAAAAGTGATGCATTTCTAGGTGTGTAGCACCAATACTTGAAGGTTGGACTTTCTTCATTCACAAATAAAACCATGACCTTGAGGACAATACTCTGCAGATGTAACTCCTAATGTAAAAATATTGGTGAATGCATAAAACGTGCAAAAGAGGTTGAATGTCATTCAAGATGTGGCTGTTCTTAAAATGTAAAATATGCATAGTTTTTAAAATGCAAACTGTGAAGCTAGTCACCACATTTCAAAATACCCTTCAGAACTGTTTCAAATCCGAAAGTTCAGTTTTAGTAGGTCTTAATGTTAGAATAGATATTCAGAAAATGACAGATGCAGATTCAAACTAGATCAACTGCATTTATTATACTCATTATTTTTAATGACTCATAATCTGTACATTATTAATCTATGTATTTTAGCTAAATATCTTCACAAAATGTGCTTTTATCAGGAGACGTTTTTAAAATGAGCAACAAATATGAAATATTTCTTAACCCATAAAAGTATTCAAGATTTTCTTGTTTTAAATTTTATTTACATACAGGTTTTTTTTTCATTGTCGAATTTTTTTTTGACTCCTTAATGAGTAAATTAAGAATTTTGTTTGATTTTGCAATGGTTTTTTTATCGTAATTTCTTTCTGAATTAGCCCTAATAAAAAAAGTAAAAAAAAAAAAAAAAAAACCATCACGTGTGTTTGATCCAGAAAGCAAAAGTTATCTATCGGTTGAGGGTGGTTAATTGCAAGCTCCTCAAGAAATACGCAACGATGAAGAGAATAACGGCGCTTCTGTTTCTTTTACATGCTACGGCTGTGAACGCAGGTAAACATAAAGCTATGCAGCTACTTTACTAAATTTAGTTTTATATTCATAACTATTAATAGTAGCTCAACTCTTGAACTTTGCACTTGATGGAAAGAATTAACGGTTTGCATAGCTGAGAGATGCGGACTTTTTGGGATGAACAGAAATATTAAAACCTTTTTTTCTTAAATGTAATTAATTAATTCTATTAATGACTGAAAAGCACTCCGTTGGTAGATGAAATATAAAGAAATGCATTTCTTCTTTTTTAAAAAAAAATTGGGATGAAAGAGGCTCGGACAGGGGTTAGTGGGGAAACGTGACGAAACGGTCTCTGGCCGGCTCCATGTTGCTGCTTGCTGCTGATAACGATTATCTACTAGCCCTGTGAAATGCGTCTTTACAACGACGGTAATTCAATTTCGATGCATTACACTTTAAATAGTTAATATCAAAAACGCAATTCTTGGCATCAAATTTTTCACAATTAAATGGGGCCTGTCTTCCCTTACCATTGAGTAGTGCAAAATCTCCGTGAGGATATTTCAGTTTTTTATAATACAAGCACACAGATAAAATATGTGACTTACCTTAACTACTGTGTAAGTTATGAGGTCTGCTCGCCATTGCTTATATTTTGCCCCACAGGTTCACACTCTCTCTGGGGATTTGTAACACTTATAACTGGAGAGACACAGTTCCCAGAATTCAGTGGAGTGGTTATGGTGGATGATGTTCCGGTTCTGTACTACGATGGCAACATCAAGAAGTTAATCTCTCGACTACAGCAGAACTCAGATGATAGCGATGAAGATTCCATACTTGAGGGTATAAAGTATTTGGCAGATATAGTATATAGAGACATGAAAAGAAGCTCATTGCTCGTAAATCATATCTCCAATCACAGTAAAGGTGAGCTGCCCCATGCATTGCTACATGGTCTAGATGCAATCCTTTCCATGTGATCACTGACAGTGCCTGGAAATAACACAGTGAGACCCATTCCATGATGTGAACCTCAATGTCAGCCCTGATAAGAGGGCTCCAGTCTGTACTATAATATCCATGTCATTGTGTAATGTCTCGCTGCAGGTACTTCACTACCAACATGCTAGAGCGCACCCTTACAAACACAGAGGATCATTCTGAGATTGGAGAGGTCTATGACTGAATTTACAGCTGTTGATAAAATCCTAGGACAAAATCTTTTAGTTGACTTTTTATATGATTTGGCTTTTAAAATTAGTAATCTGCAATACAATTCAGGATAAACATTAACAAAAAATAATAATTCACAAGAACTCTGTCACTGTTGATTAATTTTAACAGTTTATTTATTTGAGGGTAATATATATTTGTACTGTCATGAAATTAACTCTCAACAGTGTGCTTCAGTAATGAAGAAGTTCTAGTTTTGAGATTTGGCTTAACTGCCTCTCTGTCTGCCTGCTTCTCTCTGTATGCCTGCTTCGCTCTGTCTGCCTGCTTCGCTCTGTATGCCTGGTTCTCTCTGTCTGCCTGCTTCGCTCTGTATGCCTGGTTCTCTCTGTCTGCCTGCTTCTCTCTGTCTCTATATTGAAGGAGTTCATGTCTATCAGAGACTGGCTGGATGTGAGCTGGACAATGACAAGGAGAGTCCAGTCATGATATGGGATGCTTATGATGGAACTGAAGCAAGAAGTTACAACAAGCAGAATTACACATTCAACCCTCTGTGGCCTTTCCTTATGCTCAAAGAAGGGCAGCTACAGAATTCTGTAATGCAATTTGTGAATGTACAGCAGCCTATTTGCATCCGAACATTGAAGCACTACCTGAAGAAAGTAAAGAATGTTGTGCTGAGGAAAGGTACAGTAGCAAGTCTTTCACGTGCATCTGACTAAAGTTAATCTTCATTATGCATTGCTGTATTCCATCATGTTGTCTGTATTCTGTCTCTATCCTTGCACACACACCTGACTACAGTGCATCTTCAGTCTGCCCTTATACAGTGTACAGTGTGAACATACTGAACCAGAGTGGATTTAGACAGGAATTACAGATGCAGTTGTGCATCGACTGCTTTCCTGAATTCTTACCTTCAGGGGATTCATGTTTATGTTTTCTGTACACATGAAAATTTAATTACTGTTTATTTGAATTATTCTTCAACTGGAATTACCAGAAAAACATTTCTGCTGTTTACCTATTTGCTTTTAAAATGAGAAATCCATAGTACCATAATGGCAGATATATATATGAGAAAATTGTGGATCTATCTGGTTTTTGTGGGGAATATCCATTTGCCTGCATATCCATAACTCCTGTTTTCTGTCTGCTGTAATGCACTGCTGTGTGTTTCCCCTCTTCAGAGCACCCCAGAGTCAGGCTGCTCCATAACACACACCCAGAGACTGGAGAGGTGAGGATGAGCTGTCTGGCCACCGGCTTCTACCCCCGACACATCAATCTGACCATGCTGAGAGACGGACATCCCATCCCAGAAGAGGAGCTGATTTTGGGGGATCTGTTACCCAACGGAGACGGGACCTACCAGCTGAGGAGGACCCTGAGTGTGGGTGCAGAGGAGCTGAGAGAGAGACACCATTACACCTGCTCTGTCACACACCTTACTCTGGACAACAAGCTGGACATCAGCTGGGGTAATATATTTTAGAGTTTTGAAGACATTCTTATGTATGGACTAGTAGCTTGTTAAATATAATTTGCCCTATTTTACAGAACCAGCGTATTGTCTGAACACTCCAGCCATTAACACTATGGTCCTGGCTCTGATCTTTTCCATCCTTGCATTTGTCTTCTATAAGAAGAGACCCAGAGGTGAGAGCTGCAAAATGTATGGGGATATAATGTCTGTTTATGGGGTGAAACTCTGTCCTCTCCTGACTGTGTCGTTATATTATAGGTTCCCAGACTTCCCTTATGCCTGTCCATACTGTGACTAAAGGTGAGCGTTGAAGTAGTATTATAGTGTGCAAATATTATTGTTTTTACAGGTGTAACTCTTTATGTTCTTTGTTTCAGAGAGAGATGTCACGGCTCCACGCTCTGCTTCCACAGAGGAATATCCTACATGATGCATGTAAGCACCCCAGACATACAGCTCTGACTGCAGTCCCAAAGTCTGCATTGCTTTCATAGAATATCTAGGTGTTTCTTCTGAGCTCATATTTTTGTATATTTCTTTGTGATGTGCTTGGCGATATAAAATATGTTTCCTAGACAGTTTATCCATGTTCTATGTTTGCTGTGTTTTATGTGTCTCTCAGCTCACAATAATCTCCATTGTAAGCAAAGGAAAACTCTTGATTGATTAGTTGAACAACTTTATCTTTGTGCTTTGAAACCCAGCTATTATCATTTCAGCAAAATCAATAACTTCCCAGAAAGTTATGTATTTACACAGTTATGTACAGTATTTGCTATAACATGAAAGTTAATCACAGCATGATATTCTTCTTTTCTTCTCAGGTGATTTTACAAAAATAACCAAGCCTGCTGCACTCTGCACCTGCACTTTCTACTTTTCGCACCTTGTTCTTTTTACATTACATTACAGTCATTTAGCTGATGCTTTTATCCAAAGTGACTTACAGTTGATTATGATAGCCAAGAACCAATCCCCCTGGGAGCAGTGTGGGGTTGAGGGCCTTGCTCAGGGGCCCAACAGCAGTGGTGTTCTTACTGTGGCTGGACTGGGACTCAAACCGGCAACCTCAGGGGTCCCAGTCATGTACCTTAGCCACTAGGCTATAGGCTATATATAGGCTTGAGATACCCTGTTTCAACTTTCCACTTTTTGTACCTTGTTCTTTTTGAGATACCCTGTTCATATGTACATACTTAATTTCATGTACCTGTTACGCTTTCATTTCATGATCATTTAAAATAATATTTCTTTAGAAAGGCTACAAACATTTCTATGCAATTTTACAAATGCTTGGAGCACTGATGGTCTTTCCCTACATTTATTTTGTCTTATGGACACCACATTTTCATTTTCTTTGTCTGTGAAAAATTGTATTCGGACAGACTGGACATTATTTTGATGTTTACAATTGTATTTGTTTAGTTTTTAGTCCAGTGCAGTTTAGTTCATCTATAAAGGAAATGTTGTAATCAGGTAAGGAAATGAAACAATTCATTGTGAATCCTAATTTCAAGGCTTCTACTGTGCCTGTGCAGTTGTTTTGTAATAAAATTGTAATCATGTTTTTACATATTATTTCCCCACATTCAGTGAGCAGCTTATCTTACAGTATGTGTGTGTGTGTGTGTGAGTGAGTGAGTGAGTGAGTGAGTGAGTGAGTGAGTGATGGAGTGAGTGAGTGAGTGAGTGAGTGTGTGTGTGTGTGTGTGGTGTGTGAGTGGTGTGAGTGAGGTGGTGGTGAGTGTGTGTGTGTGTGTGTGTGTGGTGGTGGTGTGAGTGAGTGAGTGAGGTGTGTGTGTGAGTGAGTGTGAGTGAGTGAGTGAGTGAGTGAGTGTGTGTGTGTGTGTGAGTGAGTGAGTGAGTGTGTGTGAGTGAGTGGTGAGTGAGTGAGTGTGTGTGAGTGAGTGAGTGAGTGAGTGAGTGAGTGAGTGAGTGTGAGTGAGTGTGTGTGTGTGTGTGAGTGTAAGAATGTTACATAGTGAAAGGATTGTAAGAGCAGCAGTAGAACGGTTAACTGTCATAATTGTCTGTTGGTGAATATTTTTCTTTCGTATTTCCTAATACTGACCAGTAAACATGTAGACAGAACTTATGTGTACTGATGAAGGGTACTTACATCATCACATTTTAAGTGACCAATTATGACATCATACTATAATCCTCTTACGGATAAACATAATTATTTTTAGATGTGCCAGAGAACTGGAGACTGGACATCTTGTGAGACATCGAACAGAGGGGAAAAGCACTCAGTTTGGCCTAGTTCTAAGTTTTTTTATATTTGCAAATTTTTATTTTTGTGCCCAAATTATAAGACTTGAATAATGATAAATAAATAAGTAAATAAAGTTTATATATATATATATAATTTATAAATATATATATAATGTTTGTGCTCAAATATAGTAACAACAGTAAAGCACCAAAAATAAATCAGCACATAAATTAATAAATTAGTAAATACATGAATTACAATTACAAAGAGACAAATAACTGAATAATTTTAAATTATATAGCATATATGGTATATGCAGTATACATGAAGTATATACATGGACCATGAAGTATTCTGTGGAGTTTGAAACCATGTCTTGGACCTCTGAAAGTGAGAAGGAAGGAAATCAGTGACATTTACAAAAGAAAACAGTAACAGTGCACTCTGATGTAAAGAGCATGATAGTTACACACTCACCTTCAGCAGCACTGCACACAGGAATAACGTCTGAGGTGTAAAGGAGTAGTGGCTGGGCACCTACAAGTAACCTTCATTTTAAAGACACAACATTTCCATTTCAGGAACAGCTCTTAGAGGGCAGTCTATCACCAATAATAATAACACACTTCTCACCTCTGACTCTCCTCTTGTAGATGACAAATGCAGTGATGGCAGGGACCACAACCAGAACCAGAAACCCCACTATGACCACAGAGGCGATGACTGCGATGTTAGGACCGTTCCCTGGTTCTGTTACACAGTGTAGCAAATTGTCAGCATTGCAACTCAAAACCATCTCAGAGCCAATTTAGTAAAAAGAAAAAAAAAACTAATAAAACAATGAACTCAATAGTCTAAATACAAAAATGTACATAGAGTATGTTGCTGTTCCTCCATACCACACTGACCCCACAGTAATGAAGCACAAACCCTCCTCTTATCTGTATTACCCCAGCCGATGTCCAGCTTGTTGTCCAGAGTAAGGTGTGTGACAGAGCAGGTGTAATGGTGTCTCTCTCTCAGCTCCTCTGCACCCACGCTCAGGGTCCTCCTCAGCTGGTAGGTCCCGTCTCCGTTGGGTAACAGAGCCCCCAAAATCAGCTCCTCTTCTGGGATGGGATGTCCGTCTCTCAGCATGGTCAGGTTGATGTGTCGGGGTTAAAAGCCGGTGGCCAGACATCTCACCTTCACCTCTCCAGTGTCTGTGTGTGTGTTATGGAGCAGCCTGACTCTGGGGTGCTCTGAAGAGGGGAAACACACAGCAGTGTATCAAATAAACCAGGCAAACAGCATGTACAGATATAAAGGCAAGTGAAGCTTCCCCAAAGAAAGATAGATATAGCAGGACTATATGAGGAATATGCTAAAACAAACCAGTCAAGTTCAAATGGCTGAAATGCCAAAAGATTACTTAGAAGAGCTGATTATCCAAGTAGACCAAAACCTATTCTCAGTCCCATCAGTCATTTTGGACACAGACAACATTATACAATGTAGCAATGCATAATTGCAGAATAAAGATGGAGTTTATTTAGATGCATGTAAAAGATTTGACACTGTACCTCTCCTTAGCACGATATTCTTGTCTTTCCTCAGGTAGTGCTTCAATGTTTGGATGCAAATAGGCTGATATAAAGTCTTAAACCTTACTAGAACGACCTCTTCTTTCCTTAGGTTCCACACAAGCTCTGGCCACAGAGAGTTGAAAGTGGAATTCTGCATGTTGTAACTCATCGCTTCCATTCCATCATAAGCATCCCACTCCATGATTTTGCTTTCCTTGTCATTGTCCAGCACACATCCAGCCATCCTCTGATAGACATGAACCCCTTCAACACAGAGAAACAGGCAGACACAGGACACAGATAAGCCAACGGTCTGTGCGCAATACTTCTGTGGCATTACTTTCATAACCGATACCTGCTGTATCTTCTTTCATTCAAAGAGAAATGGAAGTGCATGCTTGAATCACAGTCTGACTGCAATACCATACTCATCTGTTTCTATCCTTATTGACAGAATGGACCACTTTACAGTTCACACTGATGTCATAACTCTTTCACTAGTCACTATTAAAAGTAAAGATTCAGTCAACCTCCCAACCTGCTTCTCAAGATTGGGAGACGGGTCAGAAATTCCCATACTTCTGTATTCGGTCTCTCGTATGTAAATATGACAATACTTGGATCATATATTTACATATGGATCACGCTCCACGAGCTGGCTCTCTCCAATAAAAGCATGATGGGGCTCATAGCATTGGTTGGTCAGCTGAATGTGGATTGCGTTAACCAACAGAACACCCCATCTGCCCTCACACTCAACTCACCCTCAGTGTGGTTAGACTGAAGCTTTATGTGTTGTGATCTCCTTTTCATGCTGTTTTGAATGTGACTTGCCGCAAAGTTACAGCCCGTGTGTATGGCTTTGTCAGCTCCGTCCGTTGAGTTCGTCTGACTTCGAGAGACGACGCTCCCGACGTTGCTGTCGTAGAACAGGACCTGTACATCGTCCACCATAACCACCACACTGAATTCGGGGAACTGCGTCTCTCCATAAATTAATGTTGAAAATGCCCAGAGGGAGTGTGAACCTGGGTGGCAAAACACAAGCAATCATTGGTAAAGCTGTTACCTTATACTGGAGTATCAGGTAGCTATGCCATATAGACTAGACAGTGGGTCAGAAACCTTCTCTGTATTCATAGTGGCTGTTTTTAATGTTGCAGGCAAAGTCCGTCCTGGGGATTCTCACAACCAGGTTAAACCTTAATCCTTGTGCAAGGTGCCCCCATATTGTGCATAGGTGAGAGTTTCAGTTCAGTTCCATTACATTTCATTTGCATAGCACTTTTTAAAAACAACTTGTCACAAAGCAGCTTTACAGCTGATCCCAGGCCTGAAACCCCATCAGAGCAAGCCAAGGCAACAGTGGCAAGGAAAAACTCCCTGACAAACAGCAAGAAACCTTGAGCAGAAACCGGCTCAGAGGGGGAGCCCATCTGCTTCTGGCCAGCACTGGCAGGCAAAAAGTTTGAGAGTAAATGCAGTGTTGTATCGTAATATGAGGAAAACAGCTTATGTGAATCATACTGACCCAATTAGTTATAAAAACAGTAAAAACAATAAAAAAGAACAGAGACAAAAACAAATCATGTAAAATGAACAGATAGTTAGGAGCACTAGAGTTAGGTATTAGTGGTGTCCAGTGGTGGCTGGTGACTCAATGAAGAAAATTTTTCAGAGCACAAAGAGATGGCCTTGTAATGGTGAAAACAACTCAAGACACAATTCAACACTGCCTTGCTGAGGGGTTGAAGGCCAGGCACATTTGGAGAGAAGACTCGCAGTGGGAATTATAGGATTGCTTCTTTGCAGCAAAGTGAACTCCTTTCAGCCGCTCCGCAGTGGTGTCGGAGCGATTCACTTAAATGCGTCATTCGCGATGTTTGTAACATATCTCCAATCGAACGAACAAAATTGAAATCTAAGCATGAAACTAACCAGACGACAAAATGCACCGTCGATGGCATTATTTCCTTTCAAACGGTCGAATGTAAAGTGTGAGCTTTGTTTTTTTTTTTTTAATTAATAGGAATGTATTTCTGCATCAGTTTGCATTAATTTCAAGCGTATGAACAGCTAAAACATTTACCTGTTTTGACAAATGAAGCCTGTGAGAGAACAAGAAGCATAGTTACTCCTTTCATGATTGCTTATTTATCAAAAAGCCAGCTAGCGAACTGAACTGTCATCGTTAATTCTCCTTTCGGTTTCGCTATCAAGGCAGTTCACGTGATACGTAGTTACTGACGGTACGGGGAAGTAAAATTTCTTCGTCATTTGAACTGTGGCTTTGGGCAGAGGCTCTGGCTATGGGTTGTCGAATTGAATCTAAATATCTCTGCCTGTCTGCCAGCCTTAACGGCCCTGCTGCATTATCTGTATCTACTTGGCTCCTGGCACATACTTCCTGAAATCTGCGGATGAGGAACGGAGCTCTGGAAGAAATTTTAAGCTCATGGTCAGTAGATCAACCCAAACGCCAGGGTGCTTCTTTCGTCTAGTTGGTAGATCCAAAATAAAATGAATATAAACCATAGATGCAAACCCTTGATAATGGAAATAATCATAACTATAAATGACTGACGTGCAGCAGCTAAGATAGCTTTGATATTTTCAGTTTTTAAAATATCTGTGTGGATCCAGTGTATTCTGATGTCATCTTAATATACAGTAAAAAATATTTTTTTTATGAATGAAATGGACTGAAAAGATAACACTTGAGGATTGTACTGTAAACTAGATTTAACATCTTACCCAGAGTTCAAAGCAGAAATGTATACATTAAAATGATTTCATTATCAAAAAATACCATGACTACACTCAGTATTTTGTGGCTTAAAACTTTTTAATGGTCCAGAAAATTGAAAAAGGACATCTATTTACAATATAAAATATAAAACATTGTCACTCTGAAAAAAACATTATGTACATTTGCTGAGGAGAACATTCAATATATGATCATACAATCTCATCATGTCACTGGCTTGAGAGGAAAACGGGAGATATTTTTATTGAGCCTTGGAAAGGAAGATTGAAAATGCAGAGATATTTGTTGTTATAGCCCTTTAAACCAGCCCTTTATCAATGTCACTAACTGATTGGGGTTCAGGTCCTCCCACCCTATTTCACTCCTCTGTGTAGTTTGGGCCCACCCCTGCAGATTCCGTGCAGGTGCAACAGGTCCAAGATTAATTTATACAAGAGACCCTAAACCAGGGGTGTCAAACTGCAGTCCTGGAGGGCCACAGTGGTAGCTGGTTTTTGGTGTGTTTTAGCACTTAATTGATTAATTAAAATCACTGGTTGGCTAAAGAGTCCACACACCTGGTTTCCAAGGCCTAAAATGGCTGCCAATCGAAAGGAAGAAACAAAAACCCGCAGACACTGCGGCCCTCCAGGACTGGAGTTTGACACCCCTGCCCTAAACAGAAGACATCAGCAGTCAGGCTAGCCTTGCACAATGACTTCCAAGTAAGATGAGTTGGGATGATAGCAGACACACACACATCTTGTGTTATTCAGGCTTGTTTTTCTTTTTAAAGATATAGATGTGGTCTCACCTGGAAGAGGAAAAGAAACTGGGGAAAAGAAACTGTACAAAGTGGGGGTTTGAGAGTATTTTCAATATGGAGGGAACTTTTCTTATTTTGTTTTATGTTTGAAAACATGTAAAGCAGTGCCCCAAACTCCCATTAAAATGTTTTTTTAAATCCTGTGGTGAGTTTGCAGCAGCTGTGGTGAGTTCACCTTCCCTGCTTCAGATTTGGAAATCACTGTGACCCTGTTTTTTGTTTATTTTATAAATGCATGCTTCTTGCACACAGACCCCGTGTAACTGTCTCTCAGACAGTTTCAAGACAGTGTCATAAGTTCATGAATATTTGAGTTCATGCAGCTTTAAAAAGGTGATTAAAAATGTAATAAATAAGATGTTTAAAAAGGTAATACTGATATAAAATTTGTCTAAAAAGGTATAACCTTAAAATTCTGTTTGGTTAAAGTTTTGTGATCATTGTATGGGATTTTATTTTGGTAAAGAGTGTAACCAAGTCACATGACCAGAGTTCATTAAAAAGCTGACTGACCATAGCATTATGGGTTATAGCCGACATGGATGCAGAGGAAAGGCACACAGCCCCAAAATAACACTATTCTACATGTGGTCCAAGAGGCGCACACGGTACTGTCTTTAATTTGTTTATATTGTGTATAATGTTGTTGATGGACTTTACATGGACTATGAGAAATGTTCTCAGTGATTTTATTTGTTTAAGTACATTTCTGTTGTGCTAACATATCGTGGCCTGTTTATCGGTGGAATCTAGCTTAAGAGACTTAAAAAGGACTAAGACATATACTTTAAAACCTTTGTCTTTATTTTCTTGTAGTTTTCACAGTGTCTTTTGAAGAAACAGAGAGAGAGAGATAAAAATAAAACTTCAATGACATCAGTACGATGCGTGGCCGTCATTTCATTGGACCTGTGTAGCTACACCCCATCTCTCTGAAGAGCAGGCCAGTAGTGTGCACATCCTGTGGTGTAACGGGCTGGGTCATAACACTGGTGCTGAAGAAGTTTGTAGCTGAGTCTTCTTACTCTGAAACTGAGACCATAAGAAGACAGTGATGTATTTTTCAACAGAAGCCACAGCAGTGTACTCCAGTACAAACAGTATAATAATTACATTATCATCATTTAGCTGATGCTTTTACCCAAAGTGATTTTACAGTTGATTATGCGAGCCAAGAACCAATCCCCCCTGGGAGCAGTGTGGGGTTAAGGGCCTTGCTCAAGGGTCCAACAGCAATGGTGTTCTTGCTGTGGCTAGACTGGGGCTTGAACCACCAACCTCAGGGGTCCCAGTTATTTACCTTAGCCAATAGACTACAGGCTGCCCCTAGATAGACACTCACCTCTCGCAGCTGAATATTCAGGGGCCTGGCGATCTACAATGTAAGAGCACATCATAATTAACAGATAATAGATACTCCCAAATTATGACATACTTATAAATATTTCCTTTCTTACCTTTGAGTCTCTTCTTATGGATGAAAAATGCCAATAGGCCAAAATCAGAAGCAGAACCACGACAACCACTACAATACTGATTGCAGTGTTTGGACCATCCTTTGGTTCTGTAGATCAGTGTAATATATTGTCACAATCAGTATATTGTCTGAACATGTTGGAAGTACAATTGCAAGTCACTCCAGTCTTCTAAATGCTTGCATGTAATGAACTCTAGTGTAAGTTTAATGTTACTAAAAAAAATGTACATACAGTATGCCGCTGTTCCTCCTCTACCCTTATCCTTAAGAACTGTAGCAGCTTTATAAATGTAAAACTAAACATACAATACTGTATTTTGTTTTTCCTCTCTGTCCCACTGACTCCACAGTAGTGAAGCACAAAGCCTCCCTTTATTTGTATTACCCCAGCTGATGTCCAGCTTGTTCTCCAGAGTAAGGTGTGTGACAGAGCAGGTGTAATGGTGTCTCTCTCTCAGCTCCTCTGCACCCACACTCAGGGTCCTCCTCAGCTGGTAGGTCCCGTCTCCGTTGGGTAACAGATCCCCCAAAATCAGCTCCTCTTCTGGGATGGGATGTCCGTCTCTCAGCATGGTCATGTTGATGTGTCGGGGGTAGAAGCCGGTGGCCAGACAGCTCAGCTTCACCTCTCCAGTCTCTGTGTGTGTGTTATGGAGCAGCTCGACTTTGGGGCGCTCTGAACAGGGGAAACAGCATTGCATCACATCAGTGGGACAAACAGCAGTTACAGAGATGCAGGAAATTTCAGCTGAAATCCCCCCATATTTCTCCAGTCTCTGTATGTGTCTTGGCAGGCATACTGTCTTTGGGGTGCTCTGAAGAGGGGAAACATAACCATACCTCACATCAGCCAGAAAAACAACATGCACAGATATGTAGGCAAGTTGAAATTCACTTTTTAGGAGAAGGTTATCCAGCTTGACTATAGAATATCCCATATTTCATAAAGAAATACCAGCTGGGAACATATTTAGTCATATTTGCAGCTGTCACAAGGAACATTTTGATATGTGTGCTGTTAATTTTATTCCACCTAGAAACAATTTTCAGCATGAACCCGCCTAATGCCAGCTGCATGTGTGGATATTTGCTAAAGCCTACTCTGGCAATAGACAAGGCAAGTACAGTGACTTGACACTTAACATTATGTCATGCTCTGCTGAAGATTAATTTTAGTCAGGAATACATTAAAGGTTAAAATGTTTGTCTTACCTTTTCTCAACAAAACATTCTTTTCTTTCCTCAATGTTTTGTTGCAAAGAGGCAGATAAGTAACTTTAAAATCATTTAAAACAGCCTCTTTTTTAAATAGGTCCCACTCAAACTGTGGCCATAGAGGGTTGAATGTGTAATTCTTCATGTTGTAACTCAGTGTTTCTATTCCATCATAAGCAGCCCTCATCACAGCCATACTCTCTCTGTCATCGTGCAGCTCACATCCAACCAGCTTCTGATAGACATGAACCCCTTCAGCACAAACACACAGAAAGACAGACAGACACAGGAGGCAGATAAGACAAATAACTCTTTATTACTTCTTTTTAAATTAAAAATGGAGGCGCAAAGTGGAGTACTTTCACTTCATTAGGTGCAATGGTAGATCTACTTCTAACCCAAACACAGGAAGTCTTACTTTTTTTTTTTTGGGTGAGCCCATATGTGGTTCATCAAACTGTAGCATCAAAGTGTTGCAATCAATTGCAAAGCACAAACCCCACCTGCCATATCAAATCCCTGCCCCTTTCACCTGACTCACCCTCAGTGTGATTGGACACCCTCATCATTTTGGATAATCGGCCTTTCATCGCTCGCTCCAGGTGAGCTATCACAATCTCATAGCCCTCAGGTATAGCATCTTCTCCTTGAGCTGTTGTGTTCTGTGGTCTTCGAGAGACGACCCTCTTGATGTTGCTGTCATAATACTGTACCTGAGTATCATCCACCATTAACACTATGCTGAATTCTGGGAACTGTGTCTTTCCATATATGATTGTCGCCAGTGTCCAGAGAGAATATGACCCTATGTGGAAAGATTAGAGCCAACATTAGCGAAGCTACCATCTTATTGTGTAATCTCCAGTAGTTAAACCTTATGGGATGAGTCAGTCATTGCATTAGAAAGCTACTACTCATTTTATATCTTTAATCTTCACCTGCCACGAGATACAGAGCATCTGTGTGGCTAAACCTGACATGGTGCATTTACCCATTTGCTGATGTTTACCACTGTGCATTGGCCCTTTGAGTAATATAACAAACACAAGGAATAAATCACATTGGAATGTGCAGTTGTATGAAAATAAACCACAACAGGGTGATGTGATACGGCCCCAAGTAGAAGCCGAGGGACCATTTACCCCTCAGAAGTGGTATATATTTATACAACTACACAACAATGAGTGGTTTATTCCATGGCCAAGTAACTCAACACCCAAAATACTAAATTACAATTTTGTCACATTAAGAAATAAAAATTATGACTGTCTATGTGAACATAGGCTACAGGTGACGTAGCTAGTCCGCTCACTAACTGCAATTTATTTAATGCTCACAGAGTGCTTGGGCATTTTAATAAATCTACACAGCTGAGAAAAACTAAGAATCACAATAAAGAGGAGGCAATTACATTTTAAAGAAGCATAGCTATGTTGACATTAATTGAAATTGTTATAACTCAAGCATAATTGCACCGTGTACATACATGCCAGCTTATGTAATTGATTTTTGGTATTTTCTGAAAACTGGTCCTGACCCTCTAGAGCAGTTTGCCTGTGTGCTGTTTGCCTATTTCTAATTTTCAGAGAAGGGCTCGCCATTCAAAGTAGAATTGAAGCAAATTCTGGCTTCTTTGTTTGTGAATTGAACGTTTTCATGTAAAACAATTTAGATGTTCCAAAAAAGCCCATTTCATAACGCAAACAGGCAGCTTATGTACAACAGTCACATGGATGGTATATATTTATGAACTGTTTCTATTGACTTAACAGATTCGTTTTCCAAACCCCCAAACGATTTCAGGGAAGACCAAAAGGTGTTTTCTGAGCCTGTCATAAAGACCAAGTCGGACGCACGGCTATTATATATTCACCGTTTAGCTTATTCCTGGCGCATATATTTCATTCAAGATAATTTATACATGAATATTGTGTTTGACTTACGGATTGTTTGAATTAAAACGGGAAGCATAAACTATCTGAAGGAATTTGTGAAGTGTGTCGATTTCAAAAAGGAAATTAAGCTGGTGCCGTCGAGTAGGTGTATTAACAAAATCAGTCATAGACTATCTGTTTTATCTCAACGGCTAACTGCAATATCTTTCAAAATGACTGACATGCGCAACCCGCTTCATACACTGCTTCAGAAATGTGTATATAAAATTCACAAACTACTGCAAACGGCGAAACTCTGGTTTGCGTAGTTCTTAGTAGGTCACTAACCGAAGAAAATGAATCGCACTAGGTCTGATTAGTTTCCAACTACTAAACAGTGACGCCATGGAAAGGGAAACCCTTTTATGCATTTTGGGAGAGATATTTTTCCTGATTTTCATAAAGGCCGGCACATTTCGATTTGGACAGGCAGGGAGAACCCTGCGTTCTTTCAAAAATTAATATTTACAAATACATGGAAACACTACACGATAGACAGACTGATCAAATACTGTACATGTAATTGTCCGTTTGGAACCTAGGGTGCGTCCCATGACAAAAAAAAAAAAAAAGTCTCCTCCTTTCCTTCGCTGCTACTTCGTCTCCTCCTTCCTCTCATCGAACATTGGAGAGAGTAATGTTGGTGGGGTGGTAGTGGAGGAAAGAAATTCTCGACTATTGGTACGCACATCTATACGTCTCCTCCCTTTAAAAAAGGGCAGATCACACCCGAGGGTTTGCCAGTAAACCAGTTTATCAAGTCAGCTAGTATGCAAGTCACCTCGGTAAACATCCTTATAGGAAAAAAAATATATTAGACATTTTCGTTTACAGACAGATAACTGAATTCGTTACTCGCTAAAAACACTTGAGTAAGAGTAAAAAGCATGTGCAGCCCATTAAGAGTAACTTGAAAAGTATTCGTTCCTTAAAAAATGTAAGCCAGCACATTTGAGTTACTTGTAACGTGATACTACCCACCACTGATGTTACCCAAATTGTATAACCAGCGGTTCAGTTGTAAATTACAAGTGCATGCAAGGTTCACCTGTGTCAATAGCTGCAGTCTGTAAAAGTAGCAGGAGTATCGGTATGACTCCCATAGTCCTCACATCTTTAACAGACTTGAACTTGAACTTTCATCCATGATCAAATTTCACTTCTGGGGACAAATAAATCATATGCCACTTGGCAGTAGAGGTGGGGTGGGTCCGGATTTTTTCAAAGCATTTCTCATTGGAAGGAAGGTGGAGAAAAGGTGGGAAAAAGGTTTCATTTTTCAAGTACTGAAACGCACCCATCGTCTCATGCACAGGGTCGCAGCTGGTCAGATTACACTCAAAGTTTTTATTTTTTCTTCCTTACTGTAATTTAAGGTTTTGGGGTTGTATTGGGTAAAAGGAAACTATAGACTGTAGATTTTAGTATGTAACTTTGTAATTGGTTAAATGTCTTAGGCATCTGAGAACCAGCGTTAACACAACAGTCGCTTGTGTTAAGCATCTAAACAACTGGTTTAGATGCTTAAATTCTTTTCTGAGACACAGTCTCTGTTTTTGGTGAGATTTTAACCCCAACAACTATTCGGGTTTTTATACTAAAAAGATACAAATGGAGTTAGGTAAGATCTATATTTGTCTGTAAAAGAAATGGCTGTTTTGTTTCCTTGTTGGTTAGTGTTTTGTACGAAGCCAGTTGGCAGTTTCGAACCAGATTTTCTTTTTTCAATAAGTTTTGGCTTTATCCCAGTGAGTGCACTAGCCTGGTGTTAACTAGAAATAGACTGATGTTCAGCAGACAGGATAATGAGGGAAGAGCCTAACCTGGGTAACTTAAAAAAAAAAAAAACAGTCAGTCACTGAATAAGAGAGAACATTGAACTTTTTCATTTAAGCACATTTCATGCGAAGGACTGAAACAAACTTTGTTGATTCTGAGGGTTCCAGAGTATCTGTTGAGACTTGCAAAACCTCACAGCCGCTCAAGAGAAAATACGCTCCAATGTGGTGTAGTGAATATTACCTGCAGGCAGCGCTGCAGGGAGCTGCAGTGTAAGGCAATGGAGAACATGCATAGAGTTAATAGAGTGGTAGCTCTTATCCATATATGAGCTCAGAGAATCACTGAGGCTACAAACAAAACTATGAATGAAGGAGGTAAATGTTACCCATGATTATTATCATAGTGTAAAAATCCAAGGCAGTCAGACCAGACAGGTAAATGTTAAAATATCTTTATTATACAGTAAACAGCAAAACTACACAGAACCAACATGATCCTGCTGTAAGCCTTCATCAGCCTTCATTCATTGTACAAAAACAGCTCATTAAAGATGCATTTTCTGTATTGTACAGTAAACACATGATCACAGTCTAAAGACCAGGAACCTTCCACAAAGCTGGCTTACCAAGTTAAGTAAATATCCCGAAATCAATATATTTATGAGGCTGTTTTAGTACACAGACACAAAATCATGAACTGTTATTGAGTATTTTGAACACATTCACGTAATTTAGAGCTAGTTTCATAACAGAGAAGCTTCATTTCCTCACGCTATACCACCCAGCTGTAGACATAAAAAAAATACAAAACAACAAAGACATGCCAATATCATGTATTTTACAGACTTGGAAAGTTAGCCGTGGTAGGACAGAAATCCATTTGGCTTCCAGTTTTTAATTTTGATTCATTCTGTCCAAAATTCATTTGTAACTGACTTTTGATCATTTCAGTGTTGATCACTGTATATGTGAACATTTTATGAAGCTTCTTGAGTTAACATTTAGAAGAAATACTTATTATTTATGCAAGATGCATGTTTATATATCATGTACACAATATAACATTACATTACACCAAAGGCCTTTTTTTAGATGCTCTTATCCAGAGCGACTTACAAGGCAAAGTGCATAAGAATGGTACAAAAAGTGCAGAAGATAACCCTAGAGAGGGGTAAAGTGCCAAAGATGACAGAATAGATCACGACTCCACTACAGAGTTTTCTCCACTCTAGAAAAGGAGAAAATTAACAACTACCTAGGTTATTTACTGTAAAAATGTAAATTACTGTAAAAAACAAGTGCAGATAAGAGTAGAGACATTACAAAGAGCAAGGGAGGGGAGTGGAGAGGTGCAGCCTGAAGAGGTGAGCATTCAGCAACACACTATAACAACATGCATGAGAAAAAGCATTTAAGAAACCATGCAACATTTTGCAGGTTATTTAACATCTGTAACAACAGACTCAAGATTTGTATATCAATTGCTCAGCTTTGCAATAATCACTGCTATTTGTTATATTCTGCACCCATAACACACTATTTCAGATCATAAATCAGATCATAAATGATCAAAAATATTTTAAATGATTTAAATACTCTTTGGCAGCTACAGGGACGAGGAATGCAATACTCAGTGAATTATATTCTTTCAAGAAGTACCTGATTATCAGAGCTAAACAGAGCGATCTCTGTGAATAAAAGAGAACTCAAACAGCAGAGAGAAGCACTCAGTCAGGCCTGGTACCATCAAGGATTTCTAAGCGGAAGCTGAGCTTGAAGCTGAGTCTTCAGTCTCTGAAACTGAGAAAATAAGATCTTAGTTACAAATATTAAAAAGCAGACGCAACAGTATAGTTAAAGCAGCATAACATTTACATACTCACCTTCAGCTGCAGTGTACGCTGGCTTAAGGGAAGTCTGGGAACCTACATTGTAATGACATAAAATCGTCAGTAGTCAGCAGTGTTTTCCCTTTCCTCAATTGTATACATGTTCCCATATACATATACATTTTTATTCTCTCACCTTTGCGTCTCCTCTTATACACGACAAATGCAAGGATGCCAAAGATCAGACCCAGGACAATCACTACAGCAACAGTAGTCATGACTGCAGTGTTTGGACCATCTCCTGGTTCTGTAAAACAGTGTAACACATTGTCACCCGATGCACTTTGATTATCTAAAGTTAAATGATTGAAAAAGATTTTTAAAAGACAACTGGTGTATCCTTTGGAAATGTAGCAGCTTTTATACATTTAAAACTAAATGTACAGCACATGTTGTTCCTCCGTACCCCACTGACCCAACAGTAGTGAAGCACAAAGCCTCCCTTTACCTGTATTACCCCAGCCAATGTCCAGCTTGTTGTCCAGAGTAAGGTGTGTGACAGAGCAGGTGTAACGGTGTCTCTCTCTCAGCTCCTCTGCACCCACACTCAGGGTCCTCCTCAGCTGGTAGGTCCCGTCTCCGTTGGGTAACAGAGCCCCCAAAATCAGCTCCTCTTCTGGGATGGGATGTCCGTCTCTCAGCATGGTCAGGTTGATGTGTCGAGAGTAGAAGCCGGTGGCCAGACAGCTCAGCTTCACCCCTCCAGTCTCTGGGTGTGTGTTATGGAGCAGCTCGACTCTAGGGCGCTCTGAAGAGGGGAAACACACAGCAGGGCATCACAGCAGCCAGATAAACTGCAGTTTGTCTATGATGAACCCACAAGCAGAGAGGCAGGAGAGTCAGATACACACTACATGAGGGTAAGGAACACAACAGAACATAAGTAGGGGAGAACACAGGTGGAAAAGGTAACCAGTAAATGCAGCTGAAACGAATAAGACAAATGGTAACACAAAAACATTATGGCGCCATCTAGTGGTCAGCAGAGGAAGCAGTAGCTTCAGTCCTCACAGTTCAATTTGTTCTCAAATAACTTCAACTAGAATTGATTCATTTCAATAGCTGTCTATGAAGGCAGCCCATCTTCACAGCTGGTACTGGAAAGTTTAAGCACAAACAAGAAAAAGAATCTCGTTAAGAACAGTAAAATTGCTTGTTTGGCAGAGCTAAATCTGTAAATTCACTGTAGTCAGGTGTGTGTTAAAGCACAGATACTGTACCTTTCCTCAGCACAATATTCTTTACTTTCTTCAGGTAGTGCTTCAATGTTTGGATGCAAATAGGCTGCAGTACATCCATAAAATGCATTGAAATAGAATCCATCTGTCTTTTGTTTAGCATGAGCACTGGCCATTGAAGGTTGAATGTGAAATTCTTCAAGCTGCAGGTTCTTGCTTCTGTTCCATCATAAGCATCCCACACCTTGACTGGACTCTCTGTGTCATTGTCCAGCTCACATCTTGTCAGTTTCTGATAGACATGAACACCTTTAAAACAAAGACACAGAGAAACAGGCAGACTCAAGAGACAGTTAAACCAACAGTCTCAGAACTTGATTCTTCCATTTATGATGCATGCTGTTGCTAGTTAATTATATAATATGCAGTACCTGCAAATGTGATAAGATGATCTGTCCAAATATCTCAGGAATGTTATTGGGGATTACACAAAATACGGGGCAAAAACTTCTACACTACATCAAACTAAAAAAAATAAAACCCATTTACATTACAATCATGAAGAGTAACTGATATGTTATGAACAGCTTTTTTATTCAATACAAATACAGAGCATTATTATGGTGAAGTTTCATTTTCCATGTGAACAGTTCCAGGTGTTATATGTGCATAATTATAATTTCTTGAGTACTTTTACAAGTGAATTCTACTTTTCCTCTTTAGTTGAAAAATGAAAAGTTTTTATATGATCATCCTGAAATTTATTGCAAATTATCAACATCATAAACACATACTATTTCAGACATAGATTTAAAATTCTTTTCTTTCAATTTTTCTTTTCTCCACAGTCATAGGTCTATCCCATGTCTGCATGATCTTCTGTGTGCAGGTAATGGTACAGTCCAGCATGTCAGTATATGTTTCACTCTTCTGTGTGCAGGTAATGGTACAGTCCAGCATGTCAGTATATGTTTCACTCTTCTGTGTGCAGGTAATGGTACAGTCCAGCATGTCAGTATATGTTTCACTCTTCTGTGTGCAGGTAATGGTACAGTCCAGCATGTCAGTATATGTTTCACTCTTCTGTGTGCAGGTAATGGTACAGTCCAGCATGTCAGTACATGTTTCACCATGGTGTGTCCATTACCTTACAGTGTGGAGCCCTCTTTTACAAGCTGACAGTACAGGCTCCCATTATGCCTGTCAACTGCAGTTAAACTTCATTCTAAACTTTATTGCACTGCATGGGGCAACTCACCTCTGGTGGGATTGCTTACTGGGTGTATCAGAGTCAATCTTTGCTTCATGGTGATGTAATCTCTTACTGCTTTAAATTTAAAATCCTCATGTATGACATCATCATCGCGATCCATTGAGTCCTGCGGGAGCCGAGAGATTAACTTCTTGATCTTGTCGTCGTAGTACAGAATCTGAACATCGTCCACCATAAACACCATGCTGAATTCTGGGAACTGTGTCTCTCCGTGTATGAGTGTAGAAAATACCCAGAGAGAGTGTGAATCTGTGGGGCAAAGTATGAATAGTGGTTAGTAGAGCTGGATCAGAAGTCAACTCTTTTAGTATTATTAGCAGGCCATCATTAGCACTTAGGACCCCAGTGATTTCAGCTGTAACTCCATAAAGTGGTTTTAACAGTCAAAAACAAGTTATGTGGACATCTGGATACCTGTGTATACCTGTATTGGTTTGTCTGACTTGTGAACCCTTTTAGCTTTTTCTTTAAAGTCTTTATTTTCCATGAATGGTTTAGTTGCAGTCAGCTGAGGGGGGGTGGGGGAGTGTACGCATAATGACTGGCAAAAAAACTCTTTTTTGTTCTAGTTTTTGTTCTAGTCAAGGCACATGGAATTTCACTCTCCTTTCATATTGATTTATTATTATTATTATTATTGCTGTCACTTGCGTCAACTTATTCAGAATGCTTACCCTTCATTTTAAAAGTGTTTTAAGTTATTTTTATAATCACAAACTATATACAATTATAACTCCATTGATATTTTCTCTAAAATCCCAAAGATCTTCACTTCTCTGCCAGTAGCCTGATCTCCTGAGATTGTTTAGACTGTTGAAGGGAAAGCAGCAGGCACATACACTCTAAATATGTCAGTTGATCATTTGATTTATACATCATTTATGTAGAGAGAGAGAAAATTTGTAATTTGTTCATTACAATCGTGAAGTCAAACTGAATTTAACTGACTGGTTTTTTTGGTCAGTCAACAAATACTGTCTTACATTTCCCAGCTGTGAAAAATGTTATTTCGATTTAGCTGGTGAAGCATGTTAGCTGTGCTACCTAGTATGAATACTGGAAATACAAATGTAAATTTACATCAGGTAAGTAAAGGCTTTACCTGTGTGAGCAGCTGCAGCCTGTAAAAGGAGCAGAAGTGCTGTTACTCCTTCCATTGTTCCATCAAAAAGCCAAAACTCACTGAGTTACTGTCAGTTTTGCACTTTTGATCACAAGCTTATCATGTGATGCATGATGGGTGTTGAAGGAAGAATTACTCTCTCTGAATTAAATAATTAAACATTTTATTTGCAAAAGGGGTGTGCCACCAGGCCATAACGCCTGATGTTTTCTACTGGGGGAAAGACAAGATCATGGAAACAACTAAATGAAAAAGAACTTGTATTTTTAAGTAATTCAATCATAATTATAAGGGTATCTACACATGCATTTCATATTAATAGCAAGACTAATTTCTGCTATTTTTGCTGTAAAAAAGGTTTACAATCAACACTTAATATGTGAGCTTCCAAGGCAACATAAGAGAGCTGACAAATTTGCAAAGACGTCAAATAGTTGGTGTCTGAATTGGAGTGAAGTAGAGTCTTCTTAAACATGCTGCTAGATTCCTGAGACAAAAGCTTAAAAAACTTACGTACACCACAGAAACATGCTAAGATCTCATTAGTACATAACGCAGGTAGGACATATAAAATCATTCACAAAATTCTGCCTTCAGAATTCTTCTCTGTGCTCTGTGTCTCCACTACTCTCTTGTGTAATGTCTCCCTCCTTACTCTCTACAGTTTCCTTGGCATCATGGTCACATGATATTCAGTCTAAGCAGGCGTCTACAACGTTATGTGATGTAGTTGTAGAATCAGACCTGCAGATGACGGTCTGTTGTCACTGTCAGAGAAGACCTGCAGTGGGAATTATAGGATTGCTTCTTTGTTGCTTTCGGTTTCAGATTTGAATCATCTATTGATTTACATACACAGAGACACATAATACCATGTTTGGATGACCTATGTGCTTGTGAACAACAGCAAGCAAGCAAGTTGTTTAAGGTCATAAATAGTCGCGTTATAACAGTGATTGTTAGCTATTAAGTGAGATACTGGCTCACTTTAAATATATTCATTATTGCCATCCGGAAGGTCCACGACGGACTGAGCTGCATTTAGAGATGGGCTATGACCCTGCCGTTTTAGTTTTTGCTTTAAAATTCCAGTAGACCCACACTCTATATCTATCTATCTGTAGCGTGATAATTCTTTAGTTGACCAACCCTACACCAGCAAAGTGAACTCCTTTCAGCCGCTCCGCAGTGGTGTCGGAGCGATTCACTTAAATGCGTCATTCGCATTTTTTTTAGTTAATAGGAATGTATTTCTGCATCAGTTTATATTAATTTCAAGCGTATGAACAACTAAAACACTCACCTGTTTTAACAAATGAAGCCTGTGAGAGAACAAGAAGCATAGTTATTCCTTTCATGATTGCTTATTTATCAAAAAGCTAGCTAGCGAACTGAATATCTCTGCCTGTCTGCCAGCCTTAACGGCCCTGCTGCATTACCTGTATCTACCTGGCTCCTGGCACATACTTCCTGAAATATGCGGATGAGGAACGGAGCTCTAGAAGAAATTTCAATCTAATGGTCAGTAGATCAACCCAAACGCCAGGGTGCTTCTTTCGTCCAGTTGGTAGATCCAAAATAAAATGAATATAAACCATAGATGCAAACCCTTGATAATGGAAAGAATCATAACTATAAATGACTGACGTGCAGCAGCTAAGAATAACTGTTGGAGTTCAGTTTTAGCTTTGATATTTTCAGTATTTAAAATATCTGTGTGGATCCAGTGTATTCTGATGTCATCTTAATGTACAGTAAAAAATATTTTTTTATGAATGAAATGGACTGAAAAGATAACACTTGAGGATTGTACTGTAAACTAGATTTAACATCTTACCCAGAGTTCAAAGCAGAAATTTATACATTAAAATGATTTCATTATCAAAAAATACCATGACTACACTCAGTATTTTGTGGCTTAAAACTTTTTAATGGTCCAGAAAATTGAAAAAGGACATCTATTTACAATATAAAATATAAAACAATGTCACTCTGAAAAAAACATTATGTACATTTGCTGAGGAGAACATTCAATATATGATCATACAATCTCATCATGTCACTGGCTTGAGAGGAAAATGGGAGATATTTTTATTGAGCCTTGGAAAGGAAGAATGAAAATGCAGAGATATTTGTTGTTATAGCCCTTTAATCCAGCCCTTTATCAATGTCACTAACTGATTGGGGTTCAGGTCCTCCCACCCAATTTCACTCCTCTGTGTAGTTTTGGGCCCACCCCTGCAGATTTCGTGCAGGTGCAACAGGTCCAAGATTAATTTATACAAGAGACCCTAAACCAGGGGTGTCAAACTGCAGTCCTGGAGGGCCGCAGTGGTAGCTGGTTTTTGGTGTGTTTTAGCACTTAATTGATTAATTAAAATCACTGGTTGGCTAAAGAGTCCACACACCTGGTTTCCAAGGCCTAAAATGGCTGCCAATCGAAAGGAAAAAACAAAAACCCGCAGACACTGCGGCCCTCCAGGACTGGAGTTTGACACCCCTGCCCTAAACAGAAGACATCAGCAGTCAGGCTAGCCTTGCACAATGACTTCCAAGTAAGATGAGTTGGGATGATAGCAGACACACACACATCTTGTGTTATTCAGGCTTGTTTTTCTTTTTAAAGATATAGATGTGGTCTCACCTGGAAGAGGAAAAGAAACTGGGGAAAAGAAACTGTACAAAGTGGGGGTTTGAGAGTATTTTCAATATGGAGGGAACTTTTGTTATTTTGTTTTATGTTTGAAAACATGTAAAGCAGTGCCCCAAACTCCCATTAAAATGTTTTTTTAAATCCTGTGGTGAGTTTGCAGCAGCTGTGGTGAGTTCACCTTCCCTGCTTCAGATTTGGAAATCACTGTGACCCTGTTTTTTGTTTATTTTATAAATGCATGCTTCTTGCACACAGACTCCATCCTCTGAAGAGCAGGCCAGTAGTGCCAAAGTCCTGGGGTGTAATGGGCTGGGTCATAACACTGGTGCTGAAGAAGTTTGTAGCTGAGTCTTCTTACGCTGAAACTGAGACCATAAGAAGACAGTGATGTATTTTTCAAAAGAACCCACAGCAGTGTACTCCAGTACAAACAGTATAATAATTACATTATCACCATTTAGCTGATGCTTTTACCCAAAGTGATTTTACAGTTGATTATGCTAGCCAAGAACCAATACACACCTGGGAGCTGAATGTGGGGTTAAGGGCCTTGCTCAAGGGCCCAACAGCAATGGTGTTCTTGCTGTGGCTAGACTGGGGCTTGAACCACCAACCTCAGGGGTCCCAGTTATTTACCTTAGCCAATAGACTACAGGCTGCCCCTAGATAGACACTCACCTCTCGCAGCTGAATATTCAGGGGCCTGGCAATCTACAATGTAAGAGCACATCATAATTAACAGATAATAGATACTCCCAAATTATGACATACTTATAAATATTTCCTTTCTTACCTTTGAGTCTCTTCCTTATGGATGAAAAATGCCAATAGGCCAGAAATCAGAAGCAGAACCACTATAACCACTACAACCACTCCAATAATGATTGCAGTGTTTGGACCATCCTTTGGTTCTGTAGATCAATGTAATATATTGTCACAAACAGTATATTGTCTGAACATGTTGGAAATACTACTGTAAGTCACACTAGTCTTCTAAATGCTTACATGTAAATGAGCTCTAGTGTAAGTTTAATGTTACTAAAAAAACAAAAATGTACATACAGTATGCTGCTGTTCCTCCTCACCCCTTATCCTTAAGAACTGTAGCAGATTTTATAAATGTAAAACTAAATATACAATACTGTACGTTGTTTTTCCTGTCTGTACCTCACTGACCCCACAGTAGTGAAGCACAAAGCCTCCCTTTATCTGTATTACCCCAGCTGATGTCCGGCTTGTTGTCCAGAGTAAGGTGTGTGACAGAGCAGGTGTAATGGTGTCTCTCTCTCAGCTCCTCTGCACCCACACTCAGGGTCCTCCTCAGCTGGTAGGTCCCGTCTCCGTTGGGTAACAGATCCCCAAAATCAGCTCCTCTTCTGGGATGGGACGTCCATCTCTCAGCATGGTCATGTTGATGTGTCGGGGGTAGAAGCCGGTGGCCAGACAGCTCAGCTTCACCCTTCCAGTCTCTGAGTGTGTCTTACGGAGCAGCTCGACTTTGGGGCGCTCTGAACAGGGGGAAACAGCATTGCATCACATCAGTGGGACAAACAGCAGTTACAGAGATGCAGGAAATTTCAGCTGAAATCCCCCCATATTTTTCCAGTCTCTGTAAGTGTCTTGGCAGGCATACTGACTTTAGGGTGCTCTGAAGAGGGGAAGCATAACCATACCTCACATCAGCCAGAAAAACAACATGCACAGATATGTAGGCAAGTTGAAATTCACCTTTTAGGAGAAAGTTATCCAGCTTTACTATAGAATATCCCATATTTCTTAAAGAAATACCAGCTGGGAACATATTTTGTCATATTTCCAACTGTCACAAGGAATCAGCATGATCAGGAGTTCAGCATTTCAGCATGAACTCAGCCTAATGCCAGCTGCATGTGTGGATATTTGCTAAAGCCTACTCTGGCAACAGACAATAACAAAGTACAGTGACTTGACACTTAACATTATGTCATGCTCTGCTGAAGATTCATTTTAGTCAGGAATACATTAAAGGTTAAAATGTTTATCTTACCTTTTCTCGACAAAACATTCATTTCTTTCCTCAATGTTTTGTTGCAAAGAGGCAGATAAGTTACCTTAAAATCATTTAAAACAGTCTCTTTTTTAAATAGGTCCCACTGAAACTGTGGCCATAGAGGGTTGAATGTGTAATTCTTCATGTTGTAACTCAGTGTTTCTATTCCATCATAAGCAGCCCTCATCACAGCCATACTCTCTCTGTCATCGTGCAGCTCACATCCAACCAGCTTCTGATAGACATGAACCCCTTCAGCACAAACACACAGAAAGACAGACAGACACAGGAGGCAGATAAGACAAATAACTCTTTATTACTTCTTTTTAAATTAAAAATGGAGGCGCAAAGTGGAGTACTTTCTTTATTACCACCTGCCATTGTGCTCTGTGATAGCGACACATGAAGAGAGTCATGCATCATTCACCTGAAATGACTATCTTTGTATGTCACTGTCCCAGGGTGCAATGGTAGGTCTACTTCTAACCCAAACACAGGAAGTCTTACTTTTTAACCTGCTCTGTTCTCTACATGACTTTCAGATGAGGTGATGCCTGGGCTTCTGGCACAATGTGAGAAGTCTTATTTCTATAATTGATGATGTAAGAGTTCTGGATCTCTCTGCTGATCCGATGTCACTGTCTTCCCAGAACCTTCACTTAAAAAAATCAGTGGCATATACTGACATTTGTATCGATGGCTAAAACCTTCACCGCTGGGACAGCTAAAATAAAGGAGTGGGTGAGCCCATATGTGGTTCATCAAACTGTAGTGTCAAAGTGCTGCAATCAATTACAAAGCACAAACCCCACCTGCCATATCAAATCCCTGCCCCTTTCACCTGACTCACCCTCAGTGTGATTGGACACCCTCATCATATTGTCTAATCGGCCTTTCATCGCTCGCTCCAGGTGAGCTATCACAATCTCATAGCCCTCAGGTATAGCATCTTCTCCTTGAGCTGTTGTGTTCTGTGGTCTTCGAGAGACGACCCTCTTGATGTTGCTGTCATAATACTGTACCTGAGTATCATCCACCATTAACACTATGCTGAATTTTGGGAACTGTGTCTTTCCATATATGATTGTCGCCAGTGTCCAGAGAGAATATGACCCTATGTGGAAAGATTAGAGCCAACATTAGCGAAGCTACCATCTTATTGTGTAATCTCCAGTAGTTAAACCTTATGGGATGAGTCAGTCATTGCATTAGAAAGCTACTACTCATTTTATATCTTTAATCTTCACCTGCCACGAGATACAGAGCATCTGTGTGGCTAAACCTGACATGGTGCATTTACCCATTTGCTGATGTTTACCACTGTGCATTGGCCCTTTGAGTAATATAACAAACACAAGGAATAAATCACATTGGAATGTGCAGTTGTATGAAAATAAACCACAACAGGGTGATGTGATACGGCCCCAAGTAGAAGCTGAGGGACCATTTACCCCTCAGAAGTGGTATATATTTATACAACTACACAACAATGAGTGGTTTATTCCATGGCCAAGTAACTCAACACCCAAAATACTAAATTACAATTTTGTCACATTAAGAAATAAAAATTATGACTGTCTATGTGAACATAGGCTACAGGTGACGTAGCTAGTCCGTTGCTCACTAACTGCAATTTATTTAATGCTTGGGTATTTTAATAAATCTACACAGCTGAGAAAAACTAAGAATCACAATAAAGAGGAGGCAATTACATTTTAAAGAAGCATAGCTATGTTGACATTAATTGAAATTGTTATAACTCAAGCATAATTGCACCGTGTACATACATGCCAGCTTATGTAATTGATTTTTGGTATTTTCTGAAAACTGGTCCTGACCCTCTAGAGCAGTTTGCCTGTGTGCTGTTTGCCTATTTCTAATTTTCAGAGAAGGGCTCGCCATTCAAAGTAGAATTGAAGCAAATTCTGGCTTCTTTGTTTGTGAATTGAACGTTTTCATGTAAAACAATTTAGATGTTCCAAAAAAGCCCATTTCATAACGCAAACAGGCAGCTTATGTACAACAGTCACATGGATGGTATATATTTATGAACTGTTTCCTATGACTTTACAGATTCGTTTTCCAAACCCCCAAACGATTTCAGGGAAGACCAAAAGGTGTTTTCTGAGCCTGTCATAAAGACCAAGTCGGACGCACGGCTATTATATATTCACCGTTTAGCTTACTCCTGGCGCATATATTTCATTCAAGATAATTTATACATGAATATTGTGTTTGACTTACGGATTGTTTGAATTAAAACGGGAAGCATAAACTATCTGAAGGAATTTGTGAAGTGTGTCGATTTCAAAAAGGAAATTAAGCTGGTGCCGTCGAGTAGGTGTATTAACAAAATCAGTCATAGACTATCTGTTTTATCTCAACGGCTAACTGCAATATCTTTCAAAATGACTGACATGCGCAACCCGCTTCATACACTGCTTCAGAAATGTGTGTACAAAATTCACAAACTACTGCAAACGGCGAAACTCTGGTTTGCGTAGTTCTTAGTAGGTCACTAACCGAAGAAAATGAATCGCACTAGGTCTGATTAGTTTCCAACTACTAAACAGTGACGCCATGGAAAGGGAAAACGTTTTATGCATTTTGGGAGAGATATTTTTCCTGATTTTCATAAAGGCCGGCACATTTCGATTCGGACAGGCAGGGAGAACCCTGCGTTCTTTCAAAAATTAATATTTACAAATACATGAAAACACTACACGATAGAGAGACTGATCAAATACTGTGCATGTAATTGTCCGTTTGGAATCTAGGGTGCGTCCCATGACAAAAAAAAAAAAAAGTCTACTCCTTTCCTTCACTGCTACTTCGTTTCCTCCTTCCTCTTATCGAACATTGGAGAGAGTAAAGAGGTGGGGTGGTAGTGGAGGAAAGAAATTCTCGACTATTGGTACGCACATCTATACGTGTCCTCCCTTTAAAAAAGGGCAGATCACACCCGAGGGTTTGCCAGTAAACCTGTTTATCAAGTCATCTAGTATGCAAGTCACCTCGGTAAACATCCTTATAGGAAAAAAAATATATTAGACATTTTCGTTTACAGACAGATAACTGAATTCGTTACTCGCTAAAAACACTTGAGTAAGAGTAAAAAGCATGTGCAGCCCATTAAGAGTAACTTGAAAAGTATTCGTTCCTTAAAAAATGTAAGCCAGCACATTTGAGTTACTTGTAACGTGATACTACCCACCACTGATGTTACCCAAATTGTATAACTAGCGGTTCAGTTGTGAATTACAAGTGCATGAAAGGTTCACCTGTGTCAATAGCTGCAGTCTGTAAAAGTAGCAGGAGTATCGGTATGACTCCCATAGTCCTCAGATCTTTAACAGACTTGAACTTGAACTTTCATCCATGATTAAATTTCACTTCTGGGGACAAATAAATCATATGTCACTTGGCAGTAGAGGTGGGGTGGGTCCAGATTTTTTAAAAGCATTTCTCATTGGAAGGAGGGTGGAGATGAGGTGACAGTGGGAAAAAGGAGCTTTCATTTTTCAAGTACTGAGACGCACCCATAAAAGGAACGGCTATATTTTGTTTCCTTGTTTGTTAGTGTTTTGTCTAATGCCAGTTGGCAGTTTTGAAACCAGATTTTCTTTTTTCAATAAGTTTTGGCTTTAACCCAGTGAGTTCACAAGCCAGGTGTTAACGAGAAATAGACTGATGTTCAACAGACAGGATAATCAGGAAGGATCCTTACCCGAGTAACTTTAACAAATTCAGTCTCAGAATAAGAGAGAACATTGAACTTCTTTTATTGAAGCACATTTCATGCGAAGGACTGAAACAAACTTTGTTGATTCTGAGGGTTCCAGAGTATCTGTTGAGACGTGCAAAACCACACAGCCGCTCAAGAGAAAATACGCACCAATGTGGTGTAGTTACAGAATAGTACCTACAGAGGGAGCTGCAGTGTACGTAGATGGAGAATATGCAGAGAGTCTTGGGAGTGGTAGCCCTTATTCGTAAATGAGCTCAGAGAATCACTGAGGCTATAGACGATACTATGAGTGAAGGGGGTAAATGTTACCCATGATTATCATGATAGTGTAAAAATTCAAGGCAGTCAAACCAGACAGGTAAATATAAAAATACTTTTATTATACAGTAAACAGCAAAACTACACAGGACCAACATTCTCCTGCTGTAAGCCTTAATCAGCCTTCATTGAACAAAAATAGCTCATTAAAGACACATTTTCTGTATTGTACAGCAAACACACCATCACAGTCTAAAGATCTGTCCAAAGACCAGGAAGGTATACCACAAGCCTGGCTAAAAAAGTTTATCAAATATCCTGAAATCAAAATATTTAAGAGGCTGTTTTAGTACACTGACATAGAGTCATTAATTGTTATTGTTTATTTTGAGCACATTAACCTCATTTAGAGCTAGTTATATAACAGAAAAGCTTTATTTTCTCACACTATTTACTAAAGTATCCAGACAACCTGTAAACCTGTTTTGTGATACACCATCCAGCTGTAGACAAAAAAAAAAACAAAACAAAAAAGACATGCCAATAACATGTATTCTACAGACTTGGAAAGTTAGCCGTGGTAGAACTAAAATCTATTCGGCCTCCAGTTTTTATAGTTGATTCATTCTGACCAAAATTAATTTGTGACTGATTTTTCATCATTTCAGTGTTGATCAATGTATATTTGAACATTTTATGAAGCTTCTTGAGTTAACATTTAGAAGAAATACTTATTTGTGCAAAACATATGTTTATATATCATGTACACAATACAACATTACATTACATTAAAGTCCTTTTTTTAGATGCTCTTATCCAGACCAACTTACAAGGCAAAGTGCATAAGAATGGTACAAAAAGTGCAAAGTTAACCCTAGAGAGAGGTAAAGTCCCAAGTGCCAAAGGTGATTGAATAGATCAGGGCTCCCCTACCAACTATCTAGAAAAGGAGAAAATTAACAGCTACCTAGGTTAAAACAAAGTGCCATTAAAAAAAAGTGCAGATAAGAGTAGAGATATTACAAAGAGCAAGGGAGGGGAGAGGTGTAGCCTGAAGAAGTGAGTCTTCAGTAACACACTATAACAACATGCAGCTTGCAACACACTATTTACAACATCCATGTGAAAAAGCATTAAAGAAACCATGCAACATTTTGCAGGTTATTTAACATTTGTAACAACAGACTCAAGATTTGTATATCAATTGCTCATCTTTTCAATAATCACTGCTATTTGTTATATTCTGCACCCATAACACACTATTTCAGATCATAAATCAGATCATAAATGATTAAAAATAATTAAAATGATTTTAAACACTCTGTAGCAGCTACAGGCAAAAAGAATGCAATACTCAGCGAATTATATTATTTAAAGAAGTACCTGATTGTCAGAGCTAAACAGAGCGATCTCTGTGAATAAAAGAGAACTCAAACAGCAGAGACAAGCACTCAGTCTGGCCTGGTACCATCAAGGATTTCTAAGTGGAAACTGAGCTTGAAGTCTCTGAGTCTTCAGTCTCTGACACTGAGAAAATAAGATCTTAGTCACATGTTTAAAAAATCAAACGCAACAGTATAGTTAGATTTAGTAATAGTTACATACTCACCTTCAGCTGCAGTGTACACAGGCTTAAGGGATGTCTGGGACCCTACATTGTAATGATATGAATTCATCAGTAGAGGGCAGTGTGTTTCCCTTTCCCCAATTGTAACATTCCCATATACATGTAGATTTATTCTCTCACCTTTGCCTCTCCTCTTATACATGACAAATACAAGGATGCCAAAGACCAGACCCAGGGCAATCACTACAGCAACAGTAGTCATGACTGCAGTGTTTGGACCATCTCCTGGTTCTGTAAATCAGTGTAACACATTGTCACCTGATGCACTTTGATCATCTAAATTGATTGAAAAAGATTTTAAAAAGCCTACTGGTGTATCCCTAGGAAATGTAGCAGCTTTAATACATTTAAAAGTAAATGTGCAGCACATTGTTGCTCATCCCTGCCACACTGACCCCACAATAGTGAAGCACAACGCCTTCATCTGTATTACCCCAGCTGATGTCCAGCTTGTTTTCCAGAGTAAGGTGTGTGACAGAGCAGGTGTAATGGTGTCTCTCTCTCAGCTCCTCTGCACCCACACTCAGGGTCCTCCTCAGCTGGTAGGTCCCGTCTCCGTTGGGTAACAGAGCCCCCAAAATCAGCTCCTCTTCTGGGATGGGATGTCCGTCTCTCAGCATGGTCAGGTTGATGTGTCGGGGGTAGAAGCCGGTGGCCAGACAGCTCAGCTTCACCTCTCCAGTCTCTGGGTGTGTGTTATGGAGCAGCCTGACTCTGGGGCGCTCTGAAGAGGGGAAACACACAGCAGTGCATCACAGCAGCCAGACAAGCAGCAGTTTGTGATTCTCCACATCAGAGAGAAATATCCATCCAATTTTCTCATAATATTTACAGATGTCTGTCATGATGTTATATTGGGGTTCTAGTTTTGAAAGCAAATAATACATAACACATAAACATGAAAAAAACAGCAGGGATGGTCTTGAGGTGTTCTAGTTTAAGAGTAACTAAAACAAGTCGTAATGTAAATACTTTTATGATAGCTATTAAGGCAATCAATTCTCACCTGTATAGAAAACATGAAAACAAATCCTCTGAAGGTCAGAGGTCAGGAAAACAGGCAATACTGAAAGACTGTGATAATATATCCCCCATCACTAATTTAACATTGTAGCCAAGCTCATGCTAATTTAACTGTGACATCACAAACATGTTGATTGCTGAGGAAACTCTATTATTCAAAATTTACTCAGGTCCAGTATGCGCACACTGTACACTATATAAGGGCAGACTGAAGGTGCACTGTAGTCAGGTGTGTGTTAAAGCACAGATACTGTACCTTTCCTCAGCACAACATTCTTTACTTTCTTCAGGTAGTGCTTCAGTGTTCGGGTGCAAAAAGGCTGATATATGTTTACAACTTCCCATAACATTGTCTGTAACTCGCGTTCACTGTTCATGAGCACAGGCCATAGAGGGTTGAATGTGTAATTCTGCTTGTTGTAACTCATTGCTTCCATTTCATCATAAGCCTCCCACTGCATGGTTTTGCTGTCCTTCTCATTGTCCAGCTCACATCCAGCCAGTTTCTGATACACATGAACTCCTTCAGCACAGAGACAGAGAGAAACAGACAGACACAGGAGGCAGATATGCCAACAGTCTCAGGACTCAAACATATGTATTAGCAATGCACTTGTTGATAGTTTATTACATAAGAATACAATAGAACCTTCAAATATCAGGACCTAAAACTTAAGAATTATTTACAGTAACTGATTCTTTATGAATTGGTTCTTTGAATCAAAGGGAACATTCATTCTGAATTGCACTGCATATTATTAACATAATTTCAATAATATGGTGTTAATAATTTTATTTCAAAGCTTTCAATCCTATCTCAACATGATCTTCTGTCAGAGTATAAGGCTGAACACTAGTATGTCTGTTCTTAGGAACATGTGATCAGTAAGTACATCAGTGTGTTACTTTATTGACTGGAGCCCATCTTTCCTGGCTGACACTACAGGTTAGAGTTGTGTTATGGGTCTGACTGTGTTATTTGCAGCCACAGTCAGTACTAACATGAGCAGGAGTTAGTCTAGACCATGAGGCAATGTGTGGGGTAACTCACCTTCTGTGTGATTGTTAAGAATTTTTATTTGATGTGAGTTTCTTTTCATGCCAGTATAAGCTGCTTCTGCGAAATAGAGAGCGTCCTGACGTATGGTATCATCTTCTATATCCTCTGAGTTCTGCTGTAATCGCGGGATGAACTTCCTCTCATTGCTGTCGTAGTACAGAACCTGAACATCATCCACCATAATCACCCCACTGAATTCTGGGAACTGTGTCTCTCCGTGTATGAGTGTAACAAATCCCCAGAGAGAGTTTGAAGCTGTAGGGAAAAGGAATAAACATGGACATTAAAACTGCACTTTATACTGCAGTATTCATTAGCTAAGTGTCAGTTTTGTTAACCTAAGATGTCATTGGCGTACCAGTATGCCAGTATTGAGTATTCCCTCAGCCTGGTAGTAGTACCCTGTGTAAGTACCCTGTGTACAAGGGACTCAGACATAACCAACCCAGGTAATACACCTTGTTTTGTGTGTGTTTTGGCTCACCTGATTTTTTGACATGTTTCTCTTTTCTGTTCAGTCTATATTTCCCTCTTTCGCCAACATTGTGCCTACTACACGATCATTCTGCCACAAACCCCTCAACCGAACACACCAAACTCATACTTATCTCATCACCATTGCAGAAAAAACCATACTTCTGAACTGGAAAACCCGGCACAAACTCAGTTTCGCACAATGGCTAAACTTACAGACCATTTATCATTCGAAAAATGTACTGCTACTTTAAGAAATGAAATGGAACATTTCCATAAAAACTAGGCACCTATAATTATTTATCTGAATTTGCCAATAAATTAATTCTACTTAACATTTTGTTCAAGTGCTAATGCATCCACTCATACACGCAACCATGTAGTTAAGCACTCACTCACCATTGTTACTGTTGTCACCACTGTTATCACTCTTACTTAAATTGAAAATTAAAACAAGCCTGAGACAGTTTGAGCATAGTCAATAAAAACAACATAACACTTTTAATCATGTATTTGAATGTTTCATTATGAATCTTATGAATCAAGTGAGACACATAGGCTTCATGTGTCATAACTCCAAAACTCTCTCAGTTACTTTCACTTTTGCACTTGGAAGAATTCCTCTCTCTGAGTTGAATAACTAAATATTTTATTTGCAAAAGAGGTGTGCCACCAGGCCAGAATGCCTGATGTTTTCTACTGGGGAAAGACAAGATCATGGAAACAACTAAATGAAAAAGAACTTGTATTATTTCATAAGTAATGCAATCATAATTGAAAGGGAATCTACACATACATTTCATATTAAAGCCAAATGATTGGCAAAAATGTAAAAAGATAATTGGTTTTTCCTTTGAAAATGTGGCAGCTTTTTTACTGACATAAAACTAAATATACAGTATGTTGTTGTTCTAAACCAGTAATCAGATCAGGTTTGTGTATTTAGACCAATTATTGGCTTTTGATAATTCAGTGAAATTGCTTCCCTAGTTATTATTTTTGGCATGGAGTGATGAAAAGTCAATGATGCATTCTGAGGGGAATAATGAAAAATGTGTTGTTTAGAATCAATTACTATATACACCATCATTAATTAATTAATTAGTTAAGCATGTGCAATACCTATACCCCTGTGCAATATGTATAATATGTACACAGCCATACACTCAGCTCCGAGCGTATGTCATGATTACAAGTGTTATCTTTGGTTTTATGATTTGTTTGTTTCGTGCTTTTTCGTTTGTACTATCGTCGGGAAGCTAACGACGTTCTTTTGGCTAATCGGCTATCTTTTCCTATCTTTTTGGTTATCGGTTGACTGCTAGGTGTGGCTGATTAGTAATTGGTTTCAGGTGTGTGAGGTCTTTATATTACCCAGGGCTTCAGCATTTTTTGCGTTAGTGTCGTCTATTCACTTCGCCCGCTTAGGTAGAGCGTTTGTCCGCTGGTTTTTGGCTCAGTAAACCCTTGAATGTAGGTATAATGTAGGAATCTTTTACGAAGTTCTTTATTTTCTTTTTCTTGGGTGGGGGGGTTGATCCGTTTTTACCCGCCGGAGAACTTTGGTGTTGAAGTATCTGCGTAGTACTTCGCAGTTTGCTCTTTCTATATTAAGAGCTGTTAGTTATTTCACTCCTGAAGCCTTAGTTTCTTTTTATTTTTCTTAGAGTTGGGATTCTCCCACCGGAGTGTATTTATTTTGTTTTAGGGATTTTTTTCCCCTCTAATCTGTCTCCTTCGAGACCTTAATGGTTGAGGAATTAGTTCCTTAGCATTTTGTCTGTGTGTTGTGCACACTAAGTAGTCCCATCATCATCAGTCCTTGCAGCACATGTATGTTCTGTAAATATGTTCATTCTGAATGTAACGTATATCTCTGTGCAACATGTCTTAAATAGGTTCCTACATACGCAATATATTTTCATATTTGTGTCATATTATAAAATACATTTTTATTGCATATATTTTATTATATTTCCATCGTTTTTCATGCTTTCTTATTTCTTTTCTACCTCAGTGTATTACCTTGCATATAATTTCAGGACAATAAAGTGATTTAATTGCTCCAGAAATCTCAATGTTTTTCCCTGTGGATATGACAAGGAGCAGCTTGAATTTTAACTTAAACAATGCCCATCATGTCAACCAGACTAATAGTTCGTGAGCAGAAGATTAGATTTTTCAGTCTTATTTTTAATATTTGGGATTGGCTGAAAATGCAGGTAATTTCTTGTGGTAGCAATGTTTTTATCCGATCATGTTTTACCCGATCGTTTGGTACACATTTATGCCATAGGTCTGTGTCAAGGAACTTTTATTTACATGAATACCAGAGCAAGAAATGTTGTAATCTGATGTTTGCATTTGTTAGATCCAACTGTTTTTAATCGCCTGTAATTTGTTCATCCTGCAAATTCTGTTATTTCCAAGCAGTGGGAATTAATGTTTAGGTAGTACAGCTAATATCTATGTTTTCCATATCAAAATTATATTTTCCACGGCTAAAAAATTTGCTGTGGTACCTAATATGAATAACTGGAAATACAATCACAAATTAACATCTAGTAAGTAAAGGCTTTACCTGTGTGAACAGCTGTAGCCTGTAAAAGAAGTAGAAGCGCAGTTATTCCTTCCATTGCTCCTTCATCGTCGATGTGCCAGTTACGTTCACTTTTGCACTCTTGATAAGCTTATCGAGTGATGCAGGGTGGGTGTTTGAGGAAGAACACGTCACTGCACTGGGGGTTTGTCACCATGCCATAGCGCCTGGGGTTATCTGCGGGGGACAGGTTTTATATTTTAAGATGAAAATGGTAATTAGTGGAATTTTCTGCAGCTGTTTCAGTTACAGGAATCGCAAAATCAGTTATTGTGTCCAGCAGTGAAGAATCATGAAAAAGCAGGTCAAATAGTTGTTCTCTGAACTGGTTGCATTTCAGTCACAGAAATGGCAAGATTAATGTGTCAAGCGGAACAGCAGTGCAGGCTGTTGACGAGTCTTTTACTTTTTAAATTTTATCTGCATGGTGTACCATGAAGTGAATTTACTGATTATCTAGCTTTGGTAAATATCATTTTTTTTCATCTGAAAAAAGTATTTACTGATGTATTGATGAAACTACCTCTAATTCTACTTTAATGTCTTCAACATGCACGATAACACTCAATGACTATTTCTCTGTGATCTACACCTGCCTCTTCAGTATTTTTACCTCAGCATGTTTACCAAAGTTGCTAACCAGCTATCTTAGCAAACCAGCTTTGAGTGCATGACTGGACATGACTTTTGAATCATGTCCAGAACAGGAACAGGAGAATCACATCTGAACAGGAGCAGTCAGATGTGATTCTCCTCTGCTGACTCTGAGGGTTCCTACCTACCAAAACAGCTCCCAGCGCTGGTTCTGGAGTACCCCAGAGTATGGTGGTATTTTATCAAGGTGATCGAAAACATATTCCATCATTTCATGCTGAAACAGATTTTTAAAAAGTAGTTTTGTTTCAAAAACTAGGGGTGAGATTCAATCAAACATTTGTCCTTAACTTTGGTTCTCAGGTAAGTTTTAATTGCAAGTTTAGCAAAATGACCAAAATGCATCCCCCTTGTTAACCTGCCATCCCCCCTCCATTGTGTGTGTTGGTTGGTGGTGTGGGGGGAGGGGGGTGCTCCCATTGGGCCATCCCTCTTTAAAAAAAGAACAAATCACCTACCATGAATATTCAATATCACAGGTTGAGTTCAGCAATCATAAAAATTAACTTGCTAAACTGTTCTTTTTGATTAAGTGCACAACACTCTTATTTTTATGTAAAATGTAAAAAAAAGACATGTAAGGACTAATGTTGATTGATTCCTAACCTATATGTTAGGTTTTTATATTTTTATGTAAAATGTAAATTAAATGACATGTAAGGACTAATGTTGATTGATTCTCCGCAGCTGTAGGTCAATCAGTATGAAAGGAATAGTCTTTACAAGGAATAATTTATCATTTATTATGGCTTATTAAAATATGGCAAATTAAAAAAAGTGATGTGACACATGATAAATCATTACATATATAACTCTCATTCTCCATAAAATGGATATCAGAGGAAGGTAAATGTAGAAATTGAGAATTAAAAGCAATTAAGAAGAACAGAAAACGTTATGCTTCTCCAAGAGTAAAAACCACTGATTTTGACTGTTTAATTTCAGCAAAAAAAAAAAAAAAAAAATTGTAGAATAGAAACAACCATAAAACTCCTGCTGCTCCATTGAAGTGTATTCATGGATTTTAACCTGCAGATGGCGCTGTTGAGTATGAGTGACCTACAGCATCAGGAGAAGAAGAAGCTGAGCATCCATGGATTGGAAGCCTTTTCCCCTAAATGACTGAGAGACACTGAGGCCACAGAGGATACTCTGCCAAAAAGGGGGTAAAGGTCACCCCATAAACATCAAAACAAACTAAATACTGTAAAGATGCAAGACAGTCAGACCAGACAGGTAAATGTAAAAATATCTTTATTATACAAGAAACAGCAAAACTACACAGGACCAACATGCGCCTGCTGGAAGCCTTCACAGCCTTTATCATACATAAATAGCTCATTAAAGACACACTTTCTGCATTCAACAGCAAACACACGATCACAGTCTGAAGAGCTGGAGGGTGTACCACAAAATGGCCGACCAAGTTTGATACATATGCTGAACTCAAAATATTTAAGAGGCAGTTATAATACACAAACAGAAAGTCATTAGTTGTTATTGTGTATTTTGAACATTTTAAACCAGTTCAGAGATAGTTTAATTAACTGAAAAGTTAAACTATATATAAAATATTTATAATATATACCAATGGTAACAGGATAACCTGTGAATCTGTTTTGTGGTACACCACCCAGCTGTTAACATAAATATAGAAAACAACAATAACATGGCAATAATACATATTAAGTCGGCTTAAGTTAGCTATGACTGAAAATTCATTTGGATTCTGGTGTTTCATTGTGTCTACAAATCGCTTGTGACCAAATCTGACAAAACCTCAATGCTGATCATTGTGTACGTGATCATTTTATGAGAGTTTTACAGTTGACCTTTAAAATAATCATTTATTATATGTGCAAGATTTGTGTCTTGCAGATATTGTAACAATTTATAACATATTGTACTGTCATGTATGAGTAGCAGAATTCATTTTTACAGCTTTTGCAGCTTATTTGTAGCATATGTAACAACAGATTACTATATAAATTGCTCATCTTTGCTGTAAGAACTGCCATTTGCTACGATCTGACAAGTAGAAGTCCTGATTACCAGAGCTAACCAGAGCACATCCAGTGAGAAAAATGGACCTCAAACAGGAGAGGAAAACAGCCAGGCTGGCCTTTTATCAACAAGGATTTCTATGAGGAAGAGGAGGGTGAACCTGGGTCTTCTGCCTCTGAAACTGAGAAAATGAGGTGTCAGTGAAAGATTTTAAACAGAAGACACAAGCGTACATTGTAGTGTAAACAGCATAATATTACCACACTCACCTTTAGCTGCAGTTTACTCTGGCTGAAGAGGACGTGCAGGGACCTGCATTGTAATGACACAAAATGGTCAGTAGAGGGCAGTGTGTCACCTTTTCCACATAATGATATGCCCATAAATGGTATGTCTCTAACCTGTCCGATGCATATAGATGGCAATGATCAGAACCAGGACCAGGATCACCACGACTATCACAGCAATGATGACCAGGATGTTTGGACCATCTCCTGGCTCTGCAAAACAGTGTAACATGCTGTCACAGTCAGGACTTGTGCTTACATTGTGCAACATACAAATAATGAAACTACTGCTCATGCTTAGGAAATAAATGAAATTGTACAAATACAAAAATGTACATTATAGTATCTTCTTTTTTCTCCCTGGCCCACTGATCCCCCTCCCTTTATCTGTATTACCCCAGTCGATGTCCAGCTTGTTGTCCAGAGTAAGGTGTGTGACAGAGCAGGTGTAATGGTGTCTCTCTCTCAGCTCCTCTGCACCCACGCTCAGGGTCCTCCTCAGCTGGTAGGTCCCGTCTCCGTTGGGTAACACATCCCCCAAAATCAGCTCCTCTTCTGGGATGGGATGTCCGTCTCTCAGCATGGTCAGGTTGATGTGTCGGGGGTAGAAGCCAGTGGCCAGACAGCTCAGCTTTACCTCTCCAGTCTCTGTGTGTGTGTTATGGAGCAGCCTGACTCTGGGGCGCTCTGAAGAGGGGAAACACACAGCAGGGCATCACAGCAGCCAGACGAACAGCAGTTTGTGAGTCCCCACATCAGAGAGAAATATCCACAATTTTCTCATTATATTTACAGACTTCTGCCATGATGTTACTTTGGGTTTCTAGTTTTTCAACATAATACATAAACATGGATAAACAGCAGATACAGTCTTGTGGTGTTCTAGTTTAAGAAAAAGACAATAAGTAATTAAGAATAAGTAATATTAATGTTTTTGTTATAGTTGAAAACATATCTTCTGAAGGTCAGAGGTCAGGAAAAAAGAGGATACTGAAAGACTATGATCATATATCCCCCATCAGTAATTTAACATAGTAGCCAACCTCATGCTATTTTAATTATGACATCACAAACATGCTGACTGCTAAGAAAACTCTGTTATTCAAAATCCACTCTGGCTCAGTATGTGCACACTGCACACTATTTAAGGGGAGACTGAAGATGTGTTTAAAATGTTAGCATTTTAAATTTAGCACAGATACTATACCTTTCCTCAGGACAACATTCTTTACTCTGTTCAGGTAGTACTTCAATGTTTGGATGCAAATAGGCTGATATATGTTCGTATACTCCATTAAAATTGTCTCTAAGTGCCCCTGGCTGAACATGAGCACAGGCCATAGAGGGTTGAATGTGTAATTCCACATGTTGTAACTTGATGCTTCTGTTCCATCGTAAGCATCCCGCTCCATGGTTTTTCTTTCCTTGTCGTTGTCCAGCACACACCCAGCCAGTCTCTGATAGACATGAACTCCTTCAGTACAGAGAAAGAAAGAAGCAGAAAAACACAGGAGGCAATTCAACCAACACTCAAATCTGAAATTTCAGCATTAGGATTGATAGTCTATTATATGATACTAACTTCTAATGTGATAAAATGTATTAAATGTAATTGAAAGTAAAAGATTTTCTACAGATGTTTCTGTGAATGTTTATCCTGAATTGTATGGCATATTATTGATGTCTTAACCCTGGCTGAATCAGATACAGTTTCAGCTATATTCTTTCTTTCCTGCACATTTCTATTGCCGATTTTTCTATCCTATCCCTGCATGGTCTGTAACTTGCTTCTTCAATTCCATCATAAGTGTCCCACATGATGAACTCCTTCAGCACAGAAACAGAGAGAAACAGACAGACACAGGAGGCAGATATACTGACAGTCTCAGGACTCAAATTTCTACATTAACAATGAACTTCTTGATAGTTTATTACATAAGAATACAATAGCTCCTTCAAATATGGCCTTAAACTGTTAAGAATAATTAACAGCAACTTACTCTTTATGAATTGGTTTTTTTAAATCAAAGGGAACATGTATCCTGAATTGCACTGCATATTATTAACATCATTTCAATAATAAGATGATAACAATTTTATTTCAAGGCTTTAATTCAAGCTATCTCAGCATGATCTTTTGTCAGGTTATAAGGTATGTCTGTTCTTAGGTACATGTAATGAGTAAGCACATCAAAAGCATATTACTTTATTGACTGGAACCTTCCTTTCCTGGCTGAAAGTACAGGTTAGAGTTGTGTTACGGGTCTCTCTGTGTTATTTGCAGCCACAGTCAGTACTAACATGAGCAGGAGTTAGTCTAGACCATGAGGCACTGTGTGGAGAAACCTACCTTCAGTGTGATTGTTGAGAGACTTTATCTGCTGTGATCTTCTCTTCATGGTGTTGTAAATTCTTTCTGTCACATATTGAACAGACTCATGTATGGAATCATCATCTCTGCCCTCTGAGCTCTGCTGTAATCGAGAGATGACCTTCCTGTTGTTGCTGTCATAGTACAGAACTGGAACGTCATCCAGCATAAGGACACCACTGAATTCTGGGAACTGTGTCTCTCCATATATAAGTGTAACAATTCCCCAGAGAGAGTGTGAACCTGTGGGAAAAAAGAACAACAATGGTTAATAAAACTGCACCTTTTTGTGACCAGGAGGGGGGGGGGGTCCACAAACTGTGGAGAAGGGTAAACCTATAAAGGCATGCTTATTTTGCCATTTTGTTCCATTTTTTTTTTAAAGGTGAATGGAATTTCACTCATTTTCTTACTGATACATCAGGAAATTATTGAGGGAGCATGGATCAAAATCAGCAAAAGCAAGAACTGAACCTGCAATCATTTGGATTAAGCACTAAGACTTTATCAGCAGTAAGTGCTACCACTAAGCTCCAACTTCACCACTGAAGTCTACCTCATAGTTGTTTTGTTGGTCTGCATTAATAAAAACAGAATGAGAAGATGAGGGTGATGATGGACAACCAGCTCAAAGTGCCATTGTATACACAGTCCACAGCGTCAATCCACTGCCACAGTGTATATTAAAATAAGCCTAAAACAGTTTGAACATAGACAACAAAAACAATTTAGCAAGTAAAAAGAGATTTCTGTTTGATTCGTCTTTGAAGCTTATGAATCAAGTGAAACGCATTAATGGTGGTGTAACTCCTAATGCAACATGCAGAAATTAAAGCATCTAACATGGAGAAACTTATTTCCGGAGTTTTTATTTTTTGTCAATCAGATAGGAGTTTCAATTACCAGATCCAGGCTACGCCTGAGGGTAGCCTAGTACCGAGCAGGCTTAACGGTGGCGCAATGTTTGCCATAATTACTGAGCCAGAATTACAGTAACCTTGTTTGATGGAACCGAAATCGCTAGAAGTAAGGCAGGCTTTCTCGCTTAGCTCGCTTTGCTTCAAGTGTCCACACTTTCGATTAGGCTCTTGAAGTATGTTAGCCGTGCTATCTAATATGAGTGACTGTGAATACAAATGTAAATTTACATCAAGTATATATGAAGTCTTTACCTGTGTGAACAGCTGTAGCCTGTAAAAGGAGTAGAAGTGCTGTTACTCCTTCCATTGTTCCTTAAGCATCACAAAGCCAGAAACTCACTGAATTACTTTCACTTTTGCGATCAATCTTGTTTATACAGAGCGTTGGAGTATGTTGTATGTCATACCACCTGATCCAGCGGTTAACACAAAATAGCGGAAACAACTTCATGAAAAAGAAATAACTGAAAAAGAAATCACAATTTAAAACTTGTCTACAAATACATATCATATTAATGTAAGGGCAAATTTCTGCTCTTTTTTGCCGTAAAAATGATTCAATGTAGGTCAAATCGTTGGTGTCTGAATTGGATTGATTCAGGGTCATAGCTTTCTGAGCGCTGCTCTGCAGTCAGTGCTGTATCAGGATGCTCCGATTAACTCTGAAAACCATCCAGAATGCCTTGCGCTTGATTACTGAATATGCTACCATTTTAAAACACATCAATACAACATTTCTCAGCTAATTATGTTTAGCTATAATCACAACTAAATAAGAACCAAACTGACTAACAGGACTTGTACTGATAAGCCAGTGGCTTAAAAAAAAACAAAAAAAAAACTTTTGTGCCGCCAGAAAAGCTTTACATTTTGATTGTTGCTGTGGAGAAAAATCACTCTGACTTTCTGCGCCTCCTATCACAGTTCTCTCTATCTCAATCAGTCCCCTGTCTATCTTTCAAACGTAACTCCTGTAATGTAATGTAATGTAATGTAATGTAATATAACTCCTCCCCCCAATTTCGCAGAACGAAGGCGTCTCGTTTTTCCCCTCGCAAAGCATTACTGTTATTTTTTAAAATTGTAGTTCTTTTGTTTGTTTCTTCTTTTTTGTATTACATTTTGGTTGAATGTTAGTAACTTTACTGACAGTAACACAAGCATTGCATACATTTTTTGTGATATTGGCTTGTGGTGTGGCATTCAATGTTAGGTCTTTTTGAATTTGACCGTAACAGCTGTGTTTGAGGTGTGGAAAAGACGAAAGAGTAGTGCGCGGAAAGCTGGATGAAATACATGACCTGATCTAACTGTGTTCCAAAATTACAAAGCAATCTTTGCGCATGGGGCTGAACAAATTCAAAATAACATGTTTGCTTGTCTCAGCAACATATAATATGCTCGAGGATAATGTGTTAATGTAAATTCTGTATTGATTTAATTGCACACACCCTCAGAGACTAAGTATGTCTGATTGAATCTCACCCATAATTTCTCCCTTAAAACTGGAGCCAAGGGAGGGAGAGCATAAATAGCAGTAACTGTGATGTATAACCACATAGATAAGTCACATATATAAGTCATCTGATGCAGGGTTGAAGAGTGAGCTCTCTGGAGAACAACAGGTGCTTTGAGTCGTGTTTATATTGGGAAGTTTGTCTTCTGTAGCGTGTCTATGATCATGCCTATACTGGCCTTGTAAGCATTGCAGGTCAAAGGACGTTTGGTCAACCCCCCTCTGCCACAAAGAATTCAAGTATCTGAGTCCCTCAGTTATTCAGTTACTCACACACAAGCAAGCCAAAGCACACTCATTAACATTTACCCTTTCAATTTCTTTCCATTGCAACTCCTATTAAAATATAGCTTCGCCTCTTCAAGGGCATATGGATTTCAATCAAAACAGACTTACAGAATTACATAATCGTATAATTTTATATGCCCTTCAACAGACACCAGAAGTGTTCTGATTCAAAGTAGAGTATATCATCACAAAAAAGTGTGATCTATAAATCTATAAGTGTGTCTTTTAAATTCCATTTTCATTGAATCTTGTATGCCCTTCAACTAAGTTTTTTGATTCAGTGTCGACTTTATCATCACTAAAAAGTGCAATGCAAAATAACTTCTAGAATTTTATGTAAAATGTTCAACCATGACATTTTGATGAGAATTGTCATCATTCCCCCCCCCCCCAAAGCTACACAAGCACCATTATGTCCTTATGATCATGTCTGTTATCTCTGCTCATGTACTCCCATGTCAGTCAGGATAAGGGCCCTTGTATGTATGATCTTAACAGTATATGTACACAAATTAATATATATACATCAACAACACTCAATGTATCAAGCTCAGGGTTAACAGATGAACCCAAATGCAGGATTTCTTAATCTAAGAAACAAGACACATTTCAGGGGAATGGTAAAGGGACATATATCACTGATACACTGGACATGCAATCCTACACACTCCAGTGTGATGCCTGATACAGTACTGTAGCCATGCTGGTCTACTGTGCTTTGAGGGACATGCACTTACATCATTCTGTAAAACCCATGATCCAGCAGATGCACCAAGACATGTCTGTTGCAATGTGTTTCTTATTATACCCTAGAATCAAAAAATACTGCTGTTGCTTCTTCTACCCATACAAATTATTTTAAATGTAAATGTTTTTGCAGACACCTTTAATTCAAAGTGACTTACAGGAAGTGCAATTGTTAAGCAACAAGCGCAATGGAATCAAATATGTGAGTTGCAAAGTAACACAGGTAGGGCAGCAACAAAAGAGTCTTAAGTGTTGTAGATAGTACCGGAGAAGAAAAAGATTAATAGTTTTATTCTGAGATTTCAAAGGGTAAACTTGATGCATGGTCAGAAAGGATAAAATCACAGTTTAGAGGTGAGTTTTCATTCTGGCGAAATATGGAACTAAGAAAACCTGCACACCACGATGCTCTCTAAAGAAAATACTGCTTTAACTGTTTGCATACTGACTACATCCTGGGCTTTAACCAGAAGATGGCGCCATTGGGTTTCAGGAAACCACTGCATCGGGAGACGATGAAGATGCTGAGCATACAGGGAGCTGTAGTTTTTACCCCTAAATGACAGAGAGTCACTGAGACTACAGAGGATACTATGCCTAAAAGGGGGTAAAGGTTACCCATGACTATCATACTAGTGTAAAAATCTTAACAAGACAGTTAAACAGGTAAATATTAAAATGTCTTTATTACTTAGTAAACATCAAAACTACACAGAACCAACATGCTCCTGCTGTAAACCCTCATTAGCCTTCTTTGTACAAAAATAGCTCTTTAATTATATTTTCTGCATTATTTACAGTCCAGGAAGACGAGGAAGCTGAGCCTGAGGACGAGTCGTCACTCTCTGAAACTGAGAACACGAGGAGTCAGTGACAGATCTTAAAAAGAAGGCACAACAGTAAATTATAGTGGAAACAGTATAATATTAACATTAGCTGTCCTGAACACAGGCAAAAGGGAACCTACACTGTAATGACATAAAATCATCAGTAGAGGGCAGTGTTTTACCTTTTCCCCAACTGTAACATTCCCATATACATTTAGAATTATTCTCTCACCTTTGCGTCTCCTCTTATACACGACAAATACAAGGATGCCAAAGGTCAGACCCAGGACCATCACTACAGCAATGGTAGTCATGACTGCAGTGTTTGGACCATCCTCTGGTTCTGTAAAACAGTATAACACATTGTATCACCAAAAGCACTTTGATTATCTGAAGTTCAAGAGATTAGCAAAGATTAAAAGCACAACTTATTTTTTCCCCCTAGCTGCTTTTGTACAGATGTAAAACTAAATATACAATACAGTATGTTGTTCTTCCTCTCTGTCTCACTGACCCCACAGTAGTGAAGCACAAAGCCTCCCTTTATCTGTATTACCCCAGCTGATGTCCAGCTTGTTGTCCAGACTAAGGTGTGTGACAGAGCAGGTGTAATGGTGTCTCTCTCTCAGCTCCTCTGCACCCACACTCAGGGTCCTCCTCAGCTGGTAGGTCCCGTCTCCGTTGGGTAACAGATCCCCCAAAATCAGCTCCTCTTCTGGGATGGGATGTCCGTCTCTCAGCATGGTCAGGTTGATGTGTCGGGGGTAGAAGCCGGTGGCCAGACAGCTCACCTCACCTCTCCAGTCTCTGGGTGTGTGTTATGGAGCAGCCTGACTCTGGGGCGCTCTGAAGAGGGGAAACACACAGCAGTGCATCACAGCAGCCAGACAAACAGCAGTTTGTGAGTCCCCACATCAGAGAGAAATATCCACAATTTTCTCATTATATTTACAGACTTCTGCCATGATGTTACTTTGGGTTTCTAGTTTTGAAAGCAAATAAAACATAATACATAAACATGGATAAACAGCAGATACAGTCTTGTGGTGTTCTAGTTTAAGAATAACTAATTAAGAATATGCAATATTTATGTTTTTGTGATAGCTATTAAGGCAATCAATCAATTTTCACCTGTATGGAAAACATGAAAACAAATCTTCTGAGGTCAGGAAAAGAGTGGATACTGAAAGACTGTGATAATATATCCCCCATCACTAATTTAACATAGCAGCCAAGCTCATGCTTTTTTAATTATGGCATCATACACATGCTGACCCCTAAGAAAACTTGATTATTCAAAATCGACTCAAAATGTGCACACTCTACACTATTTAAAGGCAGACTGAAGATCCACTGTAGTCAGGTGTGTGTTAAAGCACAGATACTGTACCTTTTCTCAACACAACATTCTTTACTTTGTTCAGGAAGTGCTTCAATGTTTGGATGCAAATAGGCTGATATGTTTTCATTTACTCCATTAAAATTGACTCTATCTGCCCTTGGCTGAACATGAGCACAGGCCATAGAGGGTTGAATGTGTAATTCCACATGTTGTAACTCCTTGCTTCTACTCCTTCATAAGCATCCCGCTCCATGGTTTTTCTTTCCTTGTCATTGTCCAGCACACACCCAACCAGTCTCTGATAGACATGAACTCCTTCAGCACAAAAAGAAAGACACAGGAGACAGGTAATCCAACAGTCTCAAAACTCACATTTCAATATTAGGATTGATAGCCAATTATATGATACTAATTTCAAATGTGATGACTTGTCTTAAAAAGTGTTAAAAGTAATTGAAAGTAACAGATTTTCTATCTTTCCTGGCTGACACTACAGGTTAGAGTTGTGTTATGGGTTTGACTGTGTTATTTGCAGCCACAGTCAGCACTAATATTGGCAGGAGTTAGTCTACACCATGAGGCAATGTGTGGAGAAACATACCTTCTGTATGATTGTGGAGAGACTTTATCTGATACGATCTAATTTTCATGCTAGTGTAAGCGGTTTCTGTCACAAATTGAACATCCTTATGTATGGAATCATCATCTCTGCCCTCTGAGTTCTGCTGTAATCGAGAGATGACCTTCCTGTTGTTGCTGTCATAGTACAGAACCGGAACATCATCCAGCATAAGGACACCACTGAATTCTGGGAACCGTGTCTCTCCATATATAAGTGTAGCAAATCCCCAGAGAGAGTGTGAACCTGTGGAGAAAAGGATTAACCATGGTTAACAGAACTGCCCTTTATTTATACGGTATTCAGTAGCTAAGCCTGGTGGCTGAGTCAGTTCTGTTAACCTAAGATGTTATCAGTATTGTTAGCAGGCCAGTACTTGGTATTCTCCCAGTCTGGCAAAATACCCATTGTACAAGGGACTCAGAAGTAACATAGCTAGGTTGTTACCTGAAGACACAATTATTTTCAAATGACTGCATAATTACACTTAATTGAAATCCATTACAATGACTTCCATCAAAGTAATTAAAACAAGCTTGGGACAGTTTGAACATAAACAACGAAACACTTAATCATGTTTGATTATTCTTTGTCATGGTGCCACAGCAATATGGAGGAATTATGGCCACTAATATGGTGTAACTTGTTTTTGTGTCAGATGGGAGTTTCAGTTGCCAGAGCAGGCTAAGCCTGAAGCTAGCCTTGTACCGAACAAGCTACCAAGCTATGTTGCCATTGCTATGGAGCAAGACATGTATTTAACTGGCTTAAAAAGTTTAAAATATAATTTCAGTAGATATATATCTACATTTAATCTAAAATATCTTTCCATTGAATATTATTGTTATTAAATATAATAATAATAGTAATACTACTACTAATGATAATAATAACACATATTAGTGTTGTTACTTGCACCAACTTATTCAGATTTTTTTACCCTTCATTTTAAACAAGCGTTTACAGTTTTAAGTCATTTTTACAATCACAACCAATTTAAAATAATAACTCCATTCCGATTAATATGAACTTATTTTGATTTTTTTGTAATACCCCAAATAGTTTCAGGTTATGATTGAATTTTTCAGCACCTGCTACATAATTAGTGCCAGGCACACCTCTGTACTTTAACACATGCAAGAATGAACTATCGGCCATTTCCTGCCAGTAACCCAATCACCTGAGACTGCTTAGACTGTTGATGGAATAGTTACTGACCTTTGGACTTTTTTCCTTCTATCAGACTTGTTAAATCAAGATACATCATTCATATCTGACAGTTGTTAAATTTGATTTATGCATTATTCATATAAAAATGCGTGAGGATTTTTGTCAAACTTCATTTAATTGACTGGATTTTTCTATTCATCCAGCAAACACTGTGTTACATTTCCCAGCTGTGGAAAATATAACTTCAATCCAGCTGGTGAAGCATGTTAGCTGTGCTACCTAGTATGAATACTGGAAATACAAATGTAAATTTACATCAGGTAAGTGAAGCCTTTACCTGTGTGAGCAGGTGCAGCCTGTAAAAGGAGCAGAAGTGCTGTTACTCCTGCCATTGTTCCATAATCATCAAAAAGCCAAAACTCACTGAGTTACTTTCACTTTTGCACTTGGAAGAATTCCTCTCTCTGAGTTGAATAACTAAACATTTTATTTACAAAAGAGGTGTGCCACCAGGCCATAAAGCCTGATGTTTTCTATTGGGGGAAAGACAAGATCATGGAAACAACTAAAAGAAAAAGAACTTGTATTTTGAAGTAATTCAGTCATAATTAAAAGGAAATCTACACATGCATTTCATATTAAAGTCAAGTGATTGGCAAAAATGTAAAAAGGCAACTGGATTTTCCTTTGAAAATGTGGCAGCTTTTTTTACTGACATAAAACTAAATATACAGTATGTTGTTGTTCTAAACCAGTAATCAGATCAGGTTTGTGTGTTTAGACCAATTATTGGCTTTTGATAATTCAGTGAAATTGCTTCCCTAGTTATTATTTTTGGCATGGAGTGATGAAAAGTCAATGATGCATTCTGAGGGGAATAATGAAAAATGTGTTGTTCAGAATTAATTATTATATACCATCATTTATTTATTAATTAATATATCATGTGCAATACCTATACCCCTGAGCAATATGTATAATATGTACACAGCCATATACTCAGCTCTGAGCACATGTACAGTATGTTCTGTAAATATGTACATTCTGAATGAAACATATATCTCTGTGCAACATGTCTTAAATGGGTTCCTACATACATAATGTGTTTTCATATTTGTATCATATTATAAAATACATTTTCATTGCATATATTTTATTATATTGCCATCGTTTTTCATGCTTTCTTATTTCTTTTCTATCTCAGTGTATTACCTTGCATATAATTGCATGACAACAGAGTGATCCGGAAACCAAGAATTTAATTGCTCCAGAAATCTCAATGTTTTTCCCTGTGGATATGACATTAAGGAGCTTGAATTTTGACTTAAACATCGTATGCAGCAATGTCAATCATGTCAACCAGGCAAATAGTTCGTGAGCAGAAGATTAGATTTTTTAGTATTATTTTTAATATTTGGGATCGGCTGAAAATGCAGGTAATTTCTTGTGGTAGCAATGTTTTTATCCGATCATGTTTTACCCGATCGTTTGGCACACATTTATGCCATAGGTCTGTGTCAAGACACACTGAGTCTGAGCATAATTTGTATTGTGATGACTGACACAGCCTCATTTTCCTTATGCTGTTATTTGCGGTTCATGAGTTCACGTTTTTATTTACATGAATACCAGAGCAGGAAATGTATTCTGGTACTTGAATTTGTTAGATCAGATCACTGTTTTCAATCGCCTGTAATTTGTGTTCATCCTGCAAATTCTGTGTTATATTTCCAAGCAGTGGGAAAAAAATGTTTATGTAGCACAGCAAATATCACATATGTTTTGTACATCACCCATGTGAATGCTTATTTCGGCTATTTTCTGTTGTAAAGATTTTTTGAAAGAATAACACTTTAATATTAGAGTTCTAAGGCAACAAAAAAAAAATATTTTAAAAGACGTCAAATAGTTGATGCATGAACTGCAGGTGTTTCAGTCACAGAGATCGCTGAATAAGTTAAAATTTCCAGGGGGACAACAGTGGCATCTGATGACGAAGCAGAGCCTTCTCTTACATTTTATTATATTTGGATGGTGTACCAGGACGCAGTTATACTGGTTAACTTTGTTAAATATTATGAGAAAAATTAGGATTTTCTGCTAATAAAACTAGATACAAATAATTTGTAATGTGTTTAAAACGCCCAGAAATAATCAACGAGCATCGCTCTGTTATCTAAAACTGTCACTTCAATGCTTTTACTTCATCATGTTTACCAAAGGTGGTCGGCTAACTTGGTAAGCCAGCTTCATGGTACATTCCCCAGGCTGGGTATGTACTTGGAACAAAACAAACAAAAAATTCAACCCACACCAGCTGTGTACAACTGATAAACCTGGTGGTGATGGACAAGAGCCCATGGCCCTTTCAGATGTGTATATGTCATATGTCTCATTTAAATGGAAGTGTTCGTTTTCATCTTCAATAACATAGTTTGGTGAGTTCAGCAATAATGCAAATTAAATCGCAAAAGTGTTGCTGTAGAAAAAAGCAATTTTTTCTGCACAGTTCCTGAAATTCTGTGAGAACATTCAATGTTTCATTCTCAGGGTGAACAGATGAACCCAAATGTAGGATTTCATTACCCTAGGAACATTCCAGAGAAATGCTGGAGAGGATGTGGAGATGCATAAGGAGATGAAGAGGATGCTGAGCATGCAGGGAGCTGAAGTCTTTACCCCTAAATGACAGACACAGAGACTACAGAGAGTACTGTGATGAAAAGGGGCCAAAGGTTACACATTCTTATTATATACCAGTGTAAAAATCCAAGAAAAACAAGACAGGTAAATGTCAAAATATCTTTATTATACAGGAAACAGAAAACTACACTGGAAAAATGTACTCCTACGGCAAGCCCTCATCAGCCTTTATAGTTAAAGATAGCTCATTAAAGTCACATTTTCTGTGTTCGACTGCAAACGCACAACTAGAGTCTAAAGAGCAGTTTAGACTCTGGTTGTGTTTTTGGCCTATCAAGTTTGGTAGATATGCTGAAGCAAAAATATTTAAGAGGGTGTTTTAGTACACAGCCAGAAAGTCATTAACTGTTATGCATTTTAAACACTAAACTAATTCACAGAAAAGTTAAAAAAAATATGATATAATAAATATTTAAAATGTTTATCAAAGGTAACTGAACAATCTGTGACCCTGTTTCATCACCCAGAAATTGTTATCATAAATTGAGTAAACCACAAAAACATGGCAATAATATATATTTTCTTTATGCCCAGAAAGTTAGCTAGGACTGAGAATGCATTTGGATTCTATTTTTATACAATTTTAGATTGTATCTAAAATCAAAGTCTGGCCTTTTAACAAAGATTTCTATGAGGAGGAGGAGTGTGAACCTGAGTCTTCTGCTTCTGAAACTGAGAACATGAGATCTTTGTTAAATATTTAAAAAACAGACACAACAGAATAGTTACAACAGCATAACATTTACATACTCACCTTTAGCTGCAGTGTACGCTGGCTTAAGGGACGACTGGGAACCTGCATTGTAATGACATAAAATGGTCAGTAGAGGACAGTGTTTCACCCTTCAGCCAATTACAATATCCCCATAAATGGTGCCTCTCTCACCTCTAAAAGTTCTCTTATAGATGACAAATGCAGTGATGGCAAAAAGAAACAGAATAAGGATCACCACTGTAACCACAGTAACGATGACTGGAATGTTCAGACCACTTCCTGGCTCTGTAAAACAGAGAAATACATTGAAACATACATATTAGTGCTGAGATGAGCTAGTCCAAAACTCCAAGTCCAAATGAGTAAAAATGCAGAAGCTTTTTTTACAAATATAAAACAAATATTTAGCATCTTGGCTGCCTTCCATACCACGCTGACGCAACGGTAGTGAAGCACAAAGCCTCCCTTTATCTGTATTACCCCAGCTGATGTCCAGCTTGTTGTCCAGAGTAAGGTGTGTGACAGAGCAGGTGTAATGGTGTCTCTCTCTCAGCTCCTCTGCACCCACACTCAGGGTCCTCCTCAGCTGGTAGGTCCCGTCTCCGTTGGGTAACACATCCCCCAAAATCAGCTCCTCTTCTGGGATGGGATGTCCGTCTCTCAGCATGGTCAGGTTGATGTGTCGGGGGTAGAAGCCGGTGGCCAGACAGCTCAGCTTCACCTCTCCAGTGTCTGGGTGTGTGTTATGGAGCAGCCTGACTCTGGGGTGCTCTGAAGAGAGGAAACACACAGCAGTGCATCACAGCAGACAGACAAACAGCAGTTTGTGATTCTCCACATCAGAGAGAAATATCCCTAATTTTCTCATAATACTTACAGACTTCTGCCATGATGTTACTTTGGGTTTCAAGTTTTGAAAGCAAAAAAAAAATTATACACAAACACGGAAAAACAGCAGAAATGGTCTTGTGGTGTTCTAGTTTAAGAATAAGTAATATTGAGGTTTTTGTGATAGCTAGCTATTAAGGCAATTTGTCAATTTTCACCTATATAGAAAACATGAAAAAGAACATAGCAGCTCAGCTCATGCTGATTTAATTGTGACATCACAAATATGCTGATCACTAAGAAAACTCTAATAATGCTAAGAACTGCATCTGTAGCTCCTGTCTAAATCCACTCTGGTTCAGTATGTGCATACTGTACACTATATAAGGGCAGACTGAAGATACACTGTAGTCAGGTGTGTGTTAAATCACAGATACTGTACCTTTCCTCAGCACAACATTCTTTACTTTCTTCAGGTAGTGCTTCAATGTTTGGATGCAAATAGGCTGATATATGTTTATATGGTTAAGAAAAGTTGTCTGTAGGTTTTCTTGGCTGTACATGAGCACAGGCCATAGAGGGTTGAATGTGTAATCCTGCATGTTGTAACTCCTTGCTTCTGTTCCATCATAAGCATCCCACTGCATGACTTTGCTTTCCTTGTCATTGTCCAGCACACACCCAACCAGTCTCTGATAGACATGAACTCCTTCAGCACAAAAAGAAAGACACAGGAGACAGGTAAACCAACAGTCTCAAACACAGGAGGCTGAAACGCTAATAGTCTTAAGACATATTTCTACATTAACAATGCACTTTCTTGATAGTTTATTATTAGAGAATAACTTAACGCCTTGCAAATATCATGACTTAAAACTGTTAAGAGTGATTAACACAAACTGATTCTTTATGAATTGCTCTTCTTAACCAAAGTGAACATTCATTTGAAGCACATTCCATATAATTGACATCATATGTCTTACTGAATCTACTACAAGTTCACCTGTAAGCTTTTGTCCTCTAAAATTTTGATTGTCAAGCATTCTATCTTATCATTGCATGATCTATTATCAGTTAATAAGGCTGCACTCTGGCATGTCAATTCTGAAGTTCACATAGTCAGTAAGCACATCAAAAGTGAATTACCCTAATGGTTAGAACCTTCCTTTCCTGGCTGACGCTACAGGTTAGAGTTGTGTTATGGGTCTTACTGTGTTATTTGCAGCCACGGTCAGTACTAACATGAGCAGGAGTTAGTCTCGACCATGACACAATGTGTGGGGAACTAACCTTCCGTGTGATTCACAAGAGGCTTTAACATAGTTAAATATTCTTTCATGCTGGTAAAAATGACTTCTGCCATAAAGTTAACACCCTCTTGTATGACGTCATCATCTCTATCCTTTGAATTCTGCTGTAACCGAGAGATTAACTTCCTGTTGTTGCCGTAGGAGTACAGAACCTGTACATCGTCCACCATAACCACCCCACTGAATTCTGGGAACTGCGTCTCTCCTGTTATGAGTGTAGCAAATGCCCAGATAGAGTGTGAAGCTGTGGAGAAAAGTATAAAAATATATGGTTATAAAAGCCTTATACTGGAGAACTCAGTAGCTAAGCCAGGTGACTGAGTCAGCTGTTACTAGTATGCCAGTACTGGGTATGCCCTCCAATCTGGTAAAAGACCCAGTGAAAAAAGGACTCTGAAGTAACCTACCCAGGTAATATACCTTGTGTGTGTGTGTGTGTGTGTGTGTGTTGGTTCACCTGATTTGTTGACACTTTTTAGTTTGTCTTTGAACTCTACTTTCCACAAACGGTTTAGTTGCAATGACCAGGTGTCCCCACTTTCAACAATTATGACCCCAGTGGTTTCACCTACAAGCTGACAATTGAATCAGTTAAGGAATTGAACATCTTATTAAGAAATTATTTATATAACCTTTATTTCGCTTGGTTAGCCTAACAGAAATAGAAAAGCTTTTTTTCAAAAGGGACCTGAATCCAAGTGTATACACTGTAGTCAGATCAGCAGTCCTACTCCGAGACACATCCTACTCTGGTCCTATTTTAGTTTTTAGCACATTGCATACAATTAAAGCAGCAGTTGTTCTCATGGATTAAAGGTTCTAGGATGTGAATCAGGTGCATGTATTACTGATGGGATGCATTCCTATTTCTAACACAATGCCTGCATAGACAAATTTGGCTTGATTTTCAAATCTATTCTTTTTAGGAGAACTAGAATCAGAAATCGATTCTAATTAGTTCGCACAGTACTTTTCCAGTAACCAGATCAGATGTTTAGACCAACAACTGGGTTTTGCTAATTCAATGAAATTGCTTCCCTAGTTGTTATTATTTTTGGCATGGAGAATGCAGAATGCAGCACTGACATAAATCAATGCTGCATTCTGAGGGTAATAATGAAAATTACTTTAGGGCCAAAAAAAAAAAACTGATTCAATATATGACTTACAACTCAAAGTAATTTTAATTTAAACATGATACGCAACAATGTCAATCATATCAATCAGAGGAGCAGCTTAAGTAAATAAATGTTTTTTACTTTTCATATTTTTAGGTATGCAGGTAATGCAGGTAATTTCTTGTGGCAGCCATGTTTTTATCCAATATTGTTGGCCAGATTGTTTCTGATCTATGCCATAGGTCTGTGTCAAGACAGACCAAGCCCAAGAATAATTTGCATTATGATGACTGACATAGCCTCATTTCCATATACTATTATTTACAGGTCATGAGTTTACATTTTTATTTGTATAAAAGTAGAGCAAGAAATGTTGTAATCTATTAATCACATTTGTGAGTTCAAACTGGTTTTAATTGACATGAATTTGTGTTCATCCTGCAAATTCTGTGTTACATTTCCAAGCAGTGGGAAATAATGTTTAGGTAGTACAGCTAATATCTATGTTTTCCATATCAAAATTATGATACTTTCCACGGCTAAAAAATTTGCTGAGCTACCTAATATGAATAACTGGAAATACAATCACAAATTAACATCTAGTCAGTAAAGGCTTTACCTGTGTGAACAGCTGTAGCCTGTAAAAGAAGTAGAAGCGCAGTTATTCCTTCCATTGCTCCTTCATCGTCAATATTCCAGTTACGTTCACTTTTGCACTTTTGATAAGCTTATCGAGTGATGCAGGGTGGGTGTTTGAGGAAGAGCACGTCACTGCACTGGGGGTTTGTCACCATGCCATAGCGCCTGCGGTTATCTGCGGGGGACAGGTTTTATATTTTAAGTTATTACATCACAATATAAAAGGAGTCAACTTACACATTCCATCCTGATGAAAATGGTAATTACTGGAATTTTCTGCAGCTGTTTCAGTCACAGGAATCGCAAAATCAGTTATTGTGTCCAGCAGTGAAGAATCATGAAAAAGCAGGTCAAATAGTTGTTCTCTGAACTGGTTGCATTTCAGTCACAAAAATGGCAAGATTAGTGTGTCAAGCGGAACAGCAATGCAGGCTGTTGACGAAGCAGAGCCGTCTTTTACTTTTTAAATTTTATCTGCATGGTGTACCATGAAGTGAATTTACTGATTATCTAGCTTTGGTAAATATCTTTTTTTTTCATCTGAAAAAAATATTTACTGATGTATTGATGAAACTACCTCTAATTTTACTTTAATGTCTTCAACATGCACGATAACACTCAATGACTATTTCTCTGTGATCTACACCTGCCTCTTCAGTATTTTTACCTCAGCATGTTTACCAAAGTTGCTAACCAGCTATCTTAGCAAACCAGCTTTGAGTGCATGACTGGACATGACTTTTGAATCATGTCCAGAACAGGAACAGGAGAATCACATCTGAACAGGGGCAGTCAGATGTGATTCTCCTCTGCTGACTCTGAGGGTTCCTACCTACCAAAACAGCTCCCAGCGCTGGTTCTGGAGTACCCCAGAGTATGGTGGTATTTTATCAAGGTGATCGAAAACATATTCCATCATTTCATGCTGAAACAGATTTTTAAAAATAGTTTTGTTTCAAAAACTAGGGCTGAGATTCAATCCAACATTTGTCCTTAACTTTGGTTCTCAGGTAAGTTTTAATTGCAAGTTTAATTTTTGTCTTCAATAGGCAATTTGAGGGGGGATGAGGGGGAATGCCATCCTTCTTGTTGGTAAAATGACCAAAATGCATCCCCCTTGTTAACCTGCCATCCCCCCTCCATTGTGTGTGTTGGTTGGTGGTGTGGGGGCAGGGGGGTGCTCCCATTGGGCCATCCCCCTTTAAAAAAAGAACAAATCACCTACCATGAATCTTCAATATCACAGGTTGAGTTCAGCAATCATAAAAATTAACTTGCTTAACTGTTCTTTTTGATTAAGTGCACAACACTCTTATTTTTATGTAAAATGTAAAAAAAAAGACATGTAAGGACTAATGTTGATTGATTCCTAACCTATATGTTAGGTTTTTATATTTTTATGTAAAATGTAAATTAAATGACATGTAAGGACTAATGTTGATTGATTCTCCGCAGCTGTAGGTCAATCAGTATGAAAGGAATAGTCTTTACAAGGCATAATTTATCATTTATTATGGCTTATTAAAATATGGCAAATTAAAAAAAGTGATGTGACACATGATAAATCATTACATATATAACTCTCATTCTCCATAAAATGGATATCAGAGGAAGGTAAATGTAGAAATTGAGAATTAAAAGCAATTAAGAAGAACAGAAAACGTTATGCTTCTCCAAGAGTAAAAACCACTGATTTTGACTCTTTAATTTCAGCAAAAAAAAAAAAAAATTGTAGAATAGAAACAACCATAAAACTCCTGCTGCTCCATTGAAGTGTATTCATGGATTTTAACCTGCAGATGGCGCTGTTGAGTATGAGTGACCTACAGCATCAGGAGAAGAAGAAGCTGAGCATCCATGGATTGGAAGCCTTTTCCCCTAAATGACTGAGAGACACTGAGGCCACAGAGGATACTCTGCCAAAAAGGGGGTAAAGGTCACCCCATAAACATCAAAACAAACTAAATACTGTAAAGATGCAAGACAGTCAGACCAGACAGGTAAATGTAAAAATATCTTTATTATACAAGAAACAGCAAAACTACACAGGACCAACATGCGCCTGCTGGAAGCCTTCGTCAGCCTTTATCATACATAAATAGCTCATTAAAGACACACTTTCTGCATTCAACAGCAAACACACGATCACAGTCTGAAGAGCTGGAGGGTGTACCACAAAATGGCCGACCAAGTTCGATACATATGCTGAACTCAAAATATTTAAGAGGCAGTTATAATACACAAAATACATTAGTTGTTATTGTGTATTTTGAACAATTTAAACCAATTCAGAGATAGTTTAACTGAAAAAGTTATATTATATATTAAGTATTTACAATATTTACCAATGGTTGCAGGATAACCTGTGAATCTGTTTTGTGGTACACCACCCAGCTGTTAACATAAATGTAGAAAACAACAATATCATGGCAATAATACATATTATGTCAGCTTAAGTTAGCTATGACTGAAACTGCACTTGGATTCTGGTGCTTCGTTGTGTCTACAAATCACTTGTGACCAAATCTGACAAAACCTCAATGCTGATCACTGTGTATGTGATCATTTTATGAGAGTTTTACAGTTGACCTTTAAAATAATCATTTACTGTATGTGCAAGATTTATGTGTCTTGCAGATATTGTAACAATTTCTAACATATTGTACCGTCATGTATGAGTAGCAGAATTCATTTTTACAGCTTTTGCAGCTTATTTGTAGCATATGTAACAACAGATTACTATATAAATTGCTCATCTTTGCTGGAAGCACTGCCATTTGCTATGATCTGAAAAGTGGAAGTACCTGATTACCAGAGCAAATCCAGTGAGTAAAATGGGCCCCAAACACAAGAGAAAAGCAGTCAGGCTGGCATTTTATCAACAAGGATTTCTATGAGGAAGATGGGTGTGAGTCTTCTGCTTCTGAAACTGAGAACATGAGGTGTCAGAGACAGATCTTAAACAGGAGACACAACAGTATATTCTAGTGTAAACAGCATAATATTTATTCACTCACCGTTAGCTGCAGTGTACACTGGCTTGAGGGATGTCTGGGAGCCTGCATTGTAATGACACAAAATGGTCAGTAGAGGACAGTGTTTTACTTTTTAGCCAATCATAGTGTAAGTTATGCCTCTCTCACCTCTAAATGTTCTCTTACAGATGATAAATGCAGTCATGGCAAAGAGAACCAGAGCAAGGACCACCACTGTAACCACAGTAATGAGGACTGGAACATTCGGACCACTTCCTGGCTCTGTAAAAGAGAGCAATACATTTTCATTATTAGTGCTGAAATAATGTAAGGAGCAAATGATGAAAACAAAGAATACTAGTTTATCATTTAAGTGTAGCAACTTCTGTATCAATATAAAACTAAATATACAGTATATTGTTCCTCCTCTCTGTCCCACT